>CM070572.1:57572255-58263236 GCA_036346355.1 Rhipidocladum racemiflorum | reverse complement strand
CGGTTATTGCACACTAACCCTTCCCTTAGCTAAGGCGAAGTCTAGGCCAATCAACCGTTAGATGGGTACTGGCCTCAGCCCGATGCGCTCCCCGTACAACTTACACAAAGGGTGTAGTTGACCTCCGAGGTCCCACAAGTGCGTTATTAGCAACTTAGTCAACTAGGTCCGTCCCATTCTGGACATGTGGTTGCACGTTAGACCCAGTTCAAAGGCTTGCAAGGTTAAGTCCTTAGGGTGACCAGGGCAAGACTACCCAGAAGAACCAAATCAACATCCCCAATGCCACAATGGCCCACTGATTACTCTTGCCACATGCCCCTGGCCGAAAATCGTTTATCAAACCCCGCTTGATTACCATGCACCACGTGCCATCAACATCACATGATACTTTTCCAAAACAGGTTCAATATATCATTAAGTCAATATTAACGTTTGATTGTCCAAAATCATGTCATGAGCACGTGAAAGGTGTCTAAGCAAAGATACTACAACGGTCTAAAACCCATGTTGGCAATCTAATAATGTCCAACTAGTAATCCACAACTAGGGTGTCAAAGGGGTCATGGCACATACTTAAATAATCAAGGTGTCATACAGCAAATTGGTGTTTATCTAATCCCCCATGTTTAAATAAAGTATTTTCTATTTGAACTTAGTATGCAATAGGTTAAATCAAAATAGATTTCAAAATAGGATCAACATGGTCAAAGCACAACTTGCCTTCAAAAAGTACTTGTTCTTGGTCTTGAGTTGGATCCTGAGTTAATACTTCTCCTTCGAATCCTTCCGGCACTTCAACGTCTACTCGTAAAGCGTGCAAATAGCAAATACACAAATAAACAATAGGCAAAAAGTGTCCAAACATCCAAATAAAATCCATAAACAGAGAGAACATAATTTTATGAATTTTTAGAAACTGGAATCGTCAAATTTGGAGTTAAAACGCAAAAGTTATGATTATTTAAAGTTTAAATAATCAATTAAATAATTTTACAGAGAAAAACTTTAGTCCAAAAATTAAATAAAATTTATATTTAGGTAGATCTCAATTTTATACAAATTTAGAAATTTGAATCACTCAAATCGGAGTTGAAGCATAAAAGTTATAAACGTTTGAAGTTTGAATCAAAATCAAATCATTATTTCGAATTAATAAATCATTTTCTTTTGAAATTAATTATTGCGTCGGCATGGACACGTGGCAGCACTGGATTGGTCTGCTGGCGTCGGTACGGTCCATGGACTCGGTCACGCCGGCTCGGGTCTACCGTGGACCGGTCCACGACTCACGTGAGGCGACAGTGGGTCCCCTCGGGTGACGTCACCGGCGTCGGCGGGGACTCGACCCACGGCGGTGGGTCCCTCCGATGACGTAGCGTCCACGGTGCGATCGCGACACGCGCGGGCCGTGTGTCGATGACTCCACGCGCGCGCCGCGTGGCGCGGCGGTTCGGCTCCCTCGACACGCAGACGATCGTAGCCGTTGGTTTGGCAACCGGCTAGGATTGAATTTGGGCCTCAAGTGCTTGGGGCGCGCAGGTTGATCTGGGCGTTGGATCTTGATCTAACGGTCGAGATCCCAATCTAACTGGTGCGATTCGCTTCATTGGCACGACCTAAGCCGTTGGATCTAGATCCAACGGTTGAGATTAGATCTAGGATTTTCAGCGGAACTCACCGAGGGTGGCGTGGCGCGATTCGAGCCCTTGGATCTTGATCGGACGGTTGGTGGAGCTCGGGGTCGGCGATGGCTTCACGCGGCGCTTAGCTTGGCCGGAGATGAAGACGATGACCACGGTCTCGGCGTTCGCGCCGCTTCCGGCGAGATGAAAGGTCTCTTCGTGCGTCTCGTCACTGGGGTCCTAGATCTGCGTTTCTGGCGGCGAGGAGCGGCGGCGGCGGAATCGGCTTTTAACCGCTGGCGAACAGATTCTAACTCCGGCGAGCTCAGACGGGCAAACGGCGACGGCCAGGCCGAGATGGCTCGAGGACACGGTGCGCCGGAAGAGGGCAACCTCGGGCGTGACTCGGGCTTTAAATAGCCTCGGCGTTCGTGCGAGGCGGAAACCTAGTTCTCCACGGCGGCGCGGCGGCGAGTCCGGCTTCGGACTCGGCGGAGAGCGACGCCTTACGGCCGTCCGCGTGGCACGATCCAAGCGGCCCACGATCGGCGTGAAGCGCGATCGGATCCGGCGGATTCGGCCAAAGCGATGCGGAAATCTGGCCGTTGGATCTTGATCCAGCGGTTGGGATCGATTAGGTTTTGGAGTTGGTTCGGTCGAGTCACGTGGCTCGGTCGGACTCGAACTCGAAGTCCGACTCGGGCTCGATCGGATGAAACAGTACAAACCCACTCGCATTTTCCAAATGATTTAATAATTAAAATAATTCCCAGAAATTCATTTAATTCATTAAAAATAGCAAAATACTCAGAAAAATTCTAGAAAAATTCTGGAAAATATTTTGGAACATTTTGGACTCAAATAAAATATTTCCAACAAAATTTTATTTGCAAAGTTTAATTCTTTAATTATTTCAAAATGGAATAAATTCAAATAAATTCCAAATAAATCCAAATAAATTCCAGAAAATTCCAAAAATTCACCAAAGTGCCAAATCACACATGAATTTAAGAAAAGCAAAATTTTGGGGTGTTACAGATACCACCTCTGTCGGGACCCCGAATTTGCAAATCCGGACCCTCTGTGTATTCAGCACTAGTCCAGGAACGCGCTAGTGCACAAAGTCTTAACATTGGTAAATATCACAATCATACCATTCGATACTAATAAAGTACTTTTATTTAAATAACCAAACTGGTTACTCGACTTATGGTCAAGTCACAAATGTACGCCTCGCAGGGCGAAACTTATTAAGAGAGAAATAGTAGCAGCGGAAAATCAAATAACTTCGTGGCGCCATCCAGTATACCACAGGCAACTGACTGGGCTCGCTCCCTAAGTAGACGGTTCCTCTTGGAGCTCCTCCTCCAAAGCTGGTGTAGTCTCCTCTTCAACTGGTGTTGTATTGTGGCAAGGGTGAGTACTTGGTACTCAGCAAGTCATGCAGAATGCGAGGCTAATATACTATATGCATGGCTTGGTACAAAGGAATAGCTCAAGGTATATTTGCGAAACAAAGATTTGACAAGTAGCATAAGTAGATTCGGAAGCAAAGAGAAACAAGTATAGCATAGATAACTTTTCAAGGAGTTTAATGAACATCTTTCCCATCCTAATCCACATTTCCATCAACATCATTATTAATCCAACCCAACCTTTCAGATCCAAGTTATTTTTGAGAAAATCTAACCCTTGACTGTAATTCCCGAGCGATGTCCAATACCGCTGACACGGCTATTCGAATAGATTCTACACTCTGCAGAGGTTATGCACTTTACCCACAAGATACAAATAAACACCACAAAGGCGAGTTCCCGTAACAAAGTCTTTCGGAAACTTCTAACAATACAAGTGGTCCTCCGGTTATTGCACACTAACCCTTCCCTTAGCTAAGGCGAAGTTTAGGCCAATCAACTGCTAGATGGGCCATCGGCCTCGGCCGATGACGCTCCCCTCAGTACAACTTACACAAAGGGTGTAGTTGACCTCCCGAGGTCCCACAGTACGTTATTAGCAACTTAGTTAACTAGGTCCGTCCCATTACGTACATGTGGTTGCACGTTAGACCCAGCTCAAAGGCTTGCAAGGTGAAGTCCTTAGGGTGACCAGGGCAAGACTACCCAAGAACCAAATCAACATCCCCAATGCCACAACCGCCCACTGATCATTCTTGCCACATGCCCCGGTCGAAAAACTATTTATCAAACCCGCTTGATTACCATGCACCACGTGCCATCAACATCACATGATACCTTTCCAAAACAGGTTCAATATATCATTAAGTCAATATTAACATTTGATTGTCCAAAATCATGTCATGAGCACGTAGCAGGTCTAAGCAGTATACTACAACGGTCTAAAACCCATGTTGGCGATTTAATAATGTCCAACTAGTAATCCACAACTAGGGTGACAAGGGTCATGGCACATATTTAAATAATCAAGGTGTCATACAGCAAATTGGTATTTATCTAATCCCCCAGATTTAAATAAAGTATTTTCTAACGGAACTAGCATGCAATAGGTTAAATCAAAATAGATTTCAAAATAGGATCAACATGGTCAAAGCACAACTTGCCTTCAAAAAGTACTTGTTCTTGGTCTTGAGTTGGATCCTGAGTCAATACTTCTCCTTCGAATCCTCCCAAGACTTCAACGTCTACTCGTAAAGCGTGCAAATAGCAAATACACGAATAAACAATAGGCAAAAGTGTCCAAATATCCAAGTAAAATCCATAAACAGAGAGAACATAATTTTATGAATTTTTAGAAGCTGAATCACAAATTTGGAGTTAAAATGCAAAAGTTATGATTATTTAAAGTTTAAATAATCAATTAAATAATTTTACAGAGAAAAACTTTAGTCCAAAAATTAAATAAAATTCATATTTAGGTAGATCTCAATTTTATACAAATTTAGAAATTTGAATCACTCAAATCGCAGCTTGAAATGCAAAAGTTATAAGCGTTTGAAGTTTGAAACAAAATCAAATCATTATTTCGAATTAATAAATCATTTTCTTTTTTCTAAATTAATTATTGCGTCCGAGGACACGTGTCATCCTGTGATTGGTCGGCCGACGTCATCACCGAACGGATCCGTGCGGATGACGTTATGCCGACGTTGATGACACGCGGGCACCACTCGAAGCCGCCACGCGTGTCCTGGCCCATGGACTGGGTCCACAAGGCAGACGCAGGTCCGCACGGTGGATCCGGTCCATAGCGCACGGCCATCGACATGCGGGCCCGTGATGTCGGGCCGCTCACGTCTTGGCGCGCCAGGCTTGATTCAACTGAGCCACGTGGCACAATCTCGGCCCTAGGATCAAGATCTAACGGCTGCTAAAGGATCCAATCTATATCACGTGATCTAACCTCGACCGCGACGATCTAGATCCAACGGGTGATACGAGATCTGGGGTTGGAACAAGAAAGGGCTACGTGGCCTCACCTCGTCGCGTCGCGATCGGATCGGACGGCCGACGGAGCTTCAGCGGGATCGCGGCGGGCGAGGTCGACGGGATCTCGCCGGACTTGAGGATCGGCGACATACGGACGGCGCCTCAGGCGATCCGGCTGGCGCGTGGTCCAATCCGATGCGCCTTGACTGGGGTCTCAATCCGGGCTCGAGCGGCGCGAGAGGGCCGGGCTGCTTCGTAGCGGAAAAGGCAATATCGCGGCGGAGGAGTGATCCAACTACGGGCGAAAGCGACATAGGACGCCACGTGGCGCCGGCTCGGGAGACTTGAGGGAAAAGGTGCGCACACAAACGGCGGTCCTCGGGCGATGATCCACGCCTTAAATGGCCTCGGCATGCGCGCGAAACGGAAACCTAATCGGGCCAGCGCTCTGGCCGCGCTCTCGGCTTCGGATTCGGACGAAGCGATGGACGAAGGGCCGACACGTGCTTACGATCAACGGCCCCACGATCGCGCGCGTAGCCTGGTTCGGTCGGACGCGGCTCGAGCCGCATGCGGTGAAATCCTGGCCGTTGGATCTTGATCCAACGGTCCACACCTGCTAGGGTTTGGGCGTGGTTCGATCAAGTCCGCGTGGCACCGGAGTCGGACTCGAGTCGACTCGGAGTTCGACTCGGTCGGATGAATAGTACTTGACCCAACTCGACTTCCAGCGATTTAATAATTAAAATAATTCGATGAATTCATTTAATTCATTAAAAATAGCAAAAGACTCGAAAAATTCCGTAAAAATTACGGAAAATATTTTGGATCATTTTGGACTCAAATAAAATATTTCCAACAAAATTTTATTTGCAAAGTTTAATTCTTTAATTATTTCAAATGGAATAAATTCAAATAAATTCCAACTAAATCCAAATAAATTCCATAAAATTCCAAAATTCACCAAAGTGCCAAATCACACATGAATTTAAGAAAAGAAAATTTTGGGGTGTTACAAACCTCCCTTAATAGAATCTAGTCCCCCGAGATTCAGTGGCTTACTAAAGGAATAGGTTTGGAAACTCTTTCCTCAAATCCTCTTCGCTGTTCCCAAGTTGCTTCACTCTCAGTGTGGTTGCTCCTTTGTACTCTGAAACAGGTTGACTTATTTCTGGTCTCTCGATCCATAGTGTCCAAAATCTTTACGGGATGCTCCTTGTAAGTCAAATCTTTTGCAACTCAATTGACTTCTAGCGGTGTCTGCTCCTTAGGTACTCGGAGACACTTCTTCAATCGGGACACATGGAATACGCCATGCACTCCTCGCTAACGATCATGCAACTCCGGTGATAAGCAACTTCGCCTCTGCGACTCAAAATCTTAAATGGTCCAACATAACGGGTGCAAGTTTCCCTTTGGCATGGAACCTCTTAACTCCCCCGAGAGGCGTAACTCGAGGTATACAAAGTCTTCGCAGTTCAAAACTCAAGTCTCGCGGCGGATTTGTCAAGATAACTCTTCTGTGATTGGGCTATCTTCAACCTTTCCTCGATCACGGCACCGCTTCTTCGCCTTCTTGAAGAATATCAGGCCCGAAGACACGGCGCCGCCGGTCTCATTCCAATTCAATGGCGTCCGACAGTGGTCAACCATACAAAGGCCTCAAAAGGTGACATCTCAGAACTAGCCTCGGTAACTATTGTTATGGCCCGAACTCGGCATACGGCAAAGCTCTTATCCCAAGAGGTAGCATAAGCCAATGCACAAGCTTCTAACATATCCTCCAGAATCGATTGACTCTTTCTGCCTCTGTCCATCCGTCGTGATGATAAGTCAGATCAAGTTCAAACGGGTTCCCATGGCTTCATGCAACTTATTCCGCATCTTGAGGTAAATTGAGTACCTCTCGTCCGATACAATCTCTCTTTGGCACTGCAAACAGACGATCCCGATCATGTACAATTCTGCTAATTTATCTCCCGAGTAAGTGGTCTTCACGAGGATAAAATGGGCTACTTTGGTCAAGCGATCCACTATAACCCATATGGAGTCATAACCTCCTTGAGTCTTAGGCAAACCGGTAATGAAATCCATTCCGATTTCCTCCCACTTCCACTCGTATTTTCACGGCCAGAAAGCAATCCCGCCGGGTCTCTCGATGCATTGCCTTGACTCTCTGGCATACGCCGACAATGCAACATGCTCTCGGCAACTTCAAGGCTTCATGCTTGGCCACTTAATCTTTCCTTCAAATCCCCATACATTTTGGCGCCTGTCCAGTTGAATTGAGTACTTGGAGTCATGGGCTTCTTCCAAAATCAGTTGCTCTCAACTCCTCCTTCTTAAGGTCCATGATTCCTTCGTGCACGTGATAATCTTGGAATGCACCGTGAATTCTTCCCAAGTGATATCTTGAGGGTTCTCTTGCGTAGCACGAAATTCTCCCACCATTCGGCATTTCTTCCAACCTGATGAGAAGCGTAGAGTACCTTCTCATTTCCTATGCATTGAGCTATGTGTAGCTTCCTCTCAATTGACCTTAACCAATCATCGGCCTCCAATGGATTGGCATTCCCAGAGAAAGTGGGTGGGTGAGTCCTCATGAACTCGGCGGTCTTGTATTCGGGCGTGGTCCCGATTAACTTGATTAGCGTGGACCACGCAGCGATGGCGTGTTGCATTTGTTGCATCATAGCATGCATCAATCGAAGTCCGGGCAGCGAAAAGCTCAGAAATTCTGCACATCCAAAGTGGGCGGCCGGGTGCTCCCTCATTGGGGTTTTTCTCGCTGGGCGAGAACCACTTCCATTGCTTCCAAAGTTTCCACGGGTGTTCACCATCTCGCCGATTTGCTCTAGGTTTAGAGATGAGAGGGAAACAAGAATAGACAAGTAATATGGAACTTATGCGGGGCGAAAGGTGTAACCTTAAGGTCCAACTTTATTATTAATAACTTGGTATGGTTGCTTACAATGCCTAAGGGCCTTGCAAACACATCTGCACACTCAAACAAACAAAGAAAATCCAAATCAGACTCACATTGGAGTCTAACGCCTAAAGGGTGACTCTTTATTCTATGACGCGACTCGGTGAAGGAGTCTCACTATAGAACCTACGCTCACTTGTCGAGAAAACCTCCACGGCACAGATGCAGGTCTTTGCGGCATAGGCGCGAAACGATTGCCATGTCCGGCAAGCGTGTCATCTGTGGTAGTCGAAGAAGCTGTGTCCTCATCGGATCGACTCCTCCGGATCTCGCTCGTGTAGCTCGATCATTGCTCGCTGCAGTCCGTACAAAGTCATCTCCAACTCGCCAATCCTTCGCAGAAGGTGTGACACATACTCTTGAGCTTCCCGCCATCTGTTCTTCTCCGTCGTGATCTCCTTGCGGGCCTTCAGTAGCTCCTTGCTTGTATCATCTAGTACACCCTCCTGGCGACAACAAATCGTGCTAACCGTGTAACCATGGCATCCTCATCTGAATCGCCCGGGTCAAGAAGGTTATTCTTTGCCTTGGTGATAACGGAACACCGTGCTCTCCAACTCTCTGGCGTGAATACGAGTAATGTGCCGCATTGCTCGTCGTGATACTTCTTGGATACCCATCTGCATTGTAGACCTCCTGGCGGTCACGGTGTATCGAAGGCGATTGCACAGGCCCTTCTTCCTAGCGGTACCTCAATCTTTACGTCACAAGCCTTGATCAATCCCGCTTGTCTGATCACTTCTACTTGGTATTGGGGCTTCTCAAAATCTCCGAGAGTTTGTAGCATATGCCAAAGTTCCGCGGCGTGACCAATTCCCAGATCAACGTAGTTGAACTCTTCCTCCGTCTGTCACAAGAGTGCTTACGTAAGAACTCGGAATTTTTAAATTGTGACAAGGTAAGGAAAAATTTCAGCAAGAGACAAGAAAAGAGAGAAGGGGATAAGTCGAGATGTCATTTCTTATCTTGACAAATTTTTAGCTTTTAGAAAATAGGTTTTATCCTCACTACGACCATTCTAGATAGGAGTTGAGCCTACGGTAAGATGGCTCTGATACCACCTCTGTCAGGACCCCGAATTTGCAAATCCGGACCCTCTGTGTATTCAGCACTAGTCCAGGAACGCGCTAGTGCACACAGTCTTAACATCGATAAATATCACAATCATACCATTCGATACTATCAAAGTACTTTATTTAAATAACCAAACTGGTTACTCGACCTTATGGTCAAGTTACAATATACGCCTCCGCAGTAGAAACTTATTAAGAGAGAAATAGTAGCAGCGGAAAATCAAAGAAGGTAACATCGTGGCGCCATCCAAGATACCACGTGCAACCGGCCAGGCTCGCTCCTAAGTGAGACGGATCCTCTTGGAGCTCCTCCTCCAAAGCTGGTGTATTCTCCTCTTCAACTGGTGTTGTAGGGTGGCAAGGGTGAGTACTTGGTACTCGACAAGTTATGCAGAATGCGAGGCTAATATACTATATGCATGGCTTGGTACAAAGGAATAGCTCGGGGTATATTTGCAGATGCTTGACATTTGAAAAGTAGCATAAGTAGATTCGAAAGCGGTAAAAACAAGTAAAGCATAAATAACTTTTCAAGAAGTTTGAGTAAACATTTTTCCCATCCTAAACCACATTTCCATCAACGTCATCATTAATCCAACCCAACCTTTCAAAACCAAGTGATTTTCGTAAAATCTAACCCTTGACTGTAATTCCGAGCGATGTCCAATACCGCGGACACGGCTATTCGAATAGATTCTACACTCTGCAGAGGTTATGCACTTTACCCACAAGATACGATCAAACACCACAAAGGCGAGTTCCCGTAACAAAGTCTTTCGGAAACTTCTAACAATACAAGTGGTCCTCCAGGTTATTGCACACTAACCCTTCCCTTAGCTAAGGCGAAGTCTAGGCCAATCAACCGTTAGATGGAGTACTGCCTCGGCCGATGCGCTCCCCGTACAACATACACAAAGGGTGTAGTTGACCTCCTGAGGTCCCACAGGTACGTTATTAGCAACTTAGTCAACTAGGTCCGTCCCATTCCGAACATGTGGTTGCACGTTAGACCCAGTTCAAAGGCTTGCAAGGTTAAGTCCTTAGGGTGACCAGGGCAAGACTACCCGAAGAACCAAATCAACATCCCCAATGCCACAACCGGCCCTGATTACTCTTGCCACATGCCCCGGTCGAAAACTGTTTATCAAACCCCAGTTGATTACCATGCACCACGTGCCATCAACATCACATGATACTTTTCCAAAACAGGTTCAATATATCATTAAGTCAATATTAACGTTTGATTGTCCAAAATCATGTCATGAGCACGTGCGTGCTCTAAGCAGTATACTACAACGGTCTAAAACCCATGTTGGCAATCTAATAATGTCCAACTAGTAATCCACAACTAGGGTGTCAAAGGGGTCATGGCACATACTTAAATAATCAAGGTGTCATACAGCAAATTGGTGTTTATCTAATCCCCCATGTTTAAATAAAGTATTTTCTATTTGAACTTAGTATGCAATAGGTTAAATCAAAATAGATTTCAAAATAGGATCAACATGGTCAAAGCACAACTTGCCTTCAAAAAGTACTTGTTCTTGGTCTTGAGTTGGATCCTGAGTTAATACTTCTCCTTGAATCCTTCCCAGGCACTTCAACGTCTACTCGTAAAAGCGTGCAAATAGCAAATACACAAATAAACAATAGGCAAAAAGTGTCCAAACATCCAAATAAAATCCATAAACAGAGAGAACATAATTTTATGAATTTTAGAAACTGGAATCGTCAAATTTGGAGTTAAAACGCATAAAAGTTATGATTATTTAAAGTTTAAATAATCAATTAAATAATTTTACAGAGAAAAACTTTAGTCCAAAAATTAAATAAAATTTATATTTAGGTAGATCTCAATTTTATACAAATTTAGAAATTTGAATCACTCAAATCGGAGTTGAAACGCAAAAGTTATAAACGTTTGAACTTTGAATCACAATCTGAAATCATTATTTCGAATTAATAAATCATTTTCTTTTCGAAATTAATTATTGCGTCAGCATGGACACGTGGCAGCACTTTGGATTGGTCTGGCGGCGTCGGTAGGTCCATGGACTCGGTCCACGCTCGGCTCAGGTCTCACCGTGGACCGGGCCCACGACTCACGTGAGATCGACAGCGGTGGGTCCCCCTCGGGTGGCGTCGCTGGCGGCGTCGGCGGACTCAGCCGCAGCGGCTGACAGGTGGGTCCCTCCGATGACGTCATGGGTAGCGTCCGCGGTGCGATCGGCCCGACACGCGGGCCCAGCGTGTCGATGACCAGCGCTGCGACGCTGCCCGCGTGGCGCGGCGGATTCGGCTCCCTGGACCGCGTGTACGATGCGTAGCCGTTGGTTTGAAAACCGACGGCTGGGATTGGATTTGGGCCTCAAGTGCTTGGGGCGCGCGGGTTGATCTGGGCCGTTGGATCTTGATCTAACGGTCCAGATCCAATCTAACCTGGTGCGATTCCCACGCGTGGCACGACCTAAGCCGTTGGATCTAGATCCAACGGTTGAGATTAGATCTAGGATTTTCAACGGGAACTCACCAGGGTGGCGTGGCGCGATCCGAGCCCTTGGATCTTGATCGGACGGTTGGTGGAGCTTCGGGTCGGCGATGGCTTCACGGCGGCGCTAAGCTTGGCGGAGATGAAGACGATGACCACGGTCTCGGCGTTCGGCGCGCTCGGCGAGATGAAAGGTCTCTTCGTGCGTCTCGTCACAGGGTCCTAGATCTGTGCTCGGTGGCGGCGGAGGAGGGCGGCGGCGAATCGGCTTTTAACCGCGTAAACAGGATTCTAACTCCGGCCCGAGCTCAAATGCAGACAAGCAGCGGCGGCTCGGCGAGATGGCTCGAGGACAGTGCGCCGCGGAAGAGGGCAACCTCGGGCGTGACCAGGGCTTTAAATAGCCTCGGCGTTAGTGCCGAGGCGGAAACCTAGTTCTCCACGGCGGTGAAGCGCGGCGGAGTCGGCTTCGGACTTCGGGCGGAGACGACGGCGCCGGCCCAGATCCGCACGTGGCGCGATCAGCGACCCGCGATCGGCGTGAAGCGCGATCGGATCCGGGCGAGTTCGGCCAAAGCGATGCGGAAATCCTGAACGGTTGGGATCGATTAGGTTTTGGAGTTGGTTCGGTCGAGTCACGTGGCTCGGGTCGGACTCGAACTCGAGTCTGACTCGGGCTCGGTCGGATGAACAGTACAAACCCACTCGCATTTTCCAGCGATTTAATAATTAAAATAATTCCCAGAAATTCATTTAATTCATTAAAAATAGCAAAATACTCAGAAAAATTCTAGAAAAATTCTGGAAAATATTTTGGAACATTTTGGACTCAAATAAAATATTTCCAACAAAATTTTATTTGCAAAGTTTAATTCTTTAATTATTTCAAAATGGAATAAATTCAAATAAATTCCAAATAAATCCAAATAAATTCAAGAAAATTCCAAAAATTCACCAAAGTGCCAAATCACACATGAATTTAAGAAAAGCAAAATTTTGGGGTGTTACAGATACCACCTCTGTCGGGACCCCGAATTTGCAAATCCGGACCCTCTGTGTATTCAGCACTAGTCCAGGAACGCGCTAGTGCACAAAGTCTTAACATTGGTAAATATCACAATCATACCATTCGATACTAATAAAGTACTTTTATTTAAATAACTAAATCAAGTTACTCGACTTATGGTCAAGTCACAAATGTATGCGCCTCATGAAGCGAAACTTATTAAGAGAGAAATAGTAGCAAATGAAAATCAAATAACCGTGGCGCCATCCAAGTATACCACAGGCAGGCCAGTGGGCTCGCTCCTAAGTAGACGGTTCCTCTTGGAGCTCCTCCTCCAAAGCCAGTGTAGTCTCCTCTTCAACTGGTGTTGTATTGTGGCAAGGGTGAGTACTTGGTACTCGGCAAGTCATGCATGCACGAATGAGGCTAATATACTATATGCATGGCTTGGTACAAAGGAATAGCTCAAGGTATATTTGCGAAACAAGACATTTGACAAGTAGCATAAGTAGATTCGAAAGCAGTAGAAACAAGTATAGCATAGATAACTTTTCAAGGAGTTTAATGAACATCTTTCCCATCCTAATCCACATTTCCATCAACATCATTATTAATCCAACCCAACCTTTCAGATCCAAGTTATTTTTGAGAAAATCTAACCCTTGACTGTAATTCCCGAGCGATCTCCAATACCGCGGACACGGCTATTCGAATAGATTCTACACTCTGCAGAGGTTATGCACTTTACCCACAAGATACAGTCAAACACCACAAAGGCGAGTTCCCGTAACAAAGTCTGATAGTTCTGATTGACGGGTCTTGGTGCTGGTGACGGTGTCCTTGTTGCATTCTGTGGCTGGAATCTGAAAAGCTGATTTGGCGCAACCCTCAAACGTTGCTGCGCTCCTTGACGCGATCCCTGATGCTGCATCCTGCGCTTCCTGTTCTCATCCAGTTCCTTGCGATTGTCCTCAAGAATAAGCGCCTTATTCACCAACTCTTGGAAATCTAGAAAGGTGTGGGCGATCAATCCCACCTGCAATCCTGAGTTAAGTCCCTTCATAAAGCGAGACTGTCTGGCTTTATCTGTTGCTACATCCTCAGGTGCGTAGCGAGCAAGTTGTGTAAACTTGTTCAGGTATTCGGCCACTGGCTGATTACCTTGCTTCAGTGCTCTGAACTCCTCCTTCTTGAGGTCCATGATTCCTTCAGGCACGTGATACCGACGGAATGCACTGTTGTGAACTCCTCCCAAGTGATGTCACGAGGGTTCACTTGCGTGGCAATGTGGTTCTCCCACCATTCGGCCAATTTGTTCCTTCCAAGCGATGAGAAGCGTAGAGTACCTTCTCATTTCCTATGCATTGAGCAATGTGTAGCTTCCTCTCAATTGACCTTAACTGGGTCATCGGCCTCCAACGGATTAGCATTCCCGAAAAAGTGGGTGGATGAGTCCTCATGAACTCCCGGCGGTCTTGTATTCAGCGTTGTCCCCGATTAACTTGATTAGCGATGGCCTGGCGGTGACGTGTTGCATCTGTTGCATCATAGCATGCATCAAGCGAGTCTGAGCGACAAGAAATGCTCCAAAATTCTGCATGTCGATGGCGATCTTTGGTGCTCCATCATTGGGGTTTTACTGTTGGCGAGAAGCCACTCCCATTGCCTCCAAGGTTTCGCGGGTGTTTACCATCCATCGATTACTCAGAGGTTTCGTAGATGAGAGAAACTGGAATAGATGAGTAATATGGAACTTATGCGGGCGAAAGGTGTAACTTAAAGTCCAACTTTATTATTTTAGTCAATAGTAACTTGGTATGGTTGCTTACAATGCCTAGGGGCCTTGCAACACATCTTGCACACTCAGCAAGCAATGAAAATCCAAATCGAACTAACACCGAGTCTAACGCCTAAAGGGTGACTCTTTATTCTATGACGCGACTCGGCGAAGGAGTCTCACTATAGAACCTCACGGCTCACTCATCGAAAACCTCCACGGCCTGGATCACGGATCTTTGCGGCATAGGCGCGAAACGATTGCCATGTCCGGCAAGCTGTGTCATCTGTGGTAGTCGAAGAAGCGATGTCCTCCTCAATCTCCGGCTCCTCCGGGTGCAGCTCGTGCAGCTCAAGCATTGGCTCCGGCTGCAGTGCGTATAATGCCGTCTCTAACTCTCAATCCTTTGCGTAAGGTGTGACACATACTCTTGAGCTTCCCGCCATCTGTTCTTCTCTGTCGTGATCTCCTTGCGGGCCTTCTGTAGCTCCTTGCTTGTATCATCGAGTACATCCTCCTGGGCGACAACAAGTCGTGCCAACTGTGTAACCATGGCATTCTCATCCTGAATCGCCTTCGGGTCAAGAAGGTTATTGCTGCGCGGATGATATCGGAACATCGTGCTCTCCAACTCTCTGGCGTAGATACGGGTAATGTGCCGCATTGCTCGTCGTGACACCTCTTGGATACCCATCTGCATTGTAGACCTCCTGGCGGTCACGGTGTATCGAGGCGTGCACAGGCCCTTCTTCCTAGCAGGTACCACAATCTTCACGTCACAAGCCTTGATCAATCCTGCTTGTCTGATCACTTCCACTTGGTATTGTGGCTTCTCAAAATCTCCGAGATTCTGTAGCATACGCCAAAGTTCCGCAGCGTGACCAACCTCCAGATCGACGTAGTTGAACTCTCCCTCCATCTGTCACAAGAGTGCTCACGTAAGAACTCGAAATTTTTAAATCGTGACAAGGTAAGGAAAAATTCAGCAAGAGACAGGAAAAGAAAGAATGGGATAAGTCGAGATGTCATTTCTTGTCTTGACAAACTTTTAGCTTTAGAAAATAAGTTTTATCCTCTCTACGACCTTTCTAGCTAGGGTTGAGCCTACGGTCAGTATGGCTCTGATACCACCTCTGTCGGGACCCGAATTTGCAAATCCGGACCCTCTGTGTATTCAGCACTAGTCCAGGAACGTGCTAGTGCACACAGTCTTAACATCGGTAAATATCACAATCATACCACTCGATACTAATAAAGTACTTTAATTAAATAATCAAACTGGTTACTCAACCTTATGGTCAAGTTACAAATATACGCACGCAGGCGAAACTTATTAAGAGAGAAATAATAGCAATGAAAAATAAGATAACCGTGGCGCCATCCAAAGATACCACAGCAACCGATCGGGCTCGCTCCTAAGTGAGCGGTTCCTCTTGGAGCTCCTCCTCCAAAGCCGGTGTAGCCTCCTCTTCAACTGGTGTTGTATTGTGGCAAGGGTGAGTACTTGGTACTCAGCAAGTCATGCACAGAATGCAGCTAATATACTACATGCATGGCTTAATACAAAGGAGTGGCTCAAGGTATTTTTGCAGTAAACAGCTTTTAACAAGTATCATAAGTAGAGTCGAAAGCAGTAGTAACAAGTAAAGCATAGATAACTTTTCAAGGGGTTTAGTAAACATCTTTCCCATTCCTAATCCCCATTTCCATTAACGTCATTCGTAAACCAAACCCAACCTTTCAAGTCCAAGTTATTTTTGAGAAAGTCTAACCCTTGACTGTAATTCCCGAGCGATGTCCAATACCGCGGACATGGCTATTCGAATAGATTTTTCACTCTGCAGAGGTTATGCTCTTTACCCACAAGATACAGTCAAACACCACAAAGGCGAGTTCCCGTAACAAAGTCTTTCGGAAACATCTAACAATACAAGTGGTCCTCCCCGGTTGTTGCACACTAACCCTTCCCTTAGCTAAGGCGAAGTTTAGGCCAACCAACCGTTAGATGGGTACCTGGCCTCAGCCCCGGTACGCTCCCCCGTACAACTTACACAAAGGTGTAGTTGACCTCCTGAGGTCCCACAGGTACGTTATTAGCAACTTAATCAACTAGGTCCGTCCCATCACAGACATGTGGTTGCAAGATTGACTCAGTTCAAAGGCTTGCAAGGTGAAGTCCTTAGGGTGACCAGGGCAAGACTACCCGAAGAACCAAAACATCATTCCCAATGCCACAACTGGCCCACCTGATCATTCTTGCCACATGCCCCGGTCAAAAACTATTTATCAAACCCCAGTTGATTACCATGCACCACGTGCCATCAACATCACATGATACCTTTCTGTCGACGATCTGTTTCGCCGGCAATAAGATTTGTGATTCTAGGGGATTTGTGCGGGATCTGAGCTTGATGGTAACACAGGATGCGGGGGCAATCTGTTTTAGACAGGTTCGGGCTCTCTCGGAGGAGATAATACCCTAGTCCTGTGTTCTTGGATATATTGTGTGTGTCCTCCTCTTTTTCTTGTTTCTCCCTCTTCCCCTTATATACTGGGGGAAGAATACATGATAGATGGGCGCCACCGGGCCCTGAACATGGTGGCCTGGACGACATGTCCCTTGTCCTTATCCACCTTCACGCTCTACGTCCTGGAGAGGTGGTTATGCTTTCTCCGACCCACGCCTGTCGCCTTGTCAGGTTCCAGCATCCGCAGGCTCTGGCGATGTCAGACTGCATGCTTTGTTCCTGGCGGGTTGTTAGGGCGGGGCGCGAAGCTTCCTTGAAGGATCAGGAGTTGTCTTGGGGAGCAAGTCGAAGGTCTCCTCTGGGCCCGTCGTGGTGCTTCTGGGCTTTGGGCTTTCTATTCCGCCTGTCAGGCCCAGTCGGGTGTAGGCCCCTCTTGCGGGACCCCTGTCTCTGACATCCCACAGCAACCCCCAAGTGCTTTAGGATCGACTTTCCGTCCCTTACCCTGTCATGAGGATTATGCGGGAGAGAGATCATAAATAACTTGTAGTATGAAGCCACCGTGGTTGGTTAGCTCGTGGCCGAGTGGTACCGCGCTTGGATTTACGGTGCCACGACAGCCAGAAGCTTGTCGCTCGGCTGACCCTCATGGGGCATACTGTAACATCCCAAAATTTGGGTTTTCAAAAATTTTGGTTTTGTTTAGCTTCCCAAAAATTTTCATTGATTTTCTCGCGTTTATAAAGCTTGGTTTGAATTTTCTAAAAGCTAAAACAATTTAATTTGAATATTCTAAACCCCAAATAAAGTTTATTTTATTTTATTTGGATTCCTTGTGCTTCAAGAAGTTCTTATGTAATTTTTAAGATTTTTCGGAGCTCGTTTGCTATTTATTGGATTTATTCGGAATCGATTTGTATTAAGTCCTTTTATTGAAATTAATTAATTATTTGGAAAATTTTATATAAAGTTTTGTTGGAAATATTTTATTTGAGTTTAAAATATCTCAAAATATTTTCTGGAATTTTTCTAGAATTTTTATTGCCTCATTTGATTTATTCGAATTTGTGGAATTGTTTTTATTCGGAAAATGTTGCAAAATCCGAAAATGGCTGTTGGGCTCAAACTCTCCCTTCCTTCCCGCCGGCCCATTCGGTCGCCCCCCCCCCACTCCCGCGCAAGCCAGCCGGCCAAGACCCTTGATCGCCGACCATCGCCACGCCTCGGCCCACGCCCCCGCTGAGCTCCGTTGGGCCACGCCCCTTGTGGGCCAGGCCAAGCGCACCAGCTCTGGGCCCAGGCCAGCGCTGCTTCCACGCGTGTGCCCGCACCAGGCCAAGCCGCTGGGCCAAGCCACCGCGCGATCTGAGTCGCCCGGAGCCGATCCAACGCACCACAGAGCGCCACATTGCCCCCGTGTCCGAGTTGCACGGAAACTGCTCGATAAAATGCCCAAACACCTCCAAACGCGTCCAAACTTGATTTTTCTTGATCTAGCCTCTTCCCCAAACTTATATAAGTGCTCCTAGACCTCTCTCACGGATATACAACCTCCGGATCATCTCCAAAACTCCGAGATCCATCCAATGTCGCCCGAACGTCGCCCAACGTCGGCCGAACTTTGGAGCCGCGTCCCGGGCAACTCGTCGACTCTTTTCGAGATCCCTCTTCTCTGTGGTGTGCCACAAGGTATCATCTGCTTGCTGTCCAAAATTCAGCCAATTTGGTCCACGGGATCAAAAGTTACGGCCGTTTCAATCTCGAATCTTGCCGAGGCCATAACTCCCTCAATTTTTCGAGTTTGACGGTGAAATTTTTTGTGTAGACTCCTGGGGATGTCCTCTACAGGATGCACATCTTGCCCCAAGGTTTTGCCCTCTGGATTTGGCGCAGCAAATTAATTTCTCCGTTCAGACTGCGTTCCAGACAGCGGCAAACTTCCTCGCGCGTCCCCCGCTGTTCCAGAAGGTATTTCTTCGAGCCACCTGCGTCACGGTGTGCCTCTTGGTCCCATCTAGCTCTCGGTCAAATTTCGTTAAGTTCCGATCATTATTCTAGAAGTTATGGCCGTCCAAAGTTTTGATCCGAAACCCGATAATCGCCAGATTTGTGATTAATCCGAAGGGCGCCGCCAAATCCGCCTATACCGTTGAGATCGTCTACGCCGCGTTCTCGCAGTAGACATTCTCCCTTTGCCATCCCATCCTCGAATTTTTTTATATATTTAGGCCACCGTTTGCCGTCGCGCTGTCTGCTTTTGACGCCCGGTTATTTTGGTTCGCTCCGTCCGGGTTGTCGAGTCCGGATGATCATCTTGTACTGTTGTGGTCCATCATTAAGGTTCTTTTGGTCTCCGTTTGACGAGAAGCCCGATTCCTGACTAAACCCGTCGTCTTTCAACCTAGCCCGTGCCGCCGGTTCGCGCGCCGGTTAGCCGTCCTTAGTAGCGTTCTACGCGGCCATGTCATTGCACCGACGGTCGCTACTTCGCTTCATGAAGTCTCCTATCATTGTTGACCTCCACCGCGTTAACGCTCGTTAACGATCCACCGTTAACGCCGTGCGTTAACGTTCCACCGTGCGTTACGCCGTTAACGTTAACGTTTCCCCGTTAACGTTCCCCCGTTAACGTTCTTCCGTTAACATTCCGTTAACGTTCCTCCGCTAACGTTTTGCCGTCAATGTTTCACCGTTAACGCTCTGTCGTTAACGCTCCGTCGGTAACGTTTTGCCGTTAACGTTCCACCGTTCACGCTCCGTCGTTAACGCTCCACCGTTAACGTTCCTCCGTTACCTGTTGCTGTTAACGTTTCATCGTTAACGCTCCGTTGTTAACGTTCCTCCGTTAATGTTTTCCCGTTAACGCTCCGCCGTTAACACTTCATCGTTAACGATTGGCTCTCATCGCTTCGTTGTCATCGCATGCGTGCATTCATGCACAAACCTTAGTGCTATGCCTTCATCTGTTCTATCATCATGACGTGAGCCTAGTCTCATCGTCATATCATCTTCAAAGCCGAATCAAAACCCTAACCTAAGACCGGTTTGATGAACTAAGTTTATCGTGAACCGCGTTGTTATCTTTGCAATCTTTCCCGTTGTTTCAATCGTGGTAAGACACTTGTCTTGTCCTATCCCTGAAAACCTAATCCACCTTTAACCTAGACTTCGTTCGTGGACTTGGTCGATAGACCATTGGCCATCTGTCATACCCACAATGCCCGATCTATCCGTCTCTCTTTTGTTTGACTGTGTCCGTTCGGTCAACGAAAGTCAACTTCGAGAATCAGTTTAGTTCACTGTGAACTAACATATCCTTATGGACCCGATCTATAGATTGAGAGCCCATATGTCGCTATCTGTCCAATCAAGATAATAACCCGGAAGAAATATTCTTTGGAATATTATTCTTTCTTTCGATTATTAATCTTTCCCTTTTCGGTGTTTTCTTAGAAAGCCCGTTCTCTTTTTATCGACTCTTCGATCTAATCCGTTCGAGTTCCCAAATCTCTCCCAAGCCCGTTGTGCCCAATGCTTTGTTCGTTCTTAGTTTGGAGTTTACTTGATTTGTCTTTTGAATTGGTTTGTATTTGCTTCTTCTTTAATCGTTAGGCAGCGTCGTCCGAAATCGTTCGAGCAGTGAGGATCGAGAAAGTGGAAGTTGAAGATCGAGGACCAAGGATCAAGGATAAAGAGTAAAAGACAGTAAAGTTTGCAAGGGCCAGGCAAGTTGTGCTTTGACCATGTTGATCCTATTTCGAAATCTATTTTGATTTAAACTATTGCATGCTAGTTCAATTAGAAAAATACTTTGTTTAAACATGGGGGTTAGATAAGTACCAATTTGCTGTATGACACCTTGATTACTTAAGTATGTGCCATGACCCTTTGTCACCCTAGTTGTGGTTTACTAGTTGGACATTATTAAATTGCCAACATGGGTTTAGACCGTTGTAGTATACTGCTTAGACCTGCTACGTGCTCATGACATGATTTTGGACAATCAAATGTTAATATTGACTTAATGATATATTGAACCTGTTTTGGAAAAGTATCATGCGATGTTGATGGCACGTGGTGCATGGTAATCAACTGGGGTTTGATAAACAGATTTGGCCCAGGGGCATGTGGCAAAATGTCAGGTGGGCAGTTGTGGCATTGGGGATGTTGTTTTGGTTTTTCGGGTAGTCTTGCCCTGTTCACTTTAAGTACTTAACCTTTCAATCCTTTGAACTGTGTCATACTTGCAACCACATGGGTGGAATGGGACGGCCCTAGTTGACTAAGTCGCTAAGGACTCACTTGTGGAGCCTCAGGGTGCTCGATTACACCGTTTGTGTGATTGTGCGGGAGCGTATCGTGGTGTGGCGAGATACCCATCTAACGGTGTGTTGGTCCCATACTTCGCCTTGGCTAAGGGAAGGGATGGTGTAGAGCACGAACCTGAGAGGACCACCTGTGTTGTTTGAGGCTTCCGAAGGCTTTGTTATGATCGCTCATTCGCATACTCTTGTATGGCGATTCACGGTGACGTGGTGAGTGGATTGTATCTTGTGGGTAAAGTGTATAACCTCTGCAGAGTGTAAAACCTATTCGAATAGCCGAGTCCACGATCTTGGACAATGCTCGGGATTACAAATCAAGGGTTAGATTTTCTCAAAAATTGAACTTGGGTTTGGAGGCGGTTGCCTATGGAAAAGTGATAATTGGTTAAGGATGTGGAATGATTTACTCTTGAAACAAGCGTGAAATTATTACTATTATTATCTGTTTTTACCGCTTTACAATCTATTATGAATATTTGTGAAATGTCATTTGTGCAAAATAACCCCTTGACTGTCATTTGGAATAAGCCATGCATATAGCTATTAGACTTGCATTACGTGCATGACTTGCTGAGTGCTTTATGTACTCACCCCTTGCAAACAAACAATCACCATTGAGCAAAAGTCTACATCGTCGAAGAAGAAGAAGTTCCGTGAGAAGGCGATTATCTAGGAGTCGAACCACATCGATTACTGTGTGGCGTATTGATGGGATTCACCGGTGTTCTTCGTTCCATTCTTTGCTTATTTGGAGTTGAAGCCGTCGTGGTTTCACAAATGTAAGGTTGACCTTAAGGTCGCTCAATAGTTTATATTCTATTATTGAGTTATTTTTACTATTCGCTGTGTATGATTGTGATATTCATCTATGTTGAGGCTGTGTGCACTAGCGTGATCCTGGACTAGTGCTGAATACACGGAGGGTCCGGATTTGCAAATTCGGGTCCCGACAGAGGTGGTATCGAGCCAGGTTGGTATGTAGGACTTGACCCTAGATAGATTGGCCGTCTTTAGGAGCTTCAAAATTATTTTCTAAAGAGAAATTTTAACTTGAAAGAATAATCGTTCTTGACTTATCTTACTCTTCTATTCTTTCCCCTTTGCTGAAATTTCTATCCTTCCCACCGATTTAAATGGAAATCTTACGAGTTGTTCGAATAGTTAACGATGTTTCACACTTAAGGAGAAAATCTTTGGATGTCGCCGTCAACCCTGAAGATCGTGAAGTAAGGAATCGTCGAGCTCGAAGAGAAGTGGATCGATGAAGTGTTCTAGAAGCTTGAAGAACCAGTGCTTAGTAGTAAGTTGAGACTCATGTGTGAGAGTCGCGTCTCTTAAGATATGAGTGTTACCCCTTTTAGACGCTAGATTATTGTGTGCTTAGGAATTTGGTCCTTTATTGATTGCTGAGTGTGCAGTATGCGTTGCATAGCTTTTAGGCTTGGATAAGCAACCATACCAAGTTCTTAATAATGTTTGTACAAGTTTTTGGGTTAAACCTGCTCCCCTGCACTAGGATTCTTGAACCTCATCTATGCCTTTTCCCTCTTACCTAAACCTTGGAGTGGACAAAAGATGGAAAGGACCAACTACGGCCCGATGACTTTGAGGCGATTCAAGTCGATTCGATTGCTACTACTGGTGTCGATGATAAAGCGGATAGTGACCAGCGATGCGTCCACTATACCAACCGTGACAATTCAACACTTGGATCAGTTTGTCACTACCCAGACTCAGCTCATACAGATGATGGTGCAACAGATGAATGTTATCAGTGCCAAAATCAACCCCTCCACCACTAAAGTCGTAACCTCCTCGCATGATCCAAAGTTGCCTTGTTCATAAAGACTAAAACCACCCACGTTTGATGGATTAGCCACTCTCAAAGACGGAGAAATATGGCTTCGTGTCATAGAAGAGAAGCTTGCTTGGGTACAATGTGAAGATGAGGAGAAGGTCCCCTATGCTACTTGTCAGTTAGAAGGAGATGCATTAGCCTGGAAGAGAGGTTTCTATGCCACCTCGGAAGATGGACATACTATCACTTGGTGGGAGTTTGTCACCGCCCTCCGTCAGTTGTTGCGTCGTCAAATAATAGTGTGACTACGTGAAGTTCGAGAGAAGAGCACAACCCCTGCACCTAATACCATACCGAGATGTTGTTCTTTGAAGTGTTGTCAACCAAACAAGTTAGAAGACCGTGCATGCATCCGATGTGGAGAAATAGGATACACTGCTGATGAACATGCAATCAATTGTTCCAGCTGTGAAGGAAGCCATTTACCCGGAGAATGTCCTATGCGCAATATCACTGCTATCTTTGCGAAGGTCGTGATCATTGCCCGACTCAATGTCCCTTAGATCCAATAGTGACCCCGTGACCGGCATCGAGAGAATTCGAGCCGTCATTGCTCAAGAGTTAGCGAAAGAGAATGATTGTCATTCGCACTAGCCGTGCCACGTGAAGAAAAGAAGAGGAAACATGTCAACCCTATCCATCTACCTCAAGAAATCGGTAATACTTGGTCACCATGGAATTGTTTCTTGTGTGATAAATGAGGTCATTGGCCTAGAGAATGCCCCATCAACCCGGCCACGATGACCCAAACGTTCATGTTACCAGCGTGGCGAGTCAGGTCATTTGCTAGGGAATGCCACGAAAGATCAAGCAATTTGAAAGCCATGATCATCCCGGAAATTACATCGGTAAGATTTTAACACGTAAAGTGAATGGTAAGGCTATGGAAGCAACTTGCTTAAGGAGCCAGTGGAAGCAAGAGGAATTGGTTAACAAGACCACGATCCGGAAGATGAATGCAAGGAATTGGAAGATCACCGCAAGCATCGAAGTCTAATCAATGAGGACCACCGCATAGCGGCGAATGAGGAGTACCCCTCAACAATTCAGTTGCCATCTTGCTCGAGACTTTGTTAGAGACACTTTCACACATTAGCCGCCCTAATGGTCGAGTTTCCATAACATCAACCTAGTGAAAAGTTCTCAAGGAAGAAGCCTGGTTTCTAGAGTCTGCTTTTGCCTGTAGTCGGCGGGATATTTTTCTAATCACCGCCCTCAAAAGAAAGTGATCACCGATCGTCGCATCGATCTCGGCTCTACCCTACCAAGATTAGTACCATGTCGGGAGAAAGCCAGCGGATGTCGAGTCAAGTGTTGCTTCAGATGCAATGAGCCGGGACACTTTGCTAATAGTTGTCCTAGGAGAAAAGGTGTTATACCTGCCCACTTCAATCCTAATCCTACCCCTACCAAGACACTTGCGTCAAAAAGTGAATTGTGACTTGAGTATTCGATTGATCTGAGTTTCAGTCAAAGAATCAAGCGAAACAAAGATAGTGCCGGACCAACGAGAATGCTATTCAAGTCTTGTCGAAAACCACGTAATCACAAGTAAGCTTTGTTGTCGGATCTGACTGTCCAATTTCTAGAAGAAGCGGAAAATCAAGTGTTTAGGAGCGGAAGCAAGGAGCCTATCAATGGAGTTACGAAAGCGTCGGCATGAGTGCGAGAAGATGTTCAAGATTTCGACAAAGTTAGTATCAAGATTTTCCGTAGAAGAAGTGCCTGCGTGGCGGCGAACCAGTTGGAGTCGGTGGACTTGTAAGAGGACCTCATCGACAGCGAAGCGACTGCAAAATTTTGGATGTTACCAGCGTTTGTTCGTGACCACTGTCCGATTATCTGATTGTTGGAAGTTTGAAGAAGCTCAAGGGTTGAGTCCCCTTGAACCTAATTCTATAGTCAGCCCTGAATCTCGGGGACGAGATTCTGTTAAGGGGGGGAGATTTGTAACATCCCAAAATTTGGGTTTTCAAAAATTTTGGTTTTGTTTAGCTTCCCAAAAATTTTCATTGATTTTCTCGCGTTTATAAAGCTTGGTTTGAATTTTCTAAAAGCTAAAACAATTTAATTTGAATATTCTAAACCCCAAATAAAGTTTATTTTATTTTATTTGGATTCCTTGTGCTTCAAGAAGTTCTTATGTAATTTTTAAGATTTTTCGGAGCTCGTTTGCTATTTATTGGATTTATTCGGAATCGATTTGTATTAAGTCCTTTTATTGAAATTAATTAATTATTTGGAAAATTTTATATAAAGTTTTGTTGGAAATATTTTATTTGAGTTTAAAATATCTCAAAATATTTTCTGGAATTTTTCTAGAATTTTTATTGCCTCATTTGATTTATTCGAATTTGTGGAATTGTTTTTATTCGGAAAATGTTGCAAAATCCGAAAATGGCTGTTGGGCTCAAACTCTCCCTTCCTTCCCGCCGGCCCATTCGGTCGCCCCCCCCCACTCCCGCGCAAGCCAGCCGGGCCCGCCCGATCGCCAGCCCATCGCCACGCCCGCCTCGGCCCCACGCC
This sequence comes from Rhipidocladum racemiflorum, assembly GCA_036346355.1. Taxonomy (NCBI): domain Eukaryota; kingdom Viridiplantae; phylum Streptophyta; class Magnoliopsida; order Poales; family Poaceae; genus Rhipidocladum; species Rhipidocladum racemiflorum. The sequence continues at coordinate 58,237,700 of CM070572.1, read as the reverse complement.
CCATGCGAGCTCCGTTGGGCCACGCCCCTTGGGCCAGGCCCCACCGTAGCTCGGCCAGGCTGGCGCTATGCAGCGTGTGCCGCGCACCAGGCCAAGCCGCTGGGCCAAGCCACCCGCGATCTGAGTCGCCGGGCCGATCCAACGCACCACAGAGCGCCACATCGCCCCCGTGTCCGAGTTGCACGGAAACTGCTCGATAAAATGCCCAAACACCTCCAAACGCGTCCAAACTTGATTTTTCTTGATCTAGCCTCTTCCCCAAACTTATATAAGTGCTCCTAGACCTCTCTCACGGATATACAACCTCCGGATCATCTCCAAAACTCCGAGATCCATCCAATGTCGCCTAACGTCGCCCAACGCTTCGGCCGAACTTTGGAGCCGCGTCCCAGGCAACTCGTCGACTCTTTTCGAGATCCCTCTTCTCTGTGGTGTGCCACAAGGTACCATCTGCTTGCTGTCCAAAATTCAGCCAATTTGGTCCACGGGATCAAAGTTACGGCCGTTCAATCTCGAATCTTGCCGAGGCCATAACTCCCTCAATTTTTCGAGTTTGACGGTGAAATTTTTGTGTAGACTCCTGGGGATGTCCTCTACAGGATGCACATCTTGCCCCAAGGTTTGCCCTCTGGATTTGGCGCAGCAAATTAATTTCTCCGTTCAGACTGCGTTCAGGACAGCGGCAAACTTCCTCGCGCTTTCCCCGCTGTTCCAGAAGGTATTTCTTCGAGCCACCTGCGTCACGGTGTGCCTCTTGGTCCCATCTAGCTCTCGGTCAAATTTCGTTAAGTTCCGATCATTATTCTAGAAGTTATGGCCGTCCAAAGTTTTGATCCGAAACCCGTTAATCGCCAGTTTGTGATTAATCCGGAAGGGCGCCGCAAAATCCGCCTATACCGTTGAGATCGTCTCGCCGCGTTCTACGCAGTAGACATTCTCCCTTTGCCATCCCATCCTCCGAAATTTTTTTTATATATTTAGGCCACCGTTTGCCGTCGCCGCGCGTCGCCTTTTGACGCCGGTTATTTTGGTTCGCTCCGGCCGTGTTGTCGCGTCCGGAGGATCATCTTGTACTGTTTTGTACATAATTAAGGTTCTTTTGGTCTGCGTTTGCCGAGAAGCCCGATTCCGCCTAAACCCGTCGTCTTTCAACCTAGCCCGTGCCGCCGTTCGCGCTCGGTTAGCCGTCCTATGTAGAGTTCTACCGCGGCCATGTCATTGCTCCGACGGTCGCTACTTCGCTTCATGAAGACTCCTATCATTGTTGACCTCCACGTTGCGTTCGCGTTAACGATCCACCGCGATGCGTTAGCGGGTGCGTTCCGCACGTTAACGTTACGCGGTGCGTTCGCGCGTTCCCGTTAACGTTTCCCCGTTAACGTTCTTCCGTTAACGTTCCGTTAACGTTCCTCCGCTAACGTTTTGCCGTCAATGTTTCACCGTTAACGCTCTGTCGTTAACGCTCCGTCGGTAACGTTTTGCCGTTAACGTTCCACCGTTCACGCTCCGTCGTTAACGCTCCACCGTTAACGTTCCTCCGTTACCTGTTGCCGTTAACGTTTCATCGTTAACGCTCCGTCGTTAACATTCGTCGTTAACGTTCCTCCGTTAATGTTTTCCCGTTAACGCTCCGCCGTTAACACTTCATCGTTGACGATTGGCTCTCATCGCTTCGTTGTCATCGCATGCGTGCATTCATGCACAAACCTTAGTGCTATGCCTTCATCTGTTCTATCATCATGACGTGAGCCTAGTCTCATCGTCATATCATCTTCAAAGCCGAATCAAAACCCTAACCTAAGACCGGTTTGATGAACTAAGTTTATCGTGAACCGCGTTGTTATCTTTGCAATCTTTCCCGTTGTTTCAATCGTGGTAAGACACTTGTCTTGTCCTATCCCTGAAAACCTAATCCACCTTTAACCTAGACTTCGTTCGTGGACTTGGTCGATAGACCATTGGCCATCTGTCATACCCCTGTGCCCGATCTATCCGTCTCTCTTTTGTTTGACTGTGTCCGTTCGGTCAACAAAAGTCAACTTCAAGAATCAGTTTAGTTCACTGCGAACTAACATATCCTTATGGACCCGATCTATAGATTGAGAGCCCATATGTCGCTATCTGTCCAATCAAGATAATAACTTCGGAAGAAATATTCTTTGGAATATTATTCTTTCTTTCCCAGTTATTAATCTTTCCCTTTTCGGTGTTTTGCCGAAAGCCCGTTCTCTTTTGTCGACTCTTCGATCTAATCCGTTCGAGTTCCCAAATCTCTCCCAAGCCGTTGTGCCCAATGCTGTTCGTTCTTAGTTTGGAGTTTACTTGATTTGTCTTTTGAATTGGTTTGTATTTGCTTCTTCTTTAATCGTTAGACGCGTCGTCCGGAAATCGTTCGAGCAGTGAGGATCGAAAGTGGAAGTTGAAGATCGAGGACCAAGGATCAAGGATAAAGAGTAAAAGACAGTAAAGTTTGCAAGGGCCAGGCAAGTTGTGCTTTGACCATGTTGATCCTATTTCGAAATCTATTTTGATTTAAACTATTGCATGCTAGTTCAATTAGAAAAATACTTTGTTTAAACATGGGGGTTAGATAAGTACCAATTTGCTGTATGACACCTTGATTACTTAAGTATGTGCCATGACCCTTTGTCACCCTAGTTGTGGTTTACTAGTTGGACATTATTAAATTGCCAACATGGGTTTAGACCGATGTAGTATCTTTGCTTAGACCTGCTACGTGCTCATGACATGATTTTGGACAATCAAATGTTAATATTGACTTAATGATATATTGAACCTGTTTTGGAAAAGTATCATGTGATGTTGATGGCACGTGGTGCATGGTAATCAAGCGGGGTTTGATAAACAGATTTCGGCCGGGGCATGTGGCAAGAGTAATCAGTGGGCCAGGTGGCATTGGGGATGTTGATTTGGTTTTTCGGGTAGTCTTGCCCTGGTCACTTTAAGGACTTAACCTTGCAAGCCTTTGAACTGGGTCATACTTGCAACCACATGGTGGAATGGGACGGCCCTAGTTGACTAAGTCGCTAAGGACTCACTTGTGGAGCCTCGGGTGTCGATTACACCGTTTGTGTGATTGTATGCGGGGAGCGTATCGTGGTCGTGGCCAGATACCCATCTAACGGTGTGTTGGTCCCATACTTCGCCTTGGCTAAGGGAAGGGATGGTGTAGAGCACGAACCTGAGAGGACCACCTGTGTTGTTTGAGGCTTCCGAAGGCTTTGTTATGATCGCTCATTCGCATACTCTTGTATGGCGATTCACGGTGACGTGGTGAGTGGATTGTATCTTGTGGGTAAAGTGTATAACCTCTGCAGAGTGTAAAACCTATTCGAATAGCCGAGTCCACTTGATCGACAATGCTCGGGGATTACAAATCAAGGGTTAGATTTTCTCAAAAATTGAACTTGGGTTTGGAGGCAGTTTGCCTATGGAAAAGTGATAATTGGTTAAGGATGTGGAATGATTTACTCTTGAAACAACTGTGAAATTATTACTATTATTATCTGTTTTTACCGCTTTACAATCTATTATGAATATTTGTGAAATGCTGTTTATTGCAAAATAACCCCTTCAGCCTGTCATTTGGAATAAGCCATGCATATAGCTATTAGACTTGCATTCTGTGCATGACTTGCTGAGTGCTTTATGTACTCACCCCTTGCAAACAAACAATCACCAGTGAGCAAAAGTCTACATCGTCGAAGAAGAAGAAGTTCCGTGAGAAGGCGATTATCTAGGAGTCGAACCCTGTCAGTTGCCTGTGGCGTATTGATGGGATTCACCGGTGTTCTTCGTTCCGCTGCTGCTTATTTGGAGTTGAAGCCGTCAGGGTTTCACAAATGTAAGGTTGACCTTAAGGTCGCTCAATAGTTTATATTCTATTATTGAGTTATTTTTACTATTCCGCTGTGTATGATTGTGATATTCATCTATGTTGAGACTGTGTGCACTAGCGTGATCCTGGACTAGTGCTGAATACACAGAGGGTCCGGATTTGCAAATTCGGGTCCCGACACATACCTTGGTCTTTTTGGCTCGTGGCCGAGTGGTACCCGCGCCCGTTTACGGTGCGCGGCAACCGGCTTGTCGCTCGGCTGACCCTCATGGGGCATACCTTGGTCTTTTTGGCTCGGGGCCGAGTGGTACCCGCGCCGTTCTGCATCTTGTGACAGCAACCGCTTGTCGCTCGGTGACCCTCATGGGGCATACCTTGGTCTTTTGGCTCATGGTCGAGTGGTACCCGCGCTCACGGTCTTGTGCGCTGCAACCGGCTTGTCGCTCGGTGACCCTCATGGGGCATACCTTGGTCTTTTGGCTCGGGGCAGGCGGTACCAGCGCGTTCTGATCTTGTGACAGCCGGCTTGTCACTCGGCTGACCCTCATGGGGCATACCTTGGTCTTTTTGGCTCGGGGCCGGGCGGTACCCGCGCCCGTTCTGATCTTGTGACAGCGGCTGTCGCTCGGCCGACCCTCATGGGGCATACCTTGGTCATACAGAGTAATGCTGTGCCGCTTACGACCTTTGCTTTAGACCCTCATGGGGCGCATTCTCAAGACCGTGTTGGTTGTAGATCCTCCCGCGACACCCAATCGCATTGTGAGACAGCGACCAGCAATTGACCCCAAATTATGGGGTGTGCCGTCGGAGGATGTTCGGAAAGTGCCCAGCCCTAAGCTTCCGTGGCGGCCGGCGCTCAGGCCCATCGTGGGGCGCACTTTATCCCAAACTTTGGACCATATTTGACACCTGGCCGCGTTTTGCGCGACGCAGCTATTGGCCCGTCATGGGGCGTGCCCTGGATCTGGCCCAGAATTGAACAGGAGGGCCCTCGTTTCTTCCCACCGCGAGGCGGAAATTGGGGCCCATTTATTATAAGTCAGAAGGACCCTTGTTGGAGCAACAGTCTCCTTGCACCTTCCCCACCACGGCTGCGAAACCTTCAAACCTCCTTTGGCGATTTAGGGTTTCTGGTTTCGCGCCCTTGGCTTGCGGCGGTTCTTCCCACCAGGTCTTCTTCTTCGCAATGTCTTCTTCCTCGTCATCGGAGGGTAGCACCGACCCTGCGGCGGCAGGGTGGGAGACTTCCATCACGACGACGTCCGCTTGGAGGATGGTCACCGCCGGCGTCCTCCCTCCACTGGAGTTGATCTTCACGCCCGCCGCGAGTGACCCTTACCCCACACCTCTAGAGAATGAGATTGTGGTGTTTGAGTCCTTCTTCCAAGCGGGATTTAGCATTCCTGGGAGCGCCTTCTTCCGGGGCTCCTCCACTTCTACGAAATCGAGTTGATCAATTTGAACCCCAACTCGATCCTTCACGTTGCCATCTTCGTCCAGCTCTGCGAGGCGTATCTTGGGATACGTCCTCATTTGGATTTGTTCCGCTCCTTTTTCTGGCTGAAGCCTCACCCGAACCGGGCCGCTCCCAACGTCGTTGGGGGCGCCGGGCTCCAGCTGCGGGAGGGCTCGAAGAAGCAGTATTTTGTCGTTCCTCTCAAGACCTCCCTCAAAGGTTGGAGGCGGGAGTGGTTCTATTGTGCCAATGTTGATCCTTTCCTCGCCCCCTTTGCCGGCCGTGCTCCTAAAGCTTCCCGATGCTGGAGCGACGCCCCAGACGGAGGAGGTTTGGCGCAAATCCCCGAGCTTCTGGCATTGATTGACGATCTGAAGAACCGAGGGCTGACGGGTCCCGGGATCGCGATCAGTTTTGTGAAGCGCCGAGTGCAACCCTTGAAGGAGAGAGTCCATTTGGGGTTCCAATACAACGGGCCTTTGGACCCCACACGGGAGTCGGACGTGGCCCTGTCGATGGAGGCGCTGGCAGCACGGGTAGTTGATCTCTTCGTGCCTGGCACAATAATCACCAACAGGGGCTGCCCTCATAAATTTTCGACGGCGAGGCCTCCCCCTCCTGTGAGTGCACTATTCTCTCGAAAGGCTGTTCCATGATTTCTTTGACTGATGTGTGATTCAAGCGAGGTGCGATCGTTCCTTTTTCAGGAACGCGTCCTTCCTTTCTCGACGCCTTCGGTTGTCGGCCTCTCTCGGTGAGACACGCTAAGGCGGCGAGTGGTCGACACCTCGGTCGGACAGCTGTGGCCGAGTCGGCGGAGGGTCCCCGGTCTTTCGTCAGTAGGGCCCGACCTCTGGTGCACCGGATCGCATAAGCGCGGGGCCACAACCTTCTGTCCCGAGGCAGCCCGGCCGCAAGCGCTAACTTCCCTCCGAGTGGTCTTTGGGTCTCGGATGAGACCACAGGATGAAATTCAAGAAATCCAAAAGGTATTCTTTTGGGCGATCCTTGTCTTTTGTTACTTTGCTGTCTTGAGGTGTTTCTCTTTTTGATGCAGACTCCTACTACGGACGTCCCGGCGGAGAGGTCTCTCAAAAGGAGCCCAGCGGAGGCTGGTCGCCGCTGCCGCCGATCGCCGGCGTCGCCACGGCGCCGGCGGCCCAACGGCCGAATCCATCCGGTGGTCCGTCTGCCGACGAGATCGACCCGCACCGTCTCCGGAGTGGAGGAAGTGCCTCGAGCCACCGCCGCTCGGTCCTCTGCCGCCCCGAATCGGACCGTATGGTGGGAAGGGGTTCCGGCTGAAAGGGATGGAAGAGGACGACGAGATGGAGAGAGCGGCTCGGACGGAGCTTTATGAGCTCACCGTCAGGTGTAGCACGCTTCGTCGAGGTGAGCTTCTTGTCTTCAATCATTTGCTCTTGACTTCTCCCTGAGATTCTGCCCTGTTACCTAGGACATGGGGGAGCGCTCGGAGCAAAGGTCGCGGTTTTTCCGGAAGGTGCTCCCGAAGCTCAAGGAGCAGAAGCAGTACCAGGACAAGCTCAGCGAGATCAGCGCGGACAGATGGAAAGAAGTCCACGGGCTTCAGGGCGAGTGTATGACGATCCGGGAGGAGAAGACGAAGCTTGAGCATATGCTCGAAGGTGAGATTCTCCCCTGGATTCGGTTTGGATGTCTTTTTGGATGGTTGGAGAGGATGATGACACTCTCGTGTTTCAGAGCGCGACTCGACCGTTGCTGAGCTGAGGGCCCGACTGGAGGCTTCAGAGAACTCTGGCCTCGAAGCTCGAGTCAGCTTGGAAAGGATGCAGCGGGAGCTGAAGGGTAAATTTCTTTGACTTGGGTTGAACATACTTGGCGTCGGGTGTGCTCTTGATGGCCGTTTGACTTTGTTGCAGAGTGCAAGGAGAAGATGGCCGCCGCCGAACAGGGGCGGACTGAACTGCGCGTCGCCTGCGAGCCAGTCCTGCACCTTCTGCGCATTGAAGGAGTCACGCCGGGCCAGGGGGACGATCTTTGTTCCACTTCTCTCGGGAGGAGCCGACAGGATCAGAGCTTACGCCAAAGAGTCCGCAGCAATGAGTGCGAACCAGGCATTGGCGGTGGTCAAGTCTCATTATCCGAGAGTTGACCTCGAAGCTGTGAAAGAAGGTTTTGCCTGTGATGAAGACAAGGCCAACGCGCTCCTCGAAGAGGTGTCCGGTGCATCGCAGGCCTTGTTGGAGAATCTTGAATTCTGACTTCGATGTGGGCCTTGATGCCGAGTGCTCGCCCTCCTTGTTTGAAATATTGTGTCTTCTTACTTCAATATGATTTGCCTGTATTGTCTTCCGCTGAGTGGTCTTCAGACCTGAATATAGGCCCGTAGCCTTTTGGATCCTGTTGCGCCTTTCCGGGTGAGTTTCAGCCGACTGGTATGGCTTCCACACGCCAAGGCCTTGGCCCGTGGCTTTCTTGCCCCAGACACGCTTTTCCGAGAGGCTGGCGTGCAGCTCTCGAGCGTCGGGACTTACGTTGTGGCCACCTGGCTGAGTGGTTTAGTCCCCAGGCTTGCATCGCTTGCTAGCTCTCCAGCCCCTGGGCTTTTACGCTTAATTTGGTATAATTAAGCGAGAAAGCCGAACGAGCTTGAACTGCTTACGACATGTGTCTGGTGAAATTCTCCTTGATTTTGTTCAATGCACTGATCTTCTTCGGTATTTGCACTGCCGCTTTGTTTTTCGCGCTTCATTGATTGTGAGGTGGCGCGTTTGATTGCCTTTGAGACGCTTTGATTTCCGGGGCTGGGGTGGCTTATAAATGGGGCGTCACCGCTAATGAGCGATCGCCCGTTTCTTCTTGCCTTGTCCTTCTTCTTCCTCTTCCAGTTTCCTTCCATGTCTAATACGGGGAGGTTCGTTGGTCCCTACGCGGCATTGTTTCGCCAGCGATTCTTCGGGATGTTGCACAACTGGGAGGAGGCGGAGTCTTGGGAAGACCTCGACTTTGCCACACTGGAGGCGGAGGAGGAGGAAGGAGCGGCGAGGGACGCCGCCGCCGTGGCCACCTTGTTGGAGGCCGCGCCGGGGCTCCACGAGGTGGCGGAGATCATCCTCGAGATGGTTGGTCGCGATCGCCGCGACGACCTTGTCGTCAGGGCCCTCGTCCGGCTTATACCCCCCTTGTGGGTGGTTGAGGACGAGATTCTGGCGGCTTTGGGTCGCGTGGGTCGCGTCTAACCTCAACGATCTCGCCTCCGGGCCTCCCAAGAAATACAAGACTAAAGAAGACTCAGACAAGATTTCAAGACTCAAAGACTAAAGACTCAAAGACTAGAGCACCAAGAAGCACTAAAGAAGAAGACTCCGAGTTTTTTTTTTTTTTTTTAGCACGAGAAAAGGAAAAAAAAGTCAGTAATGTAAATTATTAACATTACGGAATGCAATGCGAAATTTTATCCAGCCTGCGCCTATCATATTTAATCCGAGTTTAGTAGTTCCGCCTGATCAACTGATTCTAGTCGGTTGCTCCAGTGCCAGCAACGAGGCGCTGCGGCTCGAGCTTTTGACGGTTAGAAATTCGCGATCAGGCGAATCTCGGTTAGATTCTGGTGCTGCGAATTGCAGTCCCCGAGTGGTTAGTGCTTTCTACCCGTTCCGTTGTGCGCGCTGGTATAAACCGCCGAGGCTTTGTGCTCATCGCTGCTTGTTATTTCCGTGCACTCTATATTGGCACGACCAGGGTTAGGCGCTACAGCAGTCGGGTAATAACCACTCGGGGCTAGCATTACACAGAACTTCAGGAAATAAGACGGACCACTATTTTATTTAATGTGTGAGAGTCGGGTACATAACTCATGCGTAGAAGCGACGGAGCTGTTCGGCGTTCCAAGTATTCGCCAAAACCTCGCCGTCTTCTCGTCTGAGTCGATAAGCACCCGGCCGGATTGTCTTCTGCACAATGTATGGACCTTCCCAAATTGGAGAGAGCTTGTGCTCGCTTTTCTGGTTCCTCCTCAGGACCAGATCTCCTTCTGAAAAGGTTCTACTTCTGACGTTGCGAGAGTGGTAACGCCGAAGTCCCTGGAGGTACTTAGCCGACTGGATGGCCGCAACGTTCCGAGCCTCCTCGAGTTGATCAAGCTCCATCATTCGGCTTCCCTCGGACTCGGCTTCGTTGTAATTCCGAACCCTCGGGGATTCGAATCCCAGCTCGGTCGGCAGAACCGCCTCTGCGCCATAGACCAGGAAAAAGGGGGTTTGGCCAGTCGCTCGGCTGGGAGTGGTTCTGAGTCCCCAGAGTACCGACGGTAGCTCCTTCACCCATCGAGCAGCGTATGGTTTGAGGCGGTCGAAGATCCTGGCCTTGAGGCCTTGGAGGACCAGACCGTTAGCTCGCTCAACCTGCCCATTGCTTCGTGGGTGAGCCACCGAGGCGAAGCAGATCTTGATCCCGACGCCTTCGCACCATTCTTGGAATTCTTCACTCCTGAATTGGGTGCCGTTGTCCGTGATGATCCGGTTGGGCACTCTGAATCTGACCACAATATCCTGGAAGAACTCCTTGGCCTTAACTGCAGTGATAGTGACGACTGGCTTGGCTTCGATCCACTTGGTGAACTTGTCAATGGCCACGAAGAGGTAAGCGAAACCGCCTTGAGCCTTCTTGAGCGGGCCCACTAAGTCGAGCCCCCAGACTGCGAAAGGCCAAGAAATGGGTATAGTCTGTAGCTCCTGTGCCGGCAAGTGTGTCTGTCTTGCATAGAATTGGCAGCCCTCGCAGGTTCGAACTATCTCCTTGGCATCCGTTACCGCCGTTGGCCAGAAGAAACCCTGTCGGTAGGCTTTCCCAACCAAGGCGCTTGATGCCGCGTGATGGCCACACATCCCCGAATGGATTTCTTGGAGCAGCTCTCTTCCCACTTGTCCCGAAATGCACCGCCTGAGGACACCCGAGGCACTTTTTCGGAAGAGCTCGTCGCCCACCACCACGTAGGATTTGGCTTGTCGGGAGACGCGCTCTGCCAGAGTGGTGGCTTCCGGGAGTTTGTCCATCAGGAGGTAATCAAGGTACGGGGTAGTCCAGTCTGGATCGATGAGCAGGACCCCGGTTCCAGGACCCTCGCTTGGCTTTTGCCGTTTTGTAACGGTTGGCTCGTGAAGATCCTGTACGAAGATATCACTTGGGACATCTGCCCGAGTGGCTCCCATCTTAGCCAGCTCGTCTGCTGCCTCATTATTGCGGCGGAGGACATGAACCAGCTCCAGACCGTCAAACTTGCCTTCCAATTCTCGGACTTGCTGGCAGTATGCCGCCATGTTCTGATCCACGCACGACCAGTCCTTCTGTACTTGATTCACCACCAATCGAGTCGCCTCGAACCGCCACCGCCGATTCGAGTGATGTGGCGTCTGAAGCCCATGGATGAGGGCCTCGTACTCCGCGGCATTGTTTGAGGCCGGGAAGTGAATCCGAAGGACATACTTCAACCTGTCGCCCTTAGGCGAGATAAGGAGGATTCCCGCCCCTGCTCCCCCAAGCATGAGAGATCCGTCGAAGTGCATAACCCAATATTCTGGCTCTTCTTCCGTGCAGGGAGTCTGGGATTCGGTCCACTCGGCCGTGAAGTCAGCCAAAGCCTGGGACTTGACGGCGGTGCGCGGCTTGAACGAGATGTCGAAAGCTCCAAGCTCGGCTGCCCACTTTGAAATTCTTCCAGTAGCTTCCCGACACGGAGGACCTCTCCCACGGGAAAGAAGTGACTATCAAACCGAATGTCCTTGGAAATAATGCTTCACTTCCGTGACGAGATCAAAATGGCGTACAACAGCTTACGGATTTGAGGATATCTCGTCTTGGATTCGCCAAGATTACCGACAAAATAAATCAAGCGTTGCGCCGTAGCGGTGTCCAGATTCCTCCCGCTCCACAACTATCACGGCACTTACTACATGAGATGTTGCCGCTATGTAGAGCGTAAGAGGTTCACCTGGCGCCGGCGAGACTAAGACTGGGAGTGGAGAGAAACACCTTGAGTTCTTCAAGGCCTCTTTGTGCCTCTGCCGTCAATCAAAGCGATCTTGCTTCTTAAGGAGCTTGAAGAAAGGCATTCCCGGACTCCCAACCGTGAGATAAACACGCCAAGCGCTACCATGCATCCGGTGAGCTTTTGGACCTCCTTTTGGTGGTAGGCGGGGCCATTTTCATGATGGCTCCAATTTTCTCCGGTTCGGCTCGATCCCACGATGGGAGACGATGAACCCGAGTAGTTTCGGAAGAAACTCCGAAAACACATTTCTCGGGTTTAGCCTCATCCGAACGCCCTTAGACTTACGAACGTCTCGGCCAGGTCGGAGATAAGGCTATCTTGTGTCTGCGTTTTAACTACCACATCATCCACATAAGCTTCCACATTGCGCCCGAGCTGATGGTGAAAACACCCATTTGCGCTACCGGGAATGCGTTCTTGCGCCGGCATTCTTGAGCCCGAACGGCATGGTGATATAGCAATATGCTCCGAATGGAGTGATAAACGAAGTCTTCTCACAGTCTTCCTCTCGAAGCCGAATTTGATGATAGCCTGAATAGGCGTCCAGAAAGCTGAGTAGCCGAGATCCCGGCGATGGAGTCTACCACCTGATCAATACGAGGGAGACCAAAGGGATCTTTCGGACAAGCCTTGTTGAGGTCGGTGTAATCAACACACATGCGCCAGCTTTATTCTTCTTCTCGACGAGTACGAGGGTTCGCCAACCACGGGATGATACACTTCTTTGATGAAGCTGCGGCTAGCGGCTTTGTGATCTCCTCTCGATGGCTTCTCGACGATCTTGAAGCGAACCGTCGTAACCTTTGCTTGACGGGCCTGGCGGATTGGTTTACATTCGGTGAGTGCTCGATCACCTCCTGAGGACCCGGGCATGTCGGACGGCTTCCAGGCAAAGACGTCTTGGTTTGCCCGCGAAAGGTGACGGCGCGTCTTCCTATTCATCCCCGAGCCTTGTCCCGATCGAGGCGGCTCGCGCCGGATCGGACGGGTCGAGGAGAATCCTTTTGGTGCCTTCCTGGCCGATCCCGAGTTCTCGCGGCTTGCGGGTAGGGATACCGCCTTCCGCTTGTCGAAATCCGCCTCTTGACGAATCCTTTCCCGACCCGCCGCCTCCAGAGACTCGGCCATTTCGCGACTCTCCCTGTCGCAAGAGAAAGATCGCTTAACATCGCCACGTAGTGTGATAATACCACTCGGACCGGCATTTTCAGCATCGATACGCCAGTAGTGGGGCACCGCCATGAACTTGGCCGCTAGTCTCCCCAAGATGGCGTGATACTGTTGTCGCGAAGTCTGCCACCTCGAAGCTAAGGCTCTCGATCCGGTAGTTGTCCCTTGCGCCGAACGTGGTGGTAGAGTGATTTGTCCAAGTGGTATCGCCGACGCCCGGTATCACTCCATGAAAAGGCGACGACCGCGTTTGAGGTCGACCGTAGGATCCCCATATCTTCGAGTGTCTTCACGAAGAGGACGTTGAGCCCACTCCCACCGCCAATCAACACCCTTTTGAGCTTGATGCGCGGACAACCGGCGCCAAGACCAGCGGGTATCTGTAGGGAATGGGACGCGATCACGGGTGATCCGTGCGGTCGTAAGTTATTGCGACCTCGGACCAGCCGGACATATCGGGGGTCTCCGCTCTCTTGCCTGAGATGTCCCGCGGTGAGCTTTGCTTCCGCTTGGACTCATATGCGACCGAACCCGAATATGTAGTTAAGCTCGAGGTTGACTTCTGATAGTCTTCCTCGGCCGAGGAGAGGCGGTTTGCCGGCGGCATGACCACTCGGACCTTGTCGGCCTGCCTCTTGCTCTCGCGGCGAACCTCTTTAGGGTGAAGCGATCCTTGGCGGCATGCCTCCTTCGGATGGAAAGGGCAGAGTGAGTTCATAACCTTATCATATCCATCCTCTTTGAGAGCGAGGATGAGTTGGTGTAGCGGCGCCACCGGCTCTTCGCCCTTGCGCTTCTTTTCTTTCCGCCGAGGGGTTCAGATCGATCCTTCCCCTCATCACGCCCGTTCGCCAGAGCCTCGGAGGATGAAGCGTAACGGTCCGCTAGGGCGAACAGCTCCCGGACCGACGTGGGTGGCTTCCGGGACATCTTCTTGATGAGGTCGGGGTCGCTGACTCCTTTCTGGAAGGCAGCTATCACGATCGCATCCGTGACGTCCCGAACGGTGCTTTTCCTGTTCATGAAGCGCTTGACGAACTCCCGGAGGGATTCGTTCCTCCTTTGGTGTAGCTGGTATAGGTCCCACGGGGTGCCCGGGCGCTCGTAAGTGCCTTGGAAATTTGAGATGAATTGCTCACACAGATCTCCCCAGGAATCTATAGAGTTCGCTGGAAGTCCGGTGAGCCATGCTTGGGCCAGGGGCGAGAGGGTAACCGGCAAGTAGTTTGCCATTACTGATCCCCCTGCCCTCGACCGCAGGCGTATACTTGTAGCCAAGCCTCCGGGTCCCTCTCACCGTCGAACCTAGTGATGCCTTTAAGATTAAATCCATCAGGCCAAACCACTCGGCGTAGGTGAGGGGTAAACGCACGAACCCCTTCGATGACCCCGCGATACCCCCCGGGAGGTGATCGACGCGGAGGGGATCGCGCTTGGCGTGCCAGCGGCCTCGCGGAAGGATGCCGTAAGCGCTCATATTCGCCGGCTTGACGGCGTTGTTCCTCCCTTTCTTGGCCGCGGCGCTGGCGTCGAGGTCTGAACGGAGGTCGCGGTGATGCGTGTCGCAAGTCGTCTCGCGAGGTAGAACATGATGTGTCTGGCGGGCTTCCCGACCTGGCTGGCCATTCTTGGCCGAGGTCCTCGCCGGACCACGTGGCCTCCTTCGCCGGCCGGGTCGGTTTGGGCATCTTTGGGCCGGATACCGCCGTCACCATGGCCTTTACTTGGGCCATGATCGGGCAATGAATCATCCGCCCCGGCATAGGGGTCGTGGTATCCAGGAGTGTCTTGGAGGCGGCGATATATTCGCTGGGGTACGAAACAGCCTGGTCCCCATCTTGGCTTGCAGAATGTCTTCATTGACGGCCCGGCGCGATCCGGAGAATGCAGCGCCCAGCGTCGAGGCTCGATCACTCGGCCTCCTTCCAAATCGGCGGCGATCGAGGTGTCGGCGGCTGCGAATCTGCCGCGAGCCTTCGATTACACGGACTCTACGGAAATTCCAGCAGCTCTCTAGGCTTTCTTCGACTCGGCCACGAGGTGGGTGAGTCCGAGAAGATAAACCTAGGCGCTCGGGGTGCCGAGTGTCTCAGGCGGTGAGAACCCCACCCTTCGTGCCTCGGCGTCCTCGAGCCCGACTCCACGGTGGAACGGGCTTGGATCCCCACTCGGTACTTTAGGGTGCGAGACAGGGGACCTTCCGATCGGGCGCGAAGTCGTGACGATGGATCGCCGGAAACCTCACCGCTACCGTAGCGGTTCCCTTAGAGAGAGAAAGGCTTCCGAGGTCGTTGGAGATGAAGGTCAGGCTTATGAAACGGAAGACCTGGCCCGGGAAGAAGACTGTGGAGACTTCGCTCGTCGCAGCCATCAAGCTTGACGAAGATCTTGACACAAGCCCCCTACCTGGCGCGCCAACTGTCGACGATCTGTTTCGCCGGCAATAAGATTTGTGATTCTAGGGGATTTGTGCGGGATCTGAGCTTGATGGTAACACAGGATGCGGGGGCAATCTGTTTTAGACAGGTTCGGGCTCTCTCGGAGGAGATAATACCCTAGTCCTGTGTTCTTGGATATATTGTGTGTGTCCTCCTCTTTTTCTTGTTTCTCCCTCTTCCCCTTATATACTGGGGGAAGAATACATGATAGATGGGCGCCACCGGGCCCTGAACATGGTGGCCTGGACGACATGTCCCTTGTCCTTATCCGCCTTCACGCTCTACGTCCTGGAGAGGTGGTTATGCTTTCTCAGGCCACGCTGTCGCCTTGTCGAGTTCCGGCATCCATGAGCTCTGGCGATGTCGATCGCATGCTTTGTTCTGGCGGGTTGTTAGGGCGAGTGCGAAGCTTCCTTGAAGGATCAGGAGTTGTCTTGGGGAGCAAGTCGAAGGTCTCCTCTGGGCCCGTCGTGGTGCTTCTGGGCTTTGGGCTTTCTATTCCGCCTGTCAGGCCCAGTCGGGTGTAGGCCCCTCTTGCGGGACCCCTGTCTCTGACATCCCACAGCAGCCCCCAAGTGCTTTAGGATCGACTTTCCGTCCCTTACCCTGTCATGAGGATTATGCGGGAGAGAGATCATAAAGAACTTGTAGTATGAAGCCACCGTGGTTGGTTAGCTCGTGGCCGAGTGGTACCCGCGCCCATTTACGGTGCACGGCAACCGGCTTGTCGCTCGGCTGACCCTCATGGGGCATACCTTGGTCTTTTTGGCTCGTGGCCGAGTGGTACCCGCGCCCGTTTACGGTGCGCGGCAACCGGCTTGTCGCTCGGCTGACCCTCATGGGGCATACCTTGGTCTTTTTGGCTCGGGGCCGAGTGGTACCCGCGCCCATTTACGGTCTTGTGACAGCCGGCTTGTCGCTCGGCTGACCCTCATGGGGCATACCTTGGTCTTTTTGGCTCATGGCCGAGTGGTACCCGCGCCCGTTTACGGTGCGCGACAACCGGCTTGTCGCTCGGCTGACCCTCATGGGGCATACCTTGGTCTTTTTGATCCTCATGGGGTAGATCTCAATTTTATACAAATTTAGAAATTTGAATCACTCAAATCGGAGTTGAAACGCAAAAGTTATAAGCGTTTGAAGTTTGAAACAAAATCTGAAATCATTATTTCGAATTAATAAATCATTTTCTTTTTTGGAAATTAATTATTGCGTCAGCAGTGACACGCGTCGGTTCCTGATTGGCTGGCTGACGTCAGCCGGTTCATGGACGTGGTCCATGGTTTGGCTTGGTCCACCGTGGACTCGGTCCACGGCTCCACGTGCCGCTGACAGGTGGGTCCCTTCGGGTGACGTCATTCTTGGCGTCGGCGGGCTCGGCCATGGGTCGGCAGTGGGACCCACTGGTGACGTCATGGGTGACGTTACCGCATGGCCGGGGGTTGCCGCTGACAGGTGGGCCCGTGCTGACGTCACGGTGCGGTTGCGGCTAAGCCGCTGACACGCGGGCCCAGCGTGTCAGTGACCCACACACGCGCGCGTGGGCGCGGCGGCTTGGCTCCCCGGACACGTGGCACGATCGTGTCCGTTGATTTGAAAATCAACGGCCGCGATTAGATCCAGGGTTAACACGTTGAAAACTACACGGTGATCGTGGGCCGTTCGATCTAGATCGGACGGTCCAGATCTAACCCTACGTAAACAATGCTACGGCACGTGGTGATCGTGGGCCGTTGGATCTTGATCCAACGGTCCAGATCTAATCGGGTTTAGAAGCACGTGACTCACCGCTACCGTTCGATCGGGATCGGATGGCTGTCCGAGCTCGCGAGGTTGATGGCGATGCGGCGGCGCTGGCCTGGCCGGAGACGAAGACGGCAATCTCCCGAACGGCGTTCGGACGCGATTCCGGCAAGGTGAGTTGGCCTCCCGGGTGCGTCTTGGCCTGGGCTTCTCGGATCTGGACTCAACGGTGACAGGAGACGGCGGATGACGACGGAGAGGACGGAAAACCGCGGCGGAGGGGTGCTACAACTCCGGCGAGCGACACGGCGGCGATGCGTTCAAGCGGCGGCTAGGGCAAAAGGTGCGGGAAGTCAAGGCGGTCCTCGAGTGCGACCGGGCATTAAATACCCTCGGCGTCCGTCACGGAAAAGCGGAAACCTAGACCCACACGCGGCGGGCGCGGCGGAGGAATTCGGCTCGGACTTCGGGCGGAGACGGCGACGGAGGACCGTCCACGTGGCGCGATCAGCGCCACGATTGGCTCAGCGCGATCGGATCCGGTCGGATCGGTGCGGCTCGATTTCGGCCGTTGGATCTTGATCCAACGGTTCACAGGGTTAGGGTTTGGACTTGATTCGGTCGAGTCACGTGGCTCGGGTCGGACTCGAGTCCGACTCGGTCGGATGAACAGTACTTGACCCGACTCGATTTTCCAGCGATTTAATATTTAAAATAATTTCCAGTAATTCATTTAATTCATTAAAAATAGCAAAAGACTCAGAAAAATTCCAGAAAAATTCTGGAAAATACTTTGGGGCATTTTGGACTCAAATAAAATATTTCCAACAAAATTTTATTTGAAAATTTAAATTCTTTAATTATTTCCAAATGGAATAAATTAAAATAAATTCCAAATAAATCCAAATAAATTCCAGAAAATTCCAAAAATTCACCAAAGTGCCAAATCACACATGAATTTAAGAAAAGCAAAATTTTGGGGTGTTACAGAGTTCCACACACACAGTACACTCCCGGACCGGGTGGAAGTACCACTCGTACACATGGCACAGGCACTCTTCCTCCAACCCGCTTCACACACAGTTCCAACGATGGCTAGCGCTCCATCGTGCCTTTTACCCGTAGCAAAGCATCCACCATTGTTTTGGACTACTCCGACCCCGTCACGCGGCGAGGGAGTACCTAGAACAACACCAGTACCTTCGGTGTCTGTCCAATTACTTCGACCTACCACAGCACAAGACCAAACACCCACTCCTGCACTGAGTTCAGGCTATCCCATACTAGCACATGTGGTTGTACGATATGACTCAGTTAACAACGTCAAGCTCAGTCCTTAGGTTTGCACAGAAGAGACCTTCCGATGTTCGCCTGGCACAAAACCACCTACCACCTTTTCCTTTTCCATTTTTAGCAAAATACCCTTTTTCCACCGAAACCACCACTTTGGAACTTCATTGCATTTCGAAATGATTTTAATTGACTAGGTCTTCTGATCAAACAATCCTTCTACTGCGGGGCTAAGCGTATGCAATTATTAAGCATATAATTCCGATTGACACTTATGAGGTGTCTATCATTAGCCTAGGGTCTTAGAAGGTTCTCATAACGATTGAGGAATTAAGGAAAACCATCGAATCTTAGGTTTAACTACCATTACCCACAATCTATTGATTATGTCAATTTACATGCACGCATAATAATTTTGAACAATCAAAGTACATTTGAAATTATGGGATCAATATGTTCAAGGGGGTGCTTGCCTGTTTGTTCTGCGTCGTGCGTGTTCTCAGGGTCGTAATCCGGATCCTCGTCAACCGTTTCCGACGTGTCAACGTCTAACCGATGCACGGCAAAAGAAACACCAAGAGATCGCATAAGATCAAATAAGAACGAAGCAAATAAAGCTCTCAAAACTAAACAACGCAAACTAAAGAACACGGGAAGAAATAATGGGCAAAATCCAATTTTTACAACAGAGCACGGTAGTACCGGCGGCAACAACCCGGTAGTACCGCACTGGGGTCGGCAGTACTAGTCACTGGAGCCGGTAGTGCCGGAGACCGAGGACCTCAAAGTAGAGGCTCTCTGGAAAAGAGCTACCGGCGGCAGAGGCCTGGTAGTGCCGGACAAGTGGCAGTACCGGCCCCCAACTCCGGTAGTGCCGGAGACAAGGAGCCGAAAAGAAGGCCTACTGGAAAGAAACTACCGGCGGTGTGGGAGCGGTAGTGCTGGCAAGAGTGGCAGTACCGGCCTCACCACGTCGGTAGTGCCGGCTGCAGGGGAAATTTAGGGTTCGCTAAAATTGGATTTTTGCGCAAACTGGTTCGAAACTTCACGGCGATCGCATGGATGGGTTCTTGGAGACGCTAAGGACCCATTCATGCATACCACACATGGTTTCGATTTCGTTTAACGCAAATTCCCTCTTGCGGAACTTGAAAGTCCTGCAATACTCCAAATTTTGATTTTCGACCCGGATCGAGTTCAAGCTCGTTGCTCTTCACGAAAACCGAACTTTGGTAGCGTCGAACATGTTTTAGAGTCATTTTCCTAACTTTTGGAACTAGGGTTGAAAGGATGGCTTCCAAAAGTCACGAAAGTGACTTTTAACCAAATAAATCTGATGACAAAGTGTTTAGGGTTTTTGGGTCCAGTTCTCGCGCTAGCTAGTTTTCCTGGGAGCCCGAACTAGGTCTAGGGACCCCACCAACTGAAAGTTAACCTTAGTATCTATGTTTTCTAGGGTTCAGACTAAAAGAAAAGAAAAGGAAGAAGAGCGAAAAACTAGGGTTTGAGCTCAGATCTGCAGTGAAACGGATTGGAACTTGTTCCACTCACCACAGGATATTGCTAGGGCTTGAACAAGACGTCCACCACTTCGGCGTGCTTCCCACCAGGCTAGAGATCGCTGGAGAGGGGAGTGGAGAGGGAGAACACGTGAGGGAGAGGGAGAGAGAGCTCCAAAGAGGGAGAGGGAGAGGGAGAGGGAGAGAGAGAGAGAGGGAGAGAGAGAGTGGGGAGGAGGGAGTCGGCTGGGGAGGTGAAGGAGGCATGGGAAGTCTCTGGAACGGCTGAGGTGGCCAAGCCAGGCGGGCAGCGACGAGGCGGTCGGTCCCCTGCCCGGTCGACTCGGCCGGCAGTACCGGCCAGGGGCTGGCGTTACTGCCGTCCGAGCTGAAAAACCTCCAATTTTCCTGAAAAGCTACGAAACTCGAAATTCCTCCTTGGGAACTTGTAAGATGGGTTCTAAAATGCCAAAGGAAAGTTTAGGAACTAAGTTTACTAGGAAATCCTACCCGAAATACAAACTAGAGGTTCGGGGCAAAATCAATCGAGATAGCTCGAATGTTTTAACCCGAGCACAGAAACTCCAAATTAAGATTCAAATGACACTTACGGTACTAAATAACACTTAACAAGGTAATTACAAATACAGGGTGTTACAATCCTACCCCCCTTACAATAATCTCGCCCTCGAGATTACTAGGGCTCAACGAAGAAGGGCGGAAACTCGTATCAAAGATGATCTTCACGCTCCCAGGTCGCTTCTTCTTCAGTGCGATTGCTCCACTGAACCCAAAGCATCCTGATGACGTGATTGCGAGTATGACGTTCAGTTTCGTCCAGCACACGAACCGGGTGTTCACGGTATGTCAGATCTGGTTAGAGATCAATCGTGTCTAGAGAAGTGAGTTCAATTGGAACTCGAAGACACTTCCTCAACTGGGACACATGGAATACATCATGCACATCCGCAAGTTGAGGTGGAAGCTCCAATTGATAAGCCACTTCACCTCTCTTCGCAAGAATGCGATACAGACCGATGTATCTTGGTGCCAACTTCCTGCGAACCTGAAATCGTTTTGTGCCGTGCAACGGTGAAACTTTGAGATAGACAAAATCATCCACTTCAAAGCTCAGATTGCGGCGACGATTATCGACATAGCTCTTTTGCCTAGATTGAGCTTCTTTCAGCCGATCCCGGATTAATCCGACATGTTCTTCTGCCTCTTGAATCACCGTCGGCCCAAAGAATTCTCTTTCACCTACTTCGGACCAGAAGAGAGGAGTTTGTCATTTCCTCCCATAAAGTGCTTCAAAAGGAGACATTTGGAGACTTGCTTGATAACTGTTATTGTAGGAGAATTCGGCAAACGCCAAGCATTTTTCTGTCGTGGGGGCTCCTGTCCTGGTACAGTTATACTCCATTACTATTGCGCAGGCCTGGATAATCGCGCAACCAGTAACATAACGATCACGGCATCATGATAGACTCATATTGAAACCACTTGGTCAGCACGACACTCGACTGATGAGGTTATATGCCACCCAATTGGTTCCAACCCGAGCTTCCCGCATATATGTGATTGTCACTAGTCCCTGGATCAGTAGGCTAGTGTCACATATTGTGATAGGTAGTATCGTTCCATGCAACCACAAGTTAAAAGTAGAAGTAATATATTACAACGATAGATACTAATATTACAACTTGTCCCTGTTTACAAAAGGCCGATCGGCTTAAAGTAAACTGAAGAGAAGAACATAAGTGAAACAAAAGCAAAGCGGCCACGGTGTGCCTCCATTCCCATAGGCAACCGGCGAGCGTATCACTCCGCTAGCCGTCAAGCGCACCACCCGCGTCTGGATCACTGAACTCCTGGTCATCTTCTTCTTCACCTGCACCTTTTGGTCCTCACGTAGGTTTTTAGAGCAAACGGTGAGTACACGTATGTACTCGCAAGACTTTATTGTTTGCAAGTATGTTAATAATGCAGGCTAATCAAAGAAGATGGTTGCTATTCTAGTTCATATTTGCATGAAGCTGAAGTTATTTGCAATAGACTAATAGATTCAGAATGCTGCATAGTTTACAAAACATTTAGTAATGAAAATAATTCAATACATAATATACATTTCATTCCATACTCAATTTCCTCCAACATGACCAACATAACCATCATATGGCATCAAGAATCACAACCAGCTTGATCAAATCACCAGTCCAACCAATCTCTGATCAAAAGATCTACCGAATTCAAATCCTTTTCTGAAAACAAAAACCAAAATACTATACTTGACATCAAATACCCAAGATGTTCGTGACCGTGAGCACGGCTAATCGATTAGTTTAATTAATCTCTGCAGAGAATGCACACTTTACCCACATGACACACTCTAGAAATCATGTCAACCATGCCACGCGATACATACTGTATCCGTTTTGCTAGATTGTGACGAAACTTTTCCAATTGTCGGCACTTAGTCTTGAGTCAGCCCCGGCGATGTGCGCTCTTTGCTTTGGATGAGGGCTCCACACACCCACACAGAGTACCCTCGGGCCAGGCGAGAGTACCCCCCAATTGATGGTGTTTGGTACCTTAAACTCCAAACCTGATTCACCCACACAGATTCAACGATGGCTAGCGCCCCATCGTGCCTTTTACCCTCAGCAAAGCATCCACCGTTGTTTCACGAAAGTCTCCAACACCTGCGTGAGGTGAGGGAGTATTCTAAGCAACACCAGCACATCGGTATTGCCCAACTACTTCGACCTACCACGACGCAAGACCAAATTCCAACTCCTGTACTGGGTTTAGGCTATCCCATACTAGCACATGTGGTTGTACGAAAAGACTCAGTTATAAGCGTCAAGTTTAGTCCTTAGAATTGCACAGACGAGACCTCCCATCATCCGTCCGGCATAAACCACTGTACACCTTTTCCTTTTTCATCTTTTGCCAACATAGCCTTTATTTTCCAAAATCATCATTTCAGAAATCCTGATAACGTATCGAGAGACTTTGATTGACTGAGTCCACTGATCGATATTCAATCAGTCTAAGGCTAGGCTAAGCATATGCAACTATTAGACTTATATTCCCTGGTGACACTTGCTATAGCGTCTATCCTTAATCTAGGGTTACTCAAGGATTTCAGGGTAACAACGAGATTAAGATAAGCCATCCAATCATTAGGGTAACTACCATTTCCCACCATTCAAATACTTGTAATAATCATATGCATGCGTAATAGTTTTGCAAATCATCAAATACTTTTGCAATTATAGGAGCAATATGTTCAAAGGGGTTGCTTGCCTGTTTGCTCTTGGTTTTGCGTGTCCTCTGGGTCATAGTCCGGATCCTCGCCAACTGCTCCCGAGGCGTCAACGTCTAAACGAAAGCGCAACAAAAGAAACAACGAGAAAACGAATAAGATCCAATGAGAACAAGGCATAAAGCTCTAAGAATCGGACAACAACAAATAAGCGAACACAAGAGAGAAAGACCCAAACGAAAACTAAATTTCAACTGGAGCCCGGAAGTACCGGCATTCAAATCCCGGTAGTGCCGCCCTACAGTCGGCAGTACCGGCCAAAAAGCCTGGTAGTGCCGCTCTACAGCCCGGCAGTACCGGCCGCAAGGGTCGGTAGTGCCGGAGGCTACGAACCCAAAAGGGGACCTCTCTGGAAAATAACTGCCGACGTTGTGGGGGCGGTAGTGCCGGCCTGAGCGGCAGTACTGGCCTCACCACGTCGGTAGTGCCAGCCAACGAGAAAAAGCTAGGGTTCAAAATGGGTTTTCGAACAAACGACTTCGGAACTTCGCAGCGATTGCATGGATGGGTTCTCGGCGATGGTAAGGACCCATTCACGTGAACCACGCAAAGTTTCGACCCCGTTTGACCTAATCTCCTAACTGAGGAACTCTAAAATCCTAATTTATGTCAAATTTCGACTTTCACCCCGAATCGAATTCAAACTCGATTCCTTTCACGAAACTCGAACTTTAACGGCATCGAATATATTCGTGTCATTTTCCTAGATTTTGGAACTAGGGTTTCATGGATTACTTCCAAAAGTTACAAAAATGACATTTAACCAAATATATCCGATAAAAATGTATTTAGGGTTTTTGATCTCGGTTTTCGCGCTAACGAGAACTCTAGAACCTACCCTAGGTTTAGAAACCCCAACTAACTAGAGGTTGAACACTACAGCTAGGTTTTCTAAGGTTCCAACTAATACAACAAAGAGTAAAGGAATCATGAACTAGAGGAGAGAACTCAGATCGCAGCAGAGTTGATTAGAACTCGATCCACTTACCACGGATCGTCGCTAGGGTTTGAGAACGGCGATCTCCTCCGTGGCTTGCTTCTCCTCGAGCTCGAGAACACCGGAGAGAGGGTTTTAGAGAGAGGGAAAGCTCGAGAGAGAGAGGGAGAGCTCCATGGGAGAGAGAGAGCTAGAGAGGGAGAGTGAGGGAGAGAGGAGACGTGAGAGGGAGTGAGGGAGTGAACTGGGGGAAGAGAGAGGGAGAGAAGGCCCTAGAAATAAGTGAGGTGGCCAGGGCAGCCGGTCAGCAATGGGCGCCCTGTCCCCCTGCCCGAACCCCTCGGCCGGCAGTACCGGCCTGGGTCGGCTGTACTGCCGCCCGACCGGTACTACCGCCCAAGACCGGCGGTAGTGCCACTCTGGCTGCAAAACTCCACAAAAATTTCCGAAAAGCTCCAAAACTTGGAAATTCTTCCCGAAAACTTTTGGGATGGGTTCTAAGATAACCAAGGAAGGTTTAGAAGCTACGATTGCTACACGAGTCTAAACAGAATTGAAATCAAAATTTTGAACCAAATTTCTTCGAAACCATTCGAAAGATTAAAACCAAATGTGATTAACTTCTAATAAAGATCCGAACAACACTTAAGGCTTTAATTAATAGTTAAAAAGATGATTAAAACTCAGGATGTCACATTTTCCCACTTCAAGTTATACGAAAGTACACAAGCCCTTAACATGTCCTCCAGGACTTGATTTGTCCTCTCGGTCTGCCCATCCGTCTGGGGATGGTAAGCTGTACTGAAGAGCAGCTTAGTTCCGAGAAGCTCATGCAGATTCTTCCAGAACCGCGAAGTAAACTGGGATCCACGGTCAGACACAATGACCTTAGGAACACCATGCAACCGAACAATATGGTTCAGGTAGAGTTCTGCAAGTTTGGCTCCATTATAGGTAACGCCTACCGGTATGAAGTGAGCCACTTTGGTCAACCGGTCAACAATCACCCAAATAGAGTCATGGCCATTGGCCGATCTCGGCAGGCCAGTGATGAAGTCCATTCCGACCTGATCCCACTTCCACTCTGGAACCTTTAATGGTTGGAGCATCCCGGCTGGTCATTGGTGCTTCGCCTTAACTCACTGACACACGTCACAAATGGCAATGTACGCAGCAATGTCTCTTTTCATACCAGGCCACCAAAATTTCTTTCAGACATCCTGGTACATTTTAGTGCTTCCAGGGTGGATCGACAACGGAGTTTCATGAGCTTCCTTCAAGATCAAATCCTTGATCTCCCGATCATCTAGAACATAGATTTGATGTCCACACATGATCAGACCATCAGTCCTCTCTGTAAACTCCGATGATGCACTTTCTCCCAGCTTGCGCTTGATATCAGCCACTCCTTCATCATCAAGCTGAGTGGTTAAGATTCGAGACTCAAGAGTGGGTTGTAGGGATAATGCAGCTACGGACCCTTCTTCAACCACCTCTAAATTGAGTCTACGAAATTCTTCCAGCAGCTGAGGCTGACAACCAAGTGTCAAAGCGTTAACAATGTGTAGCTTGCGACTAAGGGCATCAGCTACAACATTTGCCTTGCTTGGGTGATAATGAATTCCAAGATCATAATCCTTGATCAGCTCTAGCCACCAACACTGTCTCAAGTTTAGATCCGGTTGAGTAAAGAAGTATTTCAGGCTCTTGTGGTCGGTATATATATCACATCGATTTTGTAGGATCGAAGTATACGAATATAGCAATCAGAGGGGGGGTGAATGATTGTGCGGAAGCTAAAACCAAATTCTTGATCTATTAAAAGATCACCCCAAAACAGAACCAAATAATTGCCTCGTTTTCGACAAAAACAGAATGACAGAGATTTGGTAAAACGCGAATTCCCGGAGATCCAACCGTTAGATTGATCTGAAATTTGGACACGAGAAACTAGATTCCAATACGAATCGAACCCAAAAAGAATCAGCTCGATCGAACTTGCAGATCAAAAGTTATAAGCTTCGCAAGCTTGCTGATCCAGAACTTGACGAGAATCAATCTAATCAAAACTTCAAGATTAAACAAGATCTTCAAAAGATTTATCAACAAAACTTTGAGGAACACTAGATCAATACCCTAGAAAGGTTTTTGATGGATCAAATCAAGATGAAACTCAACGATCAAAAACCAATCTAGAATTAGAACAAACATGCAAACAAGAACCAAAACAGAAAACACTGTAGCGACGTGGTTACTGTAGCACGCAAAAATCTTGGAAGAATTGATCTTTATTTCTTGTCTAAAATACTCTCATCAAAAGAGTACAAACCCTAAAACCAAGCTCAAAGCTTGATGCGCTCAGCTCTACTTGGTGCCTTTCAACAGAGACCCCACCTATTTAAAGCACCAACCCACAAAGAGTTCTGAATACGATTCCTATTCCCTAGAAGGAATCCGTATCCAACACAACTCTACTTGGCCCAACCTGGCCGAGTACAACTCTTGCACGCGTATGGTAACCCTACCATACTCTCGTGACTAACACTTTGCACGCGTATGGCCACCTGCCATACTCACGTGACTAACACTTTGCACGCGAATGACCTCCTGCCATTCTCACGTGACTAACCATTCTTCATGTGCACCATTCTCTTAGCCCGAACGTCCCGCATGACATCCTTGACCACCAAGACCTCGGTTCCTCCTGAACCTAGTCCCGAACCTCGGTTCCTCCATGAACCTAGTTCCGGTCCGTCATCGACCACATTCGTCTTTGAGCAATACCGCACATGAACAAACCACAAAACAAATCCGAGCACAAGTCCACGACTTGACTCAATGTCAATCCATGCAACTACTCACATGAGCATTGCATAAAGTCCACTTCAAAAGAAGCATCATGAAATCATCACAAATTTCATAATCTCAAATTCAAATTATTTCAATTCTGCTCAAAACCCTAATTCAGCAAAAGCAGCGTTCACGACGGACAAACAAAACCATCCGTGAAAATGCCAAGTGAAACCCTAGAAAAGCGATTCTAGCGGACCAACAAAGTGCATCCGTTGTATAAGGGAAACTCTCGGTTCCAAAAGAAAACATTCCGGCCAAAACATGTTTACGACGGACAACCAAAATCGATCCGTCGTACATGCAAAAGTCTCGGTTCAAAAATGCTTTCAAATTCATGTTCACGACGGACAAAAAATCTTGTCCGCAAGCGTCTGCCTTCGGTTTCAAAAACAACATGGTCCGAACGAAACCCTAAAAAATGCATTCACGACTGACCAAAGAAGTTTGTCCGCCGTACATGCAAAACTTACTGGTTTCTTGGAAGATTGAGTTCGACTCATGAGCTCAAAAACACGTTCACGACAGACCCAAAAACTTTGTCCGTCGTACATGCACAACTTACTGGTTTTTGAGGAAAATTGAGTTTGGCTCAATGAGTTCAAAAGCATGTCCACGACAGACCAACAAAGTTTGTCCGTCGTAGATGGGAAACTTACTGTTTCTTGAGATCTTGGTCCGGCGCAAAAGCGAAACTTACTGCTTCTTGTCAAATTGACAAAACACATGAACAAACATATTTGCAAATTCAATTCTAAGCCAATTTTTCAGCACATGATTTCACAATCTCCCCCTTGATGAAAACATTGGCAACACCACTTAGAATTGAACATTTGGCATTCACTTTACAAAAGATTTTGAAATCCAAAGGATCAAGGACCAAAAAGAAAACACAGAATTCCCCCTTTGACCAAAATGCAAAACAAAATCTCCCCCTGAGAATGAAAATGTGTGTGAATGTGCAATGCGCCCAAAAATTTCAAAAATTTCCAAACTTCTCCCAAAATTCTAGAAACAAATCCCCCTTTTTCTTCTCCCCCTTTTTCTTAAACTTTTCAACGATTCCCAAATTTCTCCCCCTTTGACAATGGATTCATCAAGAGTACAAAAGAGAGAACAGGTTCAAATTTTTTCCTGAAACAATGATTTCACAAAGAGAAACAAGGGAGTGCCAAGATAAGAAAAGATGAGCTCATTTGATCATATAACCTTATATATCACATAATATGCAAAATACATGATCTTGATGTGATTTTAGCAAGTTAGGGATGACATGTATCTCAACCTCAATTCAGTCAACTATAGCCAAGTACTAAGCAAAACCTTTAGTAGAAAAACAAAGGCTCAAAGTTGAAGCAAATAACAAATCAGGGCGAGCAAGTAGTTTCAACTCCAATCTAGTGGACCAATTTAATCTTTAAACAATAAGTTGCATGTGGCATGCTTGAAGCATACTTCTTTTATTTTCTAGGAGTGGCATGCTTGAAGCATACATCTTATCTTTGAGGGAATGGCATGCTTGAAGCATACATCTTATCTTTTTAGGGAAAGCAAGCCTGAAGCACATAACTTGAGGTTTTTTGCTTTTAACAACCCTTTTTTTTATTGATTCCCTTTTCTTTTCATTTTTCTTTGATTATAAACATGCAAAAGTGATTAAAAGGTCTTATGAAAGAGTAAAGTTGAAACCACACTTGCTTCATAGCCCAAATTTGTCAAGAGGATTCAATATCAAGCCTAGAAGAGTAAGATATCACAGAGTATTTAGCTATAGGTAATCAGTCCAGGGAATTTCGCAATGTCATTTTTAGTTCAAGTGAGATAATTAGATTATCATATATTAGCTCAATTACATAACATATAAAGAAATATGATAAAGTGAGCTCATTAAGTGAAAGAACTTGGCAAAGAAACTCCCCCTCAAAACAATCCCATTGGATGAACAATTCCAAGTTCTCCCCGAATAAAAGCAAAACGAGAAGAAGACAAAGGTTTTGTGAAAATGTCTGCCAATTGATGTTCAGTATCCACATGATGAAGCACAATGTTGCCTTTTTCAACATGATCTCTAAGAAAGTGAAATCGATGTCAATATGTTTTGTTCTTGAATGTTGCACAGGTTCTTAGCAATGCAAATTGCACTAGTGTTATCACACGAAGAGGAACACTATCCAAAATAACCCCATAATCTTTAAGTGTAGCTACTATCCAAAGAATTTGAGAACAACAACTAGCAGCGACCACATATTCAGATTCAATAGCTTGATTGTGCAACAGAAGATTGCTTTCTAGATGACCATGCAATGAGAGAATTTCCCAAGAAGTGACATGAACCAGAAGTGCTTTTCCTATCAATTCTACATCCTCCAAAATCAGCATCAGAAAAAGATCTCAAACTAATGCATGAGGAAGCAGAAAGCCAAATGCCAAAATCTTGAGTTCCATGAAGATACCTGAAAATCCTTTTGACAAACTTGTCGATGTGAAGCACGTGGGGAAGCTTGAAAACGAGCACACAAGCATACGGCAAATTGTATATCCGGCCTTGATGCGTTGAGGTACAAAAGTGAACCTATCATGCTTCTATATTCCTTTTGATCAACCTGCTCAACATCTTCATCATGTAAAAGAGCGCAAGTGCTCTCCATGGGTGTCATGATCGGCTTGTCGCTTTCCATTCCAAAGCGATGTAGCAAGTCTTTCGTGTATTTGCTTTGATGTACAAAAGTACCATCCTTCGTTTGCTTGACTTGAAATCCCAAAAAGTATGTCAACTCACCCATCATACTCATCTCAAACTCCTTTCTCATTGTTTCTGAAAACTCAGACACTAAAACATGAGATGAACCACCAAAGATAATATCATCAACATAAATCTGAACGAATAGTTGATCATTGCCTTGCTTGAGTAAAAAGAGAGTTTTGTCAACCTTTCCCATTAAAAAGCCTTTTTCAAGTAAAAAGGTTTTTAGCCTGTCATACCATGCTCTAGGGGCTTGTTTTAAACCATACAAAGCTTTTGATAGTTTGAACACATGATTTGGAAACTTTGGATTTTCAAAACCAGGTGGTTGCTTGACATAAACCTCCTCATTTATGTAGCCATTAAGAAAAGCACTTTTCACATCCATTTGATACAATTTGAAACCTTTGGATGCAGCAAAAGCTAAAAGGATTCTAATGGCTTCAATTCTAGCAACAGGAGCAAAGGTTTCATCAAAATCTAAGCCTTCAATTTGAGTGTAACCTTGAGCAACCAATCTAGCCTTGTTTCTAACAACAACACCATCCTCACTTTGTTTATTTTTGAAAACCCATCTAGTTCCAATAACATTAAAATCAGGAGGTGGTGAGACAAGTTTCCAAACTTTATTTCGTTCAAAATTCTCTAATTCTTCATGCATGGCATTGATCCAAGATTCGTCAGATAATGCATGAGATATATCTTTGGGTTCAAAAGAGGCAACTAAAGCAGAATGAGCATGAGTGTCAGAATGAATAAACCTGGATCGAGTGACTCTCTCATTTAGGTTTCCAATCATTTGTTCAGATGGATGCATTTTTTGAATGTACAAGGGAGCATTGGCTTTTGAGACTTCTCCTTCTCCTTCTTCATTTTCAGCATGTACAGATGATGTTGTAGCTTGAGGATGGTTAGCTGTAGGTGATGTAGTAGTAGGTGCCAAAGGTGCTACATCTTGTTGTGCATTAGGAAGAGTCAAGACCTCATCTTCAACATCATCATCATCTTCAAAGATTTTCTCCCCTGAATGTATGCTTTGTACTGCATCACTTGGACTAGTGCCTGGACTAGCCTCATCAAAAGTAACTTCACAAGTTTCCACAATTTTGTTAGTCTCCAAAACAAGCACCACGATAGCCACGAGTATGAGCAGGATATCCAAGAAAAATGCCATCAGTTGATCTAGCTTCAAATTTATCAAGATTTCCAGATTTCAAGACAAAACATTTGCATCCAAAAACTCGAAAGTGAGAAACAGAAGGTCTATGTCCAAACCGAAGCTCATATGGAGTCTTACCCAATTTTGATCTCAAAAACACACGGTTTGAAACATAACAAGCAGTTGAAATAGCTTCAGCCCAAAAATTTCTAGGAGAGAGATATTCATCTAACATGGTTCTAGCCATCTCAACTAACGTTCTGTTTTTTCTTTCGACTATACCATTTTGTTGAGGCACTCTAGGAGATGAAAATTGATGATCAATTCCTTTTTCAGCACAAAAGAGATCAAAGGAAGCATTTTTGAATTCAGTTCCATTATCACTTCTAATAGCTTTGAGAGCTCCTGGATGGTCAATGAAAGCCTAAGAACAAGACTTCTAAAATGACTAAAAGCCTCATCCTTAGATGCCATAAAATACACCCAAGAGTATCTAGAAAAATCATCAACAATCACAAGCACATACCGTTTGCCTCCAAAGGATTGAACTCGAGATGGTCCAAGCAGTATCAAGATGTAGAAGCTGTCCCGAGCGTTTGTCATCATCATGGTAAGAGGTGGATGTGAACCTGCAATCATCTTACCATGTCTACAAGAAGAACATACTAGATTGCTATCACCCTTAAGCTTAGGCAGGCCACGTATAAGATCTAAACCACTTACACGAGTAAGATGATCAAAACTAACATGACCAAGTCTACGATGCCAAAAGAATAAATCTTTAGAAACATTGGCAATTAGACACCTATGCTTAAAAGAAGGTGATGCATCAAAATCAGCTTTAAAGACTCTTCCAAAACGAGAAATTTTGAACACAAGATCACCTAAAGCATCTAGCACTTTGCATTCATTTTTCTTAAAGCTTATCTCAAGATCTTCATCAAGCATTTGAGAGACAGAAAGCAAGTTATATTTCAAATTTTCAACAAGAGCCACATCTTTGAACATAAACTTGTCACTTACCTTTATTGTACCTTTTGCCACAACAGAAGAGGAAGAAGCATCTCCAAAAGTAACACTTTCAAAGACGAGATGCACGAGTGAGGGAGGAGAACCAATTCTTATCACCGGACATGTGGCGTGAGCATCCGGAATCCACTAGCCATATGTTTTCCTTCCTTGCGCGAGAAGCCTACATAGCAAATCATGTCGAGGCCTCGATCGGGTTAGGAATGAGATTTTTGGGAATCGATCTTGAGACACACGACGCACAACAAGATGGGTACAACACGATAATTTTTATGCACAAAATCAGATTTGCCTTTTCCCATGTTTGTAGGAACAGAAGGTGTTTTCATCACTCTAGGCGCATAAAAATGTGCTTTGCTGAAATTTGACCTAGCCTCGATTCTTTCCTTCTTTTCTTTGTTTGGCTAGTCTAAAGCAAAAATTTACTAAGTGTCCATCTCTACCACAATGAGTGCAAGTGTACTTGACATGATGTTTAGCTTTAACAGTAAAAGCACATTTTGCATTCATCATAGTAGAAGATAAAAACCAAAGCAGATTGAAAAGCAATTTTCTTAGGCTCATTAGATAACTCAATTTTGCAAGGAGCACGAACAACGGTCACGAGGCTTAGCTTCATATGTGGCATAACGATCAAAACCAACCCCTCACTGGATTGTGCTCACCTTAGATGGATCCAAACGCATGTTCAACTTCTTCTTGCCATTAGTGAAACGTTCCAAAGAATTTTGCAAGTAATCCACTTTCTTAGCAAGAGTTAAACAATTATTGCAGGAACATCTACTTTTCCTTTGCTTGCGACAAGTTGAGCATGAGAGAATTTCATGTGAAAGTAAATTATCGATTAATTGAGAAACCCTAGCATTTGCATCTATAAATTTTAAATCAAGAGTTGAGCATTTAGAACAAGAAGTTGAACTATGCAAATCATCAGTGGAATAGCTAGCAAGTACAACATGTTTCTCATTTTTCTCATTTAGATGCAACAAAAGAGCATGTTCTTTCCTAAGCAAGGTGAGCTCATTGTAAATTAAGTCACATGATTTGCAAGTATCATCACTAGGAATCAAAGTCTTAAGTCTAGCAATTTCAGCATTCAATGATTCAATAATGAAATCATGTTTCTTAATTTTCTTATCACGTTTGTCAAGCAATTTTCCAAGACGAGCAACAGCAATAGCTAATTCATCATAAGAGGATCTACCTCATTGAAGTCATTTGTCGTGGTTGTCCTCGGTGAAGCTATCCTTGCTGCTTGCCATGAGACATAATCCTATCAAATCATGCTTGCTTGGAGTTGCATCATCTTCGCTGCTCTCCGAGTCCACATCGCTCAAATTGACTTGTTCAAGAGCGGAAAGAACTCGGTGAACCACCTTGCGGTTGATGAAGCTCTTCTTCTTCCTATCATTTGACGAGAACCTTTTCTTCTCATTCCTTCTGTCATTGTCCTTCTCCTCCTTTGATGTTTTTCCTGCAAGCTTAGGACAATTTGTGCGAATATGGTTGAGGTCACCACACTCATAGCATCTTGGAGGACCACCTCTCTTTCTCATTCTCACATTCTGCAAAGCTTTGTTAAAGCGAGAAGAGAGTAGTGCCAGATCTTCTTCAGGAAACTCTTCAAGTTGCTCATCTGTTAAAGAAGACATGGAAGACAAGGCAAAGCTAGAAGAAGAATTTGCATTTGACATGTTAGGGTTAGAGATCAAGGCAATTGATTTAATGTTACCCTTCCTGGCAAGAACATCCAACTCATGAGTTTTCAACTTAGAGTAAAGAACATCTAATGTGAGTGTGCTCATGGTAGTAGATTCTTGTATAGATGTTACTTTCATCTCCCACACTGACATGTCCAAAGCACTAAGCAATTGTCGAGCATTTTCAGCATTAGTGTAGCTAACTCCAACAAAGACGTAGATTGCTAAGAATTTTATTGAAACGTGCAAAGAAGTCATCTACTGATTCACTAGGTTTCATCTCAAAACGCATGTATTCTTTTTTGTAAATATCTTGGCGAACCTCTTTGACAAGATTAGAACCCTCATGGTAATCACAAAGAGATTTCCATACCTCATATGCTTGGATCGAAGATGAACCACCACGATCAAAGTCATTGCGTCCCAAGCCTTGGATGATCAAGTTGCGCGCCTTGCTATTTGCTTCAACATGTGTGCGATTGGTGTCGTTGACGTTGTCGCTTGCGTGACTTCATATGGCTTGTAGACCTTCTCCCAAATTGTGAAGCCCTGTGCTTGGATGAACGCCTCCATCTTGGCCTTCCAAAACTGAAAATCAACACCATCGAACACACATGGTTTTGTCGAATAACGATCCATTGATCTAATCACCGGTTAAGATAGATTAGAGAAACCTTGCTCTGATACCACTTGTAGGATCGAAGTATACGAATATAGCAATCAGAGGGGGGGTGAATGATTGTGCGGAAGCTAAAACCAAATTCTTGATCTATTAAAAGATCACCCCAAAACAGAACCAAATAATTGCCTCGTTTTCGACAAAAACAGAATGATAGAGATTTGCTAAAACGCGAATTCCCGGAGATCCAACCGTTAGATTGATCTGAAATTTGGACACGAGAAACTAGATTCCAATACGAATCGAACCCAAAAAGAATCAGCTCGATCAGACTTGCAGATCAAAAGTTATAAGCTTCACAAGCTTGCTGATCCAGAACTTGACGAGAATCAATCTAATCAAAACTTCAAGATTAAACAAGATCTTCAAAAGATTTATCAACAAAACTTTGAGGAACACTAGATCAATACCCTAGAAAGGTTTTTGATGGATCAAATCAAGATGAAACTCAACGATCAAAAACCAATCTAGAATTAGAACAAACATGCAAACAAGAACCAAAACAGAAAACACTGTAGCGACGTGGTTACTGTAGCACGCAAAAATCTTGGAAGAATTGATCTTTATTTCTTGTCTAAAATACTCTCATCAAAAGAGTACAAACCCTAAAACCAAGCTCAAAGCTTGATGCGCTCAGCTCTACTTGGTGCCTTTCAACAGGAGACCCCCCACCTATTTAAAGCACCAACCCACAAAGAGTTCTGAATACGATTCCTATTCCCTAGAAGGAATCCGTATCCAACACAACTCTACTTGGCCCAACCTGGCCGAGTACAACTCTTGCACGCGTATGGTAACCTTACCATACTCTCGTGACTAACACTTTGCACGCGTATGGCCACCTGCCATACTCACGTGACTAACACTTTGCACGCGAATGACCTCCTGCCATTCTCACGTGACAAACCATTCTTCATGTGCACCATTCTCTTAGCCCGAACGTCCCGCATGACATCCTTGACCACCAAGACCTCAGTTCCTCCTGAACCTAGTCCCGAACCTCAGTTCCTCCATGAACCTAGTTCCGGTCCCGTCATCGACCACATTCGTCTTTGAGCAATACCTGCACATGAACAAACCACAAAACAAATCCGAGCACAAGTCCACGACTTGACTCAATGTCAATCCATGCAACTACTCACATGAGCATTGCATAAAGTCCACTTCAAAAGAAGCATCATGAAATCATCACAAATTTCATAATCTCAAATTCAAATTATTTCAATTCTGCTCAAAACCCTAATTCAGCAAAAACGCGTTCACGACGGACAAACAAAACCAGTCCGGCGAAAATGCCAAGTGAAACCCTAGAAAATAGTTCACAACGGACCAACAAAGTCTGTCCGTTGTATAAGGGAAACTCTCGGTTCCAAAAGAAAATATTCCGGCCAAAACATGTTTACGACGGACAACCAAAATCGATTCGTCGTACATGCAAAAGTCTCGGTTCAAAAATGCTTTCAAATTCATGTTCACGACGGACAAAAAATCTTGTCCGGCGCAAACGTGCCACGCTCGGTTTCAAAAACAACATGGTCCGAACGAAACCCTAAAAAATGCATTCACGATCGACCAAAGAAGTTTGTCCGCCGTACATGCAAAACTTAATGGTTTCTTGGAAGATTGAGTTCGACTCATGAGCTCAAAAACACGTTCATTTACAGCATCTAAAACTTTGTCCGTTGTACATGCACAACTTACTGGTTTTTGAGGAAAATTGAGTTTGGCTCAATGAGTTCAAAAGCATGTCCACGACAGACCAACAAAGTTTGTCCGTCGTAGATGAGAAACTTACTGTTTCTTGAGATCTTGGTCCGGCGCAAAAGCGAAACTTACTGCTTCTTGTCAAATTGACAAAACACATGAACAAACATATTTGCAAATTCAATTCTAAGCCAATTTTTCAGCACATGATTTCACAGATTTCTAATGAGATAGTGACACCACAATTTAAGAGCATGAACTACCGCTGCCAACTCCAGATCGTGGGTTGGATAATTGGCTTCATGAGGCTTCAGTTGGCGTGAAGCATATGCCACGACTTTACCCTCCTGCATTAATATGCAACCAAGGCCCTAACGAGAGGCATCACAAAACACGTCAAAGCTCTTGTGCACATTTGGCAGGACGAGTATTGGAGCAGTCTTGAGTCTTCACTTCAATTCCTTAAAAATAGCCTCGCAAGTTGACGACCACTCAAACTTCTCCTTTTTGAGTAGCTCGGTCATCGGCTTGGCAATATTAGAGAAATTTTTAATGAACCGCCGATAGTAACTGGCTAATCCAAGAAAACTTCGAACTTCAGGAATAGTACGAGGCTGCTCCCAGGCGAGTACATCTCTCACCTTGCTTGGATCGACCGCAACTCCTCCTTCGGAGAGAACATGGCCTAAGAATGCGACTTCTTTAAGCCAGAACTCGCATTTACTGAACTTGGCATAAGGCTGATGTTCACAAAGCTTATCAAGCACCAAGCGTAGATGAAGTTCATGCACCTGTTCACTCCGGGAATAGATGAGGATGTCATCAATGAACACCACCACAAACTTGTCCAGGTACTCCATGAATACTTTATTCATGAGATTCATGAACGTGGCTGGTGCATTAGTGAGTCTAAAAGAAACCAATGTATACTCATATAACCCATATCGAGTAGTGAACACGGTCTTTTGGATATCTTCCGGTCGAATCTTGAGTTGATAGTACCCAAGTCTCAAGTCAATCTTGGAAAAGACTTGAGCCCCACTTAATTGATTAAACAGGTCGTCAATTCGGGGAAGAGGGTACTTTTTTTTGATGGTAACTTCGTTCAAGGATCGATAATCAACGCACATGCATAGACTACCATCTTTCTTCTTGACGAAAAGCACCGGACTACCCCAAGGAGACGAGCTGGGGTGAACAAAGCCCTTGGCTAACTGCTCCTTGAGTTGCTTCTTCAACTCCAACAACTCATCAGGGGGCATACGATACAGTCACTTAGATAATGGTGCCATTCTGGGTAACAGATCTATGACGAACTCCAAATCTCGATCTGGAGGCAATCCCGGCAACTCTTCAGGAAATACATCGGGATACTCACAGACCATTGGCACCTGACTCATCTTCGCCACGGAGAGGGAACGGAGAGATGCATTGAGTACAGTTGCTTGACTGGAGTAGTACTCTATCGCAATGGCAATCCTTCTACAAGTGATGCAAGCTTTTTGTTTTGTGTTCTTGCGAGTTGGAGAATGCATGAGTTTCCACAATATTTGTTCCAGTTCATCTCGATACTCGATTTGCACCTGTTGTGCTTATTGCTAAGTCTTTGTGTCAAACAGGATGCTGAAGAGACATACTATTCAGGCACTGATGGCTGGTGGTGCAGCTCAGAATGAGCAGAATCCGGCCGCAGCAGTGCTGAATCCAGAACACCCTGATCCACCGTTGCCGAGATCCCATAGCCATGGGTCCCAACATTCCAATGTGCCAGTGGGTGGACAGGAGGAGTCACACAGTCATCATGACACTCAGAGCGAGGAGTTGCCCCTTCCTCCGTCGATGGCCCAAGTACTGGCTATGCAGACTCGCCTGCTTGAGCGACTGATGCAGACTTCAAAAAACCTGGGTACCGCTGCCTATGGCGGAATGGCAGCGATGCAGCCCCAGTCACGGTTGGCTGAGTTCCAACGAACTCGCCCACCGAACTTCTCATCAGCAACATATCCTCTGGATGCAGACGATTGGCTTCGCAACATCGAGGGCAAACTCAACCTCGTGAGGTGCAATGATGAGGAGAAGGTTCAATTTGCTGCCTATTATCTTCAGGGTGCAGCTGCAGGCTGCAGCTTGGTGAGACAGTACCAAGGCAATTTGTCCCCCCGGTCAGGTATGACTTGGGAAGACTTCAAGAGAGCCTTCCGTGCAGTGCACATTCCGGCGAGCTTGATGGAGATAAATAAATGGGAATTCTATAATCTTCGACAAGGGTCCATGTCAGTGATGGACTATCTTCATAAGTTTAACTATCTGGCCCGCTATGTTGCGGAAGAGGTCCCGAGCGAAGCCCGAAGAGTTTCTCTGTTTCGGGAGCATCTCAATGAGGAGATTCGCCATTCACTCGTAGCTCATGACATCCCTAATATGCAAGTGCTAGTGGACAAGGCGATTCGTGTGGAAGACAGTGGCAAGGCAGTTTCAAAGAGCCGAAAACGTAAGTGGATGGCTTGGAAATCTGCCAGTGCCAGTTCTTCGAGGCCGCATCCTGGGCAAGTTGTCAGTGCCCAGTCTGTAGCATCGCCACCTCCATGACCTCAGAGGAGTGCTTCTCGACTCGTTCCGCCTGCGGCTCAGCCTCCTATCCGCGGAGGGCAGACTCGTGAAGGGCAGGATAGGATGGCTGCTCTCACCTGCTATGCTTGCGGTGAGAAGGGGCATTTCGCCAGTGTCTGTCTGAACAGTTGTCCAGTTGCCGCTCGTCCTCAGACTCCAGGTGGCCCTGCTCGCCCCCAAGGTTCTGCTAGTGGGCGTGGAGGACACCAGGGAGGTCGTTCCAACCAGAAATCTGCTCCAAGTCAAGCCCGTGGCCGTCTTAATTTGGCGACCGCTGAAGAAGCAAGCAATGCGCCAGATGTGGTGCTTGGTACGTTTCTCATACATTCAGTCCCCACGATGGTTTTGTTTGACTCAGGCGCATCGCATTCCTTTATTTCTTTGAAGTTTGTCGAGAAACAAAAAGTTGAGGCTAGCCGATTGCGAAATGAGATGCTAGTCTACTCGTCAGGATCGATCTTGCAAGCTAGGCGCATTTTTCTAGGAGTGCCCATAGTGATCAATGAAGTACGATTTCTGGGTGATCTTATCCAAATCGATACCCTTGGACTCGATGTCATCCTTGGAATGGACTGGCTATCCAAGAATCAAGGACTCATTGATTGCTCTAATCGCTCTATCTCTTTGGTGAATCCGGATGGGATTCAACTTAGCACGTCTTTTA
Organism: Rhipidocladum racemiflorum; assembly: GCA_036346355.1. Classification (NCBI taxonomy): domain Eukaryota; kingdom Viridiplantae; phylum Streptophyta; class Magnoliopsida; order Poales; family Poaceae; genus Rhipidocladum; species Rhipidocladum racemiflorum. The sequence goes on along the minus strand of CM070572.1, from coordinate 58,198,808 downwards.
GCGCTACAGCGGGGTTATTTACATCATCATCACAACTACCGCAAGTTCCCATGAAGTTATGTACAGCAAAAGTACATCATCAGCTAGCTCGTATTTACAACAAAACGAGCTTCGGCACTAACTATTACACCAAACTCTAAGCATCTCCGCCATTCTCGGTAGGGGCATCGGATGTGCCTAGAGCTGCAGAGGGTGTAGATGGCTCCACAGGGTACATCAGCTCGTACTTGTGACCACCGAAGATAAGGTTCTTCCCTGGCATGGCACTCGATGAAGAACTAGGGCGCACGGTTGAGACACGGCGCCGGCTGCCTCGCACCGACATCCTAGCGCGACTGGAGACTCGGCGGTAGGATCCATATGGGCGAGGAAGCTGCTCTGCCGGCTCAAGATCATCGTGCTCCCCGTACACAATCTCGGTGGTAAAGAAGCCATGATTAACAAACGGCGCCATATGGCTTTCCAATTCAGAGATGCAGCGACGAGCGAGCAACAGCTCATCCCAGAGGCGAAGTAGATACCGGTCGAGCGACCTCACAAACCCGATCTGCCAGGCCTGCGCGGGGTCCATCAATGGATTTACCGATGCATAGAGGTTCCCCTGGCCGTCTAGCTCGCTTGAGGGACAGCTAGGAAACGACTGGGCCATCTCCGAAAGGTCAAAGCAAAGCTGCATAATTGCGATATATGCCCCATCCAGCAAAGTTGTAAGAGGGCTCGGAGCTGTACCGTGATAGAGACGAGTCTGCCCCCCTTCGTGGCGACCACAGATGGAAACTTCCACCACATAGAGGGAGGAAGCTGGGATGAGTCCGGCACGTGAGATCATATACCCTAGCGGCTCGGTGAAGCCAGCACGGCGCATCATGTCCCAAAGGGCTGCCTGGACGGTGCCCTCCAGAATCGCGCGCTTGAAATAGAAGGGCTCCCAACGTCCCGACATCCTAGATCAAGAAAGGAAACCGGTCAACAAAGACCACAATTGGCAGGAACCAAAATAAACAGGAAAAACACATCAACAACTAACCTAAAGAAAGATTCACAGCCCAGAGCCTTAATCCTACCATTACTTAATACTTAACTAACTTTTGGAATTAGGTGAGGCTTCCCAAAGTCCTAACTCTATGTTTTGAATAAGATAGGGAAAATAGATTAACTCTGTTTCCTTACTCCACCCTTACCCAAGAAATTTAAGAGTCAAAAACTAAGGTAAGATGAAATTCATTTTGAAATTTCAAACTCAGAGAAGAAGCTATAGAAGAGGAAAGATAACATTCTATATTTTCACGATTAAGGATATATAGTTAAAATAGGTTTTCAAGGAAAAAATTCTTCCTTATTCCTATCGATTACTTCCTAAAATTTCTTGTCAATCCTGCACAGCTCTGAGACCACGCTGTGAGGGACTCCGGTCCTGGAACAGTGATTAATGCCATTACTGTTGCGCTGGCCGGGATATTAGCGCAACCTGTAAGGTTTCCAATCACGGCACCACGACCGTACTCGGGTTGAGACCAATTAGTCGGCACGACCCTCGACGCTCGAGGTCTTATGCCATCCATTTGATTCCAAACCGAGCTTCCCACAAATATGCGCTTCTGTGCTAGTCCCTGGACCAGTAGGCTAGCACCACATATTGAATTAAACTGTATCATTCCATGCGAACACTGATCAAAGGTAATATATTACGGGAAATATAAGTTTTTACATCAGGTTTATGATTACAAAAGGTCGACTGGCTGAAAGAAAGCGGAGAAGAACGAAAAGAAAGAACAAAAGCGACCACGGTATGCCTTCCCACCCAGGGCAACCGGCGAGTGTGATACTCAGCTAGCCGTCGAACGCTCCACCTGTGTCTGGATCACTAACCCCGGTCTCCTGTTCGTCTCCATCTTCGCCTGCATCTTCTGCTCCTCACGTAGGGATTAGAGCAAACGATGAGTTCACGTATGTACTCGCAAGACTTTAGTGTTTGCAGGTATAATAACAATGCATGTTGAGTCAATAAAGCAGGTTTCCAGTATAACTCAGAGTTACGTGAAGCTAAATTTGTTTGCAATAGAGTAATAGATTCGAAACACTGCACGGTTTATCAAAAGCAGTTGCTAAAGAAAGTATTTACAATAAAATACATAATTGCATAATTTACGCACACCTTCCAGATTCCACCGCCTTACCAAAATAACCGCCAATCCAAACCAAGAACCATCACCCCGATGGTCGAAGCCACCGAGCTAAAACTGCTCCTCGATCTCAACGAATTCGCCACTGGACTTAATACGAACCAAGGACCAAAAGATTTACCATAATCAAAACTCTTTCCGAACCCAAAACCAAAATACTATACTTGACGGAAATTTCCCAAGTTGCTCATGACCGTGAGCACGGATAATCGATTAGATTTGTTCTCTGCAGAGATTGTACACGTAACCCACATGACACATTCTAGCAACCATGTCAGCCATGTCATGCGATACTCACTGTATCCGTTTTGCTAGACTGTGACAAAACTATTCCATTTGTAGGGATTTAGTCTTGCATCAGCCCCGGTGATGTGCACCCTTTGCTATGGGTGAGAGTTCCACACACACAGTACACTCCCCAGACCGGGTGGAAGTACGACTCGTACACATGGCACATGCACTCTTCCTCCAACCCACTTCACACACAGTTCCAACGATGGCTAGCTCTCCATCGTGCCTTTTACCTGTAGCAAAGCATCCACCGTTGTTTTGGACTACTCCGACCCCGGTGCGCAGCGAGGGAGTACCTAGAACAACACCAGTACCTTTGGTGTCATTCTAACTACTTCGACCTACCACGGCGCAAGACCAACCACCCACTCCTGTACTGAGTTCAGCCTATCCCATACTAGCACATGTGGTTGTACGATATGACTCAGGTTAACAATGTCAAGTTCAGTCCTTAGGCTTGCACATACGAGACCTTCCGACGTCCGCCTAGCACAAAACCACCTACCACCTTTTCCTTTTCCATTTTTAACAAACTACCCTTTTTCCACCGAAACCACCACTTTGGAACTTCATTACATTTCGAAATGATTATAATTGACTGGGTCTTCTGATCAAACAATCCTTCTACTGCGGGGCTAAGCGTGTGCAATTATTAAGCATATAATTCCGATTGACACTTATGAGGTGTCTATCATTAGCCTAGGGTCTTAGAAGGTTCTCATAACAATTGAGGAATTAAGGAAAACCATCGAATCTTAGGTTTAACTACCGTTGCCCACAATCTATTGATTTTGTCAATTTACATGCATGCATAATAGTTTCGAAAAATCAAAGTACATTTGAAATTATGGGATCAATATGTTCAAGGGGGTGCTTGCCTGTTTGCTCTGCGTCGTGCGTGTTCTCGGGGTCGTAATCCAGATCCTCGTCAACCGTTTCCGACGCGTCAACGTCTAACCGAGGCACGACAAAAGAAACACCAAGAGATCGTATAAGATCAAATAAGAACGAAGAAAATATAGCTCTCAAAGCTAAACAACGCAAACTAAAGAACACGAGAAGAAATAATGGGCAAAATCCAATTTTTACGATAGAGCACGGTAGTACCAGCGGCAACAACCCGGTAGTACCGCACTAGGGTCGGCAGTATCGGTCACTGGAGCCGGTAGTGCCGAAGACCGAGGACCTCAAAGTAGGGGCTCTCTGGAAAATAGCTACCGGCGGCAGAGGCCCGGTAGTGCCGGACAAGCGGCAGTACTGGCCCCCAACTCCGGTAGTGCCGGAGATCAGGATCCGAAAAGAAGGCCTACTGGAAATTAACTACTGGCGGTGTGGGAGTGGTAGTGCTGGAAAGAGCGGCAGTACTGGCCACACCATGTCGGTAGTGCTGGCTGTAGGGGAAAATTAGGGTTCGCTAAAATGGGATTTTGCGCAAACGGGTTCGAAACCTCGCGGCGATCGCAAGGATGGGTTCTTGGTGACGCTAAGGACCCATTCATGCAAACCACACATGGTTTTAACTTCGTTTAACCCAAATTCCCTTCCGCGGAACTCGAAAGTCCTGCAATACTCCAAATTTTGATTTTTGACCCGGATCGAGTTCAAGCTTGTTGCTCTTCGCGAAAACCGAACTTTGGTAGCGTTGAACATGTTTTAGATTCATTTTCCTAACTTTTGGAACTAGGGTTGAACGGATGGCTTCCAAAAGTCACGAAAGCGACTTTTAACCGAATAAATCCGACGACAAGTGTTTAGGGTTTTTGGATCCAGTTCTCACACTAGCTAGTTTCCCTGGGACCCCGAACTAGGTCTACGGACCCCACCAACCGAAAGTTAACCTTAGTATCTATGTTTCTAGGGTTCAGACTAAAATAAAAGAAAACGAAGAAGAGAGGGAAACTAGGGTTTGAGCTCAGATCTGTAGTGAAACGGATTGGAACTTGTTCCACTCACCACAAGATATTGCTAGGGCTTGAAGAAGACGTCCACCACCTCGACGTGCTTCCCACCGGGCTAGAGATCTCTGGAGAGAGGAGTGGAGAGGGAGAACACTTGAGGGAGAGGGAGAGAGAGCTCCAGAGAGAGAGAGAGAGAGAGAGAGAGAGAGAGAGAGAGAGTGGGGAGGAGGGAGTCGGCTGGGGAGGTGAAGGAGGCGTGGGGAAGTCTCTGGAACGACTGAGGTGGCCAGGGCAGGCGGGCAGCGACGAGGCGCTCGGTCCCCTGCCCGGTCGCCTCGGCTGGCAGTACCGGCCAGGGGCCGGCGGTACTGCCGCCCAAGCTGAAAAACCTCATATTTTTCCCGAAAAGCTACGAAAGTCGGAAATCCTGCATGGGAACTTGTAAGACGGGTTCTAGAATACCAAAGGAAAGTTTAGGAACTAAGTTTACTAGGAAATCCTACCCATAATACTAACTAGAGGTTCGGGGCAAAATCGATCGAGACAGCTCGAACGTTTTAACCCGAGCACAGAAACTCCGAATTAAGATTCAAATGACACTTACGGTACTAAATAACACTTAACAAGGTAATTACAAATACAGGGCGTTACAGTCAGAGGTTGTACATTGCCTAGATGATTGGGATATGATATACAGAAGATTCATCCAGCAATCTTTCATCCTTGGCACAAGATCCAAAAGCAATTATAACGAGGAGAGGTAAATTTAAAGTGCAAGAAGGAAACAAGCAAAAAATACAAGAGCTAAAATAAGTTCCATAACATGAAAAATAAAACTTGCAACACTTGGAAGAGGATTTCAAAGCCACACAACAAGGTGGACAATGCTTCTATTAAGTAACCAAAGAATCCCCTCTTACAAGCTTGGGGTGGGGGCATACCCCTACCCCTCTATTTATAGCACAATAGGAGCAATCTCCACCCTTAGATGACATTCTTGACCCTCAAAAAACTTCATTAAGGGTTCAAATTTACCCACTCACATATACATGGGCTAACCCGAAACCCAATAACAAAACAGGTTTTATCCACACGCACACACGCATACTAACTTAACCACTATTCCACTCGCGAATCCTTGGTCCAACGATCCTCCTTCGCTTGAGTAGGGCTCAAGTTAGCATCTCATCTATCCACTAGCCATCCTGATTTGCAGGCACTCCCTGGCCTCAATCATCTTCCGACGACACCTTAATCATCTGGACCTTAGCTCTCCTAACCTAGTCCAGATCTCCTCCGCCTCACCATGACCTAGCTCTAAAGTCCTGCAACCATCACAGACAAGGAAAGCACATCACATAACTTTGTTCAAAATGATATGCAAATAGTAATCAGCTTAAGCAACCAACCGTATAAGGATCCCACCTTTGCTCACAACCATTTAAGGGTACCCCGACCACTTAAGACTAAGAGCACATAAAGCTCCGACCAGCCAAGGCCCCACCTCTCAAGGCTCCAACTTGCCAAGGCCCAACCTCTTAAGAGGTATTGGGCAATTAACAACAACTCAAATTGCTTATTCCAAAGAAAAATTAAACCTGAGCACCAAAGGCTCAAAACACAATCAATTACTCATCACAAACATGGGCAAACCTCCACATGGTTTTTCAATATCCCCTTTGATGTGTATATTGACAAAACCTGAAAAGGCATAAATTTGAGTTTGAAACAGAAAGAAGAAAGCAATTTGATTACAAATCTATACTTGGTCCAAGTGCAAAAGCAAGGTGGATTATGATCAAGTAGGCTAACGAAAATTTAGAGCAAACCAAGAGGAAAAAAATAATTTTTCCACAAACACTCTAAAAATCAAGAAAAATTCAAAAAAAGATAAATTTTGCTCCCCCTTGAAGAACTTTTTCACGTTTTCTCCCTTTTTTGGTACCATAGGCATTAAGAGAGCATATATGCATGAAATGCAATCTAAAAGAGCTTTGAAAATTATCTAAGTGATTATTTAGACAAAGTATGACACCAAGCTACTCAAAGTTTAGATTATGCCAAATTACGTCATTCCAATTGCATATTTCAATTTTTGCTAGCTAGCACAAAAGAAATTATACCATTTTGCATGATTTCAACAAGAGCAACATTTAGCATAATTTCAAGACTAGACACAAAGCTATGCAAAGATCAAATGGGTATACATATCCGTATCCGAGAAAAAAAATGAAAACAACTATATAGAGTTATTAAGATAATGCAGGAATGGATATCCATATCCATATCCGTTTTCACCCCTACTCTTTGGTATTGGTTTCCGAATTAAGATAATGCATGAATGGTTTTTGATTTCTTAAGATTAGCAAACAATTTCCAAAAATTATAGAAATATTCACACATGCACTAAACACAAATGAAATACTTCCAATAGCTAAGATTGAGCTAATAGCAATCTACTACTGTACCTCTATGTCGTTGCACTTGCAATGGCAGAGGATACATTTCCGTCACCAACGGCCAAGGTTTCAAATTTCGGTTTCGGATTGTATCTTGGAGGAGACCGAAATCTGAAATCTCGGCGAGATTTTGGAATTTCGGATGAAATCAAGATGAAATTCAAAAAGCAAATTTAAAATCCAATTTTTTTGGACCGGGATTTTTGATATCTCGATAAAAATTACCGAGATCTCGACGAGAAACACCGAAATCTCAACCCAAAGAACTTAAAATCCGATCAAAATACCTTATTTTAAAACCATCTGTGATATGTGTTTTTGAAAGTTTTCAAATTTTTTTCATTTCACTGGGATTTGAAATCTTGTCTCCAACCAAAATCCGAAATCTTGGCCGAGATTTCTGAAATTTCATTGGGATTTTAAACCTTACCGATGGCTAGCTCATCGGTTCCTACCCCTATTTGCGCGGGTGGAAGAGAGAGCCGTACAGGCTAGCTTCCTCGTCATCACGCAACACAAGTCATGAAATCCTTTTTTTAAGACTGACACACTTTTATTTACAAATCTAATCCCGCTTTAAATAAATTTGTAAAAATAATTCCCTCCTATCTACTGAGTTAGCATTGCTCGGCAGGTTCTTATTTAATCCCTTATTTAAGTCGCTAATTAAGTGACTTTACTTAATAAAGTCACTAATTAACCATGCATCTATCTACTGAGTTAGCATTGCTCAGCAGGTCCTTGTTATTGAGATTGTGATGCGCGGTAGACAACCTAATGAGCCTAGAGGTACCCTGCCACGGCACGAAAACGCTACCGCATCTTCCGCGATCGAGGAAGGATCATTTTGCAAATTTATTTGAGAGAAGATCAAACTTGAAAAAAAATATGCGAGGAGACAAGAAGAAAAAGCGGAAAATTCCAATTCAGGTCGTGCTGTCTACACACCCTTTACAACCGACGGTCCGACACGAATCGGCTACCCGATTGCACGGCGGATTTGTATGTCTAGCTTTTTCACATGAAAGCATTTGGAGTACTGGATGGAAGATGAACATGTGTTCCCCATACATACACATCCTAGGCGGATAAGGCCATGTGTTCTTCGGGGGATTTGGGCTTAGCTGAAAGCTAATGTAAATTACTTTTAAGCTTGTCGATCGAAATGGTGTGTAGTTTCCCCGATTCTCCTAGGGAAGCTAAAGCTCATCTTATACTAAATTCACATCTCAGAGAAAAAAAAAGTTGTGTTTGGCCGAAATGTCAACTCCAGCTTCTAAATTCCTCCACATGATCAAATTGCTCCCACAACCTTATTTTCCATGCGGTTCTCCGATGACCCATGCGGGCAAGGTTGGCTCCCACAGCCTAAATTTCAAAATTCCTGATTCCAAAAAGGCTTGATTGCACATAGCATTGTTTTTTTTTCTTTGAGTTCCAAATTTTTTTTTCGATATATATTTTCGAGATAGCTAAAATCTAAAATTTCAACGAAATTTCGGAATTTCAAACAAAATATGGACGAAATCTAAAAACCAAATTTTAAATCCATTTTTTTACCCTAGAAATTCAAGATTTCGGCCGAAATCACTGAGATCTCAATCAACTTTTGAACTTTTGAAAAATGGTAAAAAACGCATCAAATTTTTTTGTGGATAGTCTTGATCACAAATCCAACCAAATCCGGCCCACAAAAATTGAAATCCGATCAAAATGTCCGAGATTTCAGACGAAATTGCTGAGATTTCGCCGAGATCTTCGAAAGTTATTGTAGCATTTTAATTTTTTTTATATTTTTTTTATTCGGTCTCGACCGAAGAATGAAATTTCGATCCAGATGACTGAAACATTGGCGAGATTTTGAACCATACCGCACGCTGAACTATCTATACAGTCAAACTTGTCAGTTGCTGTTGCACTGATTAACAAATTAAGTTGGTTGACTTTTCTTCACCCAGAAAGAAACAAGGAAGATCGATCAACACCAACCCTCTCAGGATAGGAAAAACTAGGAAAGTGAGAGCGGCGGCACACCGTGCATGTGAACGAAAAAAAAATTTATGTTGTTTTTTCGGAGAAAAAACAGACCACGAAAACATTTTTTCTTGAAAAACAAGGGAATTTTTCGGAGAAAAAACGGACTACGAACAACCCGCGCGCGTGAACGAAAAATAACTCTGAGAAAAAATATACCACGAAAACACAAAAGCGGTGCACGCCACGTGCGCGTGTGGAAAACGGATTTGTGTTTTTTTTAGAGAAAATGGACCGCGGAAACATTTTCCCCAGGATCTGAAGAAAAAGCGGACAATGAAAACATTTTTCCCAACAAAAACGGAGAAACGACGAACGAAAAATGAATTTACATTTTTTTTCTGAGGGAAAATGGTCATCGAAAACATTTTTCGCATGCTCAGGAGAAAAAGCGAACAACGAAAATATTCTTTCCAACAAAAACGGAGAAACGTCGAACGGAAAACGAATTTACATTTTTTTTAAGGAAAAAGTGGACAACGAAAATATTTTTCCCATGCTCCGGAGAAAAAATGGACAACGAAAACATATTTTTCGGGCAAAACGGGGAAAGGACTTGAATCCATTTTTTTTAAGGAAAAAGGACAACGAAAACATTTTTCCTATGCTTCGAAGAAAAAATGTACAACGAAATCATTTTTTTTGGGCAGAACGAAGAAAGGACTTGAATATAATTTTTTTAGGGAAAACGGCCAACAAAAATATTTTTCCCATGCTTCGGAGAAAAAACGGATCACAAAAACATTTTTTCCAAGCAAAACTATGCTTCGGAGAAAAAACGGACAACGGAAACATTTTTCCGGGCAAAACGAAGAAAAGACTTGAATACTTTTTTTTTAGGAAAAACGGCGAACGAAAAATATTTTTCCCATACTCCGGAGAAAAACGGACCACAAAAACATTTTTTCTGGGCAAAACAGAGAAAGGACCTGAACGTAAAATGCAGGGACCTATTTGTTATGATTTTGGACCTGTTCGTTATTTTGAAAAACTATAAACGGGCTTGTCCGCGATTCGTATTTAACTAGAGGTTCTTTCTGTAAACTGGCGAATGAGGGACCTAAACACGAACCGAGGAAAAAATTTCCCCCTCACAGTAAATCGCAAAGGGCCCCCACGCAAATGAAAAGGATCTATCCGTAATTTCAAAAATCGAAGGATTTTTTTGCAAAAAGAGGAGAGAGAGGGGGTGGGACACGTGGAGGGTCTCACCGGGCGCCTTTCCTCCGGATTGTAATGGAGTGATGATTCCCGAGGCATCATCATGTCACACCAGTACTACGTAGAGACTGGCGTGATAAGAATCAGATGAACAAGAGAACTGAGATCAGCTCAGTTGGCTGAGCATTTCGTCGCTCAACACATCCGTTGGTGTAACACATGCTCAAAACTAATAAAAGTAAGTATATATATGTATACGTTCAGTGAGACAGCGTGTGCTCACGTTCTAGAGGTCCTAAAAAAGGCTTTCTTAACATGTATAGAGAAAGAATGTGTGTGATATATGCCTCTTTGTACCCTTAAAAAAAATCACATAAACACCCCCTCCCTACATTGACATGACTCCACAAAGTTGGAACAACCAAACACGAGACGGCTCCTAACATTCCCTCCCGATAGGAATTCGATACTTTGCCGTATCCAAACATAGCTCGCATTATACCGTGCCAATATTGCAAGGCAGCAAAAATCACACAATATACTTTTCTCCAATCGACACAAATGCCCTAAATATTGCACCATCCTCCCAATGCATCACACTCCAGATGCAAGTTGCATCAAGCTTGAAGCATGAAAAAAATATAAGTAATCCATATGCACATTTTATTCATGCTTTAATACTTATACAACTTTCAAGTAGTGATGTTGTTGATGCCGAAAAATATGACGACGGATTAATCGGCAATCAGCACACACGAACGCCGAGTTCAATCTATGTACGAGCGTGCCAGCTGATTTGATCTTGCAATCAGCAAGAATAATATATGATCTAAACGACTATTACGGCGATTACTTTTCCAAGAATAATTCGATCTAAACAGATATATAAGCAGATTAGAGCACGAGTAATGATAAATATAAATAGCCTGATTGAGCTGATAGATGGTTGGTAAAGGTAGGTTTTTTTTCGAAAAGTTGATGCGCAACAAGATTAGAGAAAAAGCAAACCTGGATAACAATTGATCAAAACCGATAATGCGCAACTTTATTGATTAAAAATGAATTATAGAGGAAAGATTCTAAATCTAAACAACTACTCTTGGTTGACAAAAAAGTAGATAAAAGTAAAGCGAGTTGGTGAATCGTTGGATGTTCTTCTGTCATGCTCGCCGATCCTTTTTATAGCGTCTAGGCCAATCGTATCGTTCTCCAACTCTAGTAGAAATACGTATCGATTTCAATCTCCAAAAATTAACTTTTGCCTGAACCGATTGTCAGCTTCAATCTTGCATCTATGTTTAACCTCATCCTTCCAAATCGGCTACAACTACCAAATCGATCATATCGGCTAGATGGGCTACCCTGATATATTGAATAAAAAAAATAAACCGTCCATATTAAATTTAGTGTACCATAGAAGAATTCCTCGAAATTGCATCTCTTCGATGTGCACATTTTGTGCAGCGAAGCAAATGAGAGTGGGAATCCCGATCATTTCGTGCCCTACTGCTACAGGCCGCCCGAAGCTAGCAGGTGAGGTTGTCGCCTCACCTCCCCACGTTTCAGAACAAATTCCATTGTTGCTAGGTGCTAGGTGTTCTTGTCCTCATCCTCGTCCGCGGGTTGAAGTGTTCATCTGTGATACATTGGCTGAGGGCTTGTGGCTGGTGCACTGCACTGTTACCTGCTGGTACTGGTAGTGGTAGGCTCGATCACACGCCTACCTAGATGGATCGATTTCCTGTTGCCTTTTAAGGTTTGCCGAATGGTTGCTCGCCACTTCAGCTGTTCAGCAGGTGCAGTCTCTCTCGAATGTGAATCTTTATCTTTTGGGTGGATGAATTTCCTTTTCCTTAATGTTTGCTGTTCAAATTACAGTGGTATGCCAGCAAGAATATTGAAAAGGTGGTGAAAGGATTTGTGGCTCTCTTTTCTTTGCAAGGTGAAAGTAGTTCAAGCCTTCACTAAAGGAAAGACCTGACCGTGAACTTAGCTAGAATACAAAGAGACTAACCTCAGACCCAGATGTTCAGAAACAAACAATTCCACAAATACGGAGACCTTCCAAATGTTTTTTTTTTTTTTGAAATATTGGCCAAGAGCTCCGGCATTACATTTAAGAAGAAAGAAATAACAGACAAGCTACAGACGCACGGACACACACCACACACACGCACGCACTCACACCCACACCTGTACCCACCTCTACGCGCGCCCGCGCCGAGCGAGCGTTCGAATGCGGGTGGGCTGGCTGGCTGAGCGACGCTCACGCCAGCCAAACGAGCCAACGCTCGTCCGCAACCTTTCAAATGTTAATCGAACGCCTGAGACAGTGAGCAATCGCCATTCGCCAAAGATGAGTTGATCATCCATGAAAAAAACCATAGTACTCGAGTAACTCCAGATCGACAAACCTGTTGGACCATCTCCCCCCAAAAAGCTAGCTCAATGAGCAAACAAAACCCACCAAACAAACCAACCCTGCTCCCATTGCCGGTCCAACATATACACGTAGATTTAGCAACCTACTTGTCTCAAGTCATGGCCATATCCCAAAGCACTAATTTTTGTCAGGATCTCAATGTTTTTTGAGGAAAAGGTCAGGACGCCAATTTGTCTTTGATCTCTCCCTCAAGTCTCGAGCATATATATGCCAAGACGACAATTGGCCTGCTTTCTTTTGGCTGGACGGTTGTGCTGTTTGCCAAACAGGTAAACCTGGCCTTAACATGCACTGCCTTCTATTTCTCAAGCTGGAAGAATTTTAAGCAACACCATCACCATACAAGGTGAATGGGACAGTGTCTGCATTAGCGTCCACAGTGACTGAACTGTCAGGACAACCTACAGGCACGTGACATGGGAGTTTTTTTTCACTTTTTGTTGTTCCAATCGATTAAGCTTGATCATGTTGTCTAGGTCATATCCTAATCAAATAGTACGACTAGTATTTGCCATGGCAACTTTTACAAAGTTGACCAGGGTATTAGTATGACCTTGTGGTTGGCTGATGACCAAACAATCAGTCGGCATTATTGGGCAGAATCTCCTGTCATGTCTGAATCAGTAGTAACCTTACCCGAAGGATGGTCTACCTCAGCATTAACCAGGAAGCCACAACAGAAGAGATGAATCCATAGGTAGATTTATGATTGAACACAGAAGAGAGATATATAATCTGATGGAATACAGAACTGATTAGCCGGATGAATTTTCAGAGAGCTTCATTCATTCCTGTTGCTTCAGACTGCTAGTACCAACCCAATCCATATAACCAGATGCAGAATAGGACTGATTGTTGAACACAGAGCAGGGCAGTCTGGTATTTTTTTCTCAACTTTTTTTTTTTCGTTTTCCAGATAGAAATATCACCAACACCGTCCTCCTAGTTACAAGGGAGAATAATAATAATAAAAAGCAAAAAAAGCCAAAAAAAGAAGAAGAGAGAAGCAGAAGGGGCTGTTTAGCAAACAAGACGCAGCCCCTCTTGTAAAACGCATGCTGTCTAGCTCGATCACACCCCCAATAACAAGCAAGTAAACAACAACAATAACACTGCACTGGATCATATAGAGTGCAGCCATTCATTGTTTTGTTTTCCTCTTCCAAATAGCAGTAGCAAAACCTAGTCATGCACTGATGCAAGTATGCAACAGATATGAGCAATCGATTTTGATTAATTAGACATATCTATCCCTTTGGGACGGGTCGCAGCACAGGCAGCATCCAGGAGCGATAAGCTAGGGTAGGTACTAGGTAGTACTTATGTAAGCAGGGCCTCGATCGATCACCCCCTGCTGTGTTCCGTCGGCTTTAGTAGTTTTCAGCTAGTAGTGGCCGTTGCCGGCGCCGGAGGAGGGGGTGGTGGTGTTCTTGCCGTCGACGACGACCTCTGTCATGGCGACCTGGTCGGCCTTGCGCTTGCGGGCCTCGATGATCTGCTGCGTGGACTTGTAGTAGATGGCGTACAGGATCAGCTGCGCCACCGCGAACATCACGCCCAGCCCGTTCGGGATCTGCACGTACACAAAAAAAACATAGACGCTTGTCAGTGACTCCCAGGGGAAAACAAAACATAACATTTCTGACAGCACAATTAACACTACAGATTTAGTAATGGCAAAGGTTAGTGGTCGAAGAAAATATATAATATTATCATAGAAGGAGCTGGTACGTTTAGCCTGATCAAAGGGGTCGTGCAACACTGATGGCGTGTTGCGTGCCGTCGCCGCACACGCAGATACATACAATATGCACATGTATGGTGGTGGGCTACCACTGGGGCAGATCCGGATAGAACTTGCACTGCTGTGTTGTATTGAGGTGTACCCACCGTGTGGCAGCGGTTGCTATGGGCAGATTCACGTGTATTTGGTTGGTGTTAAACCATACCGATACTCTTCAGTTTAATCCACATATGTAATTCCTTAGTAATATAAGGATATGATCCATTTATTACAAGCTTCGTTACGATTTCGTGGAACTATCTGTCATGTTAGGCTCCTGGCGGTCAGGCTAGGCTCGGACCGACGCATGCGTGTATCCGTGGAACTATCTGTCGTGTTCATGCATGATGGATGGATGATGCCGAGGCCAAGTTGCATGCGCGTTGGGAACATCGATGGACCATTCAATCATTCACGCGGACGGGATGCGATTGCGGTGCAGTGCACTGTGCACGGCTGCTCGCCCGCTGCTGATTTGACCGAATGGTCTGCATGCATCCAACGCGGCAACAGTGGCACCGGACCACCCTAGCAGGCTGGCTGGTGCCGTATTGTCCGTCGTCTCCTCTGCAGCTCACTGACAGGTCGGGCTCACACGGGCTCTGGTCGGTTACTTTGGGCCTTGCTCTACCCGTGTTTGATTCGACCTCTGGCCGATCACCCCTCAACCCCCCCCCCCCCCCGGGGGGGGGTTGTGTTAGTTACGACGGAGCAGAGGAGCCAGGACATGGGCGTGTTGCCATCAACCTAGGACTGGCTGACCATACAGTCAGTCACAGCTCCGACGGATCATGAAATCAACAGAGCTAGCTGAGGAAGAAATCATTGATAGTCTCCAGCTTGACCGTTCGATTTCACGATGAGAGGCAGCCGTACGTGTCGCCGTCCACAACCTAGACTTGGGTTAAGCCCTAATCAAACCCTACGACAGGAGCCCCGGGCCAGACTTGGAAACCTGCAGAAAGCAACAGCGCACGGCTGGCCGGAGACGATCGATCGAAAGGCTAGCTAGCTTCACGCTGCATGCGCCATGGCGTCTCCATCCTACTCGATCCTAGTCATCCTATCCCATCTTGGTCAGATAAAAAAAAGGCATATGTCACGGACTTCAGTCTGCAGACATGGTGGTGGCCCAGCCGGAACGCATGCACGCTTGTGCAGCTAGCAAGAGCCAAGGGCTGGAACTGCACACTGCTGTCCTGCCGCTGGTACCAACTTGTCCTGGCGGCCATGCAACCCTGCCTACGTCTGTGCACAAGCTGCCACTGCATTACATGCTACGGCGACCCGATTCCAACCCAACACAAGCAACGTGCTGGGTCGTTTCTGTCAGCCACACATGGCAGCAGGCACTACATGCATGCATGTACACGGCTACATGGCAGGTCTCGTGCTCAAATTCAGAGGGCTCAAAGACGGAATGGGAGAAGGCAGGGAGGCCATGCCATATGCCAACAGGAGTGGCAACCTCCTAAATACCCAGCCCTTCCGTTGTTTGACCTGCCTTAGTAAAAATTTAATTACTTGCCACTACTAATATCAAAAAAAAAATTATTCAGAGTGTTTTCTAATTAGGTGGAGACGACTAGTGCGTGCTTGCTCTCGCTCGCAAGTAAGTGGTCAAGTGGAGGCTAAATTTTAATTAGTGGCGCTGCTTTAGTTAAATTTCAATATAAGATTGGTAAAGTAGAGTAGAAATGGAAAAGAAAAACATCAGGGGTTGCTAATGGAAGGCTTACGGTGATGTAGAGGTCAAAGCGGATGAGGGCGTAGGCGGTCCAGCAGATGCCGTTGACGAGGGAGGCCAGGGACAGGAACAAGGGCATGTACTCGACGCTCTTCGTCTGGATCACCATTTTCTGGCAATATCAAAACAAATATACGAGAGAAATCAATATGGGAAAGAAGAAAACAAACTTTGCAACCCTTTTGTGGATTTCAGTGACACAACATGCAGAAAGCCTGAACTAACTCCGAGGACAACTGGTGAAACAAGCATCAGAAGCATGAAAGGGAGAAGGGTACGGAGAATTAATTCAGTTTCTTTTTCTTCAAAGGAAAACAGAGAAAATAACCGAAAGGAAAAAGGCAATGCGCAAATTATAATAATTGAAAGGAAAAGTGAAAGAAGAAAAAAGAAGAACAATTTTTTAATGTAAAAGAAGATTTGACGTGATGGAATGGAGACACTGCATATGTATACGCTGTTCAACCAGATAAAGAAACGACAGGGTTATGCATGCGCGTGTACATGTATTTTTAATTGCATCCAACAAGGTCGATTGATGTTGGTCAATCAAATTAGTAATTAAAGACTAAAATAATCGACTGTTCTTTTTCTAGGCCTATTCTCATTCCTACAGCAGTTAAGTTAATTAACCATTTCTTTCATCCACTAGTTGATCTTACGCCGACAACCACCTACTAAGATCAAATCAATTATAAAATAACACCAAATCTCACCCACATGCAGCACAGTACACTGTCACATGTATACTTGCACTGGAGTACTACTACTACGCGAGCGTCCGTACACACACGGTACGTGTACGGTATTCACGAGAGGAGATCCGAGTATAATATACGTACCATGACGGAGAGCGGGGCGGCGTACATGCCGGTGCCGAAGAGGACGCAGAGGATGCCGACGATCATGGAGCGGCGCTCGTGGGAGTGGGCGAGGGTGAGGACGAGCGCGCCGACAGCGCCGACGAAGACGACCTCGGCGGCGAGGAGGAGGAGGACGCGCCGGCGGGCGGCGCCGGCGGAGTAGAGCAGGAAGAGGGAGACGTAGGTAAGCTCGATGGCCATGCCGGTGCCGTTGATGGTGATGACGAGCATGCTGTGCGGGTGCACGGCGGGGAGCCCGTACAGCACCCACATCATGCAGTTGAGCAGGGTAGCCACGTACGGCACCGCCGAGTACTGCTCCACCGAACGCTTCTTCCAGATGCGGTAGAACGTCGGCCTGCACATACGTAGTTGTATACGTGTATGTATACGTATAAGTATGTATTTATGTACGTACAAGATTAATGAACTTAATCTTGGTTGGTTTTGTCTGTACTCCCTCCCGTTACATGTACACATCCATTTAGATACGGGCAGTCAAACTTTCAAAAATTTACTTTTTGGTTATCGATATATATTTTCTAAAATATTTAGATTAGATACCTTTTAATTTTCACATATATACTACGTGTCTATCTTTGTCCTTTCTCCGGGACACGTACGTATATACGTCCATCCAGGAAGAAATTAAATCGGCAAGTTTCATTTGGTAGTAATTAAATGAACAGGATTCAGTGGGCGCTGCAGTAGTAGTTGTTGTTTTAACTAATGGATGGAAATGGACTCTTACACTGGGGAGAGGAAGAGCACAAGGGCGGTCCCATTGCCTGCAAGACACAGGAAAGAAATAGTTTTGTCAGAAGGGAAAATCTCCAATCTTGGGAGAGAAAAAAAGCATGATAAAAATTTATTACAACTCGACAAAATCTGGTGAATGAGGCTTGCATCGACAGGGAGCAAAAGTCCGTGACTAGGACATGTGTAAAAGCATGAGGGAAAAAAACACAAAGGAAAAAAAAAGGAGGAGAGTAGAGGGTGGTGGGGGCGTGCAAGGAGAAAGGATGTTGCAGGAGAAGAGCCCGGCACCCCACATGAGCGTGGAGTGCCATCTACCACAGCACTCCTACTGCATGCGTACGTATACCATGCGCAAAAGTGTAGGGACGGCGGCGGAGGGCGACTCACCTACGACGCCGATGGCCGTGCGGATGGTGTCCGGCGAGATCATGGTCGCTTCTGAGAATGAACTGCAGCAACGGCTCTAGCTAGCTAGAGAGAGAGAAAGAGAGAGAGAGATCTGAAAGAAAGGGACGAGAGAGAGGGTGGGAGGAGAGGAAACGAAGCAGAGATGGTCTGGGCTGTGGGAAAAACGAATGAGCGAAGCTCTGTCTTGATGAGAGAACGGATGAATGACCTCGAGAAAACTCCCAAGGGTGCTTAAATAGATGAGGAGAGACCCCTCGCGGCCGGACCTGCGGGCCCCACCCACTTCTTCCCCTGTCTGTTCCTATCTCCCTCTCATGCACACAAAACACCCTCCTCTCTCTCTCTCTATCTCTAGCGTGTCCTTTCTCTCTCTCTCTCTCTCTCTCTCTCTCTCTCTCTCTCTCTCTCTAACAACCAGGAGGAGCCAGCCGGGTGGTTCCGGCCACCTTTTCTTGTCCCTCTCTTCATATCTCTCTCTCTGAAATTCCTTTTCATTTGTGATGTATTAATTCTTTGGTCCAAGATGGTTGCAGCGCAGCGTCACGGCGTCGGTGCGTACATGTTTTGCGCGTCCGAACCCAACCACGGAGTCTTGGAACACATGGATGACGGAGAGGAGAAAGAGGGAAGGAGAAAAGAAAAGGAGGTGGCATGATCGGGAGCGTGGGTTCTGTGCTGCCAGTCGTACCGCAGTAACCGCTGCTCAGGGAAGCAGTGGACCGGGGTCACGCACAGCACGTAGAGCTGGAAAAGACACGTGTTAGGGCGCTGGGATCAAACACTACTACATATATGCCTATCTGTACCGGTTGGCAACAGCCATTAGTATCGGTTTTTGAACTGGTGCAGGGCATCCGGGACCGATGCCTATGGGCATGTTTCAATACATCGAGGGTGTATGGGAGAAGCGGAACTCGAACCCACAACCTCGTGACTCCAGTCTCACCCTTCTAACCAACCCACCCACCATTACGTACTGATATACATAGAATGTGTATTCCTTTTGAACTTTCCAAAAACGAGGCATCAGTACCGATTCGTAATACGAACCGGTACTAAAGCCCGTTACGAACCGGTATTGATGCCCTCACATCAGTACCGGTTCGTGTTACGAACCGGTACTAATATACCCCACCTTGATCTGGGTTCAGAATCGAAGCCTGCGATCCTGTAGCTAATGAACTGCATCAAGCCCTCATCAGTACGGGTTCAAATCCAACCAGGATTGATGGGCCGGTATGTAAGGCCTGATCTGTAGTAGTGAAAATTATTTTGATTTTATGGTATAGGATTGAAATAAGTCAATTTTGAGCGAAAAATGTTAATAAAATTGGATTCCACGGTGGCTTGTTGTCTCGAATTTGAAATAACCGCTTAAATGATAAATAAATTAATTTTAAGTCGAACTATGTTAAACCTGAACGAAATTTGATGATAGCTCGTTAATCTTGATAGCTTGCCCACGAGGAATCAGCTGTCTTGAGCGAGCATGACGAAAAATAGGAACATATTTATTTTCCTATGTGATTGGATTTATTTTTTGCAATAATAACTTCGATGGATTCTTTTTCTCGTAGCATTGATGGTGTACTAGCTCCCATGTTATTTGACTTTTATTTTAGAGACCCATATATACGCTGATTGCTAACTCTCAACGTCTTAGATCACAACTACACTGTAAATTAAATCAGATCCTTATCCATCCTTGGGGGAGCTCCCTAGCGCCGTCGCTCCAACACCGGTGCCACCCATTTATAATAGCTCAAATTCTGAGGAAATAAAATATTAAAGTTGCAATCTAGAATTTTTTGCCTAAATTTGAATCTTCATCATTTATGAATTTCTCTGGAATTTTGGCAATTAATGAAATGCTTTTAATGGTCAAGATGTGGTTTTTGATTTTTAAATTCAGAAATTGAACAAACATAAAATATGGATAAATTAACTTAAATCCTAAATCATCCCTGAAGAACCTCTAAAAAATCTTAGGAAAATTTTAGATTATTTAATGCTTTTGGAAAATAAAGATAGTAAAATTTAAGTAGGACACAGTAGCACTGTTAGATGTTTATAAAATCCCACAAGCTTGATTATGCTCTGAAATTTTTATAGGAGCTAAAGGATTACCTCAAGACCTTACACAAAGCTTTTTAGAAATTATAGACACTATTTGGAAGTTCAATTAAATCGGGAACATATCTAGCAAAAATCAAATTTAGGGAAATCCTTTTCTATTTTTCTCTCCCCTTTGACTTGTGAGCCCTACCCATGCATGGCCCACCTGGCAGTGCCCCTCACCTCCTTGGCCCTTTGCCAACCAGGCCTGGCTGCCCCTTCGGCCCCACTTGACAGCCGCTCTTCCCCCTCCGTAAGCGTGCGACGCACAGAGCCTGCATAACCCCGCTTGACACCATGCCGTGCGCGCCCTACACAAGGCAGCCGCCCATGCTCGGGAAAGCCTCGCGCTCAGCCGACCGTGCATGCCAACCCCAAATGCTCCCCCACACATCATCCCCCCACCTTGTCGCGCCCTTGCCAGGGCAAGCCTCCGCCTAGGCCATTCCCTGCCACAGTGTGATAGGAGGTCATCGCCCATAACCCCACACCCTGGCTGTTATATGCGCCCACGCTCCCCATTCCCCTCTGCGCGTTGTCCCATCCTCACTGTTCCGCCAGCCACTGGCATTGCATGTGCGCAAACTCCGTGAGAGAAGCCAACTTTACCATCCTTCCCCTCAGGTGCCTAGCCGAACTCCTCCTCCTTGCCTATAAGATCCGGCCAAGCCCCTTGAGCATCACATCTCCCCACTAAAGTTTCCCCGACCTCGAACCGAAGCATGATGCCCTCCACTGACAAACACTGCTGACGAGCTCCAAGAAAGGGGAAATCAAAATTGAACCACCTTGATGACTTAATTCTTCAATTCGAGCAAACTTAAGTACATTGGGCACCTATTGATCGTTTCCTGCCTGCTTAATTTCAGCTTTCGACGCCGTTGTCACCACCGCTCCATGCCTCATCTTCCCCGGCTGTAGCCCACCGTTGATGGAGCTCCTCAACCAAGCTCTGATCACGTAAGGTACACAAATGGGACACTCGCACCTCCCTCTCGCTCCCTGTGCCGACAGTTGAGCCGTGTCGCCTCTCCCTCACAGCCAGCAAGGGCCTTGGCCACCTCCTTTATTTCGTAAGGCCGACGAGTGGGACCCCATGTCAATGGCTGCGCGTAAATTAAAAAACCAGAGAAAAATTTAGAAATAAAGAAATGGGATTTCTCTGCTATGAAAGCGCATTTCCATTTTTGAACGATTTCCAAAACCGATCACATTCAAACATTTATATATTTTACAATTCAACTCTAAATTGAGTCAAACAATTTTCTAAATTCATCTAAAATGATGAAATTTATAAATATGCAAAAAAAATATTTAAAATCCAACCCCGTACCAAATTTTAATTCAAAATTTAATTGAAACCTCGCATATGCACTATTGAAAATTACTGCAAATGGAGTCCAAATTTGAAGAAATGAATTTTTAAATTCTTCTAAGACCAGAAGCACTCTATTTATACAAAAAAATTAAATTAAATTCCTACTTAGATCCATTTTTAATGCATTCAAATTCAAATGTTAATAAGTTTTGCAAAAAAACTTTAAATTCAATAAAACAAAGTCCCTATGTGTAAAATTAAGTACTCTAGAAATCATATGACTCTACCTTTGCAAAAATATCTATATTTTAACTTGATTTGTATTTAGTCCCTATTAAGAATGATTCTTTTCTTTAAAAACTCTAATAATCATAACTCATGCGAATAAACCCCAAAGAAATTACAAAAACAAAGTCCTAAACTCTTATAACATATGAACCTTTCTATTCTTGCTATAATACTTGGAGTTCGACTTGGTTTGAATTCTTTGCTTCTTATTATTGTTTATTTGATGGACTTTGTATAGACACCGATGCTTCAGATACTGTGACCATCGACATCGACCCCACCATTGAGATCAACAAGCAAGGCAAGCACCCACTTTGACCATGTCGAACCCATTTGTAGGATCGAAGTATACGAATATATCAATCAGAGGGGTGGGGTGAATGATTGTGAGGAAGCTAAAACCAAATTCTTGATTTACTAAAAGTTCACCACAAAACAGAACCAAATAATTTCCTCGTATTCGACAAAAACAGAATGATAGAGGTTTGGTAAAACGCGAATTCCTGAAGATCCAACCATCGGATCGATCTGAAATTTGTACACAAGAAACTAGATTCCAATACGAATCTAACCCAAAAAGAATCAGCTCGATTGGACTTACGGATCAAAAGTTATGAACCTCGCAAGCTTGCTGTGACAAAAGATGACGAGAATAGATCTTACTAGAATTGTAGCTTGCCGAAAGATTTGAAGAACTTGATCTTTATTTCTCCTTTCTTTTGTCTAAAGTACTCCAAACAAAAGAGTACAACCCTAAAGCTTGCTCAAAATTTGATGCATATACAGGAGGCGCCTCCCCTTATTTATACAAAGCAAGCACATAGAGTCCTGAATACAATTCCTACTCCTAATCCTAGAAGGAGTCCCACTCCTAATCCTAGGAGGAGTATGTATTCAACACAACTCCACTTGGCCCAACCTAGCCGAGTACAACTCTTGCACGCATATGGCAACCCTACTATACTCACGTGACTAACCCTTTGCACGCGCATGGCCACCTGCCATTCTCACGTGACTAACCATTCTTCATGTGCACCATTCTCTTAGCCCGAACGTCCCACATGACATCCTTGACCACCAAGACCTCAGTTCCTCCTGACCCTAGTTTCGAACCTCAGTTCCTCCATGAACCTAGTTCTAGTCCCGTCATCGACCACGTTCGCCCTCGAGCAATACCTGCACATGAACAAACCACAAAACAAATCCGAGTACAAGTCCACGACTTGATTCAAAGTCAATCCATGCCATCGCATAAAGTCCACTTCAAAACAAGCATCATGAAATCCTCATAAATTTCATAATCTCAGATCAATCAAACATAATTCCAATTTTTCTCAAAACCCTAATCGAGCAAAAAAAAACATTCACACCGGACCAAAAATATGGTCCGGCATACACATGAAAAAGTCGCTCAAAAACCCATTCACGTCGGACCAAAAATTTGGTCCGGCGTACACGCGCCATGCTCGGTTTCATGTCAGCGCAAAAACGTTCAAAGCAACGTTCACGGTGGACCCAAAAAGTTTGATCCAGCGTAGATGTGAAACTTACTGGTTTCTTGGAAAATTGAATCCGGCAAAAGAGCTCAACAGCACGTTCACAACGGACCAAAAGTTTGGTCCGGCGTGCATGTAAAAATAGGCCTTCAAAATGCGTTCACAGCGGATCAATAGATTGGTCCGGCACTAAGTAACTCAAGAACACGTTCATGTCGGACTAAAAATTTAGTCCGACGCAGTAGCGAAAACCGGTCCGGCGCAAAAGGGAAACTTACTGTTTTATGAAAGTTTGGTCTGGCGCTAATGCGAATCTTACTGTTTCTTGTCAAATTGTCAAACACATGCACAAACACATTTTGCAAATTCAATTCTAAGCCAATTTTTCAGCACATGATTTCACAATCTCCCCCTTGATGAAAACATTGGCAACACCACTTAGAATTGAACATTTGGCATTCACTTCACAAAAGATTTTGAAATCCAAAGGATTAAAATCAAAAACCAAAGTGAGAAAACACAAAAACTCCCCCTTTGACCAAAATGCAAAATGAAAAAGTCTCCTCTAAAGAGAGAAAAAAATGTGCGAATGTGCAATGTGCCCAAAATTTCAAAATTCTCCAAACTTCTCCCCCTTTTTCCTTGAACTTCTCAAGGATTCCCAAACTTCTCCCCCTTTGACAATGGATTCATCAAGAATACAAATGAGAGAACAACATCATGTTCAAAATATTTCCCTGTAGCAATGATTTCACAAAAGAAACAAGGGAGTGCCAAGATAGGAAAAGATGAGCTTATTCGATCATATAACCTTGTATATCACATAATATGCAAAATACATGATCTTGATGTGATTTTAACAAGTTAGGGAATGACATGCATCTCAACCTCAATTCTATCAACTTATATCCAAGTACTAAGCAAGACCTTAGTAGAAAAACAAAGGCTCAAAATTGAAGCAACTAACAAATCAGGGCGAGCAAGTAGTTTCAACTCCAATCTAGTAGACCAATTTAATCTTTAAACAATAAACTGCATGTGGCATGCTTGAAGCATACTTCTTTTATTTCCTTGGAGTGGCATGCTTGAAGCATACATCTTGTCTTTGAGGGAATGGCATGCTTGAAGCATACATCTTATCTTTTTAGGGAAAGCATGCCTTAACCACATAACTTGAGGCTTTTGCTTTTAACAACCCTTTTTTTGTTGATTCCCTTTTTCTTTTCCTTTTTCTTTGATTGTAAACATGCAAAGAGATTAAAAGGTCTTATGAAATAGTAAAGTTGAAAACACACTTGCTTCATAGCCCAAATTTGTCAAGAAGATTCAATATCAAGCCTAGAAGAGTAAGATACCACAGAGTATTTCGCTATAGGCAATCAGACCAAGGAATTCCGCAATGTCATTTTTAGTTCAAGTGGAACAATTTAGATTATCATATATTAGCATAGTTACATAATATATAAAGAAATATGATAAAGTAAGCTCATCAAGTAAAAAACTTGGCAAGGAAACTCCCCCTCAAAACAAACCCATTGGATGAACAACCCCAAATTCTCCCCGAATAAAGGCAAAACGAGAAGAAGACTAAGGTTTTGTGAAAATGTCTGCCAATTGATGTTCAGTATCCACATGGTGAAGCACAATATTCCCTTTTTCCACATGATCTCTGAGAAAGTGAAATCTGATATCAATGTGTTTTGTCCTAGAATGTTGCATAGGGTTCTTAGCAATGCAAATTACACTAGTGTTATCGCACAAAAGAGGAACACTATCCAAATTAACCCCATAATCTTTAAGTGTAGCTATTATCCAAAGAATTTGAGAACAACAACTAGCAGCAGCCACATATTCAGATTCAGCAGTTAATTGTGCAACAGAAGATTGTTTTCTAGAAGACCATGCTACAAGAGAATTGCCCAAGAAATGACATGTACCAGATGTACTTTTTCTATCAATTCTACATCCTCCAAAATCAGCATCAGAGAAAGCTCTTAAACTAATGCATGAGGAAGCAGAAACCCAAATGCCAAAATCTTGAGTACCGTGGAGATACCTGAAAATTCGCTTGACAGCTTGTCCATGTGAAGCACGTGGGGAAGCTTGAAAACAAGCACACAAGCACACAGCAAATTGTATATCCGGCCTTTATGCAGTGAGGTACAAAAGTGAACCTATCATGCTTCTATATTCCTTATGATCAACCGGCTCACCATCTTCATCCGGATCAAGTGTGCAAGTGCTTTCCATGGGTGTCATGATTGGCTTGCTGTTTTCCATCCCAAAACAATGTAGCAAATCTTTTGTGTACTTGCTTTGATGCACAAAGGTACCTTCATTTGATTGTTTGATTTGAAATCCCAAGAAGTATGTCAACTTATCCATCATACTCATCTCAAATTCGTCCCTCATGGTTTCTGAAAACTTAGACACTAAAACATGAGAGGAACCACCAAAAATAATATCATCAACATAAATCTGAACGAACAATTGATCATTGCCTTGCTTGAGTAAAAAGAGAGTTTTGTCAACTTTTCCCATTGAAAACCCCTTATCAAGTAAAAAGGTTTTTAGCCTATCATACCATGCTTTAGGGGCTTGTTTCAAACCATACAAAGCTTTTGACAATTTGAACACATGATCTGAAAACTTTGGATTTTCAAAACCAGGTGGTTGCTTGACATAAACCTCCTCATTTATGTAGCCATTAAGAAAAGCACTTTTCACATCCATTTGATACAATCTAAAACCTTTAGATGCAGCAAATGCTAAAAGGATTCTAATGGCCTCAATTCTGGCAACAGGAGCAAAGGTTTCATCAAAATCTAAGCCTTCAACTTGAGTAAAACCTTGAGCAACCAATCTAGCCTTGTTTCTAACAACAACACCATCCTCATTTTGTTTGTTTTTGAAAACCCATCTAGTTCCAATGACATTAAAATCAGGAGATGGTGAAACTAGTTTCCAAACTTTATTTCGTTCAAAATTCTCTAATTCTTCATGCATGGCATTGATCCAAGATTCGTTAGATAATGCATGAGATATATCTTTGGGTTCAAAAGAAGTAACTAAAGCAGAATGAGCATAAGTGTCAGAATGAATAAACCTGGATCGGGTGATTCTCTCATTTAGGTCTCCAATCATTTGTTCAGATGGATGCATTTTCTGAATGTGTAAAGGAGCTTTGGCTTTTGAAACTTCTTCTTCTTCATTTTCAGCATGTACAGATGATGTTGTAGCTTGAGGATGGTTAGCTGTAGGTGGTGTAGTAGTATATGCCAAAGGTGCTACAACTTGTTGTGCATTAGGAAGAGTCAAGACCTCATCTTCAACATCATCACTATCTTCAAATATTTTCTCCCCTGAACATATGCGCCTGTACCTGCATCACTTAGACTAGCATCTGGACTAAACTCATCAAAAGTAACTTCACAAGTTTCCACGATTTTGTTAATCTCCGAAACAATCACACGATAGCCACGAGTATGAGCAGGATATCCAAGAAAAATGCCATCCATTGATCTAGCTTCAAATTTATCAAGATTTCCAGATTTCAAGACAAAGCATTTGCATCCAAAAACGCGAAAGTGAGAAACAGTAGGCCTATGTCCAAACCGAAGTTCATATGGAGTCTTACCCAATTTTGATCTAAAAAACACATGGTTTGAAACATAGCAAGCAGTTGAAATCGCTTTTGCCCAAAAAATTCTAGGAGTGTGATGTTCATCTAGCATAGTTCTAGCCATTTCAACCAACGTTCTGTTTTTTATTTCAACTACACCATTCTGTTGAGGCACTCTAGGTGATGAAAATTGATGATCAATTCCTTTTTCAACACAAAAGTGATCAAAAGAAGAATTTTTAAACTCAGTTCTATTATCACTTCGAATAGCTCTAGAGCTCCTGGATGATCAACAGAAGGCCTAAGAACAAGATTTCTAAAATGACTAAAAGCATCATCCTTAGATGTCATAAAGTACACCCAAGAATATCTAGAGAAATCATCAACAATAACAAGCACATACCATTTGCCTCCAAAAGATTGAACTCGAGATGGTCCAACCGTGTCAAGATGTAGTAGTTGTCCTGGAGCGTTTGTTATCACCATGGTAAGAGGTGGATGTGAACCTGTAATCATCTTACCATGTCTACAAGAAGAGCATACTAGATTGCTATCACCTTTAAGCTTAGGCAAGCTACGTATGAGATTTAAACCACTTACACGAGTAAGATGATCAAAACCAACATGACCAAGTCTACGATACCAAAAGAATACATCTTTAGAAACATTTGCAACTAGACACCTATGCTTAGAAGAAGGTGATGCATCAAAATCAGCTTTAAATACTCTTCCAAAGCGTGAGATCTTGAAAACAAGGTCACCTGAAGCATCTAACACTTTGCATTCATTTTTCTTAAAGCTTATTTCAAAATCTTTATCAAGCATTTGTGAAACAGAGAGCAAGTTATATTTCAAGTTTTCAACCAAAGCCATATCCTTCAACATAAATTTGTCACTTACCTTTACTGTACCTTTTGCCACAACAGAAGAGGAAGAAGTATCTCCAAAAGTAACACTTTCAGCACGAGATGCACGAGTGAGGGAGGAGAACCAATTCTTATCACCGGACATGTGGCGTGAGCATCCGGAATCTACTAGCCATATGTTCTCCTTCCTCACGCGAGAAGCCTACAAAGCAACAAAACATGTCGAGGTCTCAGTACTGGGGTTAGAAATGAGATTTTTGGGAATCCAGTACTGTGACACACGACGTACAACAGTAGGCACAACACGAGAATTTTTATGCACAAAATCAGATTTGCATTTTCCCGTGTTTCTAGGAACAGAAGGTGTTTTCATCACTCTAGGGGTATGAGAAGTAAAATGTGCTTTGTTGAAATTTGACCTAGCCTTAGTTCTTTCCTTCTTTTGCTGTTTGGCTAGTCTAAAGTAAAATTCTACTAAGTGTCCATCTCTACCACAATGAGTGCAAGTGTACTTGACATAATGTTTAGCTTTAACAGTAAAAGCACATTTTGCATTCATCATAGTAGAAGATAAAAAACCAGCAGATTGAAAAGCAATTTTCTTAGGCTCATTAGAAAACTCAATTTTGCAAGGAACCTAAACAACAGTGCGAGGTTTAGTTTCATATGTGGCATAAGGATCAAAACCTAAACCTCTCTTGTTTGTGCTAACCTTAGATTGATCCAAAATCATGTTCAACTTTTTCTTGCCATTAGTGAAGCGTTCCAAAGAGTTTTGCAAGTAATCGACTTTCATAGCAAGAGTTAAACAATTATTGCAAGGAATATCGATCTTCCCTTTCTGTTTACGACAAGTAGAGCATGAAAGAACCTCATGTGTAAGAAGATTATTAGTCAATTGAGAAACCATAGCATTTGCATCTTTCAATTTTAATTCAAGAGTTGAGCATTTAGAACAAGAAGTTGAACCATGCAAATCATTAGTGGAACAGCTAGCATGTTTAACATGTTTCTCATTTTTCTCATTTAGATGCAACAGAAGAGTGTATTCTTTCCTAAGCAAGGTGAGCTCATTGTAAATTAAGTCACATGATTTACAAGTATCATCATCAGGAATCAAGGTCTTAAGTCTAGCAATTTCAGCATTCAATGATTCCACAAGAATATCATGTTTCTTAATTTTTCTATCACGTTTGTCAAGCAATTTTCCAAGACGGGCAACAACATTGGCTAATTCATCATAAGAAGGATCTACCTCATTGAAGTCGCTTGTCGCTAAGCATCCTCTGCGAAGCTTATCCTTGTCGCTGCCATAAGACACAATCCCATCAAATCATGCTTGCTTGGAGTTGCATCATCTTCGCTGCTCTCCGAGTCCACATCGCTCAAATTGACTTGTTCAAGAGCGAAAAGAACTCGGTGAACCACCTTGCGGTTGATGAAGCTCTTCTTCTTCCTGTCATTTGAAGAGAACCTTTTCTTCTCCTTCCTTCTGTCGTTGTCCTTCTCCTCCTTTGATGTTTTTTCTGCAAGCTTAGGACAATTTGTGCGAATATGGTTGAGGTCACCACACTCATAGCATCTTGGAGGACCACCTCTCTTTCTCATTCTCACATTCTGAAAAGCTTTGTTAAAGCGAGAAGAGAGTAGTGCCAGATCTTCTTTAGGAAACTCTTCAAGTTGCTCATCTGTTAAAGAAGACAGGGAAGACAAGGCAAAGTTAGAAGAAGAATTTGCATGTGACATGTTAGGGTTAGAGATCAAAGCAATTGATTTAACATTACCCTTCCTGGAAAGAACATCTAATTCATGAGTTTTTAGTTTAGAATAAAGAACATCTAATGTAAGTGTACTCATGACAGTAGATTCCTGTATAGATGTTACTTTCATCTCCCACACCGACATGTCCAAAGCACTAAGCAATTGTCGAGCATTTGTAGCATCAGTGTAGCTAACTCCAACAGCATGTAGGTTGCTAAGAATTTTATTGAAACGTGCAAAGAAGTCATCTACAGGTTCACTAGGTTTCATCTCAAAACGCATGTATTCCTTTTTGTAAATATCTTGGCGAACCTCTTTGACAGTGTTAGAACCATCATGGTAATCACAAAGAGATTTCCATACCTCATATGCGGATCGAAGATGAACCACTCGATCAAAGTCACTGCGTCCCAAACCTTGGATGATCAAGTTGCGCGCCTTGCTGTTTGCTTCAACATGTGCGCGATTGGCGTCGTTGACGTTGTCGTTCTCAGGGACTTCATATGGCTTGTATACCTTCTCCCAAATTGTGAAGCCTTGTGCCTGGATGAAAGCCTCCATCTTGGCCTTCCAAAACTGAAAATCAACACCATCGAACATACACGGTTTTGTCGAATAACGATCCATTGGTCTAATCACCGGTTAAGATAGATTAGAAAAACCTCGCTCTGATACCACTTGTAGGATCGAAGTATACGAATATAGCAATTAGAGGGTAGGTGAATGATTGTGCGGAATCTAAAACCAAATTCTTGATCTACTAAAAGTTCACCCCAAAATAGAACTAAACTAGTTATATGCCCGTGCATTGCTACGAAAAACAAAATTGATAACGAAAAATAAAGATTAAAAAATAAAAAAATTATTTCACAAGATCAAACATCTATCTTTAACGCTGCTTCTTAAGTAAAGTCGCTAATTAAAGCAACGCTTCGTTTTTTGCGTAGGGCAATTAAGTAGGGCAATTAAGCAGGGCAATTAATGACATGGGTAGAACTCACCACTGCCACCAACTGTTGCTTTATAATAGTAGAGATAATTGCCTCGTATTCGACAAAAACAGAATGACAGAGGTTTGGTAAAATGTGAATTCCCAGAGATCCAACCGTCGGATCGATTTGAAATTTGTACACAAGAAACTAGATTCCAATATGAATCGAACCTAAAAAGAATTTGCTCGATCGGACTTACGGATCAAAAGTTATGAACCTCGCAAGCTTGCTGTGACAGAAGATGACGAGAATAGATCTTACTAGAATTGTAGCTTGCCGAAAGATTTGAAGAACTTGATCTTTATTTCTCCTTTCTTTTGTCTAAAGTACTCCAAATAAAAGAGTACAACCCTAATGCTTGCTCAAAACTTGATGCATAAACAGGAGGCGCCTCCCCCTATTTATACAGAGCAAGCACATACAGTCCTGAATACAATTCCTACTCCTAATCCTAGAAGGAGTCCCACTCCTAATCCTATGAGGAGTATGTATTCAACACAACTTCACTTGGCCCAACTTGGCCGAGCCCAACTCTTGCACGCGTATAGCAACCCTACCATACTCACGTGACTAACCCTTTGCACGCGCATGACCACCTGCCATTCTCACGTGACTAACCATTCTTCATGTGCACCATTCTCTTAGCCCGAACGTCCCGCATGACATCCTTGACCCCTTGACCACCAAGACCTCAGTTCCTCCTGAACCTAGTTCTGAACCTCAGTTCCTCCATGAACCTAGTTTCGAACCTCAGTTCCTCCATGAACCTAGTTCCGGTCCCGTCATCGACCATGTTTGCCCTCGAGCATTACCTGCACATGAACAAACCACAAAACAAATCCGAGCACAAGTCCACGACTTGACTCAAAGTCAATCCATGCAACTACTCACACGAGCATCGCATAAAGTCCACTTCAAAACAAGCATCATGAAATCCTCACAAATTTCATAATCTCATATCAATCAAACACAATTCCAATTTTGCTCAAAACCCTAATCGAGCAGAAAAAAACATTCACGCCGGACCAAAAATATGGTCATACACATGAAAAAGTCGCTCAAAAACCCATTCACGTCGGACCAAAAATTTGGTCCGGCGTACATGCGCCACACTCGGTTTCATGTCAGTGCAAAAACGTTCAAAGCAACGTTCACGGCGGACCCAAAAAGTTTGATCCGGCGTAGATGTGAAACTTACTGGTTTCTTGGAAAATTAAATCCGGCAAAAGAGCTCAACAACACATTCACGACGGACCAAAAGTTTGGTCCAGCGTGCATGTAAAAATAGGCCTTCAAAATGCGTTCACAGCGGATCAAGAGATTGGTCCAGCACTAAGTAACTCGAGAACACGTTCACGTCGGACTAAAAATTTAGTCCGACGCAGTAGCGAAAACCGGTCCGACGCAAAAGGGAAACTTACTATTTTCTAAAAGTTTGGTCTGGCGCTAATGCAAATCTTACTGTTTCTTGTCAAATTGTCAAACACATGCACAAACACATTTTGCAAATTCAATTCTAAGCCAATTTTTCAGCACATGATTTCACACCATTATTTCACTTAAGATATATTGCTTTCATCAAATCTCCGTATGCATGCGTTTACTTTTAGTAAATTGCTTTGTTGTGGATAATGTTAGATATATCACCTTCATTTCATGGAACTTCCTTAATAAATATGTACATGTCAACCTTGGAAACCATAAGTTAAGGGATATGCAGTATGTAATGTTAACTTGGGTATATTTGAATATTTAAAATTTTCTCTTAGCCATGTAGTAACTTTGGGAGAACAAATGGTCGGTGTTGCTATTTATTCGAAAATAAAATTTGCACATGTTGGGAAATATGATTGCTAGTATTGTGATATATAAATAAAAATAAAACTATGATTTGACGCTGATGAGATATGTTAATAGCCTGAAGTGGAGGGATGGACTTGCAAGTAGTGTAGGGGGAGTGTTCTCACTCGGGTCGGATTAAGGACCGAACGTAGTGTTGTATAATCCAGCATCCACAAGTACTATCATGGGTAGCCTTGACCAATTAAGTCACTCGGTCTAGCGTTGCGCATTAGAAGGTTGTAGTAGTATGTGCAATCCGGTGTAGGTTTTGCTTGGAGGGGTGTGTACATGGAGTTGTGGGTGAAACACTTACCAACACTACTATAAGAATATACATCACAATCGGTTTTTTTTATCATCACAGTTGGTTTTGGTGGCGATAGAAAGTCCAACGATAGTGATGAGGAAGCTCTATCACAGGCGGTTCCCACGTGATAGTAATAATCAGTCATCACAATCGGTTCTTTGTCAAAGCCGATAGTGATGAGATAGTTATCACAATCGGTTTGATAATTGTGTCATCACAATCGGTTATATGTGGGAACCGATTGTGATGATGTAGTCACAATTAATAACTACCTCATCACAATCAGTTCCGACAAAGAACCGATTGTAATAATTGTGTCATCACAATCGGTTCTATATGGGAACCGATTGTGATGAGGTAGTTATCACAATCGGTTCCCATGTAGAACCGATTGTGATGATGTTATTGTTTATCATCCGAAAATAACTCCTACACAATTTGACAATATCACAGAACATTCACAATATGACAATATTAAAGAACATTCACAATATCAACACAATATCACATAACATTCAAGCATATCACATTCAGTACACATCACATTCACATTAATATTGTTTACATTATATGGACTAGTAAGAGACTGTCGAGTCTCTAAATCTACCATCCTCCACTATAACTTTTGTCTAGTACCACTGGCATATGTGGACTCGTAATTTATTGAGGTCTATGTTGCTTAGGCTCTTTTGGGGGATATCAAGGTCCTGCAAAATAGAAAGTAGTGCACTAATATATTTTAGTTTTAAAATTTGATTGTAAAAGGCTGATACTATTATGCATGCAAACAAATATCACATTGGCAATATTATAATGACAGTAGCGCAGTAATCAGTTCTATACCTTAGGGAAAAGTTGTGAGCCACCGACCAGAATCAGCATGTGATGCATCACGTAAAGCCACACAGGTCATCCCGCCCCTGTTGATGACACTATGAACAAAGAAATTTAAATTAGGAGACAAATAATAGATGTCAGAAAAGAAATCCTATGATAGACACTTGTACCTTGAAGCACTTCCACTCCAGTTCGTCGCCTCGTTGGTCATTGTGTCGCCCACCTTCAGCAACGTAAGACAAGAAAGCCCTACATACATTGGA
Source organism: Rhipidocladum racemiflorum (assembly GCA_036346355.1). Classification (NCBI taxonomy): domain Eukaryota; kingdom Viridiplantae; phylum Streptophyta; class Magnoliopsida; order Poales; family Poaceae; genus Rhipidocladum; species Rhipidocladum racemiflorum. The sequence continues at coordinate 58,165,072 of CM070572.1, read as the reverse complement.
GAGATGCCATTGAGGCAAAAAATATCTAACGTAGTTCAATATGTAAAGTGTTAGGTTAGAGAAATATACTTACTTTTGCAAAACATGCTTGATCGCGTAGTCCATCGGTCTATTTTCTAGTGAGTTAAACATGTAGACTTTGTTTTCACTTGGACCAACCACGAGTAGAACCCAATGGTTGCTTATTAAACGGTACTCAGTGCAAGAAAATAAGTTCATATACGGTTTAAGTATGTACAATTAATTGAAGGGTAAAATAGTACTTACTCCTGGTGGTGCGGGAAGAGAATGAAGTCCTTTTTCACCTCAGCATGCAATGCCTGCTTGATGTAGTTGATAAGGAACTCCGATTGAAACCTAGCTATGGTCGCAAACACCATCTCGGGGTCGATAAACCTAACAAGGTGTTAGCCCATCACAGCTCACTGCCTCATTATCCTGCAACTCGTGTCAATTGTTAAAAAACATAATACAAAATCAGTAAACAGTCATAGGGATGAGTATGGTGCGATACTCATAGTATCCAAGATTGTACAATAGAAATATCGATGGCTTTCAGGATGTACAAAAATAACATATCCTCAAGACTCACTAGGAATGTCCCATCCTCCTTGCAGTGGAATTGTCCCCCTCAATACCTCACATTGAAATCGACATGAGGCTCGGCCTCATGCGCCTTGTCGATGTACCATCCATGTAGCAAGTGAGTGCACAAGCCTAATGCATTCAATTCATTGCTTGGGACAAGGGGCTTTCCATGTACGAACCCCTTAGAATCTTTAGGGGGCTCTGTGGTCTCTGACAACTGTCTCCTTCATAGAAGAATTCTCTGAGCTCTCCTGTGGATCTTTCGTTAGCGTGCTAGTAGTCCTTTTGCGCACCAGCTGTGCACTCTATTTAGGAGCCGAAGAAGTTGTAGGTGCAGTTGGCATAGTAGGTGCAGCAGCAGGAGCAGGTGGAGTAGCAGGAGCAGGAGCAGTAACATGTAAAGCACATGCATATGTAATGTGATGTGTTGTAGTAATTAAATGATGGACAAGACTAGGGGTTTTATACCTTCTGCAGTATGACACCCGCTGTGGGCCACTTGATGAATGACATTCGTGCTTGCCCGAGAGTGGTGATATCTTCATTCGGGGGGAACTCCAGCACATGAGATAGGAAATCATCTTGGATGTAGTCCACCTGCGCCCTCATGTAGCCCTTACCCAAAGGTCTACCATGCACCATGTCATCCTCCTTGCTTGGAAATGCAACCTTGCGTTCAGCCTCAATGATAAATCTGTCTTCAATCAGGACTAGCTGGCACTTGGTAGGAGCCTGCAAGAATTGTGCAACTTGATCGTAATTATTGTTAAGCTTAATCATGTATCTTTTAGTCAGAAACACTTTTTACCTTAAGGTGGGGACAGGGCTGATCATTTTTGGAAGCACAGCTGCTAGGGCATATCACAATCGAGGCTACTTGACTCTGACTCTAGGAGATCATTGCCATTATCTCGGCCTTGAAGTGTTCCTCACATGCCATTATCTCTTCCATCAGCACCTCCCTCATCTCCTCCTTCACCTCCTTCACCTGGGCCCTCAGGCGCACGCTGGCATTGGAAGCACTCTTCTCTTGGAAGAAGGACCTCTTCGTATGCCCCGCACATGCGGCAAGCACTCGACCCTTATGATCGGGCTTCCCAAGTGCCAAAAATAGGATGTCTGTAACACCCCAAAATTTTGCTTCTCTTAAATTCATGTGTGATTTGGCACTTTGGTGAATTTTTGGAATTTTCTGGAATTTATTTGGATTTATTTGGAATTTATTTGAATTTATTCCATTTTGAAATAATTAAAGAATTTAATTTTGCAAATAAAATTTTGTTGGAAATATTTTATTTGAGTCCAAAATGATCCAAAATATTTTCCGAATTTTTCGAATTTTTCCGAGTCATTTGCTATTTTTAATGAATTAAATGAATTATCGGGAATTATTTTAAATATTAAATCATTGAAATCCAACTCGGTCGAGTATCGTTTCATCCGATCGAAGTCGGAACCGAGTCGGACTCGAGTCCACCCGAGCCGCTTGACTCGATCAAACCAAATTAAAACCCTAATCAATCCTAACCGTTGGATCAAGATCCAACTACCGAGATCCGCCAGACGGCTCGAGCCGTATCCGCCCGGATCCGATCGCCGCGATCGTGGCGTTGATCGTGCACGCGGACGGCCGAGCGCCATCGTCTCCGCCGAGTCCGAGCCGGACTCGCCGCCGCCGCCGCCAGAATTAGGTTTCCGCCTCGCACGAACGCCGAGGCTATTTAAAGCCCTGGTCACGCCCGAGGTTGCCCTCATCCTTGCGCACTCCGTTCGAGCCATCTCGCCTGAAAGCCGCCGCTTATTGCCGTCTGGCGAAGCTCGCCAGAGTTGAGCGCCACTCGCCGCGGTTTTTGCTCGATTCCGCCGTCGCTGCCTTCCGCCGAGAAGAGCCAGATCCTAATCCCCGTGACGAGACGCACCTGGGAGGACTCATCTCGCCGAGCAACCCCGGAACGCCATCGGGCTCGTCGTCGTTCGCCTCCGGTGGTCGCAGCACCGCCGCTGCCGCCATCACCCTCGCGAGCTCGTGGGACCGTCCGATCTTGATCGTGCGGTTGAGGTGAGTTCACGTGTTCCAAACCCGGTTAGATCGACCGCTGGATCAAGATCCAACGGTTCACAATCGCCACGCGTCGTAGTAGTGATTATTATAGGATTAGATCTCGACCGTCCGATCTAGATCGAACGCCCACGATCATCGAGTAGATTCAACGCGTTAACCCTGGATCTAATCGCCGACCGCTGAATTTCAAATCAACGGCCGGGATTGCGCCACGTGTTGGGAAGCTCGACCGCCGCGGCCGCTGGCCCACGCTGGCAGGTGACGCCGACACGCCGGCCCGCGTGTCGAGGGCCCGCAAGTCGCTGGCTAATCCAGCCAAGCGCCGACGTCACCCATGACGTCCGCGGTCCACATGTCGCCACCGTGGTGAGTCCCCGCCGACGTCGGCCGATGACGCTACCCGAGTGGGCCCACATGTCGGGCCGACACGTGAGTCGTGGGACCGAGTCCACGAGACCCGAGCCGAGCGTGGACCAAGTCCATGGACCTACCGACGCCACCAACCAATCGAGGCTGCCACGTGTCCATGCCGACGCAATAATTAATTTCCAAAAGAAAATGATTTATTAATTCGAAATAATGATTTGATTTTGTTTCAAACTTCAAACGCTTATAACTTTTGCGTTTCAACTCCGATTTGAGTGATTCAAATTTCTAAATTTGTATAAAATTAAGATCTACTTAAATATAAATTTTATTTAATTTTGGACTAAAGTTTTTCTCTGTAAAATTATTTAATCGATTATTTAAACTTTAAATAATCATAACTTTTGCGTTTAACTCCAAATTTGATTTATTCCAGCTTCTAAAAATCCGAAAATTATGTTCTCTCTGTTTATGGATTTTATTTGGAGTTTTGGGATGTTTTTGCCTATTGTTTATTTGTGTTTTGCTATTTGCACGCTTTACGAGTAGACGTTGAAGTACCTGAAGGATTCAAGGAGAAGTATTGACTCAGATCCAACTCAAGACCAAGAACAAGTACTTTTTGAAGGCAAGTTGTGCTTTGACCATGTTGATCCTATTTCAAATCTATTTTGATTTAAACTATTGCATGCTAGTTCAATTAGAAAAATACTTTGTTTAAACATGGGGGTTAGATAAGTACCAATTTGCTGTATGACACCTTGATTATTTAAGTATGTGCCATGACCCTTGTCACCCTAGTTGTGGATTACTAGTTGGACATTATTAAATTGCCAACATGGGTTATAGACCTGTAGTATCGCTTAGACTCGCTCGTGCTCATGACATGGTTTTGGACAATCAAATGTTAATATTGACTTAATGATATATTGAACCTGTTTTGGAAAAGTATCATGTGATGTTGATGGCACGTGGTGCATGGTAATCAACTAGGGTTTGATAAACGGTTTTCGACCGGGGCATGTGGCAAGAGTAATCAGGTGGGCCAGTTGTGGCATCGGGGATGTTGATTTGGTTCTTCTGTAGTCTTGCCCTGGTCACCCTAAGGACTTAACCTTGCAAGCCTTTGAACTGGTCTAACGTGCAACCACATGTCTCAGAATGGACGGACCTAGTTGACTAAGTTGCTAATAACGCACTGCTGTGGGACCTCGTGAGGTCAACTACACCCTTTGTGTAAGTTATGCGGGAGCGTCTGGGCCGAGGCCAGTACCCATCTAACGGTTGATTGGCCTAGACTTCGCCTTAGCGAAGGGAAGGGTTAGTGCGCAATAACCGGGAGGACCACTTGTATTGTTAGAGGTTTCAAAGACTTTGTTACGGAACTCGCCTTTGTGGTGTTTGACTGTATCTTGTGGGTAAAGTGCATAACCTCTGCAGAGTTTAGAATCTATTTAAATAGCCGAGTCCACGATCGACAATGCTCGGGATTACAGTCAAGGGTTAGACTTTCAAAATAACTTGGATTTGAAAGGTTGGTTTGGTTTAATAATGAAGATGATGAAAATGTGGTTTAGGATGGGGAAAAATGTTTACTAAACTTCTTGAAAAGTTATTTACGCTTTACTTATTTCTCGCTTTAATCTACTTATATTACTTGTCAAAAGTCAAGCATCGCAAATATACCTTGAGCTACTCCTTTGTACCAAGCCATGCATATAGTATATTAGCCTGCATTCTGCATGACTTGCCGAGTACCAAGTACTCACCCTTGCCTCAACACAACACCAGTTGAAGAGGAGATTACGCCACGGAGGAGGAATTCCAAGAGGATCCGTCTACTTAGGGAAGCGAGCCCATTGCGTGGTATCTTGGATGGTGCCACGAAGTTATTTGATTTTCCGCTGCTATTATCTCTCTTTTAATAAGCTTCGCCTTATGAGGCATATATTTGTAACTTGGCCATAAGGTCGAGTAACCACTTTGGTTATTTAAATAAAGTACTTTGATACTATCGAATGGTATGATTGTGATATTTACCAATGTTAAGACTGTGTGCACTAGCGCGTTCCTGGACTAGTGCTGAATACACAGAGGGTCCGGATTTGCAAATTCGGGGTCCCGACAATGTCCCTCGACCCTTGGCTTTGAAATGTATCCTGCTCTTTCTGCTGGCTTACCTCCTCCTGCAGGAAGCGAATATAAGTTAGTACTAAAATACAACGGGGATGGTTAGCTGTAATGTACTATGTTAGATGTCTTACGATGGTGGAGATGATCTGTGCGGTTGTTGGGTTTGGAACCACAATCTGACCGTCGGAGGTTTTCTTCGTCCTTGCTAATACCCAGTCACATGCCCGCTCCTCACATATGTGGGAGTAAGGCATCGTTGTCCCAGAGTTTGCACACTCCTCGGCTAGTCACGCCCACTCTGCCTTCTTCCCTACATAGCCACTAGAACTAAGGTGGTGCGTGTGTGTGTTATGCCTCTGTATAGCGATGTTCCTCTCTCTCAGCTTCTTTGCTTTGGGCATATTCCTCATTCTTGTGAACTCCTCCCAAACCTCAAGAGTAACAAACGGATACCTTTGGAAGGGAGTACAGCCTTTCAACACGTACTCAGCATGCATGACAACCGTGAAATGCCTCAAAGCCACACCCATTCTCTTCAAGGCATACCATCTCGCATTGATTTCATCTTCCTCTGGTATAATCCATTTTCCCTTAACTTCATCCAACAGCCGGTTCTTCTACTCAGTGCTGACTTCCTTCCTCCAGTCCTTAACTGTGATCAGCACTCTCTCCCTCACCAATTGGCCGAGAAAAGATGAATAGCGCCCCTTACACTTGTGAGGACCCGTGCAAACCCCCGTGGCATCAACGTGGAGAACTTGCGAAGTTCTCCATGTGGCCCCTTTATTCGGTCCTTGGCCCTTTCTGACCTTACTCGGTGGCGCCTCAGCAACACCTTCTTCTCTCTCTAGCGTTGAGCCGGTGATCTCTCTTTAAGACATTTTGAATACACACACACACATATATGTGAAACCTAAACTTCATGAAAAAGCAATTCATATATCTAACATGGTAATATTTCACATGAGAGAAATCATATTGTAATAAATTAACAAATTAATGGATAGTTCATACAATATAATTGTACTAACTAATAGATTAATGGATGATCTTAAAGAAACATCTATCTGTTGACCAACTAAGTACATACCAACGATGACTCCTACTCTCTAATTAGGTTAGGTCCTAATCCCATTCGATGATATGTGATTCAAGTAAGTTCCTAAGCCGTTGTATAACTCTAGAGAAAATTTTGGCAGCATCTCCCTGCTATTCTCCAAATACACGTCTCGACAACAGGTCAAGAGGGTGTGTATCCATAGAACACCAGGGAGATGCTGCCGAAACTTTCTCTAGAGTTGTACAACAGCTCAAGTATTTGCCCGAACCACATATCGTCGAACTGTCCAAAAAAATGTGGACAATTCGAGATTGCTAATTTATAAATATGCCATTTCAGCATATTTATAAACAAGCACTCTCGAATGGGAGATGCATAGGTTATGCAGCCTAAACTCTAGCATTGATCATATTAATTATAGCATTGATCAAAAAAATGTAGGGGTATGATATAAAGGGTGTGAAATCATTTTGATGATACATTCTTGGCACAAGACATTTGTAAACATATCTGAATAATTGCATTTAACATTTAACTTTCCATTTATGAGTTAACATGCATCCTTTTAGCTTTTATTATGTTGTCCGCAGTAGTTTGGTCATCAAATAGAGCTATTAAGTCCAAAATTCTTGAAAGCATTTCTATGTAGCATTGAGCTCCTGATGCTGCTGACATAACAAAATGTCCAACAAAAATGCAGAAAGTGCAAACTCACCAAGTTGCCTCTTACATATGAACAACAATATTTATGCTGATAATGTCTATGAGTCTATTACACTTATACAAAAACACAGAAAGTGCATGCTCACATGTGTGTGTATGGTGCAATAGCCAGTTCCACCATTTTGGCACCATCGATAAACAGCAGGTTGGTTCTTTTAGCTTCATTTCCCAGCATGTAAGGATAAGATTTCTGGTCAACTTAATATGTCCAACAATGGTTCATGGCAACCGTGAGGTGCTGTGGCTGTTTTTTCAATCATCTCTATTGGTGAATATGAAGAATCTTGGTGTGTGGTTGAAAATTACAAAGACTTACCTGCCCGTAAAGTTGAGTAGGCTATCTAGGAATTGTGTGTGTATTCAGTAGGCTTCATGTTCTCTTTAAAGTGTAAAGATCCATTGTAAGAGAATAATGAAGTATTTTTTTAAGACAGTTGGATCTTGACATAAAGAAAATGCTGGAAGCTGGAATGTAAGATTCAAGACTCAAGAGAGTATGCCAGTTAGCCAGTATAGGAGGCGGCTGTTTGGGTTTTGCTATCCTATTGTTTCAATATCCATGGAAAAGAGAGAAAGAATGGAGCTATATTTACCTAGCCATTTACATTTACTTGGGGGATATTTTTGGTAAATGAACCTCCTAAGTTTGTTACCCACATGAGATTCTTGCAAAATTTAGTAGCGATTTCAAAGTCTTCCAAGCTCCAATAGGCTCCAAGGGATGAAGGAACTGTCTCACAGGTAGAGCTTTGATGTTTAGAGAACAAGTTGGTAGGTTTGTCAAACGTGTGATTACAATATGATATAGAAAAGGGATCTATAACTTCGATCCAAGCAGTTTATGTACCTGCGGACAATTTGACCGACCCTGCTCCTGCCACAACATTTGCACATTTGGATGCTACTACCGTACTTTCCAGAGGATTAGCTTCCAAGGGTATTCATCCAACAGTAGATCCTTTAGATTCAACCTCAACTATGTTACAGCCTAGGATCGTTGGCAACGAACATTATGAAACTGCGCAAAGAGTTAAGCAAACTTTACAACGTTACAAAGAACTTCAGGACATTATCGCAATTCTTGGGTTGGAGCTGTGATAAGTATTATATCATACAGTGCTATCGAGCAGCTACAATCCTGTAACACCCAAACTTTTGCTTTTCATATATTTAAATGTTATTTTACACTTTTGAGAATTTTTGAAATTTTCTGGGATTTATTTGGATTTAATTTGAATTTATTCCCTTTTGAAATAATTAAAGAATCAAAAGTTATAAATAAAATTTTGTTGGAAATATTTTATTTGAGTCTAAAATGTCTCAAAGTATTTTCCAGAATTTTTCTGGTATTTTTCTGATTATTTTGCTATTTTTATCGATTTATTTGAATTTCTAGGAATTTATTTAATTATTAAATCACTGAAAAAACCCTAATGGGTTTCACTGTTCAAGCGACCGAGCCCGAGTCAGACTCGAGCCCGAGTCGGACCCGAGCCACGGTCGAGCCGGACCGAGCCCAACACCTAACCCGTGCGATCGTTGGATCGAGATCCAACGGCCAGCATCAAGCCACGTCACCCACGTGGGGATCGGACCGGATCCGCTCGCCCCCGTGCGATCCCAACTGTCGATCGAGCCACGCGGACGGCCAGGATGCGTCCATGTCACCTCTCCGAGCGCTCGTCGGATTCCGCCGTCGCGCCTGGGTGGACCTCGGTTTCCACGGATTTCACGGAAGTCGAGGCCCCTATTTAATGCGCCGCCACTGCCAACATGCTCTCCTCTTCCGTGCGCACCCGTAGCCCTAGGTCACCGAACCTAAGCCGCCGTAACCGCGCCGCAAGAGCTCGCCGAAGTTGGAGGAGAGGTCCGCCGCGGTTTTTGCCGTTTTCCGGCGTCGTCCGCCGTTCTCCGCCGTGGTGGTGCCCAGATCCGGAACCCTTTCATCGAGCCGCGTCGGGGAGGACCACTCACCTCGCCGGAACGTGCCCGAAGCGCCGCGGGGCTCGTCATCGTCTTCGTCTCCGGCAGCTGCAAGCCACTGCGTCGCCATCGCCGTCCTTGAGCTCCGTCAGCCGTCCGATCCAGATCCAACGATCGCGGTGAGTCCACGTCACCCCGCAACGAGATCCACGTTGCGATTTCTAGATCTATTTTCAGCCGTTGGATCTAGATCCAACGCTCTAGATTGAACTACGTAGCCGTAAACTGCACCATGCCTAGATTAGATCTCAGCCGTTAGATCTAGATCGTACGGTTAGCGTTAACCCGTGTTGTAGAGTTAGATGCGATCTCAGTCGTTCGATCGTAGTCGAACGGTGTAGATTGAGCCATGCGTCGCCACCCGGGACATGCCACATCATCCCCCTTGACGCGGTGAAACCCGATCGAATCTTGACTGTCCAATCTAAATCGAACGGTCCAGATCAGCTACGTTGTCCACAACGTGCGCGACTGTAACACCCCGGCATTTAATATGCCCAAATGCTACCAAACATAGACTAAGCAACCTCTAAATACCACAATTACATGTAAATTACAGCAAATGAGCAAATGCTAATACCAAAAATTTCGGCAGCATCTCTTTTGTTTTTCCATGAATTGAGCAACAACAATCTTAACATATCAAGATAGCATAAAAGAACGGTAGCAATAACTTGAGAAAACAGGAATTTCAGCCATCATACAGCTAAGGATATAAGCCTATCCATCCCATGTCAAATATGGACTAATCATTTACTCATGGCAAGCAACAAAGCATCAACACCACAGTTTAGTTCAGTGAATTAACCATCACAATTAAAGGAAGGAACATGTCATTGTTTATATGTGTGATGCTAAGTGATGACGTGTGACTAGCTCCCTTTCCCGCATGCCGGTTTCATGGTACCTAAGAAAACAACATAAACACAAGCGTTAGTTCATCACTCAGCAAGTATATTGCAATGGAACAAGAAAATACATTACAATACCTTCATCACCACTTTTCACATACGACATCATACACATCTCATATTCATAGTATAAGCATATCATTGACATCATCATATAACATCCTCATATAATGCAATGCAATGCAATGCGATGCACATATCTCCTGGAAACTCATACCGGTATGGTTGAGTACACACCCGTCGGTGTGCACCCTCTCCCCCCTTCCATCCCGAAGATGGAGGGTGCCTACTCCTCGCTTCCATACACCGCGATGGATGGAATCACGATGTAGGACTTACTCATTGGCTCTTCGGAATAGTCATAACTTTCTCACCGACCTTCCCCAGACTAGTTATGACTTTCTCACCGCCCGGGCCATGTATCATGCCATGTATGCAAACATGCCAACATCATAAATAACTTGTACATTAACACATGGCATCATAACATAATAAGCATATTCATCATATCATTGGCAATCATTAACGCATGGCATGTGAACATATCATATATTCAATTTCAATCTCAACCAATCTAGCAAACTACAACCCGCTACCCATTCCAATACACTTGCCTCAACCACGGGCGACGGATTGGCGAGAAGTAGAAGGCACTCCCGGGGTCACACCACCTGCACATAGGTACCACACACTCACAATCATGTCCACAAAACAGTACGTAAACACTCTTCTACCCCGACATCGCAAACTACTCGCAAAACCCAAAAATAGAGGTTTTGTCCCGTCGGGACAGCAGCCTTCAAAAGGCATAACTCGGGTTCTAAGACTCCGAATCGATTAAACGAGTACATCCTCTCATAGCTTAGAAAATTTCCTAACTTTTTCTAAGTATATGGAAAGACTGATTCGGACTCTAAAGTTGTTTAATCTACAGAATACCGTGATCTATTCCAATCATGTCACAGTTTTTAATACGTTCGGTAAAACGAGCATAACTTTCAAACGGCTTGGCGGAATTGGACGTTCTTTATACCCACTGAAAGGTATTGAAGTTACCTACAACTTACTCAACAGGAGGACGACCAAATTACGAATCTAAATTGGCGAAAACCCAAACCCTAGGTCGACTGCTCATGCTGCCCGAAACAGAGAACGTGGCAAACTCTAGATTTCATCTAATCTACCCAATTACAGCACCACCAATTGATCTAAAAATATGATATTAACCCTTAGAATAGATTCTAGACCAACCCCAAGGATCCCCGTGGCCATACCTTTGCCCGACCAACAAAAACCCAACGGATCTTCTCCGGGTTCGCGCAATCTCCTTCCTCGCGCCGATTCCGCCGGATCTCCTCGTCGCGGAGCCTCCCAACGGAGAGGACAGCAGGGTGGAGAGGTGGGGATCTCCCCTAGGGCAGCAAGGGGGTGGAGAGGAGAGGGGAGAGGTGGAGGCTCATGGGGGAGAGGTGGAGGCTCATGGGGGAGAGGTGGAGGCGCATGGGGAAGAGGTAGAGGCGGCTAGGGTTGAGGGGGCGCATGTGGGCAGGGGGAGTACGCCCCAAAGGCAGGATAACCTGCCTCCCCCTCCCTCATGGGCCCAAAAATCCTCCCACCAAGGCCCACGACACATCCCCCTTGGGCCCGAACTCCCCCGGAGAGGCCCAAACTCCCGAAAATAGCCCGGAAACGCGAATAAACCTCATACCATATGGTTTCAATCTCCAATTCCACATTCCATAATGTTTTTGCCCTCAACATTCACATTTTACAAGGTTACGACACTCCGTGGTGTCACACGAAAGGGCATTGTTGCTCACTTTGAGAGGATGAGAAGGGTCACCACCGAGGGTCTTAGTGAGGATGCATGACTCACTAATGAGCGTATGTGGCTGCAAGAAGACTGTCTCCGATTCATCGAGACCGCACAGGGAATTGCTAACAATACCCTTGCTACTATTTTGTCTAGACTTGATACGCTTGCAGGTACTGCCCCAGGAACTTCCAGTCCTCCGCCTCGTCTTCTAAGCAACAAAAATGGCATACTACATGCTCAACGGGTTCCCATTACTGCCCTGGATTCCCAGCACGGACCTGCAGCCTCGGCCGCCCAACCTCACATCGCCAACACTTCGGTTAAGCAAACTAGGGCTAACCTAGCTTCGGGAGCTGAGGTGGAAGAACAAAAGGGTGAGTTTATGAAGCAGCTTATGACCTGGATACTCGTGCGCGACGTCAACTATGCCACAATCGCATCGGCATAGGACCTTTGCCACCGTTTCCTCAGGTACATGTTGATAATGATCCCCTAGGTAAGGTTAAATTCGCCATTCCACCTTTTGATGGTCAATATGAACCTGATGCCTATATTAATTGAGAGATAACAGTAGACAAAGAATTTGGCAAGTATGATTTGTATGAAAATAAAAAAATTAGGATTGCTGCTAGTGCGTTAATTAGATTTGCATTAACATGGTGGAAGCATATTTGTAGAAAAGAGAGAAAACCTGAAAATTGAAAGGCCATGAAAATACTTATGAGATTTGAATATGTTCCTGAATATCATACTGATTTTTTCTATACTAGACTCAAATGCTTGAAACAAGGAAATAAATGCATTAAGGAATACTATGGAGATTGCAAAATCATTTGTTGCATTGTGGTTTACTTGAAGGTGAAGAAGCAACAGAGCTTAGGTTCATACGTGGACTTAATCAAAAAATTCAGGATGTTCTTTTTGATGAAACATATAGTTCTCTTTTAGAATTAATTAAATGTACTTGTAGAGTTGAAAAAATGCTTGCTGAATCCTTGAAAGAATCATTAGCTTCATTTGATGCGCCCGTTGTTGCACCTTCTTTTGTAGCTAACGTATTGCAGAAAAGTGAGCACCATCGAGAGAATGATGAAGAAGAGCATATGGAGAAACAAATGATCAGTAATGCCTCATGTGTAAGCGAAGCGATAATAGTTGAAGTTACACCTACAACAGCTGACGAGAACTTACAAGATAATTTAAAAGGTATGGATTTTATACATGGAGAAAATAATTTTGAAGAGCTAAAACCGTCCACAAATTATGCTATCGTAGAGCAACTATTAGTGGAACCAATTGCTGATTTTGCTCTGTTACAGGATGATTTGCTTGCTAATTCTTGTGATAAAGAAGAGTTGTGTGGTAATACTTCACTTATATTCATGACACAACTAGTGAATGGACATGTTACTTTTGTTACAACACTAGACACTTGTGCTGAAAATAAACATGCCATTTACATTGCAAGCAAAAATGATGAGATGAAATTGATGTCTTCTTTAGATACATTAGGTTACATTGAGTTTGATGTTCCGTGTGATTTGAATTATTTAGAGGAGAGACCTTTTGTACATTCTGATTTGTCTTGGTTATCGCGAATGATTTTTCATATTATTGGCAAACATAGTGAGAAAGGAGAGTATTATAAAGTGCATCGAGTTGACATTTGTTCAGATTTTAAACCCTCGTTTGCTATGCAACAATGTCATCAATTTGATAATTGTCATATCACTAGTCACATGATAGTTTTCAAGAAAGGGAGTATATGGTTGATAGAGATTCTCGATCCATTGATGTGACACCCCAGAATATGATATTTTAGAATTTGGCATTTTGGTACGACTTTATAGCGTGTTTTTGGGCCGTTTTCGGGTGTTTGGGCCTCTCCGGGGGACTTTGGGCCTTGGGGGTTGAGTTGGGCCTCCGGTGGAAGGGTTTGGGCCCAAAGGGGGGGACTTTTGGGCAGCCAAATCTGGCCCCCACCCCTTGGTGCGCCCCCCACTCCCTTTCCCAACCCTAGCCACCACCCCCTAGCCCCCCATGCGCCTCCACCCTTCCCCTTCCTCTCCATCTTCCCCCATGGCGCCTCCACCTCTCCCCTCCCCTCTCCACCTTCCTTGCTGCCCTAGGGGAGCCCCTCGCCTCGCCAACCCGATGTTTTCATCATTGGAGCCCTTCGCGACGAGGAGATCCGGTGGATTTGGAGCGAGGAAGGAGATCGCGTGAACCGGGAGGAGATTCGTCGGTTCATCGTTCGTCGGGCGAAGGTATGGCTAGGGAAATCCTTGGGGTTGGTCTAGGTGCTATGCTATAAGGTATTTGGATGCTTTTAGATCAAGTGGTGGTGCTGTGATTGGGTAGATTAGATGAAAACTAGAGTTTGCCACGTTCTCTGCTTCGGGCAGATTGTGCAGTCGACCTAGGGTTTGAGTTTTCGTGACCTTAGATTAGGAATTTGGTCGGCCGCCTGTTAAGAAAGTTGTAGGTAACTTCAATACCTTTCAGTGGACATAAAGAACGTCCAATTCCACCCAGCCGTTTGAAAGTTATGGTTGTTTTACCGAACGTGTTCAAAACTATGACGAGATTGGAACAGATTACGTTGTTCTGTAGATTAAACAATTTTAGAGGCCGAATCAGCTTTTCCCAATACTTAGAAAAAGCTAAAAATTTCCTTAGCTTCGCAATGATGTACTCGTTTACTTGATTTGGAGTCCTATAACCCAAGTTATGCTAGTTTGAAGCCTGCTGTCCCGGCGGGACAGATTCTCTGTTTTTCAATTTTGGGAGTAGTTTGCGAAGTCGGGGTAGATGAGCGAGTGGGTACTGTTTTGTGGGCACGTTTTGAGTGTGTGGTCTCTATGTGCAGATGGTGTGACCCCGGGAGTGCCCTCAACCTCTCGCCAATCCGTCACCCGAGGTTAAGGCAAGTGTATTGTAATGGGTAGCGTGTTGAATGTTGATAATTGAGACTAGGTGCAAATTATTTACATGATGTGCTATCTTGTCATGATTACATGTTGTGATATCTTGCTATGATTAGTGCTTGCCCATGTCACGATGAAAATGGATTAATATGATGCTATGCCATGTTTAGTTTGGTTTGATGCAAGTTGTTTATGTTTATGGCATATGTTGCATACATGTCATGAAAGCTGGCCCGGTCGGTGAGAACGTCATAACTAGTCCGGTAAGGTCGGTGAGAATGTTATGACTAATCCGGAGCGCCATGGTTGTAAGACCTACCTCGTGATTCCACCCACGTGGTGAGTGGAAGTGATGCGTAGGCACTCTCCATCTACAGGATGGAAGGGGGAAGAGGGTGCACGCCGACGGGTGTGCACTCAGCAATACCGGTATATGCTTCCAGGAGACATGTGCATCGCATTGCATTGCATACATGATGATGAAAATGAGTTGTGAACAATGTGCTTGGTCATGGCTATGATGTTGTGGATGAAATTATGATTTGATCATGATGTTAAAGTATGGTATGTATTGTTGTTGGCCTTGATTTATTCTTTATGACCTATTGCGATATACTTGCTGAGTGATGAACTCACGCTTGTGTTTTATGTTGTTTTTAGGTACCATGAAACCGACATGCGAGAAAGGGGCTTAATGGCACATCATCACAAAGTTTCACTCATTAAGATATATACAATTTTGCCATTCGTAGTTATGATTATAAGTTAATGTGTTGAGAACTTGGAGTATGACTTATTTGTGTGCTTGATCATATTATTTACTTCGTTTTAGATCATGGAGTGGTTAAATTCATTATGCTAGACTTAAATAGTTGCTATGTTACCTGTTATTGCTGCTTTAGATGCTTCTCATTATGATATTATTGTTGATGCTCCGTACCATGGAAAAACAAAGGAGATGCTGCCAAAATTTTCGGTTTTTGCATGTACTCCTTTGCTGTAATTTACCTTTAGATGTGGTATTTAGATGTTGTTTAGTCTATGTTTGGTGACATCCAGGGCATACTAGATGCCGGGGTGTTACAATTGATTTGATTGCAAATGTGCATGTTGGTTTGTTTCATGTCGCTACTAACATTTTGCAGAACCCCACCTTTGTGATTTCTATATATTCACGAACCTCAATCCTTATTTGCAATTTTAAATTGCTTTTGCTTTGTTCTTGCTTGTTCTTCGATTGCTTGCAGGAATTGAACCTCATGTTCAGGTTGATCATGCCCACGGCAAGGTCAATAACCTTTTGGAGTTGGTTTAGTGATTGCTAAGGTGCATCGTCATTGGATGTTGTAATCAGATCATCCAAGTCAATTCCTCCCAAATCAAATATTATCATTCTCATCGAAAGATCAGGAACAACGTTACATCATTAGTGAGTAATAGTTGACATACTTCATTTATTATTTACTTACACTAGTACAAAAATCATCATTAGTGGCGGTTTTTAACTAACATTAGTGATGGTTTTCAAACCGTCACAAATTAGGTGCCACTGATAATCAAGGATTATCAGTGGCGGTTTTAAAATCGCCACAGATAATACTATCAGTGGCGATTTTTCACTAAAACCTCCACAGACTAAAATACTCATATTATCTGTGGTGGTTTTATCAAAAAAACTGCCGCCACAAATACTTATATCACTACTTTAAAAAAAATCATTTGTGTCAGTTCTAGCAACTTCATGCAATGCGTCAACCCATCCTAGTACTACTCCCGACTCTCGCCCAAGCACACAACTTCTATGTTCTAACGGGATCTAGCGGATTTAACTTCCCAAGAGGTCACCCATCCTAGTATTACTCTCACCCAAGCACACTTAACTTCAGAGTTCTTATAGGATCCAATGCTTTAGTGCTGGTATGATCGCATGTGACGTGTGAAGCGTCCCTCTCCTTTTAACCCCACAGAGCACCTAGACATCGATTTTAGTGTTGTCATACTCCGAAACGTGTACAAAACTTCGGAGGCCATTTTGAGGGCCTAAACGACATTTTTTTTTTAATTCTGTCGCCGCGCTCGTACTTACGCAAATCATCATTGAAAGACCTACTAATTTTTGGACTTTCCAATGAGCCAAAAGTTATGGCCATTTTACCAAACGTGTTCAGATTTCTATTTGCAAACCAAATTAGACTTGTTGCCCAAAAGAAAAATTGGAGAGCTCATCGTGCTGATTCTAGAAAGTACAAAAACGTCCCGATCGGAATTATGAGTCAAAAGTTATGATGTTTTGACTAACCATGCGGAATATTTATTTATGACGGTTTTAAACTAAAACTGCCACAGATAATACTATCAGTGACGATTTTAGCCAAAAACCGTGACAGATACTAATATTATCATTGGCGGTTTTTGGCTAAAACCACCACAAATATTCATAATTTTTTGTGATGGTTTTAGCTCAAAACCGTCATAAATAATGTATTATTTATGGCGGTTTCAAATAAAAACCGTCACAAATAGTGCTCCCGCCATTTGGAATTTTAAAATCGTCACTGATAATTCTATTTGTGACGGTTCCAAAAAAACCGTCAAAATAGGGTGTTACTTCTGTGCTATTTTGTAGTAGTGTTATGTACACTCAGGTTACAGATCGGATAGCAATTTTTTTTTTTCTTCACGTCAATGCACTATGGTAAATTAATAAATGGACTACAACTGTTCGACTAAAAAACTAAAGATCGATATGAATGACACATATGACCAACGTCACACACAACAAAATCTATGCAGTGGTAAAAAAAGATCTCAGGTCATTTCCCCGCCGAAGATATGAACTGCATGTATAATTTTTATTACATCATTTCTTAATTACTCCCTCCATCGTAAATTTGAATGACAAGCTTGCTCTGGTTGGGGTAGAAAGAGATCTCTATCTCTCTCTTTTTGATCTAGTGTTGTTTATAGGACTAATTTCGAGAGAAACTGCCTAGATCAATCCTTCCTAATTTATTGAGTACGAGTAATTCTGAAAAGATGATTATGAGTAAAGGAATAGGGAGTTGTACAAGGTTGTTAATCAGAAGATGTTAATTAATTACATGGAACAACACGCTCGGGTTGTTTTCACATTAATTGTTTTTGAAGAAAATGTACTCTTTTTTACTCGGCCATGCTTACTCTCAATTCTTAGGAGTAATTAAGAACAGAAAATAACAGTCCAAGTTGCTTCAAGAAGTTTTGAAAAAGAATGAGAATACGTAGAAAGAGCTACATGTCTTTATTTTTAGGAAGGGTAACGATTTTTTAACCCACAAGCTTAACCACGACAACGTTATAATACACCAGAAGGCTGCTCACCTGATATCACGAAAGATTTTGAATCCCACCTTCAAATTGACTGTATGTAGTAAGTCATCGTACAATTCCATTGAAAATCATTCCAAAATGCATGTAGCCGTTTCATGGAATTGAATTACTCTACTATCTTGTGGAACCAAAATTGATGACATACTCCCTTTATCCCTTTACATCACCGAGACATATCTATAAGAGAGTGTATTATCTCTCTATTTATGGTACTAAATGACATTTAAAAAAGATAAAGGGAAGGGGCATATAAAGAAAAAAAAGATACAAATTACTTTAAAATTATAGAATGATATAAATATTTAAAAATAAAATTTAAAAGTTAGAATAACATTTAGTCGGAAACAGATGGAGTATTTTCTAAGAGCTAGTGTTAAATGTACGTAGCTAGTTATTTATTGCCTTTCATATCTTGAAAACAAGTAGCAACACAGTTGACCTTATATTTATCTTCATTTTGCTTTTATTTGTTGCGTATATTTCATTTTGCTATTATGCCAACAAGTGGCACCTCATGCATGCTCGATCCCATGGCACTTGGCAGTGCTGAAGGCCGCCACCTAGTTAGCTATGTAGCCACTACGAAAATTAACACAAACTGACAAACAAAAGATACTTCCATTAATTTATACATATACCCGGGCGATGGATAAACATAAAGAATCAGGAAAACGCTGTAGCTTAGCCGAATTTTATCCCTTTTCTCCAGATGCTAAAGTGCTAATTAATCAATCAATCAATCAGTGGCGCTGCAGCACGTACTCAAGTTAATTCCATATATATCGTCGCAATCAGGGCGGAGCTAGCTTAGGTCTAAGCCCCGGACTGGACCAGCTAATCTTATATTAAATATTTATTTTCAATGATTTTTTAATAATTTTTCGTAGAATTTTAGTGGGCTTTCGGTACTAGACCCTGGACTACAGCCTACTCTGCCCGGGACCTAAATCCGCCCCTGGTCGCAATGATCGATCCAATCATGTACGAAGAAACACGGGCATATGTTCCGAAGCGAAGCCCCCAAATTAAGAGTCCAGGGACACTATTACACACCAAGTACCGTAAAGAATCTTGGCTCATCCTTTGTCAACCCTATCTGTCCATGGTCACTAGCTTTATCACGTAGTACTGTACGTAGCTAGCTAGGTTAAATGTCTCTTAATTCATTCGATCAGTCGGCCTCGAGCTCGTCATCCATCTATCTACAACCACCGGCCGGCCATTGACCAGCGCACTTGCTTAACCCTGATCGCAACACATGAAAAATGCAGAAGGAAATCGATCGAGCTGCTAGCTAGTCTCTCCTGCAAATGGAAAGGGATTGGCACGGAATTCAAGGTCGCCAAACAAGAATGTCGTCGTAACCCTAGCTCGCCATACATTGCCGACCAAAGAGGAAGAAGAAGAGTCCATGGATCGATGCGCGAGTGAATGCGTTGCAGAAAGCCGTGTGGCTATGCTTAATTAGCTCAGCTTATCCGGCGCCAACCATTGCCGCAGCTAGTGCACTGCTGCAAAGGAGATGACGCACGCAGCGACGACGATCGTCCGGGCAGGTCAGAGATGGGGTGGACCCGCCATTAATGCAACCGGAGGTACGTACGTAGCTAGTGATAGGAACGGGCAACGGCAACATATTACATATATATATATAGCCGCGCGCGGCAGGACGGACTCCGCTTCCAGAACGTTCAAATTTGCCGACCGTCGATGAACCGCGTCAGCCGTCAGAAACCGTATCCGTACATGCGTGTGAAATAAAAAGCTTTGAGAAAATGAAGTTGGATATGTTCAACAACAACCATATGTAAACTATACCAGTAGACTGGACATCCGGTAGTTAGCCACAACGACAGTTTGCTTTGCTGGAAAAGAAGGCACAAACCCGGGTCTGCATACGCCATACTGTACATATTTGTATTATGTGTGTATATATATATGTATGTATGTATGTATGTATGATGTATAATAGAAATCAAATCTAGTTATTGATTTGTTAAGAACATTTCTACTGCTTTACTACTAGAGAAGTATACACACACACACTCCCTCCATCACGAATACATAACGTTCTAGTTTTCAAATTTTGTTTTAACTACATGTCATTCTATAATTTCGAGGTGATTTTTTTTTACCATTTTTCTTTATATACCTATTCCCTTTGGCTATTTCCAATATCATTATAAAGTAGAGTAAGATATACCATCTAAAGATATAGTGAAGATAGATTTGTATATGTGACTTGGTGGAAGTGAAAGAACATAGAATGTTATCTATTCAGGAATGAAGGGAGTACAGCTCGTTGACCTGATCTATTGGATAAAAATTATATATATATATATATATATATATATATATATATATATATATATATAATGAATTTATTCTGTATTGAATCTAGTGTATAGTGAAAGAGCTTCCCTCTTTAAATTAGCCGGTATGCATACGACCGCATCCGATTCGTTATCACCCTAACAACAACTTAATTGCTGCACTACTGCATGCTAGGGGTGAAAACAGGACAGAAAATATCCGCCCGATCCGATCCCAAATCCTCTTAAAACCCGATCTGTATCCCGAATATAGCTATCCGACTGGATCCGGATTTGGAGTCTTTAGTATCCGGCGGATACAGTATCGGATCCGGATATTCGAATATTTTCTATTCGGATATCCGGATATTTCCTATTCGGATCGGATAACCGGATATTTCCTATTCGGATATCAGCAACATCCAATCCATTTCGTCATATTTTTTTTCAATATTAGCCCATTTTTATTGGCAATTAGATGATTTTATTGATCCTAAAGTAGCATATTCTTTCTATGACGTCTATTAGGTTTGATTGATACACAACTTACTGCTATAGTTATGTACTCGTACGGTTTAATTCAACATATATTACTTTATATATACGTGCATTATATCCGTCCCGTATCTGTATCCCGAATAACCTGGATTCGTATCCGTATCCGGCTAGCCCGTATCCGATTCTGAATCTGAAAAAAAATATGTATTAGGATACAGAAAGAGCAATATTCGCCCATATCCGATCCATTTTCATCCCTACTGATACACAGTCGAAGCCTTCTGGAAGTCGGGCATAAGCATGCAGTGGCAACTGACAAGTACGCGCGAGCATGCACAGGCAGGAGGAGGATATGCAAGGAGTCAAGGAGAACATGATGAAAGATATACGCGGTGTACGCAGTGTGTCTCCGCTTCGTTTGACGGATCGATCCACGCGCCCGCGACGTGTCGCTCCATTTGCCGCTCGTATCCGCGGCACCTAACGTTAGCTCTGCTAGGATACACAGCCAGCCATACACGCCCATGCATGTGGGCCCGGGGGGCACCGCATACACCGACCGCACTTCACAACCTAAGCTTGTGCATGCGCATGTTCTTCCTTCCATCGATTGATCGATCGCATACACAGTTGCGACCTAAAGCTGCTCCCCCAAATTCAGGCCAGACAGAGGACACGTAGATAAATATTTAGCGTGGGGACTTCGTTAGATTTGTGGATCTGATAAAGCTGGGTATTCCTAGCTTCATTAAATTTATGGAGCTAAAGTTGTATGTATATTAAGAGTGTTTAGGTGGGTTAGCTTGTTTACATTTTAGAAAAAAAAAACTTAATTCACTCTATTTTAGCCTACAAGTTTTAGATTTGAGATAAATCTAGGATCTGAAACTCTACTAAATAGGATCTTAGTTTCGCGCGAGTTTGATTTCGTCGAAGTGGTGACAGCCCGGAGGACATCAAGTTGACTAAGGAAATGTTTGATTTAAAACTAATTTTATTGTAACCTGTAATTAATTTTAGGTAGATGTAGTTTGCCATACCTTTTGTACCAGCGTCACAAATGTGGCTAACTTTGACGAAACAATTTGAGTACATAATGTGTAGGATATGAGGCTAAGAAAATATGACATGTCACAGTTATGGTAACAAAATAAACATTACCTAAAAATTTATAGTAATTAATGTAAACTTAGACGTTATAAAATTAGCTCTGAACTAAGACATGGATCACATGGTTGCGTTGCGAGAAGTGACACGTGTGCGTAGAGCGCAGGGAGAGATTTGCTTATTTCCCCATCGAGCAGCCGTCCTTTGTTTCCGTTGTGCCGCGCTGCCGAAAGGAAAAACGCCGCCGCGGAGCATGTATGGCTCACATGGCCCCGGCACACGGTTCTGGAGTTGGGTCGGAGTGCTGGGTCGTTGCCTCGTGATTGATTGGTAGGTTTGGTACTATTTTCAGCTGGTTAAGTTAAGTACGGCACGGATGCTTGGCGTCAGATGCATGATGACCAGATCATTTAGGACTGATGAGTCTATTTTGATGGAAAGACACTGTTAGGTTTGCCTGTTAAGGTGTGCGAAGCCTAAGCTTTTTTTTCTCAGACACGTCTTTCTTGCATATTTTGTCCGTATGAACAAATTTATAAAACTCTATTCTCGATTGTAGAAGTAGCGACAAGTGGCACGTGTTACCTGTTGCGCTCTCATATCGTAGCACCTCGCTAGCATGCTCGGCAGCAGATACTGTAGACCGGTAGCTAGGCAGGTTCTTGCTGAGCAGCCAGGCTAGCAAATGTGATTAAAATAAGTGACTAATTAATTAAGTATTGAATTAAGTAAATGATTAACTAATTAAGTGACCAAGTAAGTGTGAACGAGATGCTGAGCAACAACAGCGACCACTACAGTGATATACATAATAATCGGTTCTTTTTCATCATCATAGTCTATTTTAGTGGCGACACAAAGTCTTTAGACAGTGTTGAGGAGGCTCTATCACAGTCGGTTCTCGTGCGATAGTAATAATCATTCATTACAATCGGTTCTAGGTGGGAACTAATTGTGATTGTGATACCTCAGAATGTGACTTTATAGATTGCGGCTTTTCGGTACGACCTTATATCGTGCTTTTGGGCTGTTTCCGGGTGTTTGGGCCTCTCCGGGGGAGTTTGGGCCTTGGGGGGACTGATTTTTGGGCTTTCCGGGAGAACTTGGGCCTTCTGTGGGGGGGGGGTTGGGCCTTGTGGGGGCAGCAAACCTGCCTAACCCTAGCCACCCATCCGTCTCATGCGCCCCACCCTCCTTTTCCCTCCCCCAAGCCGCCGGCCCCCTCTTCCCTTGGTGCGCTCCCTCCTCTCCCTTCCTTGCGCCACCCCTCCACCCTAGCTGGCCCTAGCTAGGGTTCCTCCCCCCATGGCTACCACACCTTCCCCCTTCATTGATCTCTCCGTTGCGAAGCCTTTCAACCGAGAGGTTCCGACGATTTCGGTGATTCCGGCGAGTGGAGGGAGATAGTGGCCGGGAGGAGGAGATCCGTCGTCGTTTGACTCGTCAAGGAGAGTTAAGCCATGGTAGATTATTTTGTAGGGTTGTGGTGCTGGTTAGAAGGGGAAATTATGCCTAGAATTCATGTTTAGATGCTGTAATTAGAGGTATCGATTTGTTTAGTAGATCTGTTTTGCGCAGTAGCCTCGGCCAATTCCAGACAGTCGACTTCGGTTGCGGTTTTGGGGTTTTTAGAGTCGGAATTTGGTCGGACGCCTGTTGAGAAAGTTGTAGATAATCGAAAAACCTTTCAATTAAGACCAAGAACACTTAATTCTGTCGAGCCGTTTAAAAGTTATGGCTGTTTTATCGAACGCTGTCAAATCTATGACGCGAATGGTGCAGTCGGTAATCAACTGTAGATTAGAGGATTTTAGAGGCTGATTCAGTTTTCGCATTTTCTTAGAAAAAGTTAGGAAATTTCCTAAGATTTGAGAAAATGTACTCGTTTGTCTGATTTGGAGTCATTAATCCCTAGTTATGGTCTTCCGAAGGCTGCTATCCCGTTGGACAGATTCTCTGTTTTTGGGTATTGGGAGTAGATCGCGAAGTCGGTATAACTAAGTGTTCTTGTGTGGTCTTGTGTGCATGTGGTTAAGTGTATTGAACCTTTGTGCAGGTGGTGTGATCCCGGGAGTGTCGTCGTTGTCTCTCCACGCCGTCTCACGAGGGTGAAGGCAAGTGCGTTGTGATAGATTGTGATTGGTTGCTTTATGGTATTGTGATTGACAGATTATACTAGCATGGTAGGAGTGAAATTTTGCTTTGCCATATGAGTAGTTGTTTGATGAATGGATTAATGCTATGAATGAGATTATGCAAATGCTATTAATGATTGAATGTGGTACATTATCATGGAATTTACATCATTGCATTCATAAAAGGAAAAGGCATCCCATTCTGATGCGGGCCTCTGTGTTCACATGTAGTGAACACAAAAGTCCTACCTCGCAGTCCCTTACACGTAGTTGTATGGGAGCGGGTCAGTAAGAGTAGGCACCCTCCACGGGATGGAAGGGGAAGAGGGTGCACACCGACAGGTGTGCACTTGGCAATACCGGTATGTGCTAACGTAAAGAGACATGTGCATTGCATTGCATGAGTTTATGAGATGTTGATGAGACAAGAGTTTAATGATGATGGTTGTGATATGTTGATGAACATGTTATGAAATTAATGATGATGTCTGTGAGACTTTGATGAAAGTGTTAATGAGTAATGTTGTTGTTTATTCCATTACAATACACTTTGCTGAGTGATGAACTCACGCTTGTTGTTTGATGTTGTTTTTAGGTACCTTGACATCGACACATGGGAATGGGAGCTAGCATCACGTCGTCACCTATCATCACACAATTAGACATTTTATGACTCATCATTATTAGTTGTTGCTTCGGAGTATTCCTTAATTGGTTTAAGGTTTAGTCTTTGCGATGTTATGTGCTTTGTTTCTTGGTTCCCGTCGTTTAAGTCATGAAACGTTAAGTTTATTTATTGTGGTTTGGGCTGTTGCAATGTTTCCTGTTATACATGATTAGATGCTCTTATATCATGATATTGTGCTATACTGCTATTGTGATTGTTCCAAATCTTAAAGAAACAAAGGAGATGCTGCCGGATTTTTGTATTCATTATTATGGTAGGTGTTGTAATTTAGTGTTAATTATGTGCTTAAACTGTTGTCAATAGTCTTTGTGGTGACATTCGCAGCATACTAGGTGCTGGGGTGTTACTGTGATGACACCTTCATCACAATCAATTCTCACATAGAACCAATTATGATGAGAGTGTCATCACAATCGGTTCCCACATAGAACCGATTGTGATGACCATGTACTGTACACCATCTGAAAACAACCCCAAATTCACAGTATCACAATACAAATCACAGTACACATACATTCACAATATGACAATATCACAGAATATTCACGATACTTATACATAGCACGTAACATTCACATTCACAGTACACATATAACATTTACAACACAATCATATCACATTCACAGTACACATATCATATGCATTCACATGATATAATATTGTTTACAACATATATATGGACTAGTAGGAGCCTTTGTCGTCTCTATACCTATCGTCCTACACTATAACATCTGTCTAGTACCATATGCATATGTGGTCTCATAGTTTGTTAAGATCTTTATTGTCTAGGCTCTGGTGGGGGATATTGGGTTTCTGCAAAATAGAAAATAGTGCATTAATTTAAGTTTTAAAATAAGTATGTAAAAGGTTGAGCTTATTATGCATGTACATATATACCTTAGGGAACACGTATGAGCCACCGACCAGGATCATCATATACCCGCAAAAGTCATCTCACCCCTGTTGATGACACTGAAGAAAGAAAATCAAATTAGGACAAGAAGAATAGATGTTAGAAAAAAATCCTATGCTAGAGATTTGTACCTTGAAGCATTTCCACTCCAACTGGTCGTGTAATTTGTCATCGTGTCGCCCTCCTTCAGCAACGTATGACGAGAAAGCCCTACATACATTAGAGAGATGTCATTGAGGAAAAAAATGAACGTAGTTAAATACAAAAAGTGTTACTTTAGAGGAATGTACTTACTTCTGCAAAACAGGCTTAATTGCGTAAGCCATTAGTCTCTTCTCAAGTGAGTTAAAAGTGTAGACATTGTTTTCCTTTGGAGCGACCACGAGTACAACCCAATGTTTGCCTTTAAAATGTTATGTAGTGCAAGAAAATAAGTTCATATACGATTTACATGTGTACAAGTAATTGAAGGGTAAAATCATCAGAGTAGTACTTACTCCTTGTGGTACGAGAAGAGAATGAGCTCTTTTTTTGCCGCAGCAGTAAATGTGTTTGATGTAGTTGGCAACGAACTCCAATTCAAGCCTAGCCATAGTCGAAGACACCATCTCAGGGTCCATGAACCCAACTGGATGTCAATCCATCGCGGCTCGCTGCCTCATTATCCTGCAACTCGTGTCAATTGTTAAAAAACATAATACAAAATTCTATAACAGTCATAGGCTCATGCTATATGGTGCGATACTCACAACGTCCAGGATCGTACAATAGAAATATTAATAGCTTTTAGGTTGTACAAATGGAACAGATCCTCAAAACTCACTGGGAATATCCCATGCTCCTAGCGACGGAAATGCCCCCCTCGATACCGAACAGTGAAATCGACTTGACGCTTGACCGCATTCGCCTTGTCGTAGTACCATCCTTCAGCAAGCGACTGCAGTTGCCCAGAGCATTCAATTTGTGGGAAAAACAAGTCTATATGCAATGCAAGAGAATCAATTCCAAGCTCCCCCTCAACAAGTGAGTCGATTAAGCACAAAATCTGATTCAAGTTGAGTTGTTAGCAATTTTAGATTCCAAAAAGACGAATTGAACTCAACTGAAACCAGAAGGACATAAATTAGGAGAAGGAATAAAAAAACTGACAAATGGGTAATCTATGAGCATAGATAAGATGAAGAGAAACACTAACACTCAGCCTTGCTATCACCTTCCCCATATGACTTAAATAGGAAAGCTACATCTCCAACTCCAACTCAGGAGCAAACACAGACCTTGTCTACCCAGGAGGCCCAACACCTGCTAGACCTAAAAGACTGTGAGTGAGTTTAACCGAGAAGAAGAGAAGAATAGCACCCTAGAGCATAAGGTGAGAGGTCCATGCCGAGGCATGCCAGAAGTCTAGGTGATGTGGACTCAACCAAATGAAAACCATCCCAAAGATACCCAGAAAGAGAAAGGAATGCTGAATATAAATATGAACATATAATACAAACCAGCTCCCCCTCAAGATATGCCACATGGGCTCGTAATCCCAAGCTCTCCTCTCAGGGCAACAAACCTGGAGCTATCCAAAGACTTGGTGAAAATATCAGCCAATTGGTGGTCACTCTCCACAAACTAAAGCACTATATCACCCTTCTCCACATGGTCTCTAAGGAAGTGATATCTGATATCAATATGCTTGGTTGGAGAATGCTGCACTGGGTTCTTAGCAATGTGAATGGCAGATGTATTATCACAGAAAAGTGGAACACAATATGCTGGTAACCCATAGTCTCACAGGGTCGATCTCATCCAGAGCACTTGGCTACAGCAACTGGTTGCAGCGACATACTCGGCCTCTACGGTGGATTGAGCAACTCCGGACTGCTTCCTAGAGGACCAAGAAACAAGAGAAATGCCAATGAATTGGCAAGTGCCAGATGTGCTCTTCCTATCTATCGTACAGCCAGCAAAGTCTGCATCTGAAAAGGATCTAAGGGATAGACAAGAGGAAGAAGAGTACCAGATACCATAGTCAATGGTAGCTCGAAGGTACCAGAAGATGCGCTTCACTGCCTGACGGTGAGAGACGCGGGGAGAAGCCTGAAACCGAGCACAAAGACACACAGAAAAATGTATGTCAGGTCTCGAGGCAGTGAGATATAGAAGGGAGCCGATCATGCTCCGAAACTCCTTTTGATCGACTGGCTCACCATCCTCATTAGGCTCAAGAACAACAGTGGTGGCCATAGGAGTCATCACTGGCTTTCCATCTGACATGTCAAAGCGCTTCATGAGGTCTCGAGTATACTTGCCTTGATGTAAGAAAGTACTCTCCTGAGTCTGCTTGATCTGGAAGCCAAGGAAGTAGCTCAACTCGCCCATCATGTTCATCTCAAACTCAGTACTCATCACATCTGAGAATTGAGTAACGAGCGGATGCTAGGAACCACCAAAAATGATGTCGTCGACATAGATTTGGACCAGGAGAAAGTCCGAATCGGAATGTCAGACGAACAGAGTCTTGTCCACTTGACCCATATGAAAACCATGACTCAAGAGGTAGGACTTAAGCCTCTCGTACCAAGCTCGTGGAGCTTGCTTAAGTCCATACAAAGCTTTGGAAAGCTTAAAGACATGGTTTGGGTACTTTGGGTTCTCAAATCCTAAATGTTGTCTAACATACACCTCTTCCTCAATGAAGCCATTGAGGAATGCACTCTTGACATCCATTTGATAAAGCTTGAAGCCCTTGGACACCACGAATGCGAGCAAGATCCTGATGGCCTCTAGTCTGGCTATAGGGGCAAAAGTCTTCTCAAAGTCGAGGCCCTCGACCTGAGTAAAACCCTGAGTGACTAGCCTAGCCTTGTTTCAAACTACAACCCCATCCTCACTCTGCTTGTTTTTGAACACCCATTTGGTCTCAATGATATTGTGACCAGACGGGGGCTCGACAAGCTTCCAAATTTTGTTCCTCTCAAAGTTTTCAAGTTCCTCATGCATAGCATTAATCCAAGATTCACTTGATAATGCATGAGAAATATCTTTTGTCTCAAAAGAGGCAACAAACGCAGAGTGGAGGCAGAATGTGGACAGGCCTGACTTAGAGCGAGTGACTCGCTCAAACAGATCTCCAATGATCTGGTCAGGTGGATGAGCCTGCTGAATGTGGCGGGGAGATCCAGAAGCAGAAGTGACCTCTACTCCTCTCGTGGGAGAAGTAGGAATAGAGTCACTAGCTACTGAAGAGTCTGAGGGTAAGGGATGATCTCCCTGAGGTGCAAAAATGGAAATGGGAGGCACCTCGGGAGCAGGAATGGTGACTGGATCAGGCAGGGCGCCTTCATCTCCGTTATCAACTTCCTCTGAGAAGATAGACTGGGAAAGAGAAGAAGAGCCTAAAATGTTTAGTCTAGCACCGGGGCTAGCCTCATCAAAAGTCACCTTGCAGGTCTCTATGATCCTACCCAAATCTACATCCCAAATCTTATAGCTACAGGCATAAGTCGAGTAACCCAGAAAGATCCCGTCAGTAGAGCGTGACTCGAACTTATCTAGATTCCCAGACATCAAGAAGAAGCACTTGCAACCAAAAACACGAAAATGAGATACACTAGGCTTTCACCCATATCTCAACTCATAAGAAGTGCAATGCAAGTGTGCCCTAAGAAAAACTCTGTTGGCAACATGGCATGCCGTAACTACAGCCTCAGCCTAAAACTTCCTATGAGTATTGTACTCATCTAGCATCGTCTTGACCATCTCAACCAGGGTCATGTTCTTCCTCTCCACAACGCCATTCTGCTGAGGGACGTATGGAGAACAGAACTGGTGCTTTATGCCTAACTCCTCACAGAAGCTACTAAAGTAGGAGTTCTTGAACTCTGTGCCATTGTCACTGTAGATCACTCGTAAGGCATCTGGGAGCTCAAGAGACAACCTATGAACCAAACCCCTAAAATGAGAAAATGACTCATCCTTTGAGGCCATGAAGAAGACCCAAAAATACCTCGAAAAGTCATCGACAATGACAAGAATGTACCACTTCCCTCCCGCTGACTGCACTCTAGCTAGACCAACAGTATCCATATGCAAAAGCTGTCCTGGTGCATCAGTAATCACTCGGGTGACTGGGGGATGAGAAGCAGCAACCATCTTGCCATGTCGTCAAGGAGGGCATACTACATCTTTGACCATCTTGAGTTTGGGCAAACCAAGAATGAGATCATGGCCGCTAACTCGAGTCAAATGATCAAAGCCAATGTGACCAAGCCTCCTATGCCAAAGGAGATATCACGGGACTCTGAAGCAATAAGATAATGGAGAGAGTATCGAGAATAAGAAGAAAAATCAGCACAAAAGACTCCCAAAACGAGAAATCCCGCAAATCAACTCCCCATGAGAATCGAGGATTCTACAGCCACTAAACTTGAAGCTTACCTCGATATGGTCATCGATAAGCTGAGTAACAGAAAGCATATTGAAATGCAGCTTACACACTAAGGTAACGTCTTTAAGAACAAATTGATCATTAATGCAGACGGTACCTTTAGCGATGACTCTACCTGAAGAAGAATCCCCGAAAGTGATCACCACATCACCGGGAGCTCGGACTAGGGAAGAAAACCAACGGGAGTCTCCGGTCATATGACGTGAACAGCCGGAGTCTACGATCTAAACTTCCCCTTCCCTGTCCCACGAACCTGAATCAATGAGAGCGAAAGGCAGATGTCTTAGTACCAGGAAAGATCAATGTTGATCTAGGAACCCAATACTGAGTCACCTGAGCAGAAGTAGAAGCAGTAGAATGCAATCTAGCGCCTCTCCTAGACTCAACTCGCATGAACTCAGAGACATCTCTAGTAGAACGTCTGGGAGCAGGTGCCTGGTTGGTCTGCCAGCGTGCAAAGGCTAGACCATCCACAACACGCTGCTCAGTCCTCCTGTTGGAGGAAGCAAGCTCACGTCGCTGATATCCACCTCGATGGGGAAAATGTGGAATATCATAAGGACGGCGGAAAGACTGATTCGGAATAGCTCTGGGGCGAAAACCAGAAGAAGAAGCGTGAAAACCAAGCCCCATACATTGTCCAAAAACAGGCAACTATGAAACCTGCCTAAAAGCCGTGTGTGCCTTAGAAGCACTCAGAGTCTGGGGATGACCCTGAATACCCCTAAGGGCACTAACACGCTCACGCCGAGTGATTTTGGTGCGATTGAAACAGAAGTCAACCAAGTGTCCATCCTTCTGACAGAAGGTGCATGTATACTTCACCTTGGAGGCCGAAGTAGCAGGAGAAGCATCCTTCTCGTCAGAGATCCCGTGGACCAGACCTTCTGACCTAAACGTAGTGGTGCTTGTCTAAGGAGCAACCACAATCTCTCCACTCTTGGAGGCGCGCACAATAGTACGCAGATGTGCCCGTGCGTGCTCCAAGGAATCAAATCCTAGACCTTGACTGAATCGACTAATTTTGGATTGGTCTAACATAACATTGAGCTTCTTCTTGCCTCCAACAAATTTCTCGAGGGTGCTCATAAGGTACTAGCACTCTCAAAAAAGTGATGCACAAGAAGAGCAGGGGGAAGGAGTAGAAGAAGAAGAGCCAGATGGAGAAGAACAAACAGCACGAGCAAATCTCTCTCTATAAACAGCAACCTCAATCTTGAGGGACTCGCAAGACACACAGGGAGCATCTCTAATTCTACCAATCTGGGCTTCTAATTTCTTCCTAAGCTCTTCGTGGACTTTGACCACGTCCTCCTTAACCCCAACACACAGCAAGCAACCAGTAGGTGACTTAACTAGTAAGTCCTTAGCAAATTTAGCATATTTGATAGTCAAAGCCTCATTTTCAAGTTTTAGTTGCTTACAGCCCTCACATGAGCTGACTGGGTCCTTAAAGGCATGCAATTCCAGTTCGTCATTTCTAGCAGAAAGCTTCCTAAGGTGTGAGCTCATTGCATCAATTTCAACAAGTAATTTAGGGCAATTATCAAAAGATGCAGTCGTGTGAGCATGAAGAAAACTAGCATCAGCAGGAATAGGATCAACAGAACATGTGCTAGCATCCTTCAACCTAAGAGCCTTAAGATCAGAAACCACACTATCATGTAGAGTCCTTAGGTTCTCCAACTCCACAAGCAAAGCATCGCAAAGAGTACATCTATCAGAGTCTCGGGAGGAACAAGATCTAAGTGAAGCTAACTCCTGAGATAAGGTACCTACTTCCTTCTCTAGATCCAAACACCTAGCTCTAGACTTGAATGAAATTTTCCTAGTTTGACAAAAGCATCATTGAGCTGGTCATAAGAAGGTACCTCCTCCGTGTCGCTGTACAGCTCAGTGTCGGGTACTTCCATGGCATTGGAGGCCATGAAGCACATGCCGGAGAGGTCGTCGCCGCCCTTCGCCTTCTCTCGCGGTTCATCCTCGTCCTCGTTGCTCCATGTCTCCGTGTCGGAGAGGTCCAGATCATATAGAGCGGTGAATACGCGATGAAAGATCTTCTTGCTCTTGGCGAACTTGCGGTGCTTCTTCTCTCACGCCGGCTCGCGAGTTGGAGGCTTCTTGTTGCGGTTCTTGTCGGTGTAGTCGTTCTTGCTCGAACCGCATTGTTCGTTCTTGCCCTTCTCCAGCTTGGGACAGTTTTCCCGAATGTGGTTGGGGCCACCACACTCGAAGCAAGTGATCATGCCGCTCCTCTTCCTATCTCTCACACTCTTGTAAATGTTCAAAAAATTTCGAGCGAAAAGAGCAAGCTCATTTTTTTTTGGAAATTGTTCCAGAATGTCATCGCTTACATCGCAAAGAGCAGAGAGAGAAAAACCAGAAGAGAAGTCAAGTAAGGGTCCTGAAGAGGAAGACCCGATGGGATCAGTAACCAAAGCCATCGATTGGGATTTTGTCCAACGAGCGACGATGTCAAGCTCATGAGCCTTGAGACGGGAATACAACCCATCAAGACTCAAAGTCGACAAATATGTGTGGTCCGTGATGGTGGTTACCTTCATCTCCCAAATCCTCAGATCGAGTGCTCTAAGAAGATGCCTCGCATTCTCCAAATCAGTGTATGAGCAACCAACTGACCGAAGATTGCTGAGGATCTTTGCAAAACGAGCAAAGCACTCGTCAAGACTCTCACCAGCGTGCTGCTCAAACTTGTTGTAGTCACGCTTGAATTGATCCTGTCTCACGGACTTGATCTGAGTGGTGCCCTCATGGTAAGCATTAAGGGTCACCCAGATCTCGTGAGTCGATCGTAGGTGAGAGACACGATCATACTCATTGCGGCTAAGTCCCTGTAAGAGGAGGTTCTTAGCCTTAGCGTTTGCCTCAACGTCAGCCATGTTTGCGGCGTTGACGTTCTCATCGGCCGGAACCTCATACGGGAGCTTCACCTTTTGCCATATAGAAAAGCCCTGGGCAGTGATGTATGTCTCCATCCGAACCTTCCAGAACGGATAATCAACTCCAGCAAAAATTGGAGGCTTAGAGGAGTACTTGTCCATCGCCATGGCTCTTGAGACCGGTCAAGATCTATAAAAGAGCAAAACCGGCTCAGATACCAATTGAAGGACCGAGATGGTGATCAGAGGGGGGGGGTGAATGATCCCAAATAAAATTTCCCCCCACTCAAAGTACTCCAAACAATCCCGCAAGGAAACCGGTGCTCCTCAAATTCGCGAAACCCGCAAAAACCGGAACGACTCGACAACTATGTGTATCCCTAGCTTGCATGGATGAGAACCATGAATCATGTGAGGGATTCGTAAATCACAATCCTGATTGTCAAGTGTCCAAAATAAAGAGGAATCAATTCAAATCCTTCTTTTCTAAAAGAGATCAAGCCAAATCACAAAAGTCTCTTTTAGAAAAGCAAAAGCAGATTTTTTAGGAATTGTCCTCACTTGGAGCAGGTGGTTGGTAGACTTTTGTTGCTCCAAAATTTTTGAAAATTTTTCACCCTATGAGCAGATGAGTCGTGAAACACTCCACCAAACATCACCTTCAAAATCCTCAATCAAGAATTTTGGGGCTCGATTTTCACCTCATAGCTACCAAATGGTGCAACCAGTGAACTCAACATTTTTTTCACAGATAGATATATGAGTCACGCACCTTCTCCACAAAGAATCACTCAAAAAGGATTTATCTATATTTTTCTAAAAATCTAAGACTGACTACTGCGCAAAGAATAAGTTCAGGACAGATTTGCAATCTTGATAAAAACTTGATCTCTAGTCTATCCTAGGGCGCAAGAAAGATGTAAAACCAAATGAGGACCCTCAAGACATCCTTGATCAACAACATTTAGAAGGACAGGAGGCAAATCCAAATTGCGAGAAAGTAAATTGCAGCGGCGAACTCGAGCCGTGGACCGGGTCTGTAGACCAGCTGACGCAAGCATGACGTAATAAATTGATTTACCATTAGGAAAATAATTTGGCCGAAAATGAAAATGCGTGCTGACATCATGCTGACATCATATTTCCAGATTTTCAATAGAAAAATAAATCGGGTAATTCGGTTTATTCTTTTTAGCGTATTTTCAAACTTCAAACTGCTATAACTTTTGCGTTTTAACTCCGATTGAGGTGATTCCAGTTTCTAAATTTTTGTAAAATTGTGCTATATTTAATAGTGAATTTTATTTAATTTTTGGACATGAGTTTTTCTCTATATTTATTTATTTGTTGTTTATTTATCCGATTCGCATAGACGTTGAATTGCCCAAAGGCTTCGAATGAGAGATTTTGACCCAGGAACAAGTTCAAACCGGGAACAGAACCTTTTTCAAGGCAAGTTGTGCTTTGAGCATATTGATCCCACTTTTGAAAATTATGTTTATTTAAATTATTGCATGCTAGTTTAGTTAAAAATGCTTTCAATTAATTCGGGGAATAGCTATCATGACCCATTTCATTATGCCACCTTATCTAGAATAATTATATGCCATGAATCATTTGTCACCCTAGATTATGGAATATTAGTTGGACATTAGTAATTTGCCAACATGGGTTATATAGATCGCATGTAGTATGCTTAGCCCTGCAACGTGTCAACGACATCATTTTGGAATGTTAATGTTAATCTTGACTTAATGAGAGATGGAACATGTTTTTAGAATTCTGACATGTGTTATTGATGTTGATGATGGCACGTGGTGCATGGAAATCAACCGGGGTGATAAAATGATTTAGACTGGGGCAAGTGGCAAGATTGTTTCCGGTGGGCCAAGAGTGGCACATGGGAGGTCGTATTTGGTTCTTGCTGATTTTGGATACTTGTGAGTTCTCTTGGGTAGTCTTGCCCTGGTCAACCTAAGGACTTAACCTTGCAAGAATTTGAACTGAGTCAAACATACAGCCACAAGTCTCGAATGGGATAAACCTGGCCGAGTAAACTGTGATGTCTAGATTTTGATGCTATCATGGTGGCGTGAGCCCCAGGTTTACGGGTGGACTCACAAGCGCAAGAGGGCGCCCCTGAGTGTGGTAACCAGTCCCTTTAGTGTTGAAACCCTAGCGGGCAGTACCGGGTCTAGAAGTAGCTTTGGAAAGGCTTTGTAGCAGTCACTCGCCTTGGTGGTGTTTGATTGTATCTTGTGGGTAAAGTGTATAACCTCTGCAGAGTGTACAACCTATTCAAATAACCGAGTCCACGGTATTGGACATTGCTCGGTGATTACAGTCAAGGGTTAGACTTTCATAAAATGACTTTGGATACTTGGCATGGAAATGATGAACTTGCCTTAGGTTGATAAAAGCTTTACTTGAGAATCATCTGTGAAAGTTACTACTGTTATGACTGTTTTACTGCTTTCAATCTATTACTGTTATTTATAAATGTTGCTTATTGCAAAAGAACCCTTTAGCCTATTATTGGAATAAGCCATGCATGTAGCTATTAGCATTGCATTTCTGTGCATGACTTGTTGAGTGCTTTTAAGTACTCACCCTTGCCACAACATACACATCAGCTGAGGAGGAAGCTACACTAGCATTGCAGGAGGAGCCGACAAACTAGGGGTGAGCCCAATCAGTTGCCTGTGGCATATTGGTTGGCGACACGCGTTTCTTTATTTTCCGCTGCAAGTTTATTTATTCAAGACCTTGCCCTGCGAGGCGTAATTTTGTAAGTTAACCATAAGTTTGATGCAACTTCATTCGTTATAATAAAGACTTATTTACTATTTCGCTTTGTATGATTGTGATATTCATCGATGTTGAGACTGTGTGCACTGGCGTGATCTTAGACTAGTGCTGAATACACAGAGGGTCCGAATTTGCATATTCGGGTCCCGACATAGGTGGTATCAGAGCCATACTGACTGTAGGACTACCCTTAGTTAGAATGGTCATGGTGAGGACAAAACTTTTTTCTAAAAATAAAATTTGCCCAGATAAAGAATGAAATGTCGACTTATCCTCTCTCTCTTGTTCATACCCCTTGCTGAATTGTTCTCGTTCTCACTTGGTCTTAAAATGTTGCGTTCTTACGAGAGTGTCTCTCGGCAGATGAAGATGATTCAGACCTATGGTGAACGTGAGGGAGGATACGCCGCAGAGCTATGGAGGATGCTTCAGGTGTTGGGAGGCTCTGAGAGACTGATCTACAAAGCCCAGACTTGGATGGTAGGTGGAAAGGTTCGTGGTATGGTGACCAATATTACCATATACGCCCGAGAGAAGACGAAGGCCAGTCGCCCGTTTCATTACACTATAAGGAGATCCACGTTTGAGGTAGGCATCCAGGAGATGTCACGCGTCGCAATAAGGAGGATTGCGCGAGACTGTGCAAAGGAGCTCCAGCAGTCTGTGTTCCGTTTCCATCCCTAGAAGGGGGTGATACGAGTGCACCCATCGACTAGGAGGGTGATGCCACCATCGTACACCTTGCACGGTTCGCTGCTACACAGGATGCGATGATGGATCGTACTGCCAAGGAGTTGGATGACACGTACACTGCTTTGGAGATGGTTGAGCAGAGGTTTCTGGAGTACATCACCCTAACTGAGCAGAGGATCGGGGAGCTCGAGGAGGCTCTCTACGATTGTGGCCATGAGGAAGCCCAGGCTGAAGAGGAGGACCCAGTGGAAGTACAGCCAGGGCCAGAGTAGTAGCTAGCGCCAGAGATAGAGGAGGACGTTGCTTCGTCGACCACAGCTATTGTTGGTCATGGAGATCGCTTCGCCCCGAGCCGCTGCACCCACCCAAGTGTCCACCAAGATGTTCCCACTCAGGGTGGATCGACGAGTGAGCGTAGGCTTTGTGGTTGAGAGTCGAGTGTCGAGTCGTGTCTTATAGTAATAAAAGTCTCCCTTTAGGCGTTAGACTCCAGTGTGTTAGTTTAATTTGGATTTTCATGATTGCTGAGTGTACAGTATGTGTTGCAAAGCCCTTAGGCATTGTGATAAACCATACCAAGTTATTAATAATTAATAAAGTTGGATTTTGAGTTACACCTTTTACCCCTACATAAGTTTCTATATTCCTTGTCTATTCTTGTTCCCTCTCATCTCTAAATCTCGGAGTACCCGACAGATGGTGAACACTCATGGCAACAACGGAGGAAGTGATAGTAGTTCCCGCCCCACAGGCAACCCCAATGATGGAGCACCTGCGCCCCAGCCCGCACCACTAGTTGACATGCAGAACTTTAGAGCTTTCCTTGCTGCTCAGACACAGTTGATGCATGCCATGATGCAACTGATGCAGCAAGTCACTGCCCAAGCCGCTGCCAATCAGGACAACCAAGCTAATCAGGGGCAGCGCCAGAACTCCAGACTTTCAGAATTCATAAGGACCCAAGTAACATCCTCAGTTTCGCCTTCTGGAGAAAAATCTAATTTAAATAAATTAAATTCAAAAATTGGAGTTTCCCTGGTGTTTATATTAACCTGGCATCCTTTTCCATCCAAAATCGGGATTCAATTCCCTTCCGGTCGAAAAATCGAATTTCCAGATTCCCGCCGGTACCCGAAATTTCACCCGAGTTGAAAAATGCTCCAAAAATCCCGAAACCACTTCAATTATGTCCCAAATATTCCAAAATGATTTTAGGATCCATTCCCCGGATTTTTGGACCTTCGGTCCTATTTTATCTCGCGCGGCTTTTGTTTAATGCTTGCAATC
The DNA here is from genome assembly GCA_036346355.1 of Rhipidocladum racemiflorum. Taxonomy (NCBI): domain Eukaryota; kingdom Viridiplantae; phylum Streptophyta; class Magnoliopsida; order Poales; family Poaceae; genus Rhipidocladum; species Rhipidocladum racemiflorum. Next base: position 58,127,352 of record CM070572.1, on the reverse strand, counting down.
CGCGCCTGAATATTTAATTCCACAAATTTCATCCAAATTTCGCGAAACCAATTTAATTGGGTTCCAAATATTCCAAAATGGTTCTAGGAATTTTTCCGAAATTTTTAGACCATTTTTCCTAATTTTTCTCTAGAGCGGTTCATTTACGTAACTCTCGACCAATGAGACGTCGCCACGTGGCATGAACAGTGCTTCATCTTCTACCTCTAGCCATGGAGGAACAGAGAAGAACTCCAACAAGCATTCATGGCTAGGGCATGCTTTAAATGCTCATATCTTCCTCAATTCAACTCCAAATCACGAACGGCCAGTTCCGTTGAATCCGTACCGACGTCCTCTTGCCATTCCCCACCATCATTCGTCGCTAATGTCGCCGAAAACCGTCGCATTAAGGAAAAACCGAAATTTGCATTAATGCTCATAACTCGGCCGTTTCAACTCCATTCCGCGTGATTCCACTTCCATTCTCTCCGTATAAGAGTCCCCGTTCCGGCAGTATGATCCTCCTTTAGCCTCTCCAACTCGTGCGCCCGTGAGATCAAGAAAACCGACGCTGGGTCGCCGTTTTCGGTGTTCTTCAAGTTCTTGGCCGTAGATCTCTCTCCGGTGGGTCAATCTTCATGCTACTTGATTCTTTGTGACCGTGGGGGAGTCTAGAATCTAACCTTGCAATCAATTTTAGGATCCCTCAAGTTTTGAAGGTGAATTTCGTGTTTTGGTCGGTTTGGCCGGAACGCCGTTCATCGCCAAATTCGTCGTCTCCGGTGAGAATCAATCCAATTCCTTCCTCCTATGGGTCCCTAAGGATGTTATCTAGAGGATCTATGCCTTTGTTTGGTCCAATTTCATGCAAAAATGGGCTAAAAATCGGATTTTTGGTGGAAAAACAACCCTCTATTTTTTGGGCTTGTGCCCGTGCAGGCAGGCCGCCGCCGCCGCCACGCCCGGCATTCCCGCTGCCCGCCACGCCACGCCCGGCCGTGCTGCACCCGGCCACGGCCACGGCGCCCACCACGCCCGGACACCCGCGCGCACCACCCCCTCAAACCCCTCAAACCCCTCAAGCTCCATCCTTCCCAACCATGGCATGAACCAAGCTTGAAGATGACCACATTAGTATGACAGGTGGGGCCCACCTTCCATAGAGACAAAATAAATCCCAAAATTCAGAAAATTGGAAATGGAATATTCCAGGGAATATTCCTCGTTTTCCAATTTTTCAAAATTCAAACTTCAGACGCTCATAACTTTTCCGTCCGAACTCCGATTGACTCCGTTCAAATTTCTAAATTCATCTAAAATCAAGATCTACCTGCAAGTACTACTTTTGTAATTTTTAGATTTTATTTATTTCCTTGTATTTATTTATTGCCTCGATTTGCGCGTAGCCGAGGACCCCGACGCGACCGCCGACCCCGCCGCTGGACTTTCCTCATTCGACGACCTCACCGCGACTGAAGGCAAGTCTCCTTGAGGCATATTGAACCAATGTTTCTAAATCTGTTTTGAATGCTTTATAAACTTGCATGCTATGTTTTATCGTATGTCAAATATAAGGGTATAGTTAATCTGAATTGTAATTTCCTCCTTTGTTATCGACATCCAGTTTATTTGTAACCCTAGGACATTTGCTATACCATTCTTATGCTTATATGGTATCCTTTGTGACATAGTGCGGTAGAATTGCTTAGGACCTTTATCAATGAAAATAACCCATGGATGGGATTACCCCAAATTAATGATTTCAAGTATGATTTGGAAATTATTATTATGATTTTGGTACTGTTTTTCTAAAATGAAAGAAAGGAAAAATGGTTTGGACTTGGGCGGAATGGATTGTCGGGTGGGTGCGGATGGAGCACTAGTTGAGAGCTTGTGCAAGTACCACCCCAAGTCAATTAAGGACCGACGCTTGTGCTTGTCCATTCTAAGCATAACCGTACTATCACATGTCTATAATGGTACGATCTGGCCAGCTAATTTGTAGAAACCTAACTTAGATTCACCAAACGGTGGAATGTGAGTGCCGGATAGAGGCAATGTCGTTTTTCTCACACGGCGCAAGAGGGGGCTTCTGTACTGGGTAGATGGAACCCTAACAGCGGTGAAACCTCAGCGGGTGGGTCGGGTTAGGCGTATACATTGTAAAGGCCTTGTCATGATCTCTCTGCCGGCACACCAACGAAAGTGTGTTAATCCGGAGGCAACAAGAGTTGATCATGTCTTGTGCGTAAAGTTGTACACCTCTGCAGAGTTAAAACTATTCGAATAGCCGTGCCTACGGTCAAAGGCAAAGCAAAGAATGCTTTCATATTGGTAGACTTTGGTTTTGGTTTTAAAACTAAACGGTGTTTTGTTTTGGGATTCGGGAGTGGTTAGAACTCTCGAATGTTGAATGGCGGATTGAGCCAACCAGGTGGATAGAACCTGTTTTATAATTTGACGGATGGAGTCATGTACGATTAACCTTGAGCTTTCAAAAGTTGGCGGCTAGAGCCTTTATATTAGTGATGGTGAATAGAACCTTCACTGCAATATTAAATAATTCAATTGTTAAAAAGAATTGTGAAAAAATGCTTTCTGAAACTTATTACTTAAGTATGGTTTAATGAAATTTGGCTTTATGCAAATAAACCCTGTTAAGCTTCCTTTGGAAAGCCCCACATAATCATATTTTCCCCGACTTGCTGAGTACTTTTGTACTCACGTGCTACATCAACTTGTCATCATCAGAAAATCATCAAGACGCAGCTGAAGAGGGTGAGTTCTACCCCGAGGAGTTCGAGGAGGATTGCCAGGATAACTAGACGCTGCGTTTTAGTAAATGCTTTGTGGCGTTTTGGTGTTCGCTTGTTTTTGCTTTCGTTTTCTGCTGTCGTGTCTCCGGTCTTTTGACCGAGTATTGTAATAAGTGGCCATGTGGCCCATACTTTAATATTTATGTTACAACTTTCGTTATGTTCGGCAATGAAGTATCACTGTGACTGTGTGTACTAGCTACTGATCTGGGACTAGTACGGAAATACACAGGAGATTTCGGATAGCCGATCCGGGGTCTCACAGCGGTGGTATCAGAGCCTGGACGATCGTAGGATGTGACCTAGTTAGAATGGCAAAGCCTTAGGGACTTATATTTTTATAAAAACATACTTACAAAAGTTTAAGTTCCGTTGCTTCTACCTCCCCTATCTTAGTGTCTTGTGCTTATCCTATCCTTTATCTAAAATTGGTTTACTAATCCCATTTTATTTCCAAATTTGTAGATGCCGACTGTCACCACTTTTGCCGCTCAGGCTGGGGGTTTCTACGAGGAGCTGTCGCTGATGCTGTAGGAGTTGGGGTTTCCCATCGTCCTGAGTATCACTACCAGTCTGTTTCTGGTCTTGGCCAGGACTTGTGGCAGGTCCGCCTGCTGGTCTTCGCGAGGAGCCAAGTCCGCGATGAGGACCGACCGTTCTACTTCACGGCCGAGAGGTCGATTCTGGCGTACGCGCTTCAGGACGCGACTAGAAAGGCTATCCTCCTGTTGGGGGAAAGCTACCGCGATCGCCTGGAGGACTCCCCGTACCGCCTGTTTCCCCGCTTCCAGGCCGGGATGTGGCACAGCCAGTTCAGGAGTTTGGAGCAGGAGGCCGACCCGATAGTGGTGCACATGGGGTCCCTCATACAGGCTCAGGATGAGCCCTATGTGCGGATCACCGACGAGATGCAGGATCTGCGTCGGGCTTTGACCGCCGCGAGGGAGGAGAACCGTCAGCTCCTAGCGGAGAGGAGGGACGCCCGTTCGCTTCCACCACCGGCGCCTGTGCAAGAGGCACAGCCCGTGGCGCCACCACCACCAGTCCCGGTTTCGGTGGACCCACCTACCCGTGATGTGCCGATCGACGCCCCGCCAGCCAAGCGTCATTAGGGCCTGAGGCTCCGTACCACCGCGCGCAAGTCAGTTCGGCCCCAATCGCCTTTGGGAGTGTTGTTGAGCTTCTTGGCCACCCCTGGAGGTGCAGGACCGTCTTCTTCAGCTACACCTTCCCGCAGCAGGAGCGAGGAGGAGGAGGAGGACACGTCCCTGCGTATCTACGAGAGTGACGCAAGCGTCTAGTGTTCTAGTCTGGAGGACCTTTATTTTGTTTCGATTAGAACGTTGAATAAGTGATTGTTGGTTTGTATTGTGCCCTTAGGCATTTGTGATACAGCCATCCCCAAAACTATTTTGTTTTAATTGGAGTTCAATTAGTTTTCCCTACTGTTGTGTGCTTGTGGTTGTTGTGGATGTTGTTTAGTCCCCTGCCTCTTACCTGTGCTTTTCCCTCTTTCTTTCTGCTTGGCCGCCCTTGTTGCAGATGGAGAACCCTGGCCGTGGTCGTGGCCGCGGAAGACCAGGAGGCCGCGGTAGAGGCCGTGGGCGTGCCCGTGGACCTGTGCACTTCCAAGATGAAGAGTTTGTGGAGTAGCAACAACAGCCGGAGGCCGTTGGACAGTTACCGCCACCTGCTCACCAAGGACCACCCCCTGCCCCTCAGCATGATCCGCCGCCGCCCCACCTCCAGTTCAACTGTCTAACCTCGAGCAGATGATGGCAATGCAGATCCAGCTTCTGCAAGCATTAGCTCAGAACGTTCTAAATCAGCCCTAGGCTGCACCAGCTCAAGCAGCGGAGCCGCCCCAATCCAAGTTTGGGGAGTTCATGAGGACAAGACCTCCCACCTTTTCGGGAGCAGTGGATCCGCTCGAAGCGGATGATTGGCTGAAGGAAGTGGAGAGGAAGCTCCACCTAGCTCAGTGTGACGACCTGGAGAGCGTCAAATTTGCTTCGCACCAGTTGAAGGGCACTGCAGCTAACTGGTGGGAGAATTACTGTGCCGCCCATGCGGACCCGCAGAATATCGCGTGGGATGAGTTCGTGGAAGCTTTCAGAGCCACCCATATCCCGAAGGGCTTCATGGAGATGAAGAGGCGTGAGTTTCATAAGCTTCAACAGGGGAACTTGTCAGTGTCAGAGTATCTGAACCGGTTCACCCAGCTTTCACGCTATGCGGCTGCTGATGTCGCAACTGATGAGGCCAAGATCTGGCGTTTTATGGAGGGCCTTGACCCTAACTTTAAGGTTCAGCTAGTCTCGAGTGACTTTCCGTCGTTCCAGCACATGGTAAACAAGGCTCTGGTTCAGGAGGATGCTCAGCGCCAGCTGTTTGAGTCGCGCAAGTGCAAGATGATGTTCCAGAACCAGCGCGGTGCCAGAAGCTCAAGGCCCTGCACGTTCCAGCAGCAGCAGCCTAATAGGCCAGCAGCCTCCAACGCACCAAGGACCCCAATGTCCACCCCATGCCCGATTGGACAAGCCCCTGCCGGCAATGCAGGAGCTCAAGCTCAGAAGAGTGGAACCGCTATGGCGGGACTGCAGTGCTTCAACTGCAGGGAGATGGGACACTACGCCAACAACTGCCTTGAGAATCGTCAGCCCGTCACCCCAGTGAGGTTCAACCTGGGATCAACGCCAGCCCGTGCTCCAGCGCCGGCTCAAGGAAGAGGAACCCCGCAGACCCCGCGCACCCCAAGGACTGCCGAAAGAGGGCTCGTGAACCACATCACTACTGAGGAGGCCCAAGATGCGCCAGACGTGGTCTATGGTAAGTTCCATGTCAACTCAGTACCTGCTTTAGTTTTGTTTGATTCTGGTGCGACACATTCTTTCATATCAGAGTACTTGGTTAAAAAGCATAGTTGGGATACAGTACAGCTAAGAAACCCTTTAATAGTGCAATCCCCTGGTAAAGAATTAAGAACAAATGCCGTTTGTCCGAAAATGGATATAGTAATAAAAGGGGTAAAGTTCCTAGCGAACTTAATACTATTGGATACTAAGGGTATAGAAGTAATCCTTGGAATGGATTGGTTAACTAAGTATAAGGGTCAGATAGACTGTGCTAGTAGAGCTATCTCTCTTACCAACCCCGAGGGGATTAGAGTGGAATTCTTATCTAATTTTTCCTCTAAGGGGGATAGTACCCTGAATCGTCTGAAAGGCACATCGTTGGAAAATGTACCGATAGTCAATGAGTACCCAGATGTGTTTCCAGAAGAGTTGCCTAGTATGCCACCAGATCGAGATGTCGAGTTTGTGATTGAGCTTGTACCTGGTACCGCTCCAATCTCGAAGAGGCCGTACCGGTTGCCTTCCAATGAGTTGGTCGAGATGAAGAAGCAGATTGAAGAACTGCAAGAGAAAGGATTCATCAGACCCAGTTCGTCGCCTTGGGGATCGCCCGTGATCTTTATCACAAAGAAGGATGGTAGTCTAAGAATGTGCATAGACTACAGGTCTTTGAATGAGGTCACAATCAAGAACAAGTACCCGTTACCTCGGATTGATGATTTGTTTGATCAGTTGAAGGGAGCTCAAGTCTTCTCGAAGATAGATTTGAGGTCGGGATATCATCAGCTGAAGATAAGGAAAGAAGATATTCCGAAGATAGCTTTCACCACCAGATATGGGCTGTATGAGTTTACAGTGATGTCTTTTGGATTAACAAATGCTCCTTCTTATTTTCATGAATCTGATGAATAAGGTGTTCATGGAGTATTTAGACAAGTTTGTGGTAGTCTTCATTGACGACATTCTTGTTTATTCCAAAAGTCAAAAAGAGCATGAAGATCATCTGCGGATAGTCTTGGAGACGTTAAGAGAGCATCAGCTTTATGCTAAATTCAGTAAGTGTGACTTTTGGTTGAAAGAGGTTTCTTTCCTGGGCCATATCATTTCTGCTGCAGGAGTAGCAGTGGATCCAGCGAAAGTAAGGGATGTTTTGGATTGGAAGCAACCAAAGTCGGTCCCAGACATCAGAAGTTTTCTTGGATTAGCAGGTTATTACCGAAGATTCATTGAAGGTTTCTCGAAGATAGCCAGACCTCTTACTCAGCTTCTGAAGAAGGAGAAGAAGTTTGAATGGACTAAAGCTTGTGAGCAGAGTTTTCAGGAGTTGAAGAAGAGATTAACCTCAGCCCCAGTGCTTGTCTTGCCGGATATCCATAAGGATTTTGAAGTATATTGTGATGCTTCAAAACAAGGCCTGAGATGTGTTTTGATGCAAGAAGGAATAATAATAGCCTACGCTTCCAGACAACTGCGATCTCATGAAGAAAACTACCCCATTCATGACTTGGAGTTAGCCGTAGTGGTGCATGCACTCAAGATTTGGAGGCATTATTTGATCGGCAATAGATGTGAGATCTATACGGATCATAAGAGTCTAAAGTACATCTTCACTCAGTCCGATCTCAACCTAAGGCAAAGAAGATGGTTGGAGTTGGTGAAAGATTATAATATGGGAATCCATTATCACCCTAGGAAAGCGAATGTGGTTGCGGATGCGTTAAGCAGAAAAGCTCACTGCAACAATGTTATGGTACAAGAAAGCCAGCCAGCGCTTCATGAAGAATTCCGGCGTCTTAACCTGGAATTTGTGAATGAAGGTTGCATTTACAATGTTGAAGTGAAATCCACCATGGAAGATCAGATTAGGGAGGCTCAGAAGGATGATAAAGGTATTACGGACCTAAAAGAGGGCTTGAAGAAAGGGAAACACCCAGGATTTTCAGAAGATGATAAAGGTACAGTTTGGTTTGGGAAAAGAATAGTAGTCCCCAATCAAGAAGCAATCAAGAATATAGTGTTGAAAGAAGCTCATGATTCAGTATACTCTATTCATCCGGGAGGTACCAAGATGTATGCGGATTTGAAAGAGAAATATTGGTGGTCCAATATGAAGAAAGAAGTTGCTGACTTCGTAGCGCGTTGTGATGTTTGTCAGTTGGTGAAAGCAGAGCATCAGAGGCCAGCCGGTCTATTGCAGCCTTTGCAAGTTCCTGTCTGGAAATGGGAAGAAATTGGAATGGATTTTATAACCAGACTCCCCAAAACTAAATCCGGCTATGATTCCATCTGGGTTATCGTGGACCGATTGACCAAAGTGGCCCACTTTATTCCTGTGAAGACGACTTATTCTGGTGATAAGCTCGCTGAGTTATATATGGCCAAGATTGTGTGTTTGCATGGTGTGCCGAAGAAGATCGTGTCCGATCGAGGTTCCCAATTCACCTCGAGGTTTTGGCAGAGATTGCATGAGGTATTGGGCACAAACCTGAATTTCAGTACGGCTTACCATCCCAGACAGACGGACAGACAGAAAGAATAAATCAAATCTTAGAAGACATGTTAAGAGCCTGTGCTCTAACATACAAAGGTTCGTGGGATCAGAATTTGCCCTATGCTGAGTTTTCATATAACAACAGTTATCAAGCTAGTCTGAAGATGGCACCATTTGAAGCTTTGTACGGAAGAAAATGCAGAACACCCTTGTATTGGAAGGAAACCGAAGGAGGATAGATAATTGGACCAGATATTTTGAAAGAAGCCGAAGAGCAGGTTAGAAAGATTCGGGAGACTCTGAAGACAGCCCAGTCAAGACAGAAAAGTTATGCCGATAACCGTCGAAGGGAATTAAGCTTTGTACCTGGTGATCATGTGTATCTAAAGGTCTCCCCTCTGAAAGGAATGAAGCGGTTTCGAGTCAGTGGAAAGTTAGTGCCCCGCTATATCGGACCATTCCCAGTGGTTGCCAGAAAAGGAGAAGTGGCCTATAAGTTGGAGTTGCCTTCGCAGCTGTCAGGGGTACATGACGTCTTTCATGTGTCTCCGGGTACCCGAGCATCAAATGCCATTGGAGGAAATGGAGCTGAAAGAAGACCTGTCGTATCCGGAGTACCCCGTCAAGATTTTGGATGAAGCCGAGCGTCGAACCCGAAGTCGTGTGATCAAATTCTGCAAGGTTCAGTGGAGTAATCATTCTAAGAAGGAAGCTACCTGGGAACGTGAGGAAGATCTTCGAGCGGAGTTTCCAGATCTCTTTCTTTCTCCGTCTGAACCTCGAGGACGAGATTCTCTCTAAGGGGGGTAGGTTTGTAACATCCTTAGTTTCGCCTTCTGGAGAAAAATCTAATTTAAATTAATTAAATTCAAAAATTGGAGTTTCCCTGGTGTTTATATTAACCTGGCATCCTTTTCCATCAAAAATCGGGATTCAATTCCCTTCCGATCGAAAAATCGAATTTCCAGATTCCCGCCGGTACCCGAAATTTCACCCGAGTTGAAAAATGCTCCAAAAGTCCCGAAACCACTTCAATTATGTCCCAAATATTCCAAAATGATTTTAGGAACCATTCCCCGGATTTTTGGACCTTCGCTCCTATTTTATCTCGCACGGCTTTTGTTTAATGCCTACAATCTGCGCCTGAATATTTAATTCCACAAGTTTCATCCAAATTCTGTAAAACCAATTTTATTGGGTTTCAAATATTCCAAAATAGTTCTAGGAATTTTTCCAGAATTTTTAGACCATTTTTCCTAATTTTTCTCCAGGGCGGTTCATTTACGTAACTCTCGACCAATGAGACGTCGCCACGTGGCATGAACAGTGCGTCATCTTCTACCTCTAGCCATGGAGGAACAGAGAAGAACTCCAACAAGCATTCATGGCTAGGGCATTCTTTAAATGCTCATATCTTCCTCAATTCAACTCCAAATCACGAACGGCCAGTTCCGTTGAATCCGTAGCGACGTCCTCCTACCATCCCCACCATCATTCGTCGCTAATCTCGCCGGAAACCGTCGCATTAAGGAAAAACCGAAATTTGCATTAATGCTCATAACTCGGCCGTTTCAACTCCATTACGCGTGATTCCACTTCCATTCTCTCCGTATAAGAGTCCCCGTTCCGGTAGTATGATCCTCCTTTAGCCTCTCCAACTCGTGCGCCCGTGATATCAAGAAAACCGACGCCGGGTCGCCGTTTTCGGTGTTCTTCAAATTCTTGGCCGTAGATCTGTCTCCGGTGGGTCATTCTTCATGCTACTTGATTTTTGTGACCGTGAGGGAGTCTAGAATCTAACCTTGCAATCAATTTTAGGATCCCTCAAGTTTTGAAGGCGAATTTCGTGTTTTTGTCGGTTCGGCCGGAACGCCGTTCGTCGCCAAATTCGCCGTCTCTGGTGAGAATCAATCCAATTCCATCCTCCTATGGGTCCCTAAGGATGTTATCTAGAGGATTTATGCTTTTGTTTTGTCCAATTTCATGCAAAAATGGGCTAAAAATCGGATTTTTGGTGGAAAAACAAGCCTCTATTTTTTGGGGTTGTGCCCGTGCGTCGTCGTGTGCCGCCGCCGGCCAGCGCCCGCCCAGCCGCTTCGCTGCCGCCTTGCCGCCCGCTGCACCGCTCCGCCAGCCGTGCTTGCCGGCCGCCCGCGCCACCGCCGCGCCACCTTGCCGCCGTCGTCGGCCCCCCCACCGGCCGTGCGCCCCACCCTCTCAAACCCCTCAAGCTCCATCCTTCCCAACCATGGCATGAACCAAGCTTGAAGATGACCACATTAGTATGACAGGTGGGGCCCACCTTCCATAGGGACAAAATAAATCCCAAAATTCAGAAAATTGGAAATGGAATATTCCAGGGAATATTCCTCGTTTTCCAATTTTTCGAAATTCAAACTTCGGACGCTCATAACTTTTCCGTCCGAACTCCGATTGACTCCGTTCAAATTTCCAAATTCATCTAAAAGCAAGATCTACCTGCCAGCACTACTTTTGAAATTTTTAGATTTTATTTATTTTCTTGTATTTATTTATTGCCTCGATTTGCGCGTTGCCGAAGACCCCGACGCGACCGCCGACCCCGCCGCCAGACTTTCCTCGTTCGACGACCTCACCGCGACTGAAGGAAAGTCTCGTTGACGCATATTGAACCGATGTTGCTAAATTGTTTTTGAATGCTTTATAAACTTGCATGCTATGTTTTGTCGTATGTCAAATATAAGGGTATAGTTAATCCGAATTGTAATTTCCTCCTTTGTTATCGACATCCAGGTTATTTGTAACCCTAGGACATTTCCTATACCATGCTTATGCTTATATGGTATCCTTTGTGACACAGTGTGGTAGAATTTCTTAGGACCTTTATCAATGAAAATAACCCATGGGTGGGATTACCCCAAATTAATGATTTCAAGTATGATTTGGAAATTATTATTATGATTTTGGTACTGTTTTTCTAAAATGAAAGAAAAGTAAAAATGGTTTGGACTTGGGCGGAATGGATTGTCGGGTGGTTGCGGATGGAGCACTAGTTGAGAGCTTGTGCAAGTACCGCCCCAAGTCAATTAAGGACCGACGCTTGTGATTGTCCATTCTAAGCATAACCGTACTACCACATGTCTATAATGGTACGACCTGGCCAACTAATTTGTAGAAACCTAACTTAGACTCACCAAATGGTGGAATGTGAGTGCCGGATAGAGGCAATGTCGTTTTTCTCACACGGCGCAAGTGGGGGCTTCTGTACTGGGTGGATGGAACCCTAATAGCAGTGAAACCTCAGCGGGTGGGTCGGGTTAGGCGTATACATTGTAAAGGCCTTATCATGATCTCTCTGCCAGCACACCAACAGAAGTGTGTTAATCCGGAGGCAACAAGAGTTGATCATGTCTTGTGCGTAAAGTTGTACACCTCTGCAGAGTTAAAACTATTCGAATAGCCATGCCTACGATCAAAGGCAAAGCAAAGAATGCTTTCATATTGGTAGACTTTGGTTTTGGTTTTAAAACTAAACGGTGTTTTGTTTTGGGATTCGGGAGTGGTTAGAACTCTCGAATGTTGAATGGCGGATTGAGCCAACCAGGTGGATAGAACCTGTTTTATAATTTGACGGATGGAGTCATGTACGATTAACCTTGAGCTTTCAAAAGTTGGCAACTAGAGCCTTTATATTAGTGATGGTGGATAGAACCTTCACTGAAATATTAAATAATTCAATTGTTAAAAAGAATTGTGAAAAAATGCTTTGTGAAACTTATTACTTAAGTATGGTTTAATGAAATTTGGCTTTATGCAAATAAACCCTGTTAAGCTTCCTTTGGAAAGCCCCACATAATTATATTTTCCCCGACTTGCTGAGTACTTTTGTACTCACGTGCTACATCAACTTGTCATCATCAGAAAATTATCAAGACGCAGCTGAAGAGGGTGAGTTCTACCCCGAGGAGTTCGAGGAGGATTGCCAGGATAACTAGCCGCGTTTCTAGTCGTCACCTATGGCGTTTTGGTGTTTGCTTGTTTTTGCTTTCGTTTTCCGCTGTCGTGTCTCCGGTCTTTTGACCGAGTATTGTAATAAGTGGCCATGTGGCCCATACTTTAATATTTATGTTACAACTTTCGTTATGTTCGGCAATGAAGTATCACTGTGACTGTGTGTACTAGCTACTGATCTGAGACTAGTACGGAAATACACAGGAGATTTCGGATAGCCGATCCGGGGTCTCACAACCCATCTGCCCATATTTTTCGGGAATGCAAACCCACTGGAAGCAGATGATTGGCTGAGGTCCATAGAAAGGAAGCTGCACATCACTCAGTGCATTGGAAATGAGAGGGTACTCTATGCCTCTCATCAGTTAGAAGGTACCACAGTTGAATGGTGGGAGAACTTCTGCGCTTCACATGAGAACCCACAGGAAATCACTTGGGAGGAGTTCACCATTGCTTTCCACCAGTACCATGTGCCTGAAGGAATCATGGACTTGAAGAAGGAAGAGTTTCGAGCTTTGAAGCTAGGCAGCCAGTCAGTGGCTGACTATTTGAACAAGTTCACTCAACTCGCTCGCTACACACCTGAAGATGTAGTGACGAAAAAGGCCAGACAGTCTCGTTTCATGAAGGGACTGAACTTAGGACTGCATGTGGTACTGATCACCCACACCTTTCCGTATTTCCAAGAGCTAGTGAATAAAGCTCTTATCCTTGAAGACAAGCGCAAGGAGCTGGATGACAACAGGAAGCACTGGATGGCACAACAAGGAGCTCGCCCAGGAGCACAAAGGCTGAGAGTTGCACCCAATCAGTTTTTCAGATTTCAGCCTCGGAACGTCGCCAAGACATCATCGCCAGCACCAAGGCCTGCCCGAGTTATCGACACCAAAGACAAGCCGTAGTCGCACTCGCAGAAGCCACCAAGGATGTGAGAGAGGTCATATATAGCAACGAGCCAGGGCACTTTGCCAATAATTTCCCTAAGAAAGGAGGAGGTGTGACGCCTGTTCGCCTCAACCTGGGAACGATGCCTGCAAGGACGCCCGCACCAGGAGGAAACCGTGGAGCTTCTCAAGCTGGAGCTACAGCCCAAGCTATGGTGAGAGGTCGAATCAACCACGTCACCGCTGATACCGCTCAGAACTTGTCGGATGTCGTACTAGGTAAGTTACTGGTTAACTCAATACCTGCAACAATTTTGTTTGATTCTAGAGCTTCACATTCTTTTATATTTTGGAATTTTCCTATTGAAATGGGTTAAGAATGGTGAACCTTAGACATGTGTTGCTAGTTCAATCCCCTGGATTAGAACTCCGATCTAATGTAGGATGTTCTAGGGTAAAGTAATAATAAATGGGGTAGAGTTCCTAGCGAACCTTATTATATTTGATACCCAGACCGTAGATGTTATACTGGGAATGGATTGGTTGTCCAAGCACAAGGCTGTGCTAGATTGTGGACGAAGAGTCGTATTAGTAGAAAGCCTGGATGGCAGAAAGGTGGAGTTTCAAGCAACTGCCGTTCGAGATGGACAACTAATGGTTAACAGTGTGAAGGTAGTCAGCATTGAAGATGTACCAGTTGTTAGTGAGTACCCGGATATTTTTCCTCAAGATCTACCCAGTATGCCGCCAGATAGGGACATTGAGTTCGTGATCGAGCTAGTACCTAGTACAGCCCCGATAGCCAAGAGACCTTATCGGATGTCTATCGATGAGTTGGTGGAGATGAAGAAGCAGATCAAGGAGCTATTAGAGAAAGGATTTATAAGACCCAGTTCGTCACCGTGGGGAGCGCCTGTTCTGTTCGTGGTCAAGAAGAACGATGGAAGTTTTTGAATGTGTATTGATTATCGCGCACTCAATGATGTGACGATAAAGAATAAGTATCCGCTACCCAGCATTGATGACTTGTTTGATCAGTTAAGAGGAGCCGGAATTTTCTCCAAGATTGATCTTCGATCGGGATATCATCAACTAAAGATTCAATCCGAAGACATACCAAAGACTGCATTTTCGTCGAGATATTGACATTACGAGTTCACAGTTATGTCCTTTGGTCTGACAAATGCACCTGCATATTTCATGAACATGATGAATAAAGTTTTCATGGAATACCTGGATAAGTTTGTCGTTGTGTTCATTGATGACATTCTTATCTACTCCAAGACAAGAGGAGAACATGCCGAGCATCTGAGGCTAGTTTTTGAGAAGTTGCGAGAGCAGCAGTTATTTGCTAAGTTTAGCAAATGTGACTTTTGGAAGGGTAAAGTGGAATTTCTTGGACATGTGATGACCGCCGAGGGAGTTGCGGTTGACCCGAGTAAAGTAGAAGCAGTATTGCATTGGGAGCAGCCGAAGTTGGTCACTCAGATTTGTAGTTTTCTTGGAATGACGGGATATTGCCGTCGATTCATTGAAGGATTCTGAATGATTGCTAGACTCCTTACGCAATTATTGAAGAAAGAGAAGAAGTTTGCATGGGCGCTAGAGTGAGAGAAGAGTTTTCAAGAGTTGAAGAAGCGATTAACATCAGCACCAAAGCTAGTCTTACCTGATGTTCACCAGGGCTTTGATATTTATTCTGATGCATCGCGCCAAGGACTTCGATGTGTGTTGATGCAGAACAGAAAGGTAGTCGCTAATGCATCAAGGCAATTAAGGCCGCATGAGGAGAATTACCTGACACACGACTTGGAGTTAGCTGCCATAGTGCATGCTCTGAAGTTGTTGTAACACCCTGGCATCTAGTATCCCGCGAATGTCACCACAAAGACTACTGACAAAACTTTAAGCACATAATTAACACCAAATTACAGCACCTACCATAATGAGTACAAAAATCCGGCAGCATCTCCTTTGTTTCTATAAGATTTGGAACAATCACAATAGCAGTATAGCACAATGTCATGATATAAGAGCATCTAAATCATCTATAACAGGAAGCATTGCAACAACCCAAACCACAATAAATAAACTTAACGTTCCATGACTTAAACGATGGCAACCATGAAGCAAAGCACATAACATCGCAAAGACTAAACCTTAAACCAATTAAGGGAAAACTCCGAAGCAACATCAAATAACGATGGGTAATAAAATGTCTAATTGTGTGCTGTTAGGTGCCGACGTGATGCTAACTCCCATTCCCGTGTGTAGAGGTCAAGGTACCTAAAAACAACATCAAACAACAAGTGTGAGTTCGTCACTCAACAAAGTGTATTGTAATGGAATAAACAACAACATTACTCATTAACACTTTCATCAACGTCTCACAAACGCCATCATAAATTCCATAACATGTTCATCAACATTTCACAACCATCATCATTAAACTCTTGTCTCATCAACATCTCATAAACTCATGCATATATGCAATGCAATGCACATGTCTCCTCGAAGCACATACCGGTATTGCCGAGTGCACACCCGTCGGCGTGCACCCTCTTTCCCCTTCCATCCCGTAGATGGAGGGTGTCTACTCCTCGCTTCCATTCACAACTGTGGATGGAATCACGAGGTAGGTCTTATTCAATGGCGCTCCGAATTAGTCATAACTTTCTCACCACCTTACCGGACTAGTTATGACTTTCTCACCGACATGGCCAGTTCTCCTGCCATGTATGCAAATATGACATAAACATAAACAACTTGCACATAAACTCAACTAATCATTGCATAGCCTCATAATAAACCATTTTCAACATGTCGCAAGCAAGAGTCAATCATGGCATCATATCATAAAACATGTGTAAACCATCCCATTATCAAACATTACGGCTCCCTAAGCCGCAACCACTACAATACACTTGCCTTCAACCGCGGGCGACGGATTGGCGAGAGGATGAGGGCACTCCCGGAGTCACACCACCTGCACATAGGTACCACACACTCAAAACGTGCCCACAAAACAGTACATAAACAATCCCCTACCCCAACTTCGCAATCAACCCTAAAACTCGAAAATAGAGAATTTGTCCCGATGGGACAACAGGCTTCCAACTAGCATAACTTTAGTTCTAGGACACCAATTTAAGTAAACGAGTACATTTTCTCATAGCTTAGGAAATTTCCTAGCTTTTTCTAATTATTGGGAAAAACTTATTCGGCGTCTAAAATTGCCTAATCTACAGATCCACCCGATTTGTCCCAATCGCGTCACAGTTTTGAACACGTTCGGTAAAACAGTCATAACTTTCAAACGGATGATCGGAATTACACGTTCCTAGTGTACACTGAAAGGTACTGAAATTATCTACAACTTTCTCAACATACGGCTGACCAGAAAACGCCTATAAAATTATGAAATCTTAAGCCCTAGGTCGGACGCCCAATCTGCCTGAAACAGAACACCATGCAAACTCTAGATCTCATTGATTCTAACTATTGGTAGCACAACCTATTGATCTAATAACACCAAAGCCTTCTCTAGCACAACACCTAATCCACCCCAAGGATCTCCCAACACCATACCTTATCCCGACGAACGACGATCCGACAAAAACTCCTCCCGGTCGCCCGATCTCCCTCCACGCGCCAATCCCGCCGGATCCTCTCGTCGCGGGGCTTCCCAACGGCAAGGACAGCGAGGAGGAGGGGCGTGGCAGCAAGGGTATGTGGTGGAACTCACCTAGGGCCGGCTAGAGGTGGGGAGGTGGAGGAAGGGGTGGCGCATGGGGATGGGAGGCGCCCATGGTGGGGTGGCGGCTTGAGGGGGTGGGAGAGGAAGGGAAAAGGCGGCTAGGGTTGGGAGGCACAAGGGGGGCGCACTAAGGCAGGGTGCTGCCCTCCTCTCCCTCCTCATGGGCCAAAAAGCCCCCACCTTGGCCCAAGAAGATCCCCCAAGGCCCGAGTTAGGTCCCCCAAGGCCCAAACTTCCTCAGAAGGCCCAAACTCCCGAGAAAAGCCCAAAAACAAGGTACAAAAGTCGTATCTTAATGCCGACATCGAAAAAGTCTCACACCGTCATTCCGTAGTGTCACATTCTCCCCCCCTTAAGAGGATTCGACCCCGAATCCGAGACACACCACTACGGAATCCAAGCAAAACAAAAGATAGCTAGTTTTCACAACTCATACCTGAGGTAAAAAGCTCGGGGTACTTCTCACGCATACGAGACTCCAGCTCCCAAGTCGCTTCCCTCTCAGTCTGATGCAACCACAGGACTTTAACAAACTTGAGCATCCTGTTCTTCAACACTCGCTCCGAGTTCCTCAGAATTTTCATAGGCCGAGACTCAGACGTGAGGTTCTGATCAAGCACCAAAGGCTCTAAAGGAACCACCAACTCCGGGTCATGCAGGTATTTTCTCAGCATCAAAACATGGAACACATTGTGGACTCCTAGCATCGTCTCCGGAAGCTCCAAATGATAAGACAACTTACCAACTCGAGCTATGATCGGAAACGGCCCAACATACTTCGGGCTAAGATTCCCTTTGGTACCAAAATGAATCACACCCTTGGTGGGAGATACTCGCAAGAGTACACTATCACCCCACCGCCAACTCAAGATCTCGCCTTCTCACAATAGCATAGCTTTCTGTCTACTCTATGATGCAAGAAGGTTCTGTCGCACCTCTGCCACCTGATCAATAGTCTGTTGAACCCAATCCGGTCTAAGGACGGCTCTCTCTCCCACTGCATCCCAACAAAGCGGCGATCTACACTTTCGGCCATAAAGCACTTCATAAGGAAAAACAATTACTAGCAACCACCAAGAGGTCCACTAATAATTTAATCAACCCTACCAAGGAACGCATCCACGAAACAATTCTCCAGGAAGGTTTGCATTGAGTCATACACCACCTTTCTTTACTCCTCACTTTTACCCAATTTACGATCAACTACTAGCCACACCAGATGTAACACCCTGGCATCTAGCATGCCTAAATGCTACCAAACATAGGCTAAACAACATCTAAATACCATAGATTAAGATAAATTACAGCAAAGGAGTAAATGCTAAAACCGAAAATTTCGGCAGCATCTCCTTTGTTTTTCCATGGTACGGAGCATCAACAATAATATCACAAGATATATCACAATGGGAAGCATCTAAACAACGATAACCGGTGACATAGCAGCAATTTAAGTCTAGCATATCAAATTTAGCCATACTATGATCTAAAACGAAGTAATGGATGTAACCAAGCACACAAGTAAGGCATACTCCAAGTTCTCAACGCATTAACTTATAATCACAACTACGAATGGAAAAAGTGTGTAAATCTTAATGAGTGAAACTTTGTGAAGATGTGCCACTAAGCCCCTTTCCCGCATGCCAATTTCATGGTACCTAAAAACAACATAAAACACAAGTGTGAGTTCATCACTCAGCAAGTATATTGCAATGGGTCATACAGAATAATTCAATATTATCATCACTACATAACAACTTAACATCATGATTAAGTCATACTTCATATGCAACATCATTTCATATCTCAACCTCATTGAAATCATTTCATCATCATCATAATGTATGCAATGCAATGCAATGCACATGTCTCCTCGACGCAAATACCGGTATTGCCGAGTGCACACCCGTCGGCGTGCACCCACGTCCCCCTTCCATCCCGTAGATGGAGGGTGCCTACTCCTCGCTTCCACTCACCGCGTGGGTGGAATCACGAGGTAGGTCTTACATCCATGGCGCTCCGGATTAGTCATAACTTTCTCACCGACCTTACTGGAATAGTTATGACGTTCTCACCGACCGGGCCAAGTTTCATGCCATGTATGCAACATATGCCATAATCATTAACCATAAACCATTGCATAGCATCTTAACATACCCTTTTTATCATATCATGGCAAACACTAAGCATGGAAAGATAGCATAACATGGAAACAATTGCATTAAGTCAAGACAAGCAAATAAACCACATGCTACTCATCCCAATACACTTGCCTTAAGCTCGGGCGACGGATTGGCGGGATGAGGAGGGCACTCCTGGGGTCACAACACATGCACATAGATGCCACACAATCACAACGTGCCCACAAAACAGTACGCCATCGCCCATCTACCCCAATTTCGCAAACTACTCCTGAAAACGAAAAACAGAGAATCTGTCCCCCCCGGGACAGCAGACTTCAATCTAGCATAACTTTAGTTCTAGGACTCCGAATGGATTAAACGAGTACATCATCGCGAAGCTTAAGAAATTTCCTAGCTTTCTCTAAGTATTTGGAAAAGCTGATTCGGATTCTAAAGTTGTCTAATCTACAAAACACTACGTTCTGTCCCAGCTACGTCACAGATTTGAACACGCTTGGTAAATCGAGCATAACTTTCAAACGGCTGGGCGGAATTGTACGTTCTTTATGTCCACTGAAAGGTATTGAAGTTACCTACAACTTTCTCAACAGGCGGCTGACCAAATTCTGATTGTAAGGTCGCGAAAAATCAAACCCTAGGTCGACTGCACAATCTGCCCGAAGCAGAGAACGTGGCAAACTCTAGTTTTCATCTAATCTACCCAATCACAACACCACCACTTGATCTAAAAGCATCAAAATGACCTCTAGAACAGTACCTAGACCAACCCCAAGGGTCACCTGTAACATCCCAAAATTTTGCTTTTCTTAAAATCATGTGTGATTTGGCACTTTGGTGAATTTTTGGAATTTTCTGGAATTTATTTGGATTTATTTGGAATTTATTTGAATTTATTCCATTTTGAAATAATTAAAGAATTTAATTTTGCAAATAAATTTTTGTTGGAAATATTTTATTTGAGTCCAAAATAATCCAAAATATTTTCCGTAATTTTTCCGAATTTTTCGAGTCATTTGCTATTTTTAATGAATTAAATGAATTACTGGGAATTATTTTAAATATTAAATCGCTGGAAAATCCAACTCGGGTCAAGTACTATTCATCCGACCGAGTCGGACTCGAGTCCGACCCGAGCCAGTTGACTCGACCGAACCACTCTAACCTAATCGATCCCAACCGTTGGATCAAGATCCAACGGTGAGATCCGCCTCGACCCGATCGAGCCGTGTTCGACCGACCCGATCGCGCCGTGCGATCGTGGCGTTGATCGCGACACGTGGGCGGCCACGATTTCGTCGTCTTCCCAGAATCGAGCCGGACTCCGCCGCCGAAAGTCGCCGCCGTGACGATTAGGGCTCGCCCGAGCACGCCTCCGGGGCTATTTAATGCCGGATCGCACCGAGGACCGCCGTGACCCGCGCACTTCTTGCCCTAACCCGCCCGAGCTCTAGCCGCCGTAGGTTCGCCGGAATCGCTCGCCGTAGTTGCGTGAAGCGCCACCACGGTCCTTGCCTCGCCTCGCCGCCGTCCGCCGCCCTCGCCGCCATTGACCCCAGATTCGAAACCCCGAAGCCAGCGCACCGAAGACACCCTCCATCTCGCCGAGCACGCCCCAACCGCCGTTTGGGTGGTCGCTGCCTCGGCGCCGGCAAGCCGCAACTCCGCCGTGAAGCCATCGCCGACCCGAGCTCCACCAACCGTCCGATCAAGATCCAAAGGCCCAGATCGTGCCACGCGTCGCCGGTGAGTTTCCCGTTGAAAATCCTAGATCTAATCCCAACCGCTGGATCTAGATCCAACGGCCCACGATCGATCCACGTGCGCCCCAAGCACATGAGGCCAAACTCAATCCCGGTAGTCGGATTTCAAACCAACGGCCACGATTGTGCCACGCAGCGTCCGTGAAGCCGAATCGCGCCACGCTGCGTCGTGGTCAGCGACACGCGGGGCCGCGTGTCGGCGGCGATCGTGGCGTCACCCATGACGTCATCGGTGGGACCCACTGCCACCGACAGTGGTGAGCCCCGACGTCGACAATGACGTCACGAGTGAGCCCACATGTCGATCTCACGTGGAGCGTGGACCGAGTCCACGGTGGACCCAAGCCGAATGTGGACCGAGCCCATGGATTTGGCGTCGCCAAGAGCCAATCAGGAGCTGCCACGTGTCCATGCCGACGCAATAATTAATTTCCGAAAAGAAAATGATTTATTAATTCGAAATATTGATTCAAATTTAGATTCAAACTTCAAACGCTTATAACTTTTGCGTTTCAACTCCGATTTGAGTGGTTCAAATTTCTAAATTTGTATAAAATTGAGATCTACCTAAATATGAATTTTATTTAATTTTTGGACTAAAGTTTTTCTCTGAAATATTATTTAATTGATTATTTAAACTTTAAATAATCATAACTTTTATGCGTTTTAACTCCAAATTTGATTTATTCCAGCTTCTAAAAATCCAGAAAATTATGTTCTCTCTGTTTATGGATTTTATTTGGAGTTTTGGGATCTTTTGCATAGTGTTTATTTGTGTATTTGCTATTTGCACGCTTTGCGAGTAGACGTTGAAGTCTTGGGAAGGATTCGAAGGAGAAGTGTTGACTCAGATCCAACTCAAGACCAAGAGCAAGTGCTTTTTGAAGGCAAGTTGTGCTTTGACCATATTGATCCTATTTGAAATCTATTTTGATTTAAACTATTGCATGCTAGTTCAATTAGAAAGATACTTTGTTTAAACATGGGGTTAGATAAATACCAATTTGCTATATGACACCTTGATTACTTAAGTATGTGCCATGACCCTTTGTCACCCTAGTTGTGGTTTACTAGTTGGACATTATTAAGTTGCCAACATGGGTTTAGACCGTTGTAGTATCTTTGCTTAGACACACTACGTGCTCATGACATGATTTTGGATAATCAAATGCTAATATGGACTTAATGATATATTGAACCTGTTTTGGAAAAGTATCATGTGATGTTGATGGCACGTGGTGCATGGTAATCAAGCGGGGTTTGATAAAGCAGATTTCGGCCAGGGCATGTGGCAAGAGTAATCAGTGGGCAGTTGTGGCATTGGGAGTGTTGATTTGGTTTTTCGGGTAGTCTTGCCCTGGTCACTCTAAGGACTTAACCTTGCAAGCCTTTGAACTGGTCATACTTGCAACCACATGGGTGGAATGGGACGGCCCTAGTTGACTAAGTCGCTAAGGACTCACTTGTGGAGCCTCGAGTGTCGATTACACCTTTTGTGTGATTGTGCGGGGGCGTATCGTGGTGTGGCAGTACCCATCTAACGGTGTGTTGGTCCCATACTTCGCCTTGGCTAAGGGAAGGGATGGTGTAGAGCACGCGTCTGGGAGA
Source organism: Rhipidocladum racemiflorum (assembly GCA_036346355.1). Lineage (NCBI taxonomy): Eukaryota > Viridiplantae > Streptophyta > Magnoliopsida > Poales > Poaceae > Rhipidocladum > Rhipidocladum racemiflorum. The sequence continues at coordinate 58,105,068 of CM070572.1, read as the reverse complement.
GGACCACCTGTGTTGTTTGAGGCTTCCAAAGGCTTTGTTATGATCGCTCATTCGCATACTCTTGTATGGCGATTCACGGTGACGTGGTGAGTGGATTGTATCTTGTGGGTAAAGTGCATAACCTCTGCAGAGTGTAGAATCTATTTGAATAGCCGAGTCCACAGATCTTTGGACAATGCTCGGGAATTACAGTCAAGGGGTAGACTTTCTGAAAATAACTTGGATTTGAAAGGTTGGGTTGGTTTAACAAAGAAGATGATGGAAATATGGTTTAGGATGGGGAAAAATGTTATTTAAACTTTTGAAAAGTTATTTATGCTTTACTTATTTCTCTGCTTTGAATCTACTTATATTACTTGTCAAAAGTCATTTCTTTGCAAATATACCTTGAGCTATTCCTTTGTACCAAGCCATGCATATAGTATATTAGCTTGCATTACGTGCATGACTTCTTTGAGTACCAAGTACTCACCCTTGCCCCAACACAATATCAGTTGAAGAGGAGATTACGCCACTTTGGAGGAGGAACTCCAAGAGGACCCGACTACTTAGGGATGCGAGCCCAGTCAGTTGCCTGTGGTATACTGGATGGCGCCACGAAGTTTATTTGATTTTCCGCTGCTATTGTTTCTCTCTGAATAAGTTTCGCCCTACGAGGCATATATTTGTAACTTGGCCATAAGGTCGAGTAACCAGTTTTATTACTTTAATAAAGTACTTTTATGGTATCGATTGGTATGATTGTGATATTTACCGATGTTAAAGACTGTGTGCACTAGCGCGTTCCTGGACTAGTGCTGAATACACAGAGGGTCCGGATTTGCAAATTCGGGGTCCCGACAGAGGTGGTATCAGAGCCATACTTGACTGTAGGCTCAACCCTAGCTAGAATGGTCGTAGTGAGGATAAAACCTATTTTCTAAGAGCTAAAAGTTTGTCAAGATAAGAAATGACCTCTCGACTTATCCCCTTCACTCTTTTCTTGTCTCTTGCTAAAATTTTTCCTTACCTTGTCACAATTCAAAAATTCCGAGTTCTTACGTAAAGCACTCTTGTGACAGATGGAGGTTTTCTCGATGAGTGAGCATAGGTTCTTTAGTGAGACTCCTTCGCCGAGTCGCATCATAGAATAAAGAGTCACCCTTTAGGCGTTAGATTCCAGAGTTAGTTCGATTTGGATTTGCTTTGTTTGCTGAGTGTGCAGTATGTGTTGCAAGGCCCTTAGGCATTGTAAGCAGCCATACCAAGTTATTAATAATAAAGATGGACCTTAAAGTTACCCCTTTCGCCTCGCATAAAGTCCATATTACTTGTCTATTCTTGTTTCCCTCTCATCTCTAAACCTAGAGCAAATCAACAGATGGTGAACACCCGTGGGAACTTTGGAAGCAATGGGAGTGGATCTCGCCCAACAGAAAACCCCAATGATGGAGCACCAGCCGCCCTTTGGATGTGCAGAATTTTGGAGCATTTCTTGCTGCTCAGACCAGTTGATGCATGCTATGATGCAACAAATGCAGCACGTCACCGCCAAAGCATCGCCAATCAAGTTAATCGGGGACCACGCCGTAATACAAGGCCGCCGAGTTCATGAGGACTCACCCACCCACTTTCTTCGGGAATGCCAATCCGTTGGAGGCCGACGATTGGTTAAGATCAATTGAGAGGAAGCTACACATAGCCCAATGCATAGGAAATGAGAAGGTACTTTACGCTTCTCATCGGTTGGAAGGAACATGGCCCGAATGGTGGGAGAACTTCGTGCCACGCAGAGAACCCTCAAGATATCACTTGGGAAGAGTTCACACCGCATTCCGACAAGATCACGTGCTGAAGGAATTATGGACCTTAAGAAGGAGGAGTTCAGAGCAGAAGCAAGGTAATCAACCAGTGGCCGACTACGAACAAGTTCACACAGCCTAGCACGCTACGCACTGAGGATGTAGCGACGGATAAATCCGCATACCTCGTTTTATGAAGGGACTTAACTCAGGATTGCAAGTAGGGTTGATCACCCACACCTTTCCAGATTTCCAAGAGTTGGTGAATAAGGCGCTTATTCTTGAGGACAAGCGCAAGGAACCGGATGAGAACAGAAGCGCAGGATGCAACAAAGAAGGATCACGTCGAGAACGCATAGCGCTTGAGAGTTGCACCAAATCAATTCTTGATTCCAACCACGTAATGCAACAAGGACACCATCCTCGGCACCAAGACCCGCCAATCGAACTACCAAACCCCACTTCGCTAGAAACGCTACCCTGTGCAAATAGACGAGGAACAGTGAGACGCCGCTACAATCGCAACGAGCCGAGACACTTTGCCAACAGCTTGTCCGAAGAAGACAGGAAGCGACCCGATTCGCTTCAATCTAGGAACCACCCAGCTAGGACGCCAAAGACAGAGCCACACCCTGCATCAGGTGAGAGGCCGAGTCAACCATGTCACCGCGGATGCATTGCAAAATGCTACGGACGTCGTCTTGGGTAAGTTACTTGTTAACTTCAAGACTGCAGCAGCTTTGTTTGACTCACGGAGCTTCGCATTCGTTTGTTTCGCAAGGCTTTGCTACTAGAAATGACTTAAGGATTGCAAGACTTAAGTGCATGCTTTTAGTTCAAACCCTGGTTCGAACTCCGAGCGGAAGTAGGATGTTCCGGGTGAGAATACTAATAGATGGAATAGAGTTCCTAGCAAACCTTATAATTTTGGAGACCCGGACCTTAGATGTTATATTGGGAATGGATTGGTTATCCAAGCACAAGGTCAGTATTGGATTGTGGACGAAGGACTATCTCGATTGAGAGCCCGTGTGGGAAGAAAGTGGAATTTCAAGCCACTGCAGCTAGAGATGGACAGTTGATGGTTAACAGTACCAAGGCAATCAGCATAGAGGATGTCCCAAGAGTGAATGAGTACCCGATGTTTTTCCCGAAGATCTACGGTATGCCGCCAGACGAGGACATAGAGTTTGTGATAGAGCTTGTACCTGGTACAGCACCGATAGCAAAGAGACCCTATCGGATGTCAACCGAGGAGTTGGTAGAGATGAAGAAACAGCTAGAAGAGTTAATGGAGAAAGGATTTATCAGACCAAGTTCGTCGCCATGGGGAGCACCAGTTTTGTTTGTCAAGAAGAAGGACGGGAGTTTCAGGATGTGCATCGACTACCGTGCACTCAATGAAGTCACCGTGAAGAATAAGTATCCGCTACCCAGGATTGATGATTTGTTTGATCAGTTAAGAGGAGCCGGAGTTTTCTCCAAGATTGATCTGAGATCGGGATACCATCAGTTGAAGATCCGATCAGAGGATATTCCGAAGACTGCATTCTCGTCAAGATATGGACATTACGAGTTTACAGTTATGTCCTTTGGACTGACCAATGCGCCAGCTTATTTCATGAATATGATGAATAAGGTGTTCATGGAATATTTGGACAAGTTTGTCGTCGTGTTCATAGACGATATCCTAATCTACTCCAAGACAGAGGATGAACATGCCGAACACTTAAGGCGAGTTTTGGAAAAGTCGAGGAACAGCAACTTTTCGCCAAGTTCGCAAGTGTGATTTTTGGAAGGACAAGGTGGAGTTTCTTGGACATGTGATGACCGCAGAAGGAGTCGCCAGTAGATCCAAGCAAAGTAGAAGCTGTGTTACATTGGGAGCAACAAGATCGTGACCAGGTCGGAGTTTCCTTGGAATGGCGAGGATATTACCGCCGTTTCATCGAAGGTTTTTCGACAATTGCGAAATCTCTTACGCAATTGCTGAAGAAGGAAAAGAAGTTTGCATGGACGCCTTGAGAATGTGAGGAAGGATTTCAGGAGTGAAGAAGCGATTGACATCAAGACCGGTGTTAGTTCTACCGGATGTTGCTCAAAGCTTCGATATTTATTGTGACGCATCGCGCCAAGGACTTGGATGTGTGCTGATGCAGAATGGAAAGGTCGTCGCTTATGCATCAAGGCAGCTGAGGCCGCATGAGGAAAATTATCCGACACATGACCTAGAGTTAGCCGCCGTAGTGCATGCTTTGAAGATATGGCGTCACTATCTGATTGAAACAGATGTGAAGTATATACGGATCATAAGAGCCTTAAGTACATATTCACCCAGTCGGATCTGAATATGAGGCAAAGGAGATGGCTAGAATTGATCAAGGACTATAATGTTGGAATCCATTACCATCCCGGGAAGGCCAACGTAGTAGCCGATGCTCTGAGTCGGAAGAGCCATACCGTGAGTACGTTGCTAGCCACAAGTCAGGATGAGTTATGTGAGGATTTCCAGAAAATAAAGATTGAGGTTGTACCTAGCGGATTCTTGGCCGCCTTGGAAGTAAAGCCTACTCTAGAGGACCAGATCCGAGAAGGACAGAAGGATGATGACAAGATCCGTAGGATTAAGTCCAAAATGGAGGAAGGCAAGGCAAAGGATTTCAAGCTAGACGAGCAAGGCACGTTATGGATGAAGGATCGCATTTGTGTGCCTAACAAAAAGGAGTTAAAGCAATCGATTCTCGAAGAAGCCCATGACTCTAAGTACTCGATTCATCCTGAAGCGCCAAGATGTATCGGGATCTGAAGGAGAGATTACGGTGGCCGAGTATGAAACGTGAAGTTGCCGAGCATGTTGCATTGTGCGGCGTATGCCGAGAGTCAAGGCAATGCATCAGAGACCAGCAGGATTGCTACAACCGCTGAAAATACCTGAGTGGAAGTGGGAGGAAATCGGAATGGATTTCATTACCGGTTTGCCGAAGACTCAAGGAGGTTATGACTCCATATGGGTTATAGTGGATCGCTTGACTAAAGTAGCCCATTTTATCCCGTGAAGACCATTTACTCGGGAGATAAGTTAAGCGAGTTGTACATGATCAGATTGTTTGTTTGCACGAGTGCCAAAGAGGATTGTATCGGACAAAGGTACCCAATTTACCTCAAGGTTCTGGAATAAGTTGCATGAAGCCATGGGAACCCGTTTAAACTTCAGTACAGCTTATCATCCACAGACGGATGGACAGACCGAAAGAGTCAACCAGATTCTAGAGGATATGTTGAGAGCTTGTGCATTGGCTTATGCTACCTCTTGGGATAAAAGTTTGCCGTATGCCGAGTTTAGTTACAACAATAGTTATCAGGCTAGTTCTGAGATGTCACCTTTTGAGGCCTTTGTATGGTCGACCACTGTCGGACACCATTGAATTGGAATGAGACCGTGGCGCCGTGTCTTTGGGCCTGATATTCTTCAAGAGGCCGAGGAAGCGGTCGCTATGATTAGGGAAAGGTTGAAGATAGCCCAATCTCGACAGAAGAGTTATCTTGACAATCGTCGCGAGATTTGAGTTTTGATCCTGAAGAATTTGTATACCTCAGAGTTACGCCTCTCAGGGGAGTTAAGAGGTTCCATGCCAAAGGGAAACTCGCACCCCGTTATGTTGGACCATTTAAGATTTTGAGTCGCAGAGGTGAAGTTGCCTACCAGCTGGAGTTGCCACAGTCGTTGGCAGGAGTGCATGACGTGTTCCATGTGTCCCAGTTGAAGAAGTGTCTCAGAGTTCCTGAGGAACAGGCACCGCTAGAGTCAATTGTGTTGCTAGAGGATTTGACTTATAAGTAACATACTGTGAGGATTCTAGACACAATGGATCGAGAAAAAAGAAATAAGTCAACACTATTCTGTAGAGTTCAGAAGAGCAACCATGAAGAAAGCGAATCGACTTGGGAGCTGAAGAGGATTTGAAGAAAGAATTTCCAAACCTATTTCTTTAGTGAGCCACTGAATCTCGGGGACGAGATTCTATTAAGAGGGGAGGTTTGTAACATCCCAAAATTTTGCTTTTCTTAAAATCATGTGTGATTTGGCACTTTGGTGAATTTTTGGAATTTTCTAGAATTTATTTGGATTTATTTGGAATTTATTTGAATTTATTCCATTTTGAAATAATTAAAGAATTTAATTTTGCAAATAAATTTTTGTTGGAAATATTTTATTTGAGTCCAAAATAATCCAAAATATTTTCCAGAATTTTTCTGGAATTTTTCTGAGTCATTTGCTATTTTTAATGAATTAAATGAATTACTGGGAATTATTTTAAATATTAAATCGCTGGAACATCCAACTCGGGTCAAGTACTATTCATCCGACCGAAGTCGGACTCAGTCCGACCCGAGCCAGTTGACTCGACCGAACCCACTCCTAACCCTAATCGATCCCAACCGTTGGATCAAGATCCAACGGCTGAGATCCGCCCGACCCCGACCGAGCCGTGTTCGGACCGGACCCGATCGCGCCGTGCGATCGTGGCCGTTGATCGCGACACGTGGACGGCCACGATTTCGTCGTCTTCCCGTAACCGAGCCGGACTCCGCCGCCGAGTGCGCCGCCGTGACCGATTAGGGCTCCGCCCTGAGCACGCCTCCCGGGGCTATTTAATGCCCGGATCGCACCCCGAGGACCGCCGTGACCCCGCGCACTTCTTGCCCTAACCCGCCGAGCTCTAGCCGCCGTAGGTTCGCCGGAATCGCTCGCCGTAGTTGCGTGAAGCGCCACCACGGTCCTTGCCTCGCCTCGCCGCGGTCGGCGGTCCTCCGCCGCCTTTGACCCCAGTTCAAACCCCGGCCAGCGCACCGAAGACACCCTCCATCTCGCCGGAGCACGCCCCAACCGCCGTTTGGGTGGTCGCGTCCTCAGCGCCGGCAGCCGCAACTCCGCCGTGAAGCCATCGCCGACCGAGCTCCACCAACCGTCCGATCAAGATCCAAAGGCCCAGATCGTGCCCGCCACTTCTGAGTTTCCCGTTGAAAATCCTAGATCTAATCCCAACCGTTGGATCTAGATCCAACGCCCACGATCGATCACGCGCGCCCCAAGCACATGAGGCCAAACTCAATCCCGGTAGTCGGATTTCAAACCAACGGCCACGATTGTGCCAGCGTCGCCCAGGAAGCCGAATCGCCGCGCCCACGCCGCGGCAGTGATCACCGACACGCGGGGCCCGCGTGTCGGCTGATGCCGTGGACGTCACCCATGACGTCATCGGTGGGACCCACTGTCAAGCACCGTGGCCGAGCCCGGCCGACGCCAAAGAATGACATCACCCGAGTGGGCCCACATGTCGGGCCTCACGTGAGCGTGGGCCGAGTCCACGGTGGACCCAAGCCGAATGTGGACCGAGCCCATGGACCGGTGGCGTCAGCGAGGCCAATCAGGAGCTGCCACGTGTCCATGCTGACGCAATAATTAATTTCCGAAAAAGAAAATGATTTATTAATTCGAAATATTGATTCAAATTTAGATTCAAACTTCAAACGCTTATAACTTTTGCGTTTCAACTCCGATTTGAGTGGTTCAAATTTCTAAATTTGTATAAAATTGAGATCTACCTAAATATGAATTTTATTTAATTTTTGGACTAAAGTTTTTCTCTGAAATATTATTTAATTGATTATTTAAACTTTAAATAATCATAACTTTTATGCGTTTAACTCCAAATTTGACGATTCCAGTTTCTAAAAATCCAGAAAATTATGTTCTCTCTGTTTATGGATTTTATTTGGAGTTTTGGGATCTTTTTGCATAGTGTTTATTTGTGTATTTGCTATTTGCACGCTTTGCGAGTAGACGTTGAAGTGCCGGAAGGATTCGAAGGAGAAGTGTTGACTCAGGATCCAACTCAAGACCAAGAGCAAGTGCTTTTTGAAGGCAAGTTGTGCTTTGACCATATTGATCCTATTTCGAAATCTATTTTGATTTAAACTATTGCATGCTAGTTCAATTAGAAAGATACTTTGTTTAAACATGGGGGTTAGATAAATACCAATTTGCTATATGACACCTTGATTACTTAAGTATGTGCCATGACCCTTTGTCACCCTAGTTGTGGTTTACTAGTTGGACATTATTAAGTTGCCAACATGGGTTTAGACCGTTGTAGTATGCTGCTTAGACCTGCTACGTGCTCATGACATGATTTTGGATAATCAAATGCTAATATGGACTTAATGATATATTGAACCTGTTTTGGAAAAGTATCATGTGATGTTGATGGCACGTGGTGCATGGTAATCAACTGGGGTTTGATAAACAGATTTCGGCCAGGGCATGTGGCAAGAGTAATCAGGTGGGCCAGCTTGTGGCATTGGGAGTGTTGATTTGGTTTTTCGGGTAGTCTTGCCCTGGTCACTCTAAGGACTTAACCTTGCAAGCCTTTGAACTGGTCATACTTGCAACCACATGGTGGAATGGGACGGCCCTAGTTGACTAAGTCGCTAAGGACTCACTTGTGGAGCCTCAGGGTGTCGATTACACCTTTTGTGTGATTGTACTGGGAGCGTATCGTGGTCGTGGGCCAGTACCCATCTAACGGTGTGTTGGTCCCATACTTCGCCTTGGCTAAGGGAAGGATGGTGTAGAGCACGTCTGGAGAGGACCACCTGTGTTGTTTGAGGCTTCCGAAAGGCTTTGTTATGATCGCTCATTCGCATACTCTTGTATGGCGATTCACGGCTGACGTGGTGAGTGGATTGTATCTTGTGGGTAAAGTGCATAACCTCTGCAGAGTGTAGAATCTATTTGAATAGCCGAGTCCACGGTACTGGACAATGCTCGGGAATTACAGTCAAGGGGTAGACTTTCTGAAAATAACTTGGATTTGAAAGGTTGGGTTGGTTTAACAAAGAAGATGATGGAAATATGGTTTAGGATGGGGAAAAATGTTATTTAAACTTTTTGAAAAGTTATTTATGCTTTACTTATTTCTACTGCTTTCGAATCTACTTATATTACTTGTCAAAAGCTGTTTACTGCAAATATACCTTGAGCTATTCCTTTGTACCAAGCCATGCATATAGTATATTAGCTTGCATTCTGTGCATGACTTGCTGAGTACCAAGTACTCACCCTTGCCCCAACACAATATCAGTTGAAGAGGAGATTACGCCAGCTTTGGAGGAGGAACTCCAAGAGGACCCGACTACTTAGGGATGCGAGCCCGATCGCTTGCTGTGGTATCTTGGATGGCGCCACAAGTTTATTTGATTTTCCGCCGCTATTGTTTCTCTCTGAATAAGTTTTAAGCCCCTACGAGGCATATATTTGTAACTTGGCCATAAGGTCGAGTAACCAGTTTTATTACTTTAATAAAGTACTTTTATGGTATCGATTGGTATGATTGTGATATTTACCGATGTTAAAGACTGTGTGCACTAGCGCGTTCCTGGACTAGTGCTGAATACACAGAGGGTCCGGATTTGCAAATTCGGGGTCCCGACATCACCCAAATCATACCTCTTCCCGAAGAACGACGAACGCCGAAATCCTTCCTCCCGAGCTCCCCGATCGTCCTCCTCCCGCCGGAACCGCCGGATCTCGTCGTCGCGGGGCTTCCCGATGGAGGGGACAGCGAGGTTGCGCGGTGGGGAGCTCCCCTAGGGCAGCAAGGGAGGTGGAGAGGGGAGGTGGAGAGGGGAGGTGGAGAGGGGAGGTGGAGAGGGGAGGTGGAGGTGGAGGCGCAAGATGGGGGAGTAGGGGAGTGTGGCGGCTAGGGTTAGGGAGGGGAGTGGTTTGGGGCGTAGGGAGGGCTAGGGTGGGCAGAAATTGTAGGAATTCCCCCCCCATAGGCCCAAAAACTCCCCACTGAAGGCCCATGGCTCAACCCCCTAGGCCCAACTCCTCCCAAAGAGGCCCAAATCCTCCCGAAAAGACCTAAAACTTCTGGAATCACAAAAACATGTGAAAAATTCATACCGTAATGTCACACCAGATTTCTCTTACTAAGAAGGTCTCGCCCTCACATCTTTCCACTCAAAGAACCAGGACAAGGAGTAAAATCATCGAGTGAGCTCAACCATAAACCATGAACCCAATTGATCCCCATGCATAAATTCGAATCCAATGCACTACAATCACTTTGGAAAGGATTCGGTAACATCCAAAGAGCACTCATTTTAATTTCCTAAGCCAAGACGCAAAGGAAACACTAAAATCTCAAATCAATGCGATTCAATTCGCATCGGGGAGCACTCAAACAAAAGAGGGACTCCACACAAATCTTTGACAGAAGTTCTCAACAATCAAAGACAACTCGACTCACTTTCGCCACAGCCAAACATCTCATTTTAACCAAAATCAACATTTTGGAAGAGAAAATCGATTCTCAAATCAAACAAAAGAATCCACAACCGCCACAATAACTCTCAAAGAGAAAAGGAAACTCAATTCTCTTACAGCATAGCCAAATGCCAGAACTTATTCACTCTTTCTTTTCATGCTAGATAGCAATGGGAACCTCAATTCATGACATGAATGCAAACTTTTCAAGAGCACTCCGGATTAGTCATATATCCCTATATGACTTTCTCACTGACCTAGCTCAACAACTCTTTTATTTAGGCAACTCTTTTTCACAAAGGCAAACACCAAGCCTTTACTAAGGCAAAACATCTCTTGAACAATCACAGAGCATCTATGAACAGTCATAAGTTCACACTTTTGAAACACTTGCAAACACCACACATTTATTCAATTAAACCAAACTCTAGTCAAGATAGAGTTACAAGAATTTTTCAACTCAATAACTTTCAATGCAACCCATTAGGTTTATTTGCTTCCTTTAAATACTGATTACAAAGATAATTCAGGTTGCACGCGAAAGGACGTGATCCACTCATATACTATTGGGTATAAAACCCCATAATCATCACATAAGCTAAACAGCTTAGCCAAAAACAAAGATTGGCACTTTTCTAATAACCACCATCGGTCATTATATCAAAAACTCTAAACCATGTCTATCTTATGACAATCAACAAGGAGAACAACGTCCTCACAACTTCGGCATAATTAACTTACCAGTTAACTCAACATAAGACTCATATCAACTTCCTCTTTTGGCCTACCAACCAATATGACTCATCATTCGTACAACTGTTTATCCCAAGCTTAAAACACATCTCTTCATCACTTATTTCGACATAAATAACAAGTTGCCGCTACTCAACATACTCCAACTATTAAAATGAATTTAATAAGTTAGACCATCACGATGCTCTTAAAGCAACAACAAAACCTATATCTTCGCAATTGACATCGATACTAGCATTACAGGAACACCACTGCATACTTCCAAGTATACTAATAGTTTGAAACATATAAATAATGACTCTAATCAACTTCCAAATTAAGGTCACAAACCGACATGATTAAATTTCTCTACTAACAAGTTAAATTAAAACGTCTTTAAACAACCAACAAGGTTTCCTTAACAATATCAGTAGTTTAAAGTTTTAAGCATTAACAATGTTCAGCTACACATTTAATAAATGGGGCGTATTACCTCACTTCAAAATAAAGCAACAAACTCTAAGCATGTTCATTAACACATTTGATCATTACTCGCTATAGAAATAAATCTACGGCACTAGAAGTTCATTTAATTTTAAGCTAAAGATAAAAATTACATTTAATTGATTCAACTCACAAATTAACTTAGGAGTACATCATTTCCATAAACCACATTGTTACATACTTCATACCATGATAAACAACAATTTTCACTTTTGACAACTAATTTCAGTCAGATGACTACTTACTTTATTTGCAGCATTTTCTTTTTAACACTCAACCAAAATTCACAAAGAAACTTGACTCTCTAAGTTGCAATGGGATAAACTCAAACTTGGTCATGCAAAAGAAAATTCTCCAAAACACTTTTCAATCTTAAAGACTCCCATAGAGGAAAATGGTTGAAAAACAATTTTCTCAAAAGGGAATCAAGCGATCAAGTAATCCTTTTCAAGTAAAGCCTTAACACCAAACCCCAAACTTTCATCAAACAAGAAGGGTTTTCAAAGATGATTTCTCAAACCAGTAAAATGACGAAATCAAACACCACTTACTCCTACAAAGCCACAGAACTTCAGCCCTGACAACCAGGTATGGCATAACACCGCAGTAACTCTTTTGACCTCGGAGAAAGACAAACACAGGATTAAATTGAGTGCTTTTCCCCGTAAAGCAATCAACAACTAGGCATCAAAGCTGGACAGGCGACCAAAAGAAATGCAACACTAGACTTTTCTTCTTCGTCTTCAACCAAGGAAGACAAAACCACACACCGCATACGGAACAATTCGCGAAAAATCCAATACCAAACACTTTTCTTTTGGTTTCAATGAACTAAAACCAAGAAAACCAACCAAGACCGATCGTCAGAACGGTAAAGAACATCCGAAGGAATCCACCACCAATCTCTTCTATTTGACTCCAGTCAACTACCCGATCTACAACAGAAAGTGTATGCACTCGTCTCCTACATGGGGTTAATAATTCTTCGGTGATGGCGTTAACCGGCCACACCGTCAAACCACACCATAACTATGAACAAAAAGAGGTGACCGAAACCCTTCGGCACCACAACCCAACTTTATCACAAATATAGCAACTCAATCAAATCTATCATAAATATAGCATTATACATCATCAAAAGTAGCATTCAACATCAAAGCTTAGATACAATATTTAAGCGGAAAGCAACGGTACCCATACCCTTTCCTACTGTGCATCCATGTGTGTCAAATTTTAAATTAGTTATTCCACTTACACAAGTTTTAATGTTGCTATCCTATGACAAAATTTTAAGTACAACCTAAGCCATGTTTCTAGGTTATCCCACATCAAAATTTTAGTTGAACCTATGACAATTCACTAAATTCATACACCACGGACCTGAAGCCCGCTCTGATACCAACTGTAACACCTCGGCATCTAGTATGCCATGAATGTCGCCACAAAGACTACTGACAACATTCTAAGCACATAATTAACACCAAATTACAGCACCTACCATAATGAGTACAAAAATTCGGCAGCATCTACTTTGCTTCTTTAAGATTTGGAACAATCACAATAGTAGTATAGCACAATGTCATGATATAAGAGCATCTAAATCATCTATAACAGGAAGCATTGCAACAACCCAAACCACAATAAATAAACTTAACGTTCCATGACTTAAACGATGGCAACCATGAAGCAAAGCACATAACATCGCAAAGTCTAAACCTTAAACCAATTAAGGGAAAACTCTGAAGCAACATCAAATAACGATGGGTAATAAAATGTCTAATTGTGTGCTGTTAGGTGACGACGTGATGCTAACTCCCATTCCCGTGTGTAGAGGTCAAGGTACCTAAAAACAACATCAAACAACAAGCGTGAGTTCATCACTCAGCAAAGTGTATTGTAATGGAATAAACAACAACATTACTCATTAACACTTTCATCAACGTCTCACAAACACCATCATAAATTCCATAACATGTTCATCAACATTTCACAACCATCATCATTAAACTCTTGTCTCATCAATATCTCATAAACTCATGCATATATGCAATGCAATGCACGAGTCTCCTCGAAGCACATACTGGTATTGCCGAGTGCACACCCGTCGGCGTGCACCCTCTTTCCCCTTCCATCTCGTAGATGGAGGGTGCCTAGTCCTCGTGTAACACCCCGGCATTTAATATGCCTGAATGCCACCAAACATAAGCTAAACAACATCTAAATACCACAATTAAACATAATTTCTAGCAAAGGTGCACATGCTAAAAACCGAGATTTCGGCAGCATCTCCTTTGTTTTAACATGATTTGAAGGAGCAACACAGTAAAGCAATATAAGGCAATATGAGAGACAGCTAAAACAACAATAATTAAAGACTTAATGACAATATAAGTCTATTTTCAAGCACTTAATGTCTCCAAGAGTCAAACGAACATTAAAATTCTCAAATAGCAAAGCTAAACCTTAAAGCAATAATCATCACACGCAGTTTATTATCAAAACTAATTGAATGACTTGTGGAATTAAAATGAGTGAAGCTACGTGCGGACGTGTGACTATTTCCCTTCCCCGCATGCCGGTCTCATGGTACCTAAAACAACAAGAAAACACAAGCGTGAGTACAAAACTCAGCAAGCATATTGCAACGGTACAACAAGAACAATTACATAGCAATAATATCTCACATCATGTAAACCATCTCATTCATGGTCACATATCATCATCATCATCATGTATGCAGTGCAATGCGATGCTCATGTCTCCTTGGAAACTCATACCGGTATGGTTGAGTACACACCCGTCGTTGTGCACTCTCTCCCCCCTTCCATCCCGAAGATGAAGGGTGCCTACTCCTCGCTTCCGTTCACCACGGTGAATGGAATCACGATGTAGGACTTACTCATTGGCTCTCCGGAATAGTCATAACTTTCTCACCAACCTTCCCCGGACTAGTTATGACTTTCTCACCGCCCGGGCCATGTAACATGCCATGTATGCAATTATGCCAACATCATATTTAATTTGTACATTAACACATGGCATCATAACATAATAAACATGCTCATCATATCATTGGCAATCATTAAAGCATGGCAAGTGATCATATCATATAGTCAATTTCATCTATTCTCAACAAGCCACCTACAAATCGCTATCCATTACAATACACTTGCCTCAACCACGAGCAACGGATTGGCGGGAAGTAGAAGGCACTCCCGGGGTCACACCACCTGCACATAGGTACCACACACTCACAATAATGTCCACAAAATAGTATGCAAACCCTCATCTACCCCGACATTGCCAACTACTCGCAACACCCAAAAACAGAGGTTCTGTCCCGTCAGGACAGCAGCCTTCCAAAAGGCATAACTTGAGTTCTGGGACTCCGAATCAATTAAACGAGTACATCCCCAACTTTTTCTAAGTATATGGAAAGACTGATTCGGACTCTAAACTTGTTTAATCTACAAACTACCGAGATCTGTTCAAATCACGTCACAGATTTTAACACGCTCGGTAAAACAGCCATAACTTTCAAACGGCTGAGCGGAATTTAAAGTTCTTTATACCCACTGAAAGGTATTGAAATTACCTACAACTTTTTCAACAGCCGTATGACCAAATTCCGACTCTAAATTGCCGAAAAACCAAACCCTAGGTCGACTGATCATGCTGCCCGAAACAGAAAACGTGGCAACTTCTAGATCTAATCCAATCTACTCAATTCCAGCACCACCAATTGATCTAAAAAGATGATATTGATCCTTAGAACAGTACCTAGCCCAACTCCAAGGAGTCCCATGGCCATACCTTCGCACAACGCACGAAAACCCAATAGATCTCCTCCCGGATCGCTCTTCGCTCCTCGCTCCAACGGATGGATCCTCGAGGTGCAGGGGTGGGGAGGCTACCCTAGGGCAGCAAGGGGTGGAGGAGAGGTAGTGGGGAGGTGGTGGAGAGGTGGGGAGCAAGGGGCAAGGGGGTGGGGGCGCACGGCCAAAGGGGAGGGAGAGGTGGTGGGGCGGCTAGGGCCAAGGGAGGAGGTGGGAGCGCACAAGTGGGGGTGGGGGCGCAAGGAGGGCAGGGGAGGCCCCTTTTACCAGCCCACACAAGTCTCCTAGTCCTAAATGGACTCATACTCCATCCCACCAAAGCCCACAACCCCTTCTTTTAGGCCCAAACTCCCCCGGAAAGGCCCAAAACCCCGGAAACGGCCCGAAAACGCTATTAACCTTCATACCCTATGGTTTTAACCTTAATTCCACATTTCATAATGTTTTTGAGTTCAACATTCACTTTTTATAAGGTTACGACACTCCGTGGTGTCACACCTCACTTCCATTCACAACTGTGGATGGAATCACGAGGTAGGTCTTATTCAATGGTGCTCCAGATTAGCCATAACTTTCTCACCGACCTTACCGGACTAGTTATGACTTTCTCACCGACCTGGCCAGTTCTCATGCCATGTATGCAAATATGACATAAACATAAACAACTTGCACATAAACTCAACTAATCATTGCATAGCCTCATAATAAACCATTGTCAACATGTCGCAAGCAAGAGTCAATCATGGCATCATATCATAAAACATGTGTAAACCATCCCATTATCAAACATTACGGCTCCCTAAGCCGCAACCACTACAATACAATTGCCTTCAACCGCGGGAGACGGATTGGCGAGAGGATGAGGGCACTCCCGGGGTCACACCACCTTCACATAGGTACCACACACTCAAAACATGCCCACAAAACAAGACATGAACGATCCCTACCCCGACTTCGCAATCAACCCCTAAAACTCGAAAACAGAGAATCTGTCCCGACGGGACAGCGGTCTTCCAACTAGCATAACTTGAGTTCTAGGACTCCAAATTAAGTAAACGAGTACATTTTCTCGTAGCTTAGGAAATTTCTTAGCTTTTTCTAAGTATTGGGAAAAACTAATTCGGCCTCTAAAATTGCCTAATCTACAGATCCACCCGATTTGTCCCAATCGCGTCATAGTTTTGAACACGTTCGGTAAAACAGCCATAACTTTCAAACGGCTGATTGGAATTACGCGTTCTTGGTGTCCACTGAGAGATTTCCACAACTTTCTCAGCATACGGCCGACCAGAAAACGCCTATTAAATTACGAAATCTTAAGACCTAGGTCAGACGCCCAATCTGCCCGAAACAGAACACAATGCAAACTCTAGATCTCATTGATTCTAACTATTGGCAGCACAACCTATTGATCTAATAACACCAAAGCCTTCTCTAGCATAGCATCTAATCCACCCCAAGGATCTCCCAACACCATACCTTAGCACGACGAACGATGATCCGACGAAAACTCCTCCCGGTCGCCCGATCTCCCTCCACGCGCCAATCCCGCCGGATCCTCTCGTCGCGGGGATTCCCAATGGCGAGGACAGTGAGGAGGAGGGGCGTGGCAGCAAGGGGATGTGGTGGAACTCACCTAGGGCCGGCTAGAGGTGGGGAGGTGGAGGAAGGGGGTGGCGCATGGGGAGGGGAGGCGCCCATGGTGGGGTGGCGGCTTGAGGGGGTGGGAGAGGAAGGGAAAAGGCGGCTAGGTTTGGGAGGCACAAGGGGGGCACTAAGGCAGGGTGCTGCCCTCCTCTCCCTCCTCATGGGCCAAAAAGCCCTCACCTTGGCCCAAGAAGGTCCCCCAAGGCCCAAACTCCCCCGGAAGGCCCAAACTCCTGGGAAAAGCCCCAAAACAAGGTACAAAAGTCGTATCTTAATGCCGACATCGAAAAAGTCTCACACCGTCATTCCGTAGTGTCACAGTTGTGGCGTCACTATCTTATTGGGAATAGGTGCGAAGTTTATATGGACCATAAGTGTCTTAAATATATCTTTACTCAGTCGGATCTGAATATGAGGCAGAGGAGATGGTTGGAACTAATCAAGGACTACAATGTCGGAATTCATTATCATCCCGGTAAGGCTAATGTAGTAGCTGATGCTTTGAGTTAGAAGAGCCACACTGTGAATATACTGATGATTTTCAGAAAATGAAGCTGGAAGTTGTACTAGAAGGATTTCTGGTAGCCTTATAAGTGAAGCCTACCTTAGAAGACCAGATCAGGGAAGGTCAGAAGGATGATGACAAGATAAAGAGAATTAAGTCCAAGATGGATGAAGGCAAGGCTAAGGACTTCAAGCTGGATGAGCAGGGTACGCTGTGGATTAAAGATCGCATCTGCGTGCCGAATCAGAAAGAGCTGAAGCAGTTGATTCTAGAAGAAACCCATGACTCGAAGTACTCAATTCATCCGGGAAGTGCCAATATGTATCAAGACTTGAAGGAGAGATTTTGGTGGCCAAGCATGAAGCGTGAGGTTGCCGAGCATGTTGCTTATGCGACATATGTCAAAGGGTAAAGGCAATGCATCAGAGACTAGCTGGATTGCTGCAGCCACTGAAGATACCTGAATAGAAGTGGGAGGAAATTGGTATGGACTTTATTACCGGTTTTCCTAGGACTCAGAGTGGGTACGATTCCATATGGGTCATAGTGGATCGGTTGACCAAAGTAGCTCATTTCATACCTGTGAAGACCACTTATTGTGGAGACCGCTTAGCGGAGTTATATATGTCAAGGATTGTCTGTTTGCATGGAGTGCCAAAGAAGATAGTGTCAGACAGAGGTACCCAATTTACCTCAAGATTCTGGAATAAATTGCACGAAGCCAAGGGAACCCGTCTAAATTTCAGTACAGTTTATCATCCGCAGATAGATGGATAGACAGAAAGAGTTAATCAGATTCTGGATAATATGTTGCGAGCTTGTGCTCTAGCCTATGCTACTTCATGGGACAAGTGTTTGCCGTATGCCGAGTTCAGCAAAAATAATAGCTATCAAGCCAGTTTACAAATGTCACCATTTGAGGTGTTGTATGGTCGACCTTGTCGAACGCCATTGAATTGGAATGAGATAGGTGAGCGTCATGTTTTTGGACTGGACATTCTTCAAGAAGCTGAAGAGCAGATCGCTATGATCAGGGAAAGATTGAAGGTTGCCTAATCAAGACAGAAGAGTTATGCTGATAACCATCGCCGAGAGTTGAGTTTCGAACATGAAGATTTCGTATACCTCAGAGTTACACCCCTCAAGGGAGTTAAAAGATTCCAAGCCAAAGGGAAACTTGCACCGCGATATGTGGGTCCCTTCAAGATCTTGAGCCACAAAGGTGAAGTCGCTTATCAGTTGGAGTTGCCGCAGTCACTAACAGGAGTGCATGACGTATTCCATGTATCACAACTAATCGAGTGCCAGATGAGCAAACGCCTTTGGATTCAATCGAGCTACAAGAAGATCTGACATATAAAGAGCACCCGATGAAGATTTTGGACACAATGGATCGAGAGACGAGAAACAAGTCAACCCGTTTTTGCCGAGTCTAGTGGAGCAACCACTCAGAAAGCGAAGCGACTTGGGAGCGCGAAGAGGACTTGAAGAAGGAGTTTCCAAACCTATTCCTTATTCAGCCCTGAATCTCGGGGTCGAGATTCTGTTAAGGGGGAGGTTTGTAACATCCCAAATTTGTGCTTTTATTCAATTTATGGAGTTGTTTGAATTTTTGGAATTTATTTGGATTTAATTTGAATTAATCCCCTTATTGAATTATTTAAATATTTAAAATTTTCAAATAAAATTTTGTTGGAAATAATTTATTTGAGTCCAAAATGTCTCAAAATATTTTTCAGAATTTTTCTGGAATTTTTTCGACCTTTTTGCTATTTTCTCCATTTAATTGAATTTCTGGAATTATTTTAAGTATTAAAAATGAGAAAGAATTCAGGAAAACCCTAACGGGTGTGGACGGTTGGATCGGACCCGTTACCATTAGCCGTTAGCCCGCGAACCCGACCGGTGCCGACCGTCGGAACCAAATCCAACGGCCGAGATCTTTCCACGCCAACGCGAGCGTAGGACTATCGGATCCGTGCCACTTGGCCGGCTGGGATCTTGCCACGTCGCCCCGGGGTGACCGGTTGGATCGAGCTGCGCCGGATCAGATCTGGACCGTCCATCGCGCCACATGGACGGTTGACCGTCGTCGTCTTCCATCCGGATTCTTCGCCGAGGCAGTTCGTCTCCACCGTCGTTGCGGACATGGACTTCAGGGCTATTTATTGCGCTGCACCCCTCCCAAGGTTCGTCATTTGGTGCTGAGGCTGTTGCCCTAGTCCACTCCTTCTGGGGAACCCTAGAGCCACCGCAATTTCTCGCCGAAGGTCACGTACGCTGCCACAAGATTTCATCATCTGCGTCAACGTCAAGCCGAATTTTGCCGCCCCGACCTCGGATCTGGTCTTGTCGCGGCAAGACGCGTTTGGGGCATAGCCTCGCCGTGCCATTGCCAGGACTCGCGAAGCACGTCGACCATCCGATCTCCATCCAACAGCTGCGGAGAGTCCATGTAGCTATCTACGTGATTTTACTAGATTGGATCTGGACCGTTAGATCTAGATCCAAGGGCGTGTGTTGTGCCACGTAGGTTTGCAATGCACCGTGCTGGATTAAATGTCAGCCATTAGATCTAGATCGTAAAGTTAGATTCGATTCTCGTTGTAGCGCTAGATGTAATCGTAGCCCTCCAATCTGCAGTGTACGGCTTAGATCGAGCCACGTGCTCAATGCCAGGTCATGCCACGTCGCTTCCCCGATGCGCAAAATCCGAGCGAATCTCAGCCGTCCGATCCGATTTGAACGGACCGGATCGGATCACGTAGATCCTTATACATATGAGGTTAGATCTAATCGTGACCATCGATTTTCAAACCAACGGCCTAGATCGTGCCACGTTGTGCGGAGCCAGAATGGCGCGAGTAAGCGCCAGTCGTCGCTGACGTCACGCGTGACGTCAGCAACGGGCCCGCATGTTAGCCGATGTGCCGCGCGCGTGACGTCAGCCGTGATGTCATGTTGACATCACGGTGGGGCCCAGCTGTCAGTACCATTCGGCCGAGCTGCGATGACACCAGCGATGACATCATCCAGTGAGTCCCACGTGTCAGCAACACGTGTACCCGTGGACCCGGTCCACGGTGGACCCAAACCCGAGCCGTGGTTCGGGTCTGTAGACCGGCTAACGCAAGCATGACACAATAAATCGATTTTCCTATAGGAAAGTAATTCGGCCAAAAATGAAAATGTGTGCTGACGTCATATTTCTAGATTTTCAATAGAAAAATAAATCGGGTAATTCGGTTTATTCTTTTTAACGTATTTTCAAACTTCAAACGGCTATAACTTTTGCGTTTTAACTCCGATTGAGGTGATTCCAGTTTCTAAAATTTTTTAAAATGATGCCTAAGTTTTTCTCTATTTTTATTTATTTGTTGTTTATTTATCCCATTCGCGTAGACGTTGAATTGCCCGAAGGCTTCGAAAGAGAGGTTTTGACCCAGGAACAAGTTCAAGACCAGGAATAGGACCTTTTCCAAGGCAAGTTGTGCTTTGACCATATTGATCCCAATTTTGAAAATTATGTTTATTTAAATTATTGCATGCTAGTTTAATTAAAAATGCTTTCAATTAATTCGTGGAATAGCTATCATGACCCATTTCATTATGCTACCTTGTCTAGAATAATTGTATGCCATGAATCATTTGTCACCCTAGATTATGGAATATTAGTTGGACATTAGTAATTTGCTAACATGGGTTATATAGATCGCATGTAGTATGCTTAGCCCTGCAACGTGTCAACGACATCATTTTGGAATGTTAAATGTTAATCTTGACTTAATGAGAGATGGAACATGTTTTTGGAATTGCGACATGTGTTATTGATGTTGATGATAGCACGTGGTGCATGGTAATCAACCGGGGTGATAAAATGATTTAGACTGGGGCAAGTGGCAAGATTGTTTTTGGTGAGCCAAGAATGGCACATGGGAGGTCGTATTTGGTTCTTGCTAATTTTGGATACTTGTGAGTTCTCTTGGGTAGTCTTGCCCTAGTCAACCTAAGGACTTAACCTTGCAAGAATTTGAACTGAGTCTAACGTACAACCACAAGTCTGGAACGGGACAGACTTGGCCGAGTAAACTGTGATGTCTAGATTTTGATGCTGTCATGGTGGCGTGAGCCTATGGTTTACGGGTGGACTCACAGGCGCAAGTGGGGGGCCCTGAGTGTGGTAACGAGTCCCTTTAGTGTTGAAACCTTAGCGGACAGTATCGGGTCTAGAAGTAGCTTTGGAAAGGCTTTGTTGCGGTTACTCGCCTTGGTTGTGTTTCACTGTATCTTGTGGGTAAAGTGTATAACCTCTGCAGAGTGTACAACCTATTAGAATAGCCGAATCCACGGTATTGGACATTGCTCGATGATTACAGTCAAGGGTTAGACTTTCAAAAATGACTTTGGATACTTGGCATGGAAATGATGAACTTGCCTTAGGTTGATAAATGCTTTTCTTGAGAATCATCTGTGAAAGTTACTATTGTTATGACTGTTTTACTGCTTTCAATCTATTACTGTTATTTATAAATATTGCTTATTGCAAAAGAACCCTTTAGCCTGTTGTTGGAATAAGCCATGCATGTAGCGATTAGCATTGCATATCTGTGCATGACTTGTTGAGTGCTTTTAAGTACTCACCCTTGCCACAACATACACATCAACTGAGGAGGAAGCTACACCAGCATTGGAGGAGGAGTTCCAGGAGGGGCCGACAAACTAGGGGCGAGCCCAGTCAGTTGCCTGTGGCATATTTGTTGGCACCACACGTTTCTTTATTTTCCACTGCAAGTTTATTTATTCAAGACCTTGCCATGTGAGGCGTACTTTTGTAAGTTAACCATAAGGTTGACTCAACCGCATTCGTTATAATAAAGTCTTTTTTACTATTCCGCTGTGTATGATTGTGATATTCATCGATGTTGAGACTATGTGCACTAGCATGATCCTGGACTAGTGTTGAATGCACAGAGGGTCCGGATTTGCATATTCGAGTCCCGACAATCAGGGTTGCCGCCGGGCGTCCCAGCGGTGCGCCCGACGACCTTCGACGCCTCGTGGCCGAAGGCGCCGAGTCTTCCTCCTCCTCTTCAGACTCGGGCTTCGAGCTCGCGGCCACCCGTGCAAGCTCAGCCTAGAGAGCAGCGATCTTGCCCTCCAGCTCCTCCTTCCGAGGGGTGTCACCCGGTTCCGAAGGTAGTCCCGGGCGATGTCTCGACCAGTGAGCCCCATGTTGGTGAGCTCGCTGATCGTTTGGAGAACACATTCCTCCTCGGCTTGTACCGGAGGTCGGGGCGTCTCAACGCTTGGAGCTCTCGCTCTAATGTAGCAGAGGGAAATCCCCTCTGCTTTCTTCAGGTAGAAGTAGGCATCTGCCCACCCCGCCACCGAGTCCTTGAGTGTGAAGCTCGGGAACTTGTATGGTCGGTTGGGACAGAGGAGAAAATAGACGCAACCGATAGGAGAGGCCGTGCTAGTGCGGATCAAGGAATAAAAATGAAAAAAGAGGTTGGCCGTGGGCTGAACGCCCATGAACCCCTCGCAAAGGTGTGCAAAGATGGACAGGATGAGGATAGAGTTAGGGTTGAGATTGGTGATCTCACATTTGCAGTGAGCAAGCACCGACTCGAGGAACTCACTCTCGGGCGTTCGGAGCCCGTTGATGGAGTACAGCTCACAAGAGATGATCTCTCCCTCTTGCGGCTGTGGCTCCTGCTCGTCGCCCGTGGCCCTCCACGAGCCCTCTTCGAGGTACTCGAGTTCAATGAGCAAATCGAGCTTTCGTTGGTTTGTCTTGCTCACGTCGAACTTCGCCATTGGATCAAGGAAGAAGATCGAAAGGAATGATGAAAGTAAGAGACAGGAGATTTCTTGAGTTTCGGATGAAGAAGGTGAACAAAGAAAGCCCTTGCTGATGTTTAAATACACAATTTGGGGGTAAGCAAAAAGTTTTCCCTCCATTGCACTCGGGAAGCCCTAAGGGCACGAGCGCAGGTGAAGAGTTCGCCACTCCTGAATTGACATGTAGATGCGTAGTTTCCAAAACTATCTCGTAATGGAGCGGTTCCCGAAAAAATAGTCCGCACTACAGCCACCAGGCTTCCCCGAGAAGGAACCGCAACAACTTCTCACATTCTCTTACCCGAGCGTCCCTTGGTTGTGGACCAAACTGTTTACTCATTCACAGGTAAGGTTTGCTCAGACACTGCAGTAGTAGTTCGCTGCAAGATTCCAATCCCTCCGTTGAGTCAGTAGGCTCAAGGGGAAGGCTCCTCCAAGTAGTTCTCCACTTGAGCCTCGGGGGCTAGCTATCGGGGATTAGATAATTTCCATAATTACCATGATACCCCAGCAGTCAGTTCCATCCAGCTATCGGGGCTAGCTATCGTTCGCAAGGTGCATGGTCGGATGGTCATGATCGACAATTATGCCCGAATAGCAATTATTACGCCATAATATAGAGCCATTGCGCCCACAATGAGAACATGGCGTAAATTGAGGTTTCAGTTACAACAGCATTAGTTGCAGTCAAACGTCCGTTGTTGGGATGGTAATCAGTAGAATATCCTTGTAACCTATAAATACCTCATGCATGTATGAGGGAGAAAAAAAGGCTTTTGAATGAACATACGCAAAATACAAAACACACCACACTGCACGGAACGGATTGGCGAGACGTTGAAGGCACTCCCTGGGGCACACCACCTGCACATAGGTACAATACACTCAAAACTTTCTGACAAAACCGTACGAGAGCGATCATCTACAACGACTTCGCAACCCACTCCTAAAACCCGCAAACAGAGAATCTATCCCATCGGGGCAGCGGGCTTCCAACTAGCATAACTTGAGTTCTAAAACTCCAAATCAAGTAAACGAGTACATTTTCTCGAAGCTTAGGAAATTTCCTAGATTTTTCTAAGTATTTGTGAAGACTGAAATTGCCTCTAAAATTGTCTAATCTACAGATGAACACAATATGTCCCAATCTCGTCACAGATTTGACAGCGTTCGGTAAAGCAGCCATAACTTTTAAATGGTTCGACAGAATTTAACGTTCTTGGTGTACAATTAAAGATAATTAAATTACCTACAACTTTTGTAATAGCCGACCGATCAGAAAACGCCTCTAAAATTCCCAAAACTCAATCCCTAGGTCGGGGTGCAAATCTGCCCGAGGACAGAACGTGGGACAGATTTAGAATCCAATCAAACCCATCCAATCACAGCATCTAAACATGAACTTTAAGCATGGATTATCCCTCCTAGCAGCACCCAGACCACCCCAAAAGAACCACGAGTCGTTACCTCTTCTCGAAGAACCGAGCGACGATGAATCCGTCCTTCCTTTCGGCAGCTCCTTCCTCTCGAACCGTAGCTAATTGCTGGAGATCTCTGGTCCGGCAATCCACCGAGTGAGGAGATGAAGAACGCCGAGGAGGAAAATGGTGTGGGGCTGCTAGGGGAGGGGAGGGTGGCGGCTAGGGAGGTGGAGGTGCAAGGGGCAAGGGGTGGAGGCGCAAGGGAGGAGGCTAGGGCGGCTAGGGTTGGAGGGAGGGGGTGGGGGCGAAATGGGCAGGGCAGCAGGGTTTGCTGCCCAATAACTCCTCCACTTGGGCCAATTCTCCCCCACCTTTGGCCCACAATGGTCACCCAAGGCCCGAGTTAGATCCCCTAAGGCCGAAACTCCCCCAGAAGGCCCAAATTCTCCCCCGGAAAGACCCAAACTCCCAGAAAAGGCCCAAAAACATGGTACAAAAGTCGTACCTTAATGCCGGAATCAAAAATGTCTCATACCGTCATTCCGTAGTGTCACAAAATCCTAGCTCAGGAACCCAAACATAACAAAGTTTATATTTTTTCCAAACTAAAGGAAATTATCTACAATTTTCTAGTTATTCATATTTTCCAATTAATTCATTTAACCCCTCATTCCCAACCTCGAATGATGATATGTTGTTTTTACTGGATAACAGACTTCACAATTACATAAATTTTTTATACAACTCTAAACATAGTAAACCATAGCATCTCTAAAACCTAAAGAAAATTATTTAGCTTTATCTAGTTATGGACAAAATTTAATTCGTCTGTTAACTAGCCCTAATCAGCATATTACCATGACTGCTCTCATCAACGATTGATTTCTGAATAGCAAGCTTCTACATACTATTACTTTCAAACCGCATAACCAAATTTTATATTTTTGTACTCTAATGAAACTTTATATAGTAATCTACATTTTTTACAAGTTTCACAGCCATTGAAATTGGTTGTAGGTACCCCATAACTTAACCCGACGACAAAAGCCACTATGGAACTAATACATAACCCTCCCAAAATCCGTGCTGGTGCCCTCCAATTACCACATCTACTAATAAAATGACCATAGCATCGCTTCATTATAGAACCAATGTGAGACCCTCCCTTTTATAACACAGTGCATCATAAAAGAAAGGTTCTAAATGTGCTTTCTATGCTAGTCCCGTGATCAGTAGCTAGCACGCATATACACAAATTGTAATCACAACCATACATAATATTTTATTAAATTCTTTAGCGAAAGAAGTTCTTACATAACATTATTACAAGCCAAAATTTAACATAGCATAAACTTCTTTATCTTGTCGTATGCCTATCTAACCCATTTTTCCATAGGCAACTGACAAGGTAAAATACTAGATAAAAACATTGTCGTTATCCTCATAATATACGTCACACTTCGTATCCTCGGGATATTCTATTTCTTCATCCTAAGCAACATTGATAGCAAGTTGAGTACAAATTGTACTTGTAAGACTTTTGTAAAACCTAATTTACATGTAGGCTGAAACAAAGGAGGCTACTACAGTTATTTACATAAAGCTGAATTGAATGTAAAATTCTGAGTAATAAATTGAAAGTATAACCTGTAAATCAATTTTACATGTACATAACATAATGAGCATATAGTAACAACATAATTTAAATGATTGTAAGCAACTATCGCGTCAATTCCCTACGAACATAGTGCACACACCCATTCTTTTGCCAACACCTGGCACAACAGTTGAGTTCAATTTTTGTCAACACATGGCAAGAATTGAATCATCTGTGAGGTAAATTTCTTAATACCAAGTTTTCTAGTTTTATTTCATTCGTAGGAAATATGTCAAAATTCTAACTATGTGATGACTTTACCAAGTGCTCATGGCCGCAAGCGCGGCTAATCGATTAGTTTTAACTCTGCAGAGGCATATTGCTTTACCCACATGGAATGATTATCTCTTTTTGCAATGCATATTTAACACACCAGCCCAGTAGCGACAAACCATAACTATGGCGGCAGAAGATATTTATAGATTTGGGTTTCTCATAACTTAAGGATTCTGACAAAATTGGTTTCATTTGGTTTGGAGTTCATTTGCTCAAATTTTACATTTAGCAAATTTCAAACCTATTTTTTAAAATTTGAATTTAAATTTTATACAGAGGCCATATTCAAAATATTTTTGTATATTCAGAAACTAAATGATTTAAAATGAATTTATAAATTTATTTCACTAAATTTGGAATTGAAATGTGAAAGTTATGTGGGTTTCAATATTTAGGTTTATGAAATTTCCAAAAAGGGATATATGCTTTCCAACTTGGAAAGCGCACTTTTCATTTTCGGCCGGCCTTTGAATTTGAACGTGCTGATAGGTGGTTCCGAGTGGCAGTGATTGTGCACAATTGTGAGAGGGTGTGGCTTACTAGGCAAGCCCACGTGTCATACTCACCGAATAGAGAAGAATGGAGGCTGAGCTGGCCGGTGGCGGAGGGACGGCGGTGACCAGCGGCAAGCGATGGCGTCAGAGAGAGGAGATAATGGTGCACCTGACGGGATAACTAGAAGTGACGGAGAGCAACTAGAGGTATGCTCCTAGCGACGGTGACTGGAAACGAAAGAGAGAGCATTAGAGTTCGAAAGGAAAGGGGAAATGCATCCATGGGGCTAGTGTTGTCCATTTCCATACCTTACATGCTTGAGGATGGCCCAAAGCGACCTAGCACCACATGCTAGACTTGGAGAAGACAAGCGCCACGGTGAGGATGCTACAGTCACTCAGAGTTCAAATAAGGTGGGGATTGGGTTTGCGTGTAAGTGGAGTCAATTTGGGTGAAAGGAATTTGAGTAGGGTGGAGCATTGGCGAACTTGGACAGCGGCTCTTGATACGGTGGCAATACGGCCAGAAATGATGAAGAAAAGAAATTCTTATGTC
The DNA here is from genome assembly GCA_036346355.1 of Rhipidocladum racemiflorum. Lineage (NCBI taxonomy): Eukaryota > Viridiplantae > Streptophyta > Magnoliopsida > Poales > Poaceae > Rhipidocladum > Rhipidocladum racemiflorum. Next base: position 58,077,486 of record CM070572.1, on the reverse strand, counting down.
ATTGGTGCTCTAGCTCGAGATCAAAGGATATCGTGAGACACTAAAAGCCATTGGTTCCGTTTAAATAGCCTAGGGGTCATTAATTGTCAGATTTGGACAAGGAACAGCAATAGCCGGTCAAGGCGGTGGCTCGGAAGCTTCGGCGGTGAGGCATGGGCACTGTTAGGATAGGTAATGCATGGTGGTGTTAGGGAGTATGGATTAGGGAATGGAGGGATCTCGACCTTCACAATGTGGCACCGACCGAGGGGAAAAGGCAGCGAGTAAGAGCGGTAAATCTCCGGCGAGAGAGGAAAAGGGGGAAGAAGAGAGAAAAGCAGGGGCCGATAGGTGGGACCTAGGCCCATTGGCAGTGAGAGAAGATTTGGTCCAATCCTTTCTTCCTTTCAGACAGCATTGATGGAGAATTAAATTCGTGGGATAACCAATTCAAAAAATTTTACAAATTTTTAATTAACATTTTAGGTACTCATGTACTGATAGTAAAATTTTTAGGTCAAAAAATTTGACAGATAATTTTATAAAAATCTGGAAAGCAAATTTGTTCTGAATTTCTTTTTGTCTTTATTTTAATTGAGGGTCTAAATTAAGTTAATAATTTTTGATAAATTTTTTCAAGCTTTTTTATTATCTTAGGGGACTTTTTATAAAAATTTAAACTTCATATCTTGAGTATTTATTTTAGAATAAATCTTTCAACACATTTTTTAGATTTCCATATTTTCAATTCTTGAATTTTAAAAGATGGTAAAATTAAATAATAATTTTTGATATTTTTTATACAAATAAGTATCATTATGAGTGTTTAGTAAAATTATTGGCTTCATTTAAACTTCAAAAAAATTTATACAATTATGTCATTCTGCCATTTATACTGAAAATCTTTTGCTTTTTAAATGTTATCTTCTCATTATATGCTTTCATACTTATTTTGACTAGGATAAAAGTAATTCCAGAGCTTTTTACTTTTGGGTAAATTTTTATTTCCATTTTTATTTCACTTTTATCACTTTTTTATCTTTTACCATTTCTCATTTTGATTTTTCTTTTTGAATAATATCCATAGATAGGGAGTGAACTAGAAATTCAAATTGATCGCAAGAAAACTTTTGATACAAGCATTTTTATTTAATGCTAGTTTTGGGATGTTACAGAGCCAACATAACCAATAATAATCTATAGTTTATACCTGTGTTTCGAAAGTTCACAGGAACAATTAGTGTTAGCGATCCTCCTCATTATCCTCTCACGCTCCTCGCTCCTTCACACTTATCGAAACTCCCACACAACGTCCTCCAAAATCCTTAGCATCTCTTCCATATGATAACGTGAATGGATTTCAAATCGGACGCACGGATTGACAAGGAACGTGAAAAGATGAGGGAGACATCGCCAGAGCGTGGCCTAGAAGCGGCGCGGTTGTAAGTTCAAGCTCTATTGGCTTTGGTTATTGGTTTTAGATTAATGTTTAATCCTTGTTTAATGACAAATCTAATCTTTAATGAGACTAACATATTTATTAAGCTTACTATTAGTAGTCTTATAATTTTGATAGAAAATAGAAAACCTAAGGTATGCACTCGTATTCTTGCTTATTGTTCTTAATTGCATACTTCAGATTCAAGTTAAAGTCTGAACTCTACTGTTATTTAAACCACCCAAGATGTGCATCATGTTTCCAATCCATATATATACATGGATGCACACATCTATGGGGAATTCGTAACTTAACTGGAAGTTTCAATAGTATTGATCTATTTCTTCACTCCATATATAAGTTATCAATACTTTGAAAATAATTGTTGAGTATATAATTAACTTGCATAGTTTTAGTATACTCATGGTATTATTGGATAAACTCCGATGCAATCAAAATTGAAAATGTGCATATTGTTTCTAATCCAATTATATTTATGCACATATCCATATGAAGTTTATTCTATATTTGATGGTATAAGCATTGATCCCTTTCCATTCCACTTAAATATATTGGATCATTACTTGAAATCGTTAAAATGAGTATATGATAACTTGTGTAGTTAATATATTCTCATATCAATTTAAATAAAAATTTAAATTGATATATATCTCTACTATTATAAAGCAACAGTTGGTGGCAGTGGTGAGTTCTACCCATGTCATTAATTGCCCTGCTTAATTGCCCTACTTAATTGCCATGCTTAATTGCCCTACGCAAAAAACGAAGCGTTGCTTTAATTAGCCACTTTACTTGAAAGCAGCGTTAAAGATAGATGTTTGATGTTGTGAAATAATTTTTTTATTTTTTAATCTTTATTTTTCGTTATCAATTTTGTTTTTCGTAGCAATGCACGGGCATGTAACTAGTTATCTCTTAATCATCATTGAACACTTCATCATGTGTGTGATGATGTTCCTTAATCGATTAAGGATAATTGATAGTTCTTAAGTATAATATAGCATTAATTGCATCGGTGTACTCAGACCACACTTAAATCATTCAGATTGATCAGGGTTGTACTCAATCAATCTTGGAGGCATTCATTGTGTTAATAGAGTGCGATAGATGATTGAGACAACCGTGTTTGTTGGACTAACAGTTTTCCTTGAGGTTGTGGATATAGGATTAGTCCAACAAAGTTGAGATGAAGAAACGGGACAAGGATGAATCATGTGTTGATTGGCGTCAAGAGGAGATACCGAAGTGAAGAGAAGATTTGAAGTTCATCATGAGTTGATGAACAAGAAGAGAAGAAGGATTGCAATCCCGGGAAAGAGAAGGATTGATTGCAAATCAAAACCCCAAAAGGGGATCGCTCGCGGCGAAGATATAGCTAGATAGGCTAAGAATGTTTTTCTAGTTTTGTGTCTAGTTTTAGCACCATACTATTAAGAGGGGTTGAGTTATTTGCTTGAGCTACATCATGTATTAATGAACTCAATCCAGTTCACTTGAGCTCAATCTCTTATCTGGCTTTTGCATGAAGCTATTAGCACCATACTATTAAGAGGGGTTGAGTTATTTGCTTCAGCTACATCATGTATTGATGAACTCAATCCAGTTCACTTGAGCTCAATCTCTCATTTGGCTTTTGCATGAAGCTAACTATTTGGTATGTCCTGCGAATGGGTGAAGCTTGTGCATTGGTTTTGCATAATGCTTTGATTTGCATGTGTTACAAGTAGGAGAAGTTCATACGTTGGTTTTTGCATGAAGTTCATATTTTTCATGTATTGTAAAAGTTAAAGTTCATGTTTGGTTCTTAAATTAAATTCTTATTTGATTTGATATTGCTTAGAGCTAAGTTTTGCATGTGTTGCAAAAGGAGAGAGCTCAAGCAATTTGGATTTTAATGGTTGCATGGAGCTAGATATTTGCATCTATTACAAATAGAGAGCTCATGCGCTTGAGTTTGAATTGATTTGCTTGGAGCTACAGATTTCCATGTGTTGCAAATACAGAGCTTGAGCATTTGAGTTGATTTGGTGTAGCATGAAGCTATGGATTTGCATGTGTTGCAAAAAGAGATAGCTTGTGCATTTTTGTTTAATTGCTGTTTGCAAATGCGTTTTGTAAATAGATGGGTTGTGTACGAGATTGGGATCCTATAGAGCATATGAAGAGGGTATTTGCAAATATGTTTGCAAAGAGTTGTGATCTCGTGTTGATCACCTCATGGATAAAGAGGATCAATCTTATAGACTCTTGTGTTATTTGCGAATGAGTTTTTGCAAATATATTTGTGTTGCTATTTGCAAATGGGTTTGGCAAATGAGGGAGAAGTTATGAGTTTCAATGCTAGAAAGCATGCGAAGAGGGCATTGCAATCATGGTTTGCAAAGTGCTGTGATATCGTGTTGATCACCTCATGGCTAAGAGGATTAAAATTCATAGGACCTTGCTTTGTTTGCAAAATGTGTTTTGCATATAAAATTGGAGTTTAATTGAAATTCTTTGGAGCATGTGAATTGCATTTGCAAATGTGTTTTGCAAAGTGGCTTAATCATTTGTTGATTATCATATGGCTGAAATAATCATTCCTTAATGGTGTCTGATTTGAAAAGAAAAGATTTATATGTGAAATTTGATTTTCTATAGAAATCTAGCACTACCGCACGTGTAATGCCGGTATTACCACTGGGCTGGTGGTACCTCTGTTTAGGACCCAGTACTACCAGAGGTCAGTAGTACTGCGCTTGAGGCCAGTAGTTAATTTCCAAAAGCACAATTTTTCTTTGTGATTTGAATGTCGAAGCTACTGTAGGTTTGAGTGGTACTACCGGAGGTCGGTATTTACTGGAACCTAGTAGCCGGTAGCTATTTTCTAGAGAGTTGTTTTTTTCACGAAGTTTGGAAGTCGATGCTGCCGGACTTGAGGTCAGTAGTACTGCTCTGCGATACTACCGCAAGTTGTGCGTTGGTAGTACTGGGGTACTATAGCCAATAGCTAGTACCCAGCTGGAATCCGACCGTTGGGTCAGGTCCAGTACTACAGCATTTTGTGCGTTGGTAGTACCAGATTTGCTGAGTTTTTTCAGATTCTCACCCCAACGGCTAGTTTTTTCTTGGAGGCTACAAAAGGAGGCCTTGGAGGGCATGTGCGTGTTACTAAAGTTCTTAGATGAGTTTGGGAGTGAAGTGCATGTGTTGCACATTCCAATTTGCTTCTTGAGCTAAAGACTGAGCCCTAATTGCATGTATTGCAATTAGGATTGGATTGAGAGACTCTTGTGCATGTGTTGTACTTGAGGAGGATCCTAGTGCATGTGTTGCATGAAGGAGGTCGCCGGAGTGCATGTGTTGTACTCAGTGAAGTTCAAGCAAGGAGGTTTGATCTATTACCCTTTAGAGGTTGCCGCCTCCTAGACGGTGTAGAGCGTCTTGTGCGGAGCTTCTCAAAGGAGATTATGAGAAGCATAGCAAAAGTTTGTAAAGGTCGAAGCACGCCTACCTAGAGGGGTAAAGATGCTATCACTAGTGGATTCGAGGCAGGTGCTCAATTCGTGGAGCTGGTCCAAAGAGGTTTGGGCTTGTCTCAACATGGATTAGTCTTCGAGACCACAGAAAAAATATTGGTGTGTCTCTCTCTCTTTACTTGCTTGGAATTCTATATTTATCATATTGCAATTTACTTCGTAGAATTAAATTGCTTACTTGAGTAGAATCGCTTATCTTGTTTAGAGACATAGTTTGTTAGTGCACTTAGTGAGCTTAGATGATTTAGGCTTTAATTGTCAAAATCTTAGTTTATCGCTTCCGCACTTTCTTTGTTAAGGTTTTATCTTAGGGGTAATTAAGGCGAGTAGTTGTTTCGCGTAAGATTTTATAAACCGCCTATTCAACCCCCCCTCTAATCAGCATCCTCAACCCTACAGCGGTGGACCACTTGGGCTCATGGGCATCGGCGACAGTGGCCTGTGGCTTGCGACAGCCAATCACGGCGATGTAGCGCAATGGCTAGGCGCGGGCGATGCGTCATTGGGACATGGCGATGCGGGAGTCGTCGTCGAGACAACAGGGCGGTAATGACGACTGGAGCTGGGGAGCGGGTAGGGTTGCTAGCTCCCCCTCCTTATATAGCAATGCCGGCTAAGTCCAACTTAGACGCGCATGTCTAGTCTGACTCATTTGACTGTTGTTTTTATTCTCACGGTAGGGAGGTTAGAAAAAGCTCGAGACTCGCGAGTTTCTCGAGCTCGGCTCATTCTACCCTCGATTCGAGCTTGGTTTGAACTTCAAACTAGCTGAGCTTGAACTATTATGTTGTGAGTTATGTTAATTTTTCTATCCTCACTTCTTGAATTTTACTGCATGTTATCTCTTACCGATCTTACTCGAGTCGAGCTTAAACTTTTTTTATTATTGAGAATTATTGCACGTCGAATTGTTATTGAACTAATGAGGTTATTCGAGTCTAGATTCAGATTCGATTTCCAACTCAGGCTCACTTAGACTCAAGTTTAAGAGGTCACGATAGTTCTAGCTCCACTGTTTACAGCTCTACCCGATTGTTTGCTCCGCCACGCTGGTGCTCTACATCCAGACGCCGACAGCCTCAACTCCTTCTTTCGACCTCGACATCTTCTTCTCCAGCGACCACGAATGCACCGCCTCGGCTCCATTGCTACTGTTTGTTTCTCCGGTTGAAACCCATTCTCCTATTAATCTTCCTTACTATTATTCTACTTTTCTTTGTTTACTTTTTATCTGTGTGAATTGTTCATGATTGCGTAAATAAAATCAGCGAGATTATGTAAATGTTAAGTGAGCTGTGACCTTTGTTAAATTCAACAGTACTTCTGTGCTTTTCCTTTTAATACAAGTCGCATAATCTTAAAGCAAGTGAAGAGGTAAATAATCGTTATCTACCTTTTATTCATACTTTAATATTTATACAAAAATTTTTTATAAAAAAACTACAGAAGCATCTCTCTGTTAAACTATAGTAAACCTGAATTCCTCCGTGAATTGTGTCTGTTATCGATCGATTGCAATTGTAAAAGGCTTTGTAGTCAGTGTCTGTTTTTTTTTACTTTTACTGTTGCTGTTACACAGTATAGTTTTGTTCTCAAGTTTTAATTACTTGATTTTGTTTGTAGCAACAGTGGTCTGGATATATATGTTGGCAGTATCGTCATCGTGAGGTGGACCTCCTCCATGATAATGTTGGGGCGTTGATCTTTTTGTGTGCTCTGTACAGACCTCGATTTCAGGCGCCCATTCCGAACTCTATTAGATGAATTTGTGAGGCAAATGCAAATATTTATCTGCAAGCTTAAAAGTTGTAGTCCTAAAATATTTAACAAAGTGTATGCCATCTCAATTAATTCCATCTGTTTTGGCCACGGTACTTTTCTGCCTTATCAACTCTTATCACCATTTAAATTTGTTTGAGAATGCTTGCATGTAAAGGCGTGGTGGATTATTCTATCTGCCCTCCTGTAGATAGTCCAAGGCTGTGTTGAGTGTGAAGTTGTTTCTCGAATCCTCTGGATCTAGGAATCTATGGAAATGTTTTGTTTATCGATCTATGCTTTGTGCACCGTTGCTGTATAAATCTAGAAATGCGATACATCCCCTGTTTCACCCAAGGCTTCCTCAACTTCTTCTCGTCCATTTACCCTTTATACATTCTCAGATTCTCTCTCGTTAGATGCCATGTGTATGATAAAACGTCTAAGTACATCTGAAGCTAAGAACACTTTGTTGCCGGCTGCTCCTCTTTCTAGAAACAACATGAGTTCGGTCTCAGGTTTTTTTTCCAGTACCTCATGTGTACAATTTCTTATTTCTTTCCTAGCAGGTTAATTCACATTTTCTTTATTGGCCCAACTCAACACCTATGGAATATTACATGAGTTTATAAGGTTAAGCTATACTGTCATCATGTTTGATTTGTGTCAATTACTATTATATATATATGGATTCCTCGATTTGATGAATATCATTTGGATGGTTAATTTATATATCTTGAATTGCGTCATTGTGCTATTCAGGTCTTGAAGATCAGCAAGGTCATTCATAGTTAGGGGTGGGCATTCGGTTTTTTCGGTCTAATCGGTTCGGTTTTTTCGGTTTCAAAATAATTCGGTTTTTGAAAAGTGGCAACCAAATTTCTCAGACAAAAATGGAAAACCGAACCGAATTAACCGAAATATTTCGGTTCGGTTAATTCGGTTTTTCGGTTAACCGAAATATGAATAAATACTAGGTAGATTATATTTTATCCTTCTCACATCGCAACATAAAGTAGACATAAACCTACACAATATCATAGGTCGTTACAGTATAAGTATAGTAGAACATATAAACATACCACATGTATGCATAAAGATGTTAGATTATAATAATTGTGTGGTAGATTTAGGAAGAACATTATAAAAATGGAATTGTACATAGGCTATTCGGTTATTCGGTTATTTCGGTTTTTGAAAACTAAAAACCGAACCGAACACCGAAAACCGAATTATATCAAAATAAAAACCGAATCGAAAACCATAAACCGAAAAAACCGAAATAATCGGTTAATTCGGTTCAATTTGGTTCGGTAATTCGGTTTGGTTCAGTGCGATAATTCTGTTTCGGTCTATAAATGCCCACCCCTATTCATAGTGGATGACTGTTTGGTCCCTATGGACAAGCTTTTTTTTTTATCTATGTGCGTTGATGTAGGAAATTTGTTTTGGTTCTAGATTTTGTATGGATGCATTTAAAACAGATGCATGAACGATTTTCATGAATGCTATGTATAATTGGAAATGATCGTACGATAGCATGCATATGATGTTTTGTGAACATATCATTGCGATAAATTTAATTGTTACAATGGACTAATATTTTGGAGTGATTTGCACAAAATTTTTTTGCGACGATCGTGTTTTTGTCACATATTTTTTGTATGGAGGGGTAGTTTGCTCAACTATAACAAAGGAGTCTAGAATGACCGATAAATTTGAAACATGAGATTTTGTCATAAATTTAGTTTATTCATAATGATTGAATTTAGTCAGAAACGGATTGCTACCCGGGCGGCGACAGCCTTGCTCCAACTTTGTGATGACACATAAATATTAATTTCGTCATAAAATATATTTGTGAAGCACTCACGCACATTGCATGACGATGCGCGTGACGCTAATTTTATGTCACAAAAAACTGTGTATGAAGAAAATATACTATATTGTGATGTAATTCTGTCATTACGGAATGTCAATTATGTTGTAGTGACGCTATGATAACTCTTGAGAACACCCTTGATGTCGAAGGAATAAGGCTTAGCTCCTTGTATATAGAGTAGATCTGGTTTGGCGCGACGGTGGAGCTGAATCATCCTGCAGCGCTCAAATCCTTAAATCACGTGATTCCCACATACAATTCTTGCAATATAATAATAAAATCAATAATAATTATTGCAGAAAATGTCATAATTGTGATGAAAACAAGAGTAAGAATTTTGGAAATATATGATGATGCGTTTGGATCGCGTCAATATACAGAGTATCTGAGAGCTCACTTCAAACATACGCGACGTACGTGATGGATGGGACGCATGCACCATATACATAAGAGCTTAGAGCTCAGTTACCATTCATTTGTGATTCATACCAGTTTTGTGCCGTTCTAGATTCGGTCTATTTACAATATTGTGATGGGAGGAAAGAAGTCAAAGACAGATGATGCTAAGGCAATGAACACAAATATTTGAAGAAAAAGGAACTAAATTTTCTTTATTTATTCATTTGGTACAAATACAAGGTTACTGCTTCGTTAAAAACCTTACACCCCAAAGACGGTCTCCTGGTAAGAAAAAAGCACAGTAACAATATGCATACATACTAGCTACTCTCCAATATTGATATCATACATGTGTTCGAGCCTAGCGTATGTCTAATGCGGTGGCATCGATAGCCCTGCAAGGGGATCGAGCGGGAAAACGACCGTGCACGGAATCGTGAGCACGCTAAGCGAGCAGCGCAGTGGAGTGCGTCGACTTAGTGTGCGTGCTTGGTGTCAGTGAGAATGTACTCTCCTTCTCTATTCTACACCTTTGAGCATCTCCATTGTCTCCCCTTTCTCTACATGCAAAAACTGCAATGGTATATATATATATATATATATATATATATATATATATATATATATATATATATATATATATATTATATGTTTCGCGGTCCGCGTGTTGCTGAGGACAAAAGAAAGTGCTAAAACACGTTTTGAAGGAAAACCTCAAAAAAACAAAAAGTACTGATTTTTCCGAAAAAGCCCCTCTATTACTCCTAGGATGTTTTCAGGCTCCTCAGTCTATCCACCTGCCTCTCCGCCTTTTTCCGAAAAAGCCCCTCCATTTATCCGAATCACGGATAGGTCTCTATGAATTTACGAAAAGATCCTTTGCGATTTTTTGTGATTGCAAGAAAAAATTTTCCGGATTGCGTTTAGGTCCCCCGTTCGTTACTTTACGGAGAGAGGCTCCCGTTGAATACAAATCGCGAACGAGCCATTTTCTAATTTTTTTAGGATAACGCTCAGGTCCAAAAATATAACAAATAGGTCCCTGCTCCTTACGTCCAAGTCCTTTCTCCATTTTCCAAAAAAAAAAATTTCGTGAACAAAAATACGTGTACATCTCTATCTCAAAACTTTTTTTCCCAACTTGATCTCTGATATTTTTCGAAACATGTATTTTTTCGTACGCGCACACCGCGCTTGCTGCCCTAGTTATATATACAGTAGTTAGATTAGGTATCATCCGACTTCTATATATACTGAAGAAAATGGCCATGGATCGAATTCATCCTCGTGGTTGGATGTGTGCACCGCTGCACCTCCACCACCTAGTAGCTTATTCACAAAGGAAATGCACGCTAGGTAGCTCCCTGCCTCCCCACGTATTTAACAGGTGTCCATCGATCGATCTGCCCCTGGACGGCTGGACCTTAAAACTTTCCAACCCAAATTCCATCCAACCTACTACGTACATACCCACACCTCCCACAGATGTCGTTGCAGGAAGCCCGCAGCGTTTTGGGGTCCTCGATCTGATGATCGATGTATGTATCCATCTTTTCTTTTGCAGTACCCACGGCACCAATTGCATGTGCCTAGATGTGGACGACACGGAAAGATCGCTATGTGCGACGGGTGACTCATCGATCGCAACGAATGGAATGAGAGATACCGGCGATCATTGGCGAGGCATAAAGCCAGGGACTAAAGAAAGCGGCCATGGTAGGCACACCGGCATCGATGCCCACGCGCGGCTAAGCTAGCGCCCTCCCGGAGATCGTTAATTCTGCCGCAAATTCAGCATGGAATATATATATATATATATATATATATATATATATATATATATATATATATATATATATTATATGCTTCGCGGCCCGCGTGTTGGTGAGGACAAAAGAAAGTGCTAAAACACGTTTTGAAGGAAAACCTCAAAAAAACAAAAAGTACTGATTTTTCCGAAAAAGCCCCTCTATTACTCCTAGGAGGTTTTCACGCTCCTCAGTCTATCCACCTGCCTCTCCGCCATTTTTTGAAAAAGCCCCTCTATTTATCCGAATCACGGATAGGTCTCTATGAATTTACGAAAAGATCCTTTGCGATTTTTTGTGATTGCAATAAAATTTTTTCCGGATTGCGTTTAGGTCCCCGTTCGTTACTTTACGGAGAGAGGCTCCCATTGAATACAAATCGCGAACGAGCCCTTTTCTAATTTTTTAGGATAGCGCTCAGGTCAAAAAATATAACAAATAGGTCCCCGCTCCTTACGTCCAAGTCATTTCTCCGTTTTCCCCAGGAAAAATATTTTCGTGAACAGAAATACATGTACATCTCTATCTCAAAACTTTTTTTCCCAACTTGATCTTTAATATTTTTCGAAACATGTATTTTTTCGTTCGCACACCGCGCTTGCTGCCCTAGTTATATATATAGTAGTTAGATTAGGTATCATCCGGCTTCTATATATACTGAGAAAATGGCCATGGATCGAATTCATCCTCGTGGTTGGATGACTGCACCGCTGCACCTCCACTAGGGGTGGCAACGGGGGCATTCCCCGCCGGGGAGTGCCTCCCCGTCCCCGTCCCCACGAACGAAAATTTTCTCCGTCCCCGTCCCCGTCCCCGTTCCCCGTCTCGGGGGATAAAATCCCCCCGTCCCCATCCCCGTTCAGGTATCGGGGCCCCGTCGGGGACCCATCCCTGCGAAAATTTCACACAAGAGAAGAGCTCGTATAGCCATTTTAACTCTAAAATCATATCAACAGGCAAGGAAAAAAAGAATGCATGCATTCATTGAAAATTATGTTGTCCCGTTTATGAAAATGTGAATATGATGGACTAGATAATATGTTTGCAATCTCACAACTAAACTGGACTAAATTAAATTCGAATCCCCAACCGGATCCCCGCGGGGGAAAAAAATCAACATCCCCGTCCCCGCTATCCCCGACGGGGAATAATTTCCCCGTTTTCATTCCCGCGGGAGACGATTTCATCCCATACCCGTCCCCTAATAGAGGAATTCCCCGTCGGGGATCGGGGAACGGGTCCCCATTGCCACCCCTAACCTCCACCTTATTCACAAAGGAAATGCATGCTAGGTAGCTCCCTGCCTCCCCACGTATTTAACAGGTGTCCATCGATCGATCTGCCCCTGGACGGCTGGACCTTAAAACTTTCCAACCCAAATTCCATCCAACCTACTACGTACATACCCACACCTCCCACAGATGTCGTTGCAGGAAGCCCGCAGCGTTTTGGGGTCCTCGATCTGATGATCGATGTATGTATCCATCTTTTCTTTTGCAGTACCCACGGCACCAATTGCATGTGCCTAGATGTGGACGACACGGAAAGATCGCTACGTGCGACGGGTGACTCATCGATCGCAACGAATGGAATGAGAGATACCGGCGATCATTGGCGAGGCATAAAGCCAGGGACTAAAGAAAGCGGCCATGGTAGGCACACCGGCATCGATGCCCACGCGCGGCTAAGCTAGCGCCCTCCCGGAGATCGTTCTGCCGCAAATTCAGCATGGAATAACGACTACGACAACGACGACAAGCGCGCACAAGGCCTAGCTTTTTCATTTTACAAATTTAACGCTGCAGAATTTTTCTTTCTTTCAAAAATAGCTCCTCTCGACCGATAAAACGCGACAAATAGAACATGTTATCTACCACGCTAGTATACTGTGGCAAGTTGCTGAGCCTGTGGATCGCGGCAGGAGAAGCTGCCGAGGCAAGGCACAGCGGCGGATTGGCCTGCTTCTGTGCTTAGGTGATTGGCACATTGCTGCCGAACCAGCGTGGTACAGTGCGTCATTGCCTGCTGCTACGGTCGGCCGATCTCCCGTAAGTTTGAAATTCTGCCACGGTACACAGATGTGTTAGGTGACACATGTCACCCTGTATCGTTTTTACGGGTAAGTCGGAGATTATTTTTATAATTATATACGAAGTGCGCTAAATTAAAAAAAAGTGTCAAGTGGCCGATTAAGGTTCGGCACCACGCGCGCACAGGTTCTGAGCAAAAGTGATGGGGGCAGGCTCATATTGGCGTGACATGACCAGTCCTGCTCGTAGCATGCACATGTGTCGCTCTTCTGGGCTGCCTCCCCGGCCGGCCGGCCTCCACTGGAAGCTTAATTTTCAGGCAAATTCGCTTTAGCAGAGAAGCGTTTACTATGACGTTTTGTCAATTCAACCTCTTTCGAACTCGATTCTGTCGTCTAACCATGCCGTTTTACTTTGAACATTTACATAATACATGGGTACGTCTAGCAAACAGATACCAACACTACTACAGAACCAGCTTTTAGAAGCGGTTTGGAACCACTTCTAGTGTTTGTGGTGGTGCGACACCAAGCGGTAAAAGGCAGTAATAATATCGTGGGAACGGGATTCGAACCCACGACCAGCACTCCATCCTCGTGACTCGCCTCATCCATCTAGCCAACCCACCCACGCGTGCTCTCTGATAGAGTAGGGCACGCATTCCTTTATTATTTCTAAAACTGGGCTTCTACAAGCGGTTCGTGACACGAACCCCTTCTGAAGGGGGTCTTTAAAAGTGGTTCGTGCCACGAACCGCTTCTAGAGATCCCCTCCGGCCTGTTGCCACGATCCGCTTCTGGTGCGAGCATTATAACCGGTTCGCGCCAAACCGTTTCTAATAGGCCGGTTGTGATGCCCGATTTTGTAGTAGTGCAACATCCAGTGGCAGATCTAGGACATAAATTTAAAGGGTGCTGACTGGTAGTGATACAGTGCTAAAATAAAACAAATAAATCAAATAAAGTACAACCATTTCGAAAAACGCTCCACAATAGATAGAGGGTGTTACGGGTACCTATAGTCTCATCAAAGATAAGGTGTGTCCTAACCTCCTTTGACCTCTGTTAGGTCCACCACCGCCAACATTAGGTATAAATTCCAAACCCTAAATCCGGGCACATGACCACATCCCGTCTCATCACCGCACGCCACCGCCGCCTTCCCTGCAAATCTGATGGCCCAAATGGATTGCGAAGCTCAAAATTAACCTGGTGCAAATTTTATGACTTAACCACACACCCGACACCCTTCCGACAATTCTAATTAATCTACGTGGTTCCTCTGAATTGATGTCGACGAACATTTCTAATCTACGTGAATGTTAGATATACTCGCTGCATTCTATAACAAAGATTACAACTTTGTCACATATATAAAACTAACATTCGTAAACAGTACCACGTACATTCTGTCTAATTAGTGGGTCAAACAGTAAGTAATTGATGTGACATGCACCAACTAAATGGGACGATTAAGTTATTCCATGATTTGTTACTGAGTGCATGCATGATGATGGCGGCTTTGCATGTTATACGTACGTTGACGGGGTATATCCAATATATAATGTATATGCCAAGTTTATGGATGCTGTATTCACTCAGGTTAAAATTCCCTACTTATATAGAAATTAAATAGGTACAAATAATGGAGAATAGGATGCTTCGTAAAACATGGAGGTATATATATATATAGGCAACATGTATGACTCTAGAGATTTTACTATAACCAAGGTTTGGGTTACCAGTAGAGAAAAAAATACCGGGGGCTCACTGATTTCCCGTATCTCAAAAAAGCTCGGCCGGGATTTTTAAACAAATTTTGAATTCAAATTTGGTTACTGGCCGAGATCTCGGTAAAATATCGAAGATCTTGGAAATTCTTAGAAATCTCTGCCAAAGATTTTTGAATTAAAAAATATCCAAAAAATTTTAGTCGGTTCAAAAATAATAGCACAACCAAGATTAATTTCGGTTACCGGCCGATAGCCAAAACCGTGACTGTAAGTCTGTAATAAGTGGACGTAATAATTAAGTACATTTCGCTTTCTCCACTACGATCAATTGCATTTTCACTTTATTCCTCAAAGAAAGGTCAATTAGCTACTGTAATTTATGCAATGCTAACTCATTAGGTTCTTGCAAAAGTTGTCGAGTTCTTTATAGGAATCATATGGTTGGGCGTTTCCATGAAAAGAGACTCGTGAATGTGTTGACAATATAATGACATCTTATATAAATTACTGTATTGTTTCAGACAGTTAAATAAATTAGTCATCAGCTATAATAAAGTTAGAAAACAAAAAACAAACTTCTTACAATATTTTGGACGTCTCAAATGTGGAGGTTCTTTCTAAGATCTAAAACTTGGCATAATTAACCATACATATACGTGAGATGATAATAGAAAAAACAGTTTATCCCGACAAATTTATTTTGTAACAGAGATTTTTTGTTCCAAAACACCCAATACTTAATTAGCTTATTTTTGGAAGTTGCACTAGGACAAATAAACATCAATACTAGACCAAAGAAAAAGGTGTAACGTTATAAAACGGAAGGTAAAAGTAAACAAGCACTAGCTAGCCAGAGTATACTCTTTGAAATTAAATTTAAAAACATGCAGATTAGACATCAACCGTTGATTCGCATGTGTGCATGAGCTAGACACTACTACAGAGAAGGCTATGACAGACAGTTTAAAAACGTCATTACAGACAATTTTTTGGACCGTCTGTACATATGTATCTATTGTAATACAACGCATCATCTAAGGTTTCTAAACTATCTATGAAACACATATGATAGATGGTTTTTTTATACAAACCGTCTGTAATGGTCTATTATATATCATAGTCGGTTTTGAGTAGAGAACCATCTGATCACAGACGGTTTGTATCAAGAAACATCTGTGATAGTCTATTCTGGTGAAAAAAGCACAAGACTAGAGTGAAAATATCACAAGACTAGAGTGAAAATAGGTTGTATATGGTATTCATATTCAGGGATGAGGACGAAGTGAAAAATAAGTTAGACCATGACAACTTCAGGATAAATTGTGAATGAAATTGGATTTTGCTTGAAATCCATCAACATTTGTGCTCACAGATGCGAGGAGCTACTTAACTTTCTGCTATGCTTGTAAATCATTCCATTAATATGATACACTTTTCTCTGGAATATTGTAGTTATCAAAACAAATTGAACTTGATGTATGTCTTTCTTATGATAAACTTTCATAAAGTAGAGTAGTCTATCCATCTCTTTAAGCCTTGTTATGAAATTCTTTGGTTGGGCCAAGTTGGCCACTATCTTTTATTTTTGTTAGCAATTTGTGGTGTGTTGAATTGGTTATAATAAACTACTATGTAAAAAAAATGAAAATTGGGGGTTTGTTCCATGTTTTGAATAAAAAAAAAGTAAAAGCATTTTCAAAGCAAGGTCCACTCACTCAAATTAGTATAATCCTCGAATGTTGCTACCTCCACAATCTCATAAGAGAACATATGTGTTTTGATCCATTTAAGCCATAATTGGATACTTATTTGCCACATGAAGGGAGCAGCTTAGGCGCCATTAATCGAACTGAGTCATCAAAGGAGTATACTAAATTTAGAGATGATCTAGCAACTAAGATGTGGAATTCTTGCAAAGCAAAAGAAAAAGAGAAAAAAAAAACCCACATTGAATGAATTGTGTATGTTGTGATGGCATTTTTGTGTACAATGGTAGCTATGAGTGTTGTTATCTGCCCCAGCCTACCCAAAAAAAGTTGTTCTTTGTATTTTATTATGATTATTGCTATATACACTACTACAGAAAACGTCATTACAATCAGTTCTTTTTCGTCATCACCATCGGTTCTAGTAGCGATAGAAAGTCTAACGACAGAGATGAGGAAGCCTTATCACAGTCGGTTCCGGAACGATAGTAATTATTATTCATCACAATCGGTTCTTTGTTGGAAACCGATTGTGATGAGACTATTATCACAATCGGTTCTTGTTGCGAACCGATGGTGATGATGTATTATTACAATCGGTTCTTGTTGGAAACCGATTGTGATGAGTATTTATTACAATCGGTTCTTGTTAGGAAACGATGGTGATGAGGATTTATCACAATCGGTTCTTATTGGGAACCGATGGTGATGATGTATTATTACAATCGGTTCTTGTTGGAAACCGATTGTGATGAGATAGTATCACAATCGGTTCTTTTTGGGAACCGATGGTGATGACGTATTATTACAATCGGTTCTTGTTGGGAACCGATTGTGATGAGGATTTATTACAATCGGTTCTTGTTAGGAACCGTGGTGATGATGAATTATTACAATCGGTTCTTGTTGAGAACTGATTGTGATGAGTCGGTTCCTGATTGTGATGACCGATTGTGGTGGTATTTATCACAGAACATTCACAATATGTCCCAAACACATAACATTCACAATATGTTATCACAAAACATACATCACAATCTCTAATACATTATCACAGAACATTCACATAAACATCCAAGCATATCGCATTGAGTACACATTACATTCTCATTAATATTGTTTACATTATATATTGACTAGTAAGAGCTTGTCGGGTCTTTAAATCTACCATCCTCCACTATAACTTCTGTCCAGTACCACTGGCATATGTGGTCTCGTAATTTCTTGAGATCCTTATCGCTTAGGCTCTTCCGGGGGATATCAATGTCCTGCAAGAAAGTTTTAAAATTTGATTTTAAAAGACTAATAGTCTTATGCATGTAAACAAATATCACATTGGCACTATTATATTGATAGTAGTGCAATAATCAGTTCTATACCTTAGGGAAAAGATTTGAGCCGCCGACCAGAATCAGCATGTGATGCATCACGTAAAAGCCGCACAGGTCATCACACCCCTGTTGATGACACTGTGAACAAAGAAACTTAAATTAGGAGATGAATAATATGTGTGAGGAAGAAATCCTATGATAGACACTTGTACCTTGAAGCGCTTCCAGTCCAATTTGTGGCCTTGTTTATCATTGTGCCGGCCACCTTCGGCAATGTAAGAAAAGAAAGCCCTAAATACATTGGAGAGATGCCATTGAGGTAAAAAAATCACTAACGTACGTAGTTCAATATGTACAGTGTTAGGTTAGAGGAATGTACTTACTTCTCCAAAAGAGGCTGGATCGCGTAGTCCATCGGTCTATTTTCGAGCGAGTTAAATGTGTAGACTTTGTTTTCACTCGGAATAACCACAAGTAGGACCCAATGGTTGCTTATTAAATGGTACAGAATGCAAGAAAATAAGTTCACATACGGTTTAAGTGCGTACAAGTAATTGAATTTTATAGTAGTACGTACTCCTGGTGGTACGGGAAGAGAATGAAGTCCTTTTTCGCCTCAGCATGCAATGCCTGTTTGATGTATCCTACAAGGAACTCCGATTGGAACCTAGCCATGGTCGCAGACACCATCTCGGGGTCGACAAACCCAACAAGGTGTCGACCCGTCACGGCTCGCTGCCTCATTATCCTACAAATCATGTCAATTGTTCAAAAACATAATACAAAATCATTAAATAGTCATAGGGATGAGTATGATGCGATACTCACAATGTCCAGCATCGTACAGTAGAAATATCGATGGCTTTCAAGCTGTACAAAAAGAACAGATCCTCAAAACTCACTGGGAAGGTCCCATCCTCCTGGCGGTGGAAGTTTCCCCCTCGATACTTCACATTGAAATCGTTGCGAGGCTCGACTTGATGTGACTTGTCGATGTACCATCCATGTAGCAAGCGAGTGCACAAGCCTAAAGCATTCAATTCATTACTTGGGAGAAAAGGCTTTCCATGTACGAACAGCTTAGAATCATGAGGGGGCTCTGTGGTCTCTGACAACTTTGCCTTCTTCACAGAGGGATTCTCCGAGCTCTCCTGTGGAATTTTGGTCACCGTGCTAGTAGACCTTTTGCGCACCAGCTGTGCACTCCGTTTAGGAGCCGGAGAAGTTGTAGGTGCAGCTGGAGGAGCAGTGCGATGCGCGGGAGTAAGTGCAGTGCGATGCGGGAGCAGGAGCAGTGCGGCGAGGCGAGTGCGATGCGAGAAGCAAAGCGTAGGAGCAGGTGTAGCAGCAAGTGTAGGAGCAGGTGCATGAGCAGTAACCTGTAAAGCACATGCATATATGTAATAGGACGTGTTGCAGTATTGAAATGATGGACAAGATGCGGAGTTTTATACCTTCTGCACTATGATACCCGTTGTGGGCCACTTGATGAACGACATCTGTGCTTGGCCGAGAGTGGTGATATCTTCGTTCGGGGGGAACTCCAGCGCACGAGACAGGAAATCATCATGGACATAGTCCACCTGCACCCTCGTGTAGCCCTTCCCCAAAGGTGTACCATGCACCGTGTCATCCTCTTTGCTTGGAAATGCAACCCCGCGTCCAACCTCAACGCATAATCCGTCTTCGATCAGGATTAACTGGCACTTGGCAGGATCCTACAAGAAGTGTGCAACTTGATCATAATCTTTGCTATGCGCAACTTGATCATAATCTTTGTTAGCTTACTCATGTACATTTTACTCAGAAACACTTACTACCTGACAGTGGGTACCGGGCTGATAACTTCTGGAAACGCCGCTGCTAGGGTGTATCATAGGCGAGGCTACATGACCCTGACTCTGGGAGATGATCATCGCCATCATCTCAGCCTTTAGGCGCTCCTCACGTATAGTCCATGCCTCCTCCATCTCCTGCCTCATCTCCTGCCTCATCTCCTCCTTCACCTGGGCCCTTAGGCGCGCCTCACGTGCTTCCCATGATCTTGATCTGGCACTGGAAGCGCTCTCCTCTTGGAAGAAGGAGCTCTTCGTATGCCCCGTACCTGCGGCAAGCACCCGACCCTTATGATCGGCCTTCCCGATTGCCGAAGACAGGATGTCTCTTGACCCTTGGCTTTGAAATGTTCCTTGCTCTTTTTGCTGGCTTACCTCCTCCTACAGGAAGCGAATATAAGTTAGTGCTACAATACAATAGGAAGAGTCAGCTGCAATGTACTATGTTAGATGTCTTACGATGGTGGAGACGATCTGTGCGGTCGCAGGGTTTGGAACCACAAGCTGACCGTCGGCGGTTTTCTTTGTCCTCGCTAATACCCAGTCGCGTGCCCGCTCCTCACATATGTGGAAGTAAGGCATCGTTGTCCCAGAGTTTGCACACTCCTCGGCTTGTCGTGTCCACTCTGCCTTCTTCCCTACATAGCCGCCGGAACCGAGGTGATGCGCGTGTGTGTTATGCCTCTGTATAGCGGTGTTCCTCTCTCTCAGCTCCTCTGCCTCGGGCAAATTCCTCATCCTTGTGAACTCCTCCCAAACCTCGGGAGTAACAAACGGATACCTTTGGAAGGGAGTACGGCTTTTCAACACGTACTCAGCATACATGATAACCCTGAAATGCCTCAAAGCCACACCCATTCTCTTCAAAGCGTACCGTCTCGCATTGATTTCATCTTCCTCTCGTATAATCCATTTCCCCTTAACTTCGTCCCACAAATGTTCTTTTGCTCGTCGCTGACTTCCTTCCTCCAGTCCTTCGTTGTGATCGACACTCTCTCCCTCACCAATTGGCCGAGAAAAGTGGAGTAGCGCCCCTTACACTTGCCAGGACCCGTGCAAACTCCCGTAGCATTAAAGTGGAGAACCTGCGGAGTTCTCCCTGTGGCCCCTTTACTCGGTCCTCGGCCCTTTCTGACCTTACTCGGTGGCGCGGAGGGAGCATCTTCTTCTCTCTCTGGCGTTGAGCCGGTGCTCTCTCTTTGCGACATTTCGAATATATATATATGTCAAACCTAAACTACATTGTGCGAAATCAATTCAGAGATCTGATATGATTATATTTCACATAAGCGATGACTCCTATTCTCTAATTAGGTTAGGACCTAATCCCATTCGAGGATATGTGATTCGGGCACGTTCCTAAGCTGTTGTACAACTCCAGAGAAAATTTCGGCAGCATCTCCCCGCTGTTCTCCCAATACACGTCTCGACAACAGGTCAAGAGGGTGTGTATTCGGAGAACACCAGGGAGATGCTGCCAAAACTTTCTCTAGAGTTGTACAACAGCTCAAGAACTTGCCCGAACCACATATTCCCAAACTGTCCAAAAAAGTGGACAATTCGAGACTGCTAATTTATAAATATGACATTTCAGCATATTTATAAACAAGCATTCTCGAACGGGAGACGCATAGGTTACGCAACCTAAACTCTAGCATTGAACATATTAATTATAGCAACAATAATGACATGTAATAATAATTCCAAGCAAATTAAATAACCATGAATAATCATTGCTAATGAAGCATATGCATAAATCGCAACATAAGATATTTAATAATATCAAAGCAAACATACACATAATCAGGTATTTAAACATATGTAAAACAATGAACTTCTGCCATGTTGCACCTATCCCTCAAACATGAGCAACTCAAAGAACTATCCAAATACCAGTAAAAAATAATAGCAACTAGAGTTGGTAGCACCCACAATCCCAAATATTCCACGCCTGAACAGCTAAACGTCTTACATGACACCGATTATCTATCTTAAAGCGAACAGATAGAAATCAAAATAACAAGAACTCACTTGAACTGGTGTAAAGGCCAAACTGGATGTCAGTCCAGATGTAAGACGTTTGCTACCATAGCTCTTCTCCTTGAATCTGATATTACAAAATAATATGGAATCAACGTGATGTTGCAGTAGATGATATCATGAAAGAGGTCAAGAATTGAAATAGAAGCTACATTGTGCAGATAATGTGAGAGAGTTACGGCATCATGCATAACAATAGTGCGTTGCTATACAAAATGCGTGCAAATGTCTAACCTACCTAACATCTGTCCAAGGAAACATAGAGATATGGGTGGTATAAAGGCAAATGTCTAATCTACCATAAACACCGTATGGATCATCACCAACCTGAAGCACCAACAATAGCACCATCAACATCAGCTTTCACCACTTCTGACGTGTCAACATCACCACTACCCGTGCTGCATTTAAGAGCATACTTGTACATGAATACATCATTCAAGAGAAGTTGGCATTTGAAAAAGAAATAGACCAGCTTCCAAATAGAGGAAGTGACAGAGTACCAATCAATAACGTCAATTATCTTGGGCTTCCCATCTGAAGTAGTCTGCAACCCAGCCACAGACGGATCAACTCCGGAATCTATAACACATACAAGTCACATCAACACAAAACAACTCAGGTAATCGAATATTATGAAATATACAAAATTGCACACCCGAGTCATATCCATCACAGATCATCAAAGATTCAAGCTACACCCACGTAGCTCTTGATTAAACTAGAAACCTTCCATAGCACCATCTATTGGAGTTGTAAACTTGTAATAGCCTCTAACTAGCAAGCTTTCTCAGCATGTTTACCATAACATTACCTGACTACTTGCAAGAAAGGTGTCAATTTCAGAAACAGAGGCACTATGTCCTATGCTCCGAGATCTAAGGAGCTGTTACACCAACAATCATGCAAAACAAGTAAAAGCTGCTACAATCATATGATTCATATAACAAGCAAGTAAAATCACCCCCATATGCTACAAACAGGATTCTATAAATACCAAATCAGCTCCCAGAAAATTCAATTAGCTCTTCCATGGGCCATCAATCTCCCACATCTGACGAATATTACATCCATGGACTTAAACTGCAAGTATCAAAAGTATAATATGCTCTACACAATTGGCGTTGGGTCGTTGGATGAACTAGGAAAAACCCATCGCACCAAAGTGAATTAGTGAGTCCTAATACCTGTAGTAACAGAGAAAACTCGAGCTACACAATTCAATGTATTCAACTACATAAACAATAAAAACTGTAAATATCTAAGAAAAAAACCACCTCGTGAGGTCCACTCGCTAGTTGAGGACATGCCATGACAGAATTCAGCCGAAGTTCGAACCTTCCCAGATCGAAGTATCGCCTACTCCAAAAACCCTACAGCTCGGCCCACACTAACCGCAAGGGGATCGGACTCACCGGCAGGGCGGACCGGGGCGACAAGGGGGGGGGGCAGCTTCTTCCGGCAGGGGTAGGAGATCCAATGGCGCGACAGGACAGGAGACGCTCTTTCCTTTCCCTCCTTCCTTCCACAGTGCAACGGCGTCCCAGGGAGGGAAGGCACGGGGGGAGGGGATGTGGCGGCACGGCGACAGGAGCAAGGGGAGGGGAAGGCACGGGGGAGAGGGAAGGGGGGAGGGGAGGTGGCGGGGATGGGAGCAAGGGGAGGGCGAGGTCCTGGCGGCGGCGATGGGAGGAAGGGGAGCGATGGGAGGAAGGGGAGGGCGATGGGAGCAAGGGGAGCGATGGGAGGAAGGGGAGGGCGAGGTCCTGGCGGCGGTGATGGGAGAAAGGGGAGGGCTCCGGGGTGAGGGCTCGGGCGCAGTGAGGGCTCGGGCGCTCGGGCGCAATGTTATGCTTGGGACTATCGCAATCGGTTTACAAATGGACCGACACTAATGTGTATATTTAAATCGGTTTCTAATAAGAACCGATACTAATGTGTATCGTATTTCGATCGGTTTCTAATAAGAACCGATACTAATGTTCATCCTATTTCAATCGGTTTCTAATAGGAACCGATACTAATGTGTACCGTATTTCAATCGGTTTCTAATAAGAACCGATAGTAATGTGTATCATATTTCAATCGGTTTCTAATAAGAACCGATACTAATGTGTAGCGTATTTCAATCGGTTTCTAGTAAGAACCGATACTAATGTGTAGCCTATTTCAATCGGTTTTTAATAAGAACCGATACTAATGTGTAGCCTATTTCAATCGGTGTTTAATAAGAACCGACACAGATATTAGTAGTATTTCAATCATTTCAAAACTGGAACTGACACAGATGTAGTATTGCAATCGGTTTTTCGGTTGGAACCGATACAGATGTGTTTGTATTTTAATTTTTGTTTGTATTTTAATTTTTGTTTGTATTTTAATTTTCAGTTTTTCTTTTAATTATAGTTTGTATTGCAACCGATTACAGATCTGTTTGTATTTTAATTTTTGTTTGTATTTTATTTGTATCAGCCAAGGATCGAAATGAATAAGCACAACACATCATACTTCACCGCTGACGGATCGAAGCTAGGCACAATGATATAGAAACTCCAACCGTGTTTGCGAGGACGGCAGGGGAGGGGAGGGGGGAGGGGAGGTAGACGGCGATGGGAGCAAGGGGAGGGGAACTAGCTATACTTCATGTATTGGATGAATTAACAGATCACGTGGCATTGAGAAGCATATGTAGTCCCTTTATTTACAATACAACCCTTCTTGATGATCCACACGCATGTAATTTGTTCCATGTGTGTCGTCGTCACCGCTAAGACATGCCCCATTTGCGAACGAAGGTATTTCATCGAATTGGTTATACTCTTCTTCATCTACAACATTTTCAACTCCAACAATCCGCCTCTTGCCATGAAGGACGACGTGCAACCTCGGATTGGCCGGATCACGCACGTAGAAAACTTGAGTTGCTTGCTTCGCAAGGATGAACGGTTCATCTTTGTAGGCGACTCTATTGAGATCCACAAGAGTAAAACCTCTCTTGTCAACCTTCACTCCGTGAGGAAGTCTCACCCACTTACATCGGAATAATGGAACTTGGTATATTCCGTAATCGAGCTCCCATATTTCTTCGATCATCCCATAGTAACAGTTCATTGCGGTTGACGATCCTCTTTTCGAGTGATCATCGGACAAAGCATCTATGCTCACACCACTGTTTTGAACTGTACTCTTTGCATCTTGACTTTCAAGATAAAAGGTGTAGCCATTAATATCATACCCCTGCCATGTCTCAGACATTAAATCTTGGTCCGTCACCAACCATTTGACAAACCTCGATCTTGTGGAGACCTTCGCCTTTTCTTTGAACCATGTGAGGAATTGATTGTTGTGTTCTCGTATGATGGAAAGCTCATCCATATGTGGATTCTCCTCCCGTAATATCAACTTGTGCTGCTGGATGTATGGATGAACTTCATCTTTGTGTTGGAGGATCGCAAAATGCGCTTTCTGAGTACATTTCAAACTGTGGACTCGTTAGATTGGACCCAATGGTTCCTTTGCCACCAAGTCTGCCCTCATGACGAGATACAGGAACACCAATTGGTTGTCTTTTACCTAGATAGTCCACGCAGAACTCAATAACCTCTTCAGTGCCATAACCTTCAATAATACTACCCTCAGGCTTCGACCTATTCCTCACATATGACTTTAATATACCCATGTACCTCTCGAATGGATACATGTAACGCAGGAATGCAGGTCCACAAATCTTAATCTCTCTAACAAGGTGAACAACGAGGTGGACCATGACGTCGAAGAACGACGGAGGGAAATGCATCTCAAGCTGCCAAAGAGTCTGCACCACCTCACTCTGTAAGTTGTTTAGTATATTGGGATCAATAACCTTGCATGAAATCGCATTGAAGAAATAACATAGCTTCGTGATTGCCAACCTGACATCCTCTGGCAGAATATTTCTGATTGCAACAGGGAGCATTTGGGTCATCAAGACATGACAGTCGTGGGACTTCATACCAAGCAACTTCAAATCATCCATAGACACAAGCTTCTTAATATTTGCCGAGTAGCCCGTTGGAACTTTAATATCATAGAGACACTTGCAGAGGTCTTCTTTCTCCTTCTTGGATAAGGTGTAGCATGCAGCGGGGATATACGGTCCTTTTCCATCCTCCTCTATCACTGCAAGCTTGGGCCTGATTCCCATGTAGGGCATATCGCGACGGGCATTCACACCATCCTTGGTCTTCCCAGGTATGTTCAGCAGGATACCAACCAAATTATCACAGACATTTTTCTCAACGTGCATGACATCAATACAATGACGGACATCTAACTTCTTCCAGTATGGTAAGTCCCAAAATATTGACCTCTTCTTCCAAATGGTCCTGGGACGAACAGATTTACGGCTCTTACCGTACTGAACATCGATATCTGACACGCGTGAATACACTTGCCTTCCACTCATAGGCTGGGGGGCCGCACGAATTTCCCTCTTTCCATCAAATTTATCATCCATCTTACGATATCGATGACTTCGAGGTAGAAATCTACGGTGACCCATGTACACAGTTTTCTTGGAATTTGGCAGCCACAAGCTGTCAGTCTCCTCTTCACAAATTGGACAAGCTTTGGCTCCCTTCGTGCTGTAGCCTGCCAAATTACCAAGGGCTGGGAAATCATTTATGGTGCAAAATATCATAGCCCGAAGGGTAAAGTTCTCTCTTTTGTATGCATCCCACACCTCGACCCCCTCATTCCACAATTTTACCAAATCCTCAATTAGTGGTGCTAGGTACACATCGATATCATTACCCGGCTGTTTGGGTCCAAAGATTAACAACGACATCATGATATACTTCCGCTTCATGCATAACCAAGGAGGGAGATTGTAGGTACACAACAAAACTGGCCAAGTGCTATGACGACTGCTCATATTACCAAACGGATTCATTCCATCTGTACTCAATCCAAATCTTATGTTCCTCATCTCGGCACCAAACTCCTCATGTTGCCAATCAATGTTTCTCCATTGAGCTGAATCAGCGGGGTGTCTCAACTTGCCATCTTCCTTTCGAGATTCATAATGCCAACGCAACAATTTTGCCTCTTTGGGATTTGCAAACAACCTCTCTAAACGAGGAATGATAGGCAAATACCACAATACCTTGGCTGGTGCCCCTTTGTTCACATCTTCACCGTCGTCGGTTCGGCTCTTACGCTTCTTGTCATTACGCTTCTCTTTTTGTTTGTACCGGGACACACCACAAACTGGGCAAATGCACAGTTCCTTATGCACGTTGCGGTATAATATGCAATCATTTGGACATGCATGTATCCTTTCTATTTCCATTCCCATGGGACATAGTAGCTTCTTCGCTTCATAAATACTTGTTGGCAACTCGTTTTCCTCTGGAAGCATATCCGATAGAAGAACTAAAAGTGCATTGAAACTTGTATCTGTCCAACGGTGTTTTGCCTTTAGTTCAAACAATGCAAGGACCGAACCCAACTTGCTGTATTCTGCTTTGCAACCGGAAAACAACGGTTTGGCATCGTCTTTGTGAAATCATGTGCTGAAAAATTGGCTTTGAACTGAAAAATTAACTTAGAATTGGATTTGCAAAATGTGCTGGTGCATGTGCTTGACAATTTGACAAGAAGCAGTAAGTTTCGCTTTTGCGCCGGACCAAGATCTCAAGAAACAGAAAGTTTCCCATCTACGACGGACAAACTTTGTTGGTCTGTCGTGGACATGCTTTTGAACTCATTGAGCCAAACTCAATTTTCCTCAAAAACCAGTAAGTTGTGCACGTACGACGGACAAAGTTTTTGGGTCTGTCGTGAACGTGTTTTTGAGCTCATGAGTCGAACTCAATCTTTCAAGAAACCAGTAAGTTTTGTATGTACGGCGGACAAACTTCTTTGATCAGTCGTGAATGGCTTTTTGAGGTTTGATTTCGCATGTACGACGGACCGATTTTGTTTGTCCGTCGTGAACGTGTTTTCGCCAGAATGATTTCTTCTTGGAACCGAAACTTTCACTTATACAACGGACCGATTTTGTCTGTCTGTTGTGAATGGTTTTTTGAGTGATTTTTCATGTGTACGCCGGACCATATTTCCTTGTCCGTCGTGAATGCGTTTTTGCTGAATTAGGGTTTTGAGCAGAATTGAAATAATTTGAATTTGAGATTATGAAATTTGTGATGATTTCATGATGCTTCTTTTGAAGTGGACTTTATGCAATGCTCATGTGAGTAGTTGCATGGATTGACATTGAGTCAAGTCGTGGACTTGTGCTCGGATTTGTTTTGTGGTTTGTTCATGTGCAGGTATTGCTCGAAGACGAATGTGGTCGATGACGGGACCGGAACTAGGTTCATGGAGGAACTGAGGTTCGAGACTAGGTTCAGGAGGAACTGAGGTCTTGGTGGTCAAGGATGTCATGCGGGACGTTCGGGCTAGGAGAATGGTGCACATGAAGAATGGTTAGTCACGTGAGAATGGCAGGAGGTCATTCGCGTGCAAAGTGTTAGTCACGTGAGTATGGCAGGTGGCCATACGCGTGCAAAGTGTTAGTCACGTGAGTATGGTAGGGTTGCCATACACGTGCAAGAGTTGTACTCGG
Source organism: Rhipidocladum racemiflorum (assembly GCA_036346355.1). Taxonomy (NCBI): domain Eukaryota; kingdom Viridiplantae; phylum Streptophyta; class Magnoliopsida; order Poales; family Poaceae; genus Rhipidocladum; species Rhipidocladum racemiflorum. The sequence continues at coordinate 58,049,402 of CM070572.1, read as the reverse complement.
CCAGGTTGGGCCAAGTAGAGTTGTGTTGGATACAGATTCCTTCTAGGGAATAGGAATCGTATTCAGAACTCCTTGTGGGTTGGTGCTTTAAATAGGTGGGGGGTCTCCTGTTGAAAGGCACCAAGCAGAGCTGAGCGCATCAAGCTTTGAGCTTGGTTTTAGGATTTGTACTCTTTTGATGAGAGTATTTTAGACAAGAAATAAAGATCAATTCTTCCAAGATTTTTATGCTACAAGAACCACGTCGCTACAGTATTTTCTGTTTTGGTTCTTGTTTGCATGCTTGTTCTAGTTCTAGATTGGTTTTTGTTCTTCAAGTTTTATCTTGATTTGATCCATCAAAAACCTCTCTAGGGTATTGATCTAGTGTTTCTCAAAGTCTAGTTGATCAATCTTTTGTCGTTCTTGTTTAATCTTGAAGTTTTGATTAGATTGATTCTCGTCAAGTTCTGGATCAGCAAGCTTGCGAAGCTTATAACTTTTGATCCATAAGTCCGATCGAGCTGATTCTTCTTGGGTTTGATTCGTATTGGAATCTAGTTTCTTGTGTCCAAATTTCAGATCGTTCCGATGGTTGGATCTCCGGGAATTCGCGTTTTACTGAACCTCTGTCATTCTGTTTTTGTCGAAAACGAGGCAATTATTTGGTTCTGTTTTGGGGTGAACTTTTAATAGATCAAGAATTTGGTTTTAGCTTCCGCACAATCATTCACCCCCCCTCTGATTGCTATATTCGTATACTTCGATCCTACAAGTGGTATCAGAGCCAGGTTTCTCTAATCTATCTTAACCGGTGATTAGATCAATGGATCGTTATTCGACAAAACCATGTGTGTTCGATGGTGTTGATTTTCAGTTTTGGAAGGCCAAGATGGAGGCGTTCATCCAAGCACAGGGCTTCACAATTTGGGAGAAGGTCTACAAGCCATATGAAGTCCCTGCAAACGACAACGTCAACGACACCAATCGCACACATGTTGAAGCAAATAGCAAGGCGCGCAACTTGATCATCCAAGGCTTGGGACGCAGCGACTTTGATCGTGTGGTTCATCTTCGATCCGCATATGAGGTATGGAAATCTCTTTGTGATTACCATGAGGGTTCTAACACTGTCAAAGAGGTTCGCCAAGATATTTACAAAAAAGAATACATGCGTTTTGAGATGAAACCTAGTGAATCTGTAGATGACTTCTTTGCACGTTTCAATAAAATTCTTAGCAATCTACGTCTTTGTTGGAGTTAGCTACACCGATGCTGAAAATGCTCGACAATTGCTTAGTGCTTTGGACATGTCGGTGTGGGAGATGAAAGTAACATCTATACAAGAATCTACTACCATGAGCACACTCACATTAGATGTTCTTTACTCTAAGTTGAAAACTCATGAGTTGGATGTTCTTGCCAGGAAGGGTAACATTAAATCAATTGCTTTGATCTCTAACCCTAACATGTCAAATGCAAATTCTTCTTCTAGCTTTGCCTTGTCTTCCATGTCTTCTTTAACAGATGAGCAACTTGAAGAGTTTACTGAAGAAGATCTGGCACTACTCTCTTCTCGCTTTAACAAAGCTTTGCAGAATGTGAGAATGAGAAAGAGAGGTGGTCCTCCAAGATGCTATGAGTGTGGTGACCTCAACCATATTCGCACAAATTGTCCTAAGCTTGCAGGAAAAACATCAAAGGAGGAGAAGGACAACGATGTAAGGAATGAGAAGAAAAGGTTCTCGTCAAATGATAGGAAGAAGAAGAGCTTCATCAACCGCAAGGTGGTTCACCGAGTTCTTTCCGCTCTTGAACAAGTCAATTTGAGCGATGTGGACTCGGAGAGCAGCGAAGATGATGCAACTCCAAGCAAGCATGATTTGATAGGATTATGTCTCATGGCAAGCAGCAAGGATAGCTTCACCGAGGGCGACCACGACAATGACTTTAATGAGGTAGATCCCTCTTATGATGAATTAGCTATTGCTGTTGCTCGTCTTGGAAAATTGCTTGACAAACGTGATAAGAAAATTAAGAAACATGATTTCATTATTGAATCATTGAATGCTGAAATTGCTAGACTTAAGACTTTGATTCCTAGTGATGATACTTGCAAATCATGTGACTTAATTTACAATGAGCTCACCTTGCTTAGGAAAGAACATGCTCTTTTGTTGCATCTAAATGAGAAAAATGAGAAACATGTTGTACATGCTAGCTGTTCCAATCGATGATTTGCATAGTTCAACTTCTTGTTCTAAATGCTCAACTCTTGAATTAAAATTGAAAGATGCAAATGCTAGGGTTTCTCAATTAACTGATAATTTGCTTTCACATGAAATTCTCTCATGCTCAACTTGTCGCAAGCAAAAGGGAAAAGTAGATGTTCCCTGCAATAATTGTTTAACTCTTGCTAAGAAAGTTGATTACTTGCAAAATTCTTTGGAACGTTTCACTAATGGCAAGAAGAAGTTGAACATGATTTTGGATCAATCTAAGGTTAGCACAAACAAGAGAGGTTTAGGTTTTGATCCTTATGCCACATATGAAACTAAACCTCGCACTGTTGTTCAGGCTCCTTGCAAAATTGAGTTATCTAATGAGCCTAAGAAAATTGCTTTTCAATCTACTGGTTTTTATCTTCTACTATGATGAATGCAAAATGTGCTTTTACTGTTAAAGCTAAACATCATGTCAAGTACACTTGCACTCATTGTGGTAGAGATGGACACTTAGTAGATTTTTGCTTTAGACTAGCCAAACAGCAAAAGAAGGAAAGAACTGAGGCTAGGTCAAATTTCAGCAAAGCACATTTTTATGCGCCTAGAGTGATGAAAACACCTTCTGTTCCTACAAACATGGGAAAAGGCAAATCTGATTTTGTGCATAAAAATTATCGTGTTGTACCTCTTGTTGTGCGTCGTGTGTCTCGATCTTTGGATTCCCAAAAAATCTCATTCCTAACCCCAAGATCGAGGCCTCGACATGTTTTGCTATGTAGGCTTCTCGCAAGGAAGGAGAACATATGGCTAGTGGATTCCGGATGCTCACGCCACATGTCCGGTGATAAGAATTGGTTCTCCTCCTCACTCGTGCATCTCGTCTTTGAAAGTGTTACTTTTGGAGATGCTTCTTCCTCTTCTGTTGTGGCAAAAGGTACAATAAAGGTAAGTGACAAGTTTATGTTCAAAGATGTGGCTCTTGTTGAAAATTTGAAATATAACTTGCTTTCTGTCTCACAAATGCTTGATGAAGATCTTGAGATAAGCTTTAAGAAAAATGAATGCAAAGTGCTAGATGCTTCAGGTGATCTTGTGTTCAAAATTTCTCGTTTTGGAAGAGTCTTTAAAGCTGATTTTGATGCATCACCTTCTTCTAAGCATAGGTGTCTAATTGCCAATGTTTCTAAAGATTTATTCTTTTGGCATCGTAGACTTGGTCATGTTGGTTTTGATCATCTTACTCGTGTAAGTGGTTTAGATCTTATACGTGGCCTGCCTAAGCTTAAGGGTGATAGCAATCTAGTATGTTCTTCTTGTAGACATGGTAAGATGATTGCGAGTTCACATCCACCTCTTACCATGATGATGACAAAGCGCTCCAGACAGCTTCTACATCTTGATACTGATTGGACCATCTCGAGTTCAATCCTTTGGAGGCAAACGGTATGTGCTTGTGATTGTTGATGATTTTTCTAGATACTCTTGGGTGTATTTTATGGCATCTAAGGATGAGGCTTTTAGTCATTTTAGAAGTCTTGTTCTTAGGCTTTCATTGACCATCCAGAGCTCTCAAAGCTATTAGAAGTGATAATGGAACTGAATTCAAAAATACTTCCTTTGATCTCTTTTGTCTTGAAAAGGAATTGATCATCAATTTTCATCTCCTAGAGTGCCTCAACAAAATGGTGTAGTCGAAAGAAAAAGCGAGCGTTAGTTGAGATGGCTAGAACCATGTTAGATGAACATCTCTCTCCTAGAAATTTTTGGGCTGAAGCTATTTCAACTGCTTGTTATGTTTCAAACCGTGTGTTTTTGAGATCAAAATTGGGTAAGACTCCATATGAGCTTCGGTTTGGACATAGACCTTCTGTTTCTCACTTTCGAGTTTTGGATGCAAATGTTTTGTCTTGAAATCTGGAAATCTTGATAAATTTGAAGCTAGATCAACTGATGGCATTTTCTTGGATATCCTGCTCATACTCGTGGCTATCGTGTGCTTGTTTTGGAGACTAACAAAATTGTGGAAACTTGTGAAGTTACTTTTGATGAGGCTAGTCCAGGCACTAGTCCAAGTGATGCAGTCTGAGCGCATACATTCAGGGGGAGAAAATCTTTGAAGATGATGATGATGTTGAAGATGAGGTCTTGACTCTTCCTAATGCACAACAAGATGTAGCACCTTTGGCACCTACTACTACATCACCTACAGCTAACCATCCTCAAGCTACAACATCATCTGTACATGCTGAAAATGAAGAAGGAGAAGGAGAAGTCTCAAAAGCCAATGCTCCCTTGTACATTCAAAAAATGCATCCATCTGAACAAATGATTGGAGACCTAAATGAGAGAGTTACTCGATCCAGGTTTATTCATTCTGACACTCATGCTCATTCCGCTTTAGTTGCTTCTTTTGAACCCAAAGATATATCTCATGCATTATCGGCCGAATCTTGGATCAATGCCATGCATGAAGAAATAGAGAATTTTGAGCGAAATAAAGTTTGGAAACTTGTCTCACCTCCTCCAGATTTTAATGTTATTGGAACTAGATGGGTTTTCAAAAATAAACAAAGTGAGGATGGTGTTGTTGTTAGAAACAAGGCTAGATTGGTTGCTCAAGGTTACACTCAAATTGAAGGCTTAGATTTTGATGAAACCTTTGCTCCTGTTGCTAGAATTGAAGCCATTAGAATCCTTTTAGCTTTTGCTGCATCCAAAGGTTTCAAATTGTATCAAATGGATGTGAAAAGTGCTTTTCTTAATGGCTACATAAATGAGGAGGTTTATGTCAAGCAACCACCTGGTTTTGAAAATCCAAAGTTTCCAAATCATGTGTTCAAACTATCAAAAGCTTTGTATGGTTTGAAACAAGCCCCTAGAGCATGGTATGATAGGCTAAAAACCTTTTTACTTGAAAAAGGCTTTTTAATGGGAAAGGTTGACAAAACTCTCTTTCTACTCAAGCAAGGCAATGATCAACTATTCGTTCAGATTTATGTTGATGATATTATCTTTGGTGGTTCCTCTCATGTTTTAGTGTCTGAGTTTTCAGAAACAATAAGGAAGGAGTTTGAGATGAGTATGATGGGTGAGTTGACATACTTTTTGGGATTTCAAATCAAGCAAACGAAGGATGGTACTTTTGTACATCAAAGCAAATACACGAAAGACTTGCTACATCGCTTTGGAATGGAAAACAGCAAGCCGATCATGACACCCATGGAGAGCACTTGCGCACTTGACCCTGATGAAGATGGTGAGCAGGTTGATCAAAAGGAATATAGAAGCATGATAGGTTCACTTTTGTACCTCACTGCATCAAGGCCGGATATACAATTTGCTGTATGCTTGTGTGCTCGTTTTCAAGCTTCCCCACATGCTTCACATCGACAAATTTGTCAAAGGATTTTCAGGTATCTTCATGGAACTCAAGATTTTGGCATTTGGCTTTCTGCTTCCTCATGCATTAGTTTGAGATCTTTTACGATACTGATTTTGGAGGATGTAGAATTGATAGGAAAAGCACTTCTGGTTCATGTCACTTCTTGGGAAATTCTCTCATTGCATGGTCATCTAGAAAGCAATCTTCTGTTGCACAATCAAGCTTGAATCTGAATATGTGGCTGCTGCTAGTTGTTGTTCTCAAATTCTTTGGATAGTAGCTACACTTAAAGATTATGGGGTTATTTTGGATAGTGTTCCTCTTCAGTGTGATAACACTAGTGCAATTTGCATTGCTAAGAACCCTGTGCAACATTCAAGAACAAAACACATTGACATCAGATTTCACTTTCTTAGAGATCATGTTGAAAAAGGCAACATTGTGCTTCATCATGTGGATACTGAACATCAATTGGCAGACATTTTCACAAAACCTTTGTCTTCTTCTCGTTTTGCTTTTATTCGGGGAGAACTTGGAATTGTTCATCCAATGGGATTGTTTTGAGGGGGAGTTTCTTTGCCAAGTTCTTTCACTTGATGAGCTCACTTTATCATATTTCTTTATATACTATATAATTGAGCTAATATATGATAATCTAAATTGTCTCACTTGAACTAAGAATGACATTGCGGAATTCCCTGATCTGATTGCCTATAGCTAAATACTCTGTGATATCTTACTCTTCTAGGCTTGATGTTGAATCCTCTTGAAAATTTGGGCTATGAAGCAAGTGTGGTTTCAACTTTACTCTTTCATAAGACCTTTTAATCACTTTTGCATGTTTATGATCAAAGAAAAATGAAAAGAAAAGGGAATCAATAAAAAAGGGTTGTTAAAAGCAAAAGCCTCAAGTTATGAGCTTCAGGATGCTTTCCCTAAAAGATAAGATGTATGCTTCAAGCATGCCATTCCCTCAAAGATAAGATGTATGCTTCAAGCATGCCACTCCTAGAAAATAAAAGAAGTATGCTTCAAGCATGCCACATGCGATTTATTGTTTAAAGATTAAATTGGTCCACTAGATTGGAGTTGAAACTACTTGCTCGCCCTGATTTGTTATTTGCTTCAACTTTGAGCCTTTGTTTTTCTACTAAAGGTTTTGCTTAGTACTTGGCTATAGTTGACTGAATTGAGGTTGAGATGCATGTCATTCCCTAACTTGCTAAAATCACATCAAGATCATGTATTCTGCATGTTATGTGATATATAAGGTTATATGATCGAATGAGCTCATCTTTTCCTATCTTGGCACTCCCTTGTTTCTCCTTGTGAAATCTTTGCTACAGGAAAAATTTTGAACCTGTTCTCTCTTTTACTCTTGATGAATCCATTGTCAAAGGGGGAGAAATTTGGGAATCATTGAAAAGTTTAAGAAAAAGGGGGAGAAGAAAAAGGGGGAGTTGTTTTTGGAAATTTGAGTATTTTGTGAGAAGTTTGGAGAATTTTGAAATTTTTGGGCACATTGCACATTCACACACATTTTCCTTCTCAGGGGGAGATTTTGTTTTGCATTTTGGTCAAAGGGGGAATTCTATGTTTTCTCTTTTTGGTCCTTGATTCTTTGGATTTCAAAATCTTTTGTAAAGTGAATGCCAAATGTTCAATTCTAAGTGGTGTTGCCAATGTTTTCATCAAGGGGGAGATTGTGAAATCATGTGCTAAAAAATTGGCTTTGAACTGAAAAATTAACTTAGAATTGGATTTGCAAAATGTCTTTGGTGCATGTGCTTGACAATTTGACAAGAAGCGATAAGTTTAAGCACTGCTTGTGGGACCAAGATCTCAAGAAGCGAAAGTTTCCCATCTACGACGGACAAACTTTGTTGGTGCTGTCGTGGACATGCTTTTGAACTCATTGAGCCAAACTCAATTTTCCTCAAAAACCGATTAAGTTGTGCACGCATCTGACGGACAAAGTTTTAGTGCATCGTGAACGTGTTTTTGAGCTCATGAGTCGAACTCAATCTTTCAAGAAACCAAGAAGTTTTGTATGTACGGCGGACAAACTTCTTTGATCGATCGTGAATGGCTTTTGAGGTTTGATTTCGCATGTCTGACGGACCGATTTTGTTTGTCCGTCGTGAGCGTGTTTTCGCGAGAATGATTTCTTCTTGGAACCGAAACTTTCACTTATACAACGGACCGATTTTGTCTGCATTTGTGAATGGTTTTGAGTGATTTTTCATGTACGCCGGACCATATTTCCTTGTCCGTCGTGAATGCGTTTTCTTTGAATTAGGGTTTTGAGCGAGAATTGAACTAATTTGAATTTGAGATTATGAAATTTGTGATGATTTCATGATGCTTCTTTTGAAGTGGACTTTATGCAATGCTCATGTGAGTAGTTGCATGGATTGACATTGAGTCAAGTCGTGGACTTGTGCTCGGATTTGTTTTGTGGTTTGTTCATGTGCAGGTATTGCTCGAAGACGAATGTGGTCGATGACGGGACTGGAACTAGGTTCATGGAGGAACTGAGGTTCGAGACTAGGTTCAGGAGGAACTGAGGTCTTGGTGGTCAAGGATGTCATGCGGGACGTTCGGGCTAAGAGAATGGTGCACATGAAGAATGGTTAGTCACGTGAGAATGGCAGGAGGTCATTCGCGTGCAAAGTGTTAGTCACGTGAGTATGGCAGGTGGCCATACGCGTGCAAAGTGTTAGTCACGTGAGTATGGTAGGGTTGCCATACGCGTGCAAGAGTTGTACTCGGCCAGGTTGGGCCAAGTAGAGTTGTGTTGAATCTGATTCCTTCTAGGGAATAGGAATCGTATTCGTAACTCCTTGTGGGTTGGTGCTTTAAATAGGTGGGGTCTCTGTTGAAAGGCACCAAGCGAGCTGAGCGCATCAAGCTTTGAGCTTGGTTTTAGGATTTGTACTCTTTTGATGAGAGTATTTTAGACAAGAAATAAAGATCAATTCTTCCAAGATTTTTGCGTGCTCTGATAACCACGTCGCTACAGTATTTTCTGTTTTGGTTCTTGTTTGCATGATTGTTCTAGTTCTAGATTGGTTTTGTTCTTCAAGTTTTATCTTGATTTGATCCATCAAAAACCTCTCTAGGGTATTGATCTAGTGTTTCTCAAAGTCTAGTTGATCAATCTTTTGTCGTTCTTGTTTAATCTTGAAGTTTTGATTAGATTGATTCTCGTCAAGTTCTGGATCAGCAAGCTTGCGAAGCTTATAACTTTTGATCCATAAGTCCGATCGAGCTGATTCTTCTTGGGTTTGATTCGTATTGGAATCTAGTTTCTTGTGTCCAAATTTCAGATCGTTCCGACGGTTGGATCTCCGGGAATTCGCGTTTTACTGAACCTCTGTCATTCTGTTTTTGTCGAAAACGAGGCAATTATTTGGTTCTGTTTTGGGGTGAACTTTTAATAGATCAAGAATTTGGTTTTAGCTTCCGCACAATCATTCACCCCCCCTCTGATTGCTATATTCGTATACTTCGATCCTACAGTCTTCCATCAAGTTTTTAAATTTTTCGAACTCTCTTTTCGTGTAATTTCCCTCCACATCTCGCAACATTTGATCTAAATTATCCTCATCAAACATATCACGCTACAACTCGTGATCGGCTTGAAGCATGTCTTCGTTGCGTAATGGAGGGGTACTACTTGTCTCACCATGATGGATCCAACACGTGTAATTCCTCACGAAGCCACGTCGAATCAAGTGGCCTTCAATTTGAGCTGAGTTGTTAAATCTCCTTAGATTGGTGCAATCAATGCAAGGACAATATATAAAATTTACACCCCTCATAACCATATCTACTTCTGCAATTCTTATGAACTCCTTAACTCCCCTCTGAAATTCGGCACTCACACGGCTTTTTTGATACATCCATTCTTCACGGTCCATCTGCAATTAAACCATAGACAACAAATTAATAATGCCAACGAGCGACAACTAGCTATTTCAAATACCAATATATTATTTATTAACCTTCGCACAATAGAGAGACATGCACTAATCAATGAAAGAACAAAAGGGTTGAAGAATTAACAAAGTTGAGGAATTGAGTACGTATCAACTATATATGACTCCTAATTTCAATTAGGTCAGGTCCTAATCCCATTCGAGGATATGTGGTTCGAGCAAGTTCCTAAGCTGTTGTACAATTCCAAAGAAAATTTCGGCAGCATCTCCCCGCTGTTCTCCCAATACACATCTCGACAACAGGTCAAGAGGGTGTGTATTCGGAGAACACCAGGGAGATGCTGCCAAAACTTTCTCTAGAGTTGTACAACAGCTCAAGAACTTGCCCGAACCACATATCCTCGAACTATCCAAAAAAGTGGACAATTCTAGACTGTTAATTTATAAATATGACATTTCAGCATATTTATAAACAAGCACCCTCGAACGGGAGACGCATAGGTTACGCAACCTAAACTCTACCATTGATCACATTATAGCAACAATAATGACATGTAACCCATTCACATGCTCTCCTTTTGAAGAAAATTAACCACAAATGAGGGGGAATATAACTCAAGCTAGGGTTTCAACTTTAGCCCCAAACCACCATCTCCTTCAGATAATTTCTCGCCAATATTGTTTCAACCATAATAGCATTAATGACATATAACACATTCTCCAAATCAAAATCGAATTTCTTAATGCAAAATCGAAGGGATTTGAAGGAATGCTCACCTTTTGAAGAAAACCTCAAATGAGGGCAAATAGAGGGGAAATAAATCTCCTCAAGCTAGGTCTTAACTTACCCTCTCAACACACATCCTCAAGGATTTCAGATTTTCTCCCCCAAGCCTAAGTCTCAATGAGAGTATGTTCTGTTTTTTGAGGTGGCGACGGGTTTTTTTGGCTGTAGAACACCAACAGAGGAGAGTTCATCCCGAGAGGATATAAAACCTAATGAGGCTCATCACAATCGGTTCTTACAAAGAAGTGATTGTGATGAGTATATTATCACAATCGGTTCTTTCTGAGAACCGATTGTAATAAACAAATGGTCATCACAATCGGTTCTTAGAAAGAACCGATTGTGATAAGTGGGTCGTCATCACAATCGGTTCTTTCTAAGAACCGATTGTGATGACCAATTTTCCTATCACAATCGGTTTTTGTTAAGAACCGATTGCAATGAGTGACCCTTATCACAATCGGTTCTTTCTAAGAACCGATTGTGATGACCCATTTCCTTATCACAATCGGTTCTTTCAAAGAACCGATTGTGATAATGGTCCTTATCACAATCGGTTACTTCTAAGAACCGATTGTGATAACATGTTTCCAAAATTTACAAATGAGATACACGTATCACAATCGGTTCTTTAGTCAAAAGTTTGGAACCGACACAAATGAAGCTATAGTGATGTATCATTCTGTAGTAGTGATATGAACTAGATAAAAAAAGGAAAGTCAGAACAAAAGGATAAACCAGAGGAGAGACAAGAGGCTTTGGACTGCAGAAGAGGAAAATCTATTTATTGATATTCTCTATAAAATGAATAACTCTGGTTGGAAGGTGGACACTAGTCATAAGTCTGGTTACCTTATTTATATTGAGAAGGAGCTAGGTAAAAGACTACCAAATTGTGACATCAACGCTATGAAAACTTAGAGGCAATTAGATGGGTGAAACGCCGTGCGTTACCTGGTCGGCGGCTACGTGTTAAATATACGAGAAACATCCTCTCGTGTGGATATACATAGAAGGTGAACCAGAATAGGTATAATCAGTTGAGATTGCTAATAGCTACAAGGAAGAAATCTAACCTACCAAATACAAAAGGATCTCAACAGATAACAGCCTATTCCTTGCTCAAGAAGAAGATTACAGAGAAGATTACAAACGATCTTACCATATAACAGTCCCCCTCAATCACAACCGTGCAAGGTTGAGATTGTGCTTGAAATCTTCTAACTGTCTAACTGGTAATGCCTTTGTAAAGCCATCTGCTACTTGATCCTTTGAAGGAACAAAACCAATCTCCAACAATTTCTCTGACACCCGTTCTCTAACAAAATGATAATCAACTTCTATGTGTTTGGTGCGAGCATGAAATACAGGATTAGTAGATAGGTATTTTGCTCCAAGATTATCACACCATAGCTTGGCCATAGGAGGACTCTTTATACCAATTTCTTGAAGCAGAATTTGAATCCAAATTACCTCTGCTGTTGCATTAGCAATTGCTTTATATTCTGCTTCTGTACTCGATCTGGATACTGCTGCCTGCTTACGCGCATTCCAGGAAACTAGGTTCGATCCTAGGAAAACAGCAAAACCACCAGTAGATCTCCTGTCATCTAGAGAACCAGCCCAGTCTGCATCTGAAAAGGCACTCACAAGCAAAGAATCGATTTGCTGATCTTCAGTCCAATTCTAGTTGATTGTTTTAGATACCTGAGAATTCTCTTAACAGCTGCCCAATGTGTTACTGTAGGAGCATGTAAAAACTGACACACTTTATTAACAGGAAACGCAATATCTGGTCTAGTAAGAGTCAGATACTGAAGCGCTCCAACAATGCTCCTATATTGTGTTGCATCTTTTGAACCCAAAGGTTCTCCTTCAGAAACAGACAATTTTTCACTGGTTGACAGAGGAGTGCTAACTGGCTTGCAACTAGACATATTAACTTTCTTTAACAAATCTGATGCATACTTTTCTTGTGTCAAAATAATTCCTTCACGTACCTTGCTCACTTCAGTTCCTAGGAAGTAATGTAACTCCCCCAGATCCTTCAGGGCAAAATCCTTTTTAAGACTGTGCAACAACCCCGTTGTCGCTTCTACAGTTGAACTTGTAACAATGATGTCATCAACATACACCAACACAAAAACAGTAACACCATTTTCATTGAAATAAAATAGCGAAGTGTCTGCCTTTGAGGATCTAAAACCAAGGTCATGTAATTTTGTACTCAGTCGTGCATACCATGCACGTGGTGCTTGTTTCAATCCATATAAAGCTTTGTCTAATTTGCAGACATGGTTTGGCATGGTTTTGTTCTCATATCCTGGCGGTTGTCTTATATAGATCTCCTCTTCTAAATAACCATGAAGAAAAGCATTCTGAACATCTAACTGTCTTAAACTCCAACCTCTTGACATAGCAATAGACAAAATAACTCTGATAGTGACTGGTTTAACAACTGGGCTAAAAGTGTCCTCATATTCTAACCCATATCTTTGTTTGAATCCTTTTGCAACTAAACGAGCTTTATATCTGTCTAGGCTACCATCGGCTTTACGTTTAATCCTGTAAACCCATTTGCAATCTATGATGTTTATCCCCTTTTTATGTGGGACTAGGTGCCAGGTTTTATTTTCCATCAAAGCATTGTATTCTATGTCCATAGCCTTTTTCCAATTAATGTTTCCCAAAGCTTCACTAATGTTTTGTGGTTCTCCTGATGACATAAAACACCCATAGCGAATAGTTCCATCAGTGTATACCTTAGGTTTGCGAATACCATCTTGAAGCCGAGTTCGTGGCCTCGCCGGTTGAAGTTGCTGTGATGCTGGATCAACTGACGCAGCTGGATCAACCTCCTGTGCCACCTGCAGCAAGTCGGTTTCACGTGTAGCCGTCGGAGATTGACATGCTAGCGTGGGATCCATACACGCATTCGGTGCCTGATTTGGTCCAGTCAGTGCAGCAGCAGGCATCGACAGCAATCTCTGGACGGCGTCACTAGGAGTATCATCTCCAGTTTCTATAATGGGAAGACCTGCACCAATAGAGTTTGTTCCTTCCTGTACATGCTCAGAAAGATCATCAGTACCATGAATATTAGTTGTTGAGTCATCTATCCATTCATGCCCCATATTAGTATTAAGCAAAGTTGGATGAAGGACTGTAATTTCAGAACGGAGTTGAGTGCCTGCATTAGAATGCAGTTTAGAGAAGGGAAAGATATTTTCATCAAAAACGACATCTATGGAAATATAGATGCGTCCTGTTGAGATATCTAGACACTTAAACCCTTTGTGCATATTGCTATAACCAAGGAACACACACTCCTTAGAACGGAATTGAAGTTTACGAGTATTGTAAGGACGAAGATTAGGCCAACATGCACACCCAAAAATTCTCAGGGACGAGTAGTCGGGTGTTTGATGAAACAGACGCTCAAGAGGTGTGGAATAATTTATAACCTTGCTTGGAGTGTGATTTATTAGAAAAACAGCGGCAAGAAAAGCCTCATCCCAAAACTTGAGAGGCATATGAGCATGTGCTAGAAGAGACAAACCCACTTCGACAATGTGTCTGTGTTTTCTCTCAGCTGCACCATTCTGTTGATGCGCATGAGGACAGGAGACAAGATGTGTAACCCCAACTTTAGTGAAAAAAGAATGAAGTTTTTCATATTCTCCTCCCCAATCGGTTTGGACGGCAACAATTTTTCAATTAAAAAGCCGTTCAACAAGAGTTTAAAATTAATGAAATTTTTGAAAAACATCAGACTTGAATTTTATGAGATATATCCAAGTGAATTTGCTGGAATCATCGATAAAACTCACATAATATTTATATCGACCAACAGAATCAGGCGCAGGACCCCAGACATCAGAGAACACAAGTTCAAGAGGAGAACTGGATATACTGGTGGACTTAGGATACGGCAACTGACGACTTTTTGCTTGTTGACAGGCATCACACACAGAGTTTTTATTTGACTCTACTAAACAAGGAAGATTAAAGTTCTTGATAACTTTTTCAACGATGGGCGTGGCAGGATGGCCAAGGCGACTGTGCCACCTGTCGACAGACGGTTTATTGACTCCATAGGCATGCTTTGTAGGTGATGTAGGAGGGAGGGGATAGAGACCCTTCCAACATGTTCCTCTAAGAAGAGTGCTCCTCGTGTCCCGATCCTTTATCAAAAAGAAGTCAGGATGAAATTCTAAAAAGACATTATTATCAGAGGCAAGGCGATGAACAGAAACAAGATTCTTTTTAGCTTTGGGAACATGTAGAACATCATTTAGATGAAGATTGCAACTGGGGGTTTGAATAGTAGATTGACCAACATGACTAATATTCATACCTGCACCATTTGCTGCATGGATCTGATCGTTGCCATGATACTTGTCACGGACTGCAAGCTTTTCCAATTCTCCAGTGATATGATCAGTCGCTCCCGTGTCGGTGTACCAGTTGGTGTCTATATTGTGTGAATTTGTGGCAGCAGCTGCAGTTTTTACATCAGGAACATAGTTTTCATCATACCTGTGCCAACATTTGTCTGCAGTGTGACCGATCTTGGAGCAAACTTGACAGATTGGCCGCTCCTCAAAGGAATTGTTGATATTATTCCTGGAGGAATTATTGCGCCCGTATCTGTTATTGTTGGGGGTGCCGCTATTGTTGTTGCGACCACGTCCTTGCCAGCGGCCACGCCCAGCGCCATTGCGTCCTGGGCCACCACCACGTCCACCACGACTAGCAATGTTGACAGATGACTGGCCGCCACCGCCGATGAGACCCATGCGTGTCTCAAAGGCAAGCAACTGGGAGTAGAGATCACTCATGGACACCAGCTCAGTTCTTGCAACTGGTGCAGAGACGATAGGATTGAAATCAAAATCCAGGCCCGTGAGAATATACTCAACGAGCTCTTCATCATCAAGGGGCCTCCCGGCGGCAGCCATCTCGTCGCCGAGGGACCTCATCTTCCCGAAGTATTCGGCCACCGTCATGTTCCCTTTCTGGGTGGTGTTGAGTGCAAGGCGCGTGTTCACGACCCGCGCTCTTGTCTGCGATGAGAACATTGCCTCAATCGCGCTCCATACTTGTGCTGCAGTCTCCTTTGCCGCAACCTGGGAGAGAACTTTCCTTGATAGAGAAGCAAAAAGGAACCCAAGAACTTGCTGGTCCGAGGCGTACCAATCTTCGTACGCTGGGTTTGGCATCTTGGCCTGCAGGTCATTGATCTTGCAGTCGATCTCGGCAACAGGTGCAAGAGAAACACCAGTTGCATGATCGATCAGACGTGCGCCACGAAGGGCAGCAAGCACCTGCGCCTTCCATACTGCATGATTGTTCTTCCCGAGCTTCTCAGAGATGGCATTGACGTAGAGTGGGCTGGTAGTGTTTGAAGATGAAGCCATGGAAGAAGATAAATGGGATCTAGGCTCTGATACCATGAAAACTTAGAGGCAATTAGATGGGTGAAACACCGTGCGTTACCTGGCCGGCGGCTACGTCTTAAATATACGAGAAACATCCTCTCGTGTGGATATACATAGAAGGTGAACCAGAATAGGTATGATCAGTTGAGATTGCTAATAGCTACAAGGAAGAAATCTAACCTACCAAATACAAAAGGATCAGATAACAGCCTATTCCTTGCTCAAGAAGAAGATTACAGAGAAGGTTACAAACGATCTTACCATCTAACACGCTGATCCTCATATTCAATCTAAAGTGAAGACACTGAAGAAGTTGTTTTCCTGTATCTTGGATATTCAACAGTTTGGTAGTGGCTTTGGCTAGGATGATGAGAGGAAAATGGTTGTTGGAGACAGAGATCATTGGTCAGGATGAATCAAGATTGAATCTTTTCTTCGATAGTTTAGATGACTATAAACCTATGTCTGTACGTCATGTGCTCGATGGCTCTACATAGATGGATCATGTAGGGATATAGTCTTTTGTTATGTTCAGAACAAATATTCATCACGTACAAACTCCATTTTGCGAAGGTCCGCAAATGATGTATTTTGCTATGCGGTCTACAAACAAGGTAACCAAGGTAACTTAATTACAGACACTTACACGTTTGGTGGGAATTGTGTTGGCCATTGGCACGTATAATCCATAGTCTAAATTAATGTACATCTTCAAGAACTTTGACGTATCTGTTTTTCTATTTAGAATTGTTGTTAGTGCTACTAGCATCATCTTTTGGAATTCATTTTTCAAGCAAGAAATAGTGAGCCATATGAACGAATTATAAAGAAATAGAAATTAAGACAAAAGAATAGTATCAATGCTTCAAAATTTGCTTTGCAATTGGTTATATCTGTATTGAACAAGGGCAAATGGTCAATACAAATACATTCCCGAACTCAGACCAACCCATACTTGTGAGACCATTCCTTTTATGATACAGTGCACCACAAAATAAATATTCTAAAGTGCATAGTATGCTAGTCCTATGATCAATAGCTAACATGCACTTTCACAAATTCAAATCATAGACACATAAAAAGTTGCATCTATTTATTACATTAACAAGCGGGAGCATATTTATACATAATATTACACAAACCAAAAGTAAACTAGCAGTGGAAATATTTTATCTTGCAGTATGCCACTAAGGCCAATATTCCCATAGGCAATTGACAAGATAAATTCTAGTAAAAATCATCGTTATCATTCTCGTTTCCTGTGTCAAAGTATGAATCATCGGAAATTTCGGATTCTTCACCTAAAAATAACATTAGTAGCAAGTGGAGTACAAAAGTACTCGCAAAACTTTTACAAAACCTAATACATGCAGGCTGTAACAAAAGAAAGGTTACTACAGTTAATTTGCATAAAGTTGCATTGAATTGTAAGTACTAAATAATAATTTGAAAGCGTACTTGTAAAACACTTTTGACAAGTATAAAAGATAACAATATAAATAGCATAAAAGTAACAACTCACAGTCCTTTGTGAGCAATAAAATCATCCAAGGCCAACGCATGGAAGAATAATAAATGATTCATAACAAAATTTAAATAATATAATTCTATATCATATCATTCATTCCATTTTATTTGAAAATGAGAAAAACATCTAACTAGTGTTAGTTCACCAAGTTTCCCATGACCGCAGGAATGGCATTTCGAAAAATTTTAACTCTACAGAGGTGTACTACTTTACACACAAGATATGATCAATCATTTTGCCAAGCTATTAACACACTGCCTTAGGTAGGGATGAAAACGGATCGGATAGTTTCCGACCGATCCGGATAATTTTCGGATACGGATTCTGTCGGATCAGATATTTGTCGGATAGTATCGGATCGGATACGGATACGGATATTTTTTGTCGGATACGGATACGGATTCGGTAGCTCACTATCCGTCTGATACGGATACGGATTCGGATAATCCGGATAGTGATGGATCGGATATCCGGATATACATGTGGGCTGGGCCAAGCTACTCTTTTGGCCAAAAAAGGTTACTAAATTTTAACTTGTTTTCTAATTTAATTAATCCATAAATCAAGTTTAAATTATTAAAATTAGCAAACTAGCTCAAAAAATTATGAATTTTTCTGATAAAATTCCTAACATTGTCTATAATTTGTACAAAAATTATTTTTAAAATTTTATCATATTTTAAATTTTCTAAAAATTCAAAAAACGTTGTCTTTAATAGGAAAATATTTTAAATAAATAGCTAAAATGCATAAAAACTCATAAAATACATAATTTATTATTTTAAACATAATTTAACAAATAATACAAATCTTGGGGTCATTAAATGTAAGAGTTATACATGTTTTCTAGAGATATGGTAAATAAGTATTATCAAACTTTTTGTGTATTCTTTATTTGTTTCCATTTATATCTCTGAGCAAGGATCTTTATTTTGTGTTTTGATCTACATGTATGATGGATTAATCGTATGTACGTGATGAACTAAGTCTTACATAATTTTGTTTGCAACATGGTATCTAACTATTATCTAAGTGAATGAAAATGATTATATTTATTCAATTTTCAATAATGTTTTAATCAAATCAATTAGTTATGTGTTTTCATTGATTTTTTATGTACAGTCTAAGAGATTATCATGTTCCGATAAATATTTGTAACCGTATCCGATTCGATTCGTATTCGATCCGTATCTGTATTCGATATTATCCGTATTCGTATTCGTATCCGGACTATCCGTATTCGTATCCGAATCCGAGAAAAAATATGAAAACAAATATGATAGAGCCATTATCCGTCCGTATCTGATCCGTTTTCACCCCTAGCCTTAGGTGTGCAGCTAATGAACATAATAAAACCATTACATTATTTAACCCTAACTTTGCACCAGCCCAGTGAAGACAAACCCTTACTATAGCGGCAAAAATAAATTTTCACATAAATCATAAAAATGATGAGATCATATAAATAGATCACCATTTCTCCCCATATCAAGGCGTACATCGTTGCATCAGTAGGTGTGGAAGCCCCTAGGAGCAAACCTACCTAGAATGCCCATACTAATACGGCCTTCCAATGTGCAAAGCTAGTTTTAAATACCTTAATAGGTTAAGGCTCCCATACTAGCACTTGAGGTTGTATGGTTATTTCTTGGTTCATGCAACACTATGTCCGGTCATTGATTCAACCCGGGCGAGAAATCTCCTCCTAGCTACGTACAAGTTATTTATACAACTAGCTATTACCAATAATCGCCCATGTCAAAATCATAATTTTATTTTTTTTACCAAAATATCAATAATCACAATTATTCAAATATGTCCAAGATTAATAATCATGTCCAAGGTTAATAACCATCATTTAAATTCATCACGAATAGTAAAACCGTATGTTCGTGTTCCCAATCTAAAGCATGGCTAAGAAGATGCATATAATAATTGAATATACCTATTTTGACATTATCAAGTGTCTACCCATGAGCTAGGAAAATCAAGGTTCACATGTTAATAATAATTAAGGAAATCCTTCAATGAGGGTTATATCTACCATTACCCACAAAATAGTAATTTTTATAACATAAAATATGCATGAAAGCATTTAACAAAACATTTTGAAAATATGGGATCAATATGATCAAGGGGGTGCTAGCCTTGCTCTTTGTCGAAGTCAACAAAATCAGGATCATCGTCGACGGTATGGTGACATTGGTGTCTGCACGTTATTAAATAAGAATATGGCAAATAACAACTTTTAATAAGAGCAAAAATAAATCAGATGTACATTAAAATAAAAATTCCTACAGAAAATAAGTGTGGTTATGGTTTCACTGTTTTATTTATATTACAGTTTTAGGATTTGTTACGACCACACTACTTATTTTTATGAATTGTTTTTTATCTAACGAATTCAAGAAGCTAAGATTATAAACATATTTATATTTCATTTCAAATTCAAGAGGCCAAAATTATGTATATGTTTAGGTATAATTTTAAATTTAAGAAGCTAAGATTATTTGGATTAAACAAGATTAACACATAAAGTTACAGTGTGATAAAACATGTACAAACCTAATGGTACACCCTAAGTATTTTTTTTTCAAAATTAGGTTATTCACTATCTACTTAGCACAAGAAAATTAGTTCCACTTAAATTGGACATTATTCAAACAAGTTATGCATTTTTGAATAGTTATGTGACACTACGGAATGGTGACATTATTTAACGTGAATGTTAAGGTAAAAAAAAACTTTATGAAATATGGTATTGGAGGTTAAAACTATATGATAGGAGGCTTAATAGCGTTTCCGGGCCGTTTTCGGGCCGTTTCCGGGGTTTTGGGCCTTTTCGGGGGAGTTTGGGCCTAAAGGAAAGGGTCGTGGGCTTTGGTGGGATGGAGTTTGAGTCCTAATAGGAGTAGAAGACCTGGTTGGGGGCCTCCCCCAGCCCCTTTAGGCGTTCATCCCCTGCCCTTGCGCCCCCACAAGTCCTAGCCGCCCCCCCACACCTCCCCACCTCCTCCTTGTGGCGCCTTCACCTCCCCCATTGCTCCCCATTGCTCCACCACCTCTCCACCATCTCTCCTCCTCCCTTGCTGCCCCTAGGGGAGTTCTCCACCTCCACACCTCAAAGATCCATCCGTTGGAGCGCTCCGCGATGAGGAGATCCGGCGGGATTGGAGCGAGGAAGGAGATCGCGCGAACCGGGAGGAGATCTATTGGGTTTTCGTGCGTTGGGCAAAGGTATGACCATGGGAATCCTTGGGGTTGGTCTAGGTACTGTTATAAGGGTGTTTATCAAGTTTTTAGATCAATTGGTGGTACTGGAATTGAGTAGATTGGATTAGATCTAGAAGTTGCCACGTTCTCTGTTTCGGGCAGCATGAGCAGTCGACCTAGGGTTCGGTTTTTTGCCAAATTATATTAGGAATCTGGTCGTACGGATGTTGAAGAAGTTGTAGATAATTTCGTTATCTTTCCGTAGATATAAAGAACGTTAAATTCCGCCTAGCCGTTTGAAAGTTATGGCTGTTTTACCGAGCGTGTTAAAATCTGTGACGTGATTGGAACAGATCACGGTATTTTGTAGATTAAACAACTTTAGAGTCCGAATCAATCTTTCCCTATACCTAGAAAAAGTTGGGAAATTTCCTAAGATACGCGAGGATGTACTCGTTTAATTGATTCGGAGTCTTAGAACCCGAGTTATGCCTTTTGGAAGGCTGCTGTCCCGACGGGACAGAACCTCTGTTTTTAGGTTTTGCGAGTAGTTGGCAATGTCGGGGTAGATGAGGGTTTGCGTACTGTTTTGTGGGCATGATTGTGAGTGTGTGATACCTATGTGAAGGTGGTGCGACCCCGGGAGTGCCTTCTACTTCCCGCCAATCCGTTGCCTGTGGTTGAGGCAAGTGTGTTGTGATGGATAGCGATTTGTAGGTTGCTTGTTGAGAATAGATGGAATTGACTACATGATATATGATCACTTGCCATGCTTTTATGATTGCCAATGATATGATGAGCATGTTTATTATGTTATGATGCCATGTGTTAATATGTGAGTTAAACATGATGTTGGCATAATTGCATACATGACATGTGTCGGGACCCCGAATTTGCAAATCCGGACCCTCTGTGTATTCAACACTAGTCCAGGAACGCGCTAGTGCACACAGTCTTAACATCGGTAATATCACAATCATACCACTCGATACTAATAAAGTACCTTTATTTAATTAAGCAAACTGGTTACTTGACCTTATAGCCAAGTCACAAATGTACGCCTCGCAGGGCGATACTTATTAAGAGAGAAATAGTAGCAGCGGAAAATCAAATAACTTCGTGGCGCCATCCAGTATACCACAGGCAACTGACTGGGCTCGCTTCCCTAAGTAGACGGTTCCTCTTGGAGTTCCTCCTCCAAAGCTGGTGTAGTCTCCTCTTCAACTGGTGTTGTATTGTGGCAAGGGTGAGTACTTGGTACTCAGCAAGTCATGCACAGAATGCAGCTAATATACTACATGCATGGCTTAGTACAAAGGAATAGCTCAAGGTATATTTGCGAAATGACATTTGACAAGTAACATAAGTAGATTCGAAAGCAGTAGAAACAAGTATAGCATAGATAGCTTTTCAAGGAGTTTAATGAACATCTTTCCCATCCTAATCCATATTTCCATCAACATCATTATTAATCCAGCCCAACCTTTCAAACCCAAGTTATCTTTGAGAAAATCTAACCCTTGACTGTAATTCTCGAGCGATGTCCAATACCGCGGACACAGCTATTCGAATAGATTCTACACTCTGCAGAGGTTATGCACTTTACCCACAAGATACAGTCAAACACCACAAAGGCGAGTTCCCGTAACAAAGTCTTTCGGAAACTTCTAACAATACAAGTGGTCCTCCCCGGTTATTGCACACTAACCCTTCCCTTAGCTAAGGCGAAGTTTAGGCCAATCAACCGTTAGATGGGTACTGGCCTCGGCCCGATGCGCTCCCCGCATAACTTACACAAAGGGTGTAGTTGACCTCCCGAGGTCCCACAGTGCGTTATTAGCAACTTAGTCAACTAGGTCCGTCCCATTACAGACATGTGGTTGCACGTTAGACCCAGTTCAAAGGCTTGCAAGGTTAAGTCCTTAGGGTGACCAGGGCAAGACTACCCAAGAACCAAATCAACATCCCCAATGCCACAACCGGCCCACTGATTATTCTTGCCACATGCCCCTGGTCGAAAAACTATTTATCAAACCCGCTTGATTACCATGCACCACGTGCCATCAACATCACATGATACCTTTCCAAAACAGGTTCAATATATCATTAAGTCAACATTAACATTTGTTTGTCCAAAATCATGTCATGAGCACGTAGCGAGTCTAAGCGATTTACTACAACGGTCTAAAACCCATGTTGGCAAGTTAATAATGTCCAACTAGTAAACCACAACTAGGGTGACAAGGGTCATGGCACATACTTAAGTAATCAAGGTGTCATACAGCAAATTGGTATTTATCTAATTCCCCAAATTTAAATAAAGTATTTTCTAATTGAACTAGCATGCAATAGGTTAAATCAAAATAGATTTCGAAATAGGATCAACATGGTCAAAGCACAACTTGCCTTCAAAAAGTACTTGTTCTTGGTCTTGAGTTGGATCCTGAGTCAATACTTCTCCTTCAAATCCTTCCGGCACTTCAACGTCTACTCGTAAAGCGTGCAAATAGCAAATACACGAATAAACAATAGGCAAAAGTGTCCAAACATCCAAATAAAATCCATAAACAGAGAGAACATAATTTTATGAATTTTTAGAAACTGGAATCGTCAAATTTGGAGTTAAAATGCAAAAGTTATGATTATTTAAAGTTTATATAATCAATTAAATAATTTTACAGAGAAAAACTTTAGTCCAAAAATTAAATAAAATTTATATTTAGGTAGATCTCAATTTTATACAAATTTAGAAATTTGATTCACTCAAATCGGAGTTGAAACGCAAAAGTTATAAGCGTTTGAAGTTTGAATCAAAATCTGAAATCATTATTTCGAATTAATAAATCATTTTCTTTTTCGGAAATTAATTATTGCGTCAACATGGACACGTGTCGACCTCGATTGGTTGGTGACGTCGGTGGTCCATGGACTTGGTCCACGCTTGGCTCGGGTCTCACCGTGGACTCGGTCCCACGGCTCCACGTGTCAGCGGCGGTGGGTCCTCGGGTGACGTCATTGCTGACGTCAGCGGGGCTCAGCCCACGGTGCTGACAGGTGGGTCCCATGGGTGACGTCATTCTTGGCGTCGGCGTTTGCTGGAACACGGCCCGACATCTGAGCCCGCCATGGCGTCGGCGTGGCGTCATGGTGCGCTTGACCAAGCGGCCGACACGCGCGGGCGGCGTGTCGGCGCCACGCCTAACGGCGCTGACCGTGTCGGTCCAACTTCCCGGACGCGTGGCTCGATCTCGGCCGTTGATTTGAAATTCAACGACGCGGATTGGATCTAGTGTTGACGCGTTTGGGTTAACGCATTGATTTCGGACCGTTGGATCTAGATCCAACGGTCGGGATTGGATCTGGAGTTCAAAGCGAGATCTCACCGGTGGGGTGACGTGGCGAGATCCTAGCCGTCGCGATCTTGATCGGACGGCCGATGAGCTTCGCGAGGCGGCGATGGCGTCGGCGGCGCGGCGGCCGAATCGAGGACGACGACACTTGATGCGGCGTTTGGGGCTCCTCGGCGACGTGGGTGGTTCCGGTTAGTGCGTCTCGTCACTGGGGTTCTAGATCTGCGCTCGGTGGCGGCGGAGGCGCTCAACGGCGGCGAACGCGTGCACAAAACCGAACGCGCGCAAGCCCAACTACGGCGAGCTATTGCGGCGGCGTCGGTGAGCTACTGGCGGCGGCTAGGGCAATGGGTGCGCCGGAACGGCCAACCTCGGGCGTGACTCGGGCTTTAAATAACCTCGGCGTCGCGCCGGGGCGGAAACCTAATCGAATGCACGGCGGCGCGGCGGAGGAATCCGGCGCGGATTCGGACGGGGACGATGACGGTGGACTGTCCACGTGGCGCGATCAACGGCCACGATCACACGGGCGCGACCGGGTCCGGTCCAGACACGGCTCGGGTCGGGGTCAGGTCGATCATGACCGTTGGATCTCGATCCAACGGTCCCTGTGGGTTTGGGGTCGAACGTGGTTTGGTCGAGTCGGCTGGCTCGGGTCGGACTCGAACTCGAGTCTGACTCGGGCTCGGTCGGATGAACAGTGCAAACCCACTCGCATTTTCCAGCGATTTAATAATTAAAATAATTCCCAGTAATTCATTTAATTCATTAAAAATAGCAAAAGACTCAGAAAAATTCCAGAAAAATTCTGGAAAATACTTTAGGGTATTTGGGACTCAAATAAAATATTTCCCATAAAATTTTATTTGCAAAGTTTAATTCTTTAATTATTTCAAAATAGAATAAATTCAAATAAATTCCAAATAAATCCAAATAAATTCCAGAAAATTCCAAAAATTCACCAAAGTGCCAAATCACACATGAATTTATGAAAAGCAAAATTTTGGGGTGTTACAACATGTTACATGGCCCGGGCGGTGAGGAAGTCATATCTAATCCGGGAAGGTCGGTGAGAAAGATATGACTAATCCGGAGAGCCAATGAGTAAGTCCTACATCGTGATTCCATTCACCGCGGTGAACGGAAGCGAGGAGTAGGCACCCTCCATCTTCGGGATGGAAGGGGGGAGAGGGTGCACACCGACGGGTGTGTACTCAACCATACCGGTATGAGTTTCTAAGGAGACATGAGCATTGCATTGCATTGCATACGTAATGATGATGATAATGTTATGTGTTCATGAATGAGATGATATACATGATGTGAGACATTATTGCCATGTTATTGTTCTTGTTGTCCATTGCAATATGCTTGCTGAGTGATGAACTCACGCTTGTGTTTATGTTGTTTTCTTTTAGGTACCATGAATCCGGCATGCGGGGAAGGGAAATAGTCACACTTCCACACATAGCTTCACTCTTTTGATTTCACAAGTCATTCAATTAGTGTTGATAATAAATTGCGTGTGATGATCATTGCTTTAAGGCTTAGCTTTGCTAAATGAGAATCTTTTCGTTCGTTTGACTCTTGGAGACATTATATGTGTGGAACTAGACTTACATTGTTGCTAAGTCGTTAATTATTACTGTTTTAAGTTGTCTCTCATATTCCATAGTGCTATACTGTTGTTGCTCCTTCAAACCATGTTAAAACAAAGGAGATGCTGCCGAAATCTCGGTTTTTAGCATGTGCGCCTTTGCTGGAATTTATGTTTAAATGTGGTATTTAGATGTTGTTTAGCTTATGTTTGGTAGCATTCAGGCATATTCAATGCCGGGGTGTTACAAGTTAACACATTGAAATCAGTCTTAATTGGAAAAAGATACAAATTAAGTTGAAATTAAAATCGCTTTAAAGATTTGGGTTACTAATGACAACAGGATTTTA
This sequence comes from Rhipidocladum racemiflorum, assembly GCA_036346355.1. Classification (NCBI taxonomy): domain Eukaryota; kingdom Viridiplantae; phylum Streptophyta; class Magnoliopsida; order Poales; family Poaceae; genus Rhipidocladum; species Rhipidocladum racemiflorum. The sequence goes on along the minus strand of CM070572.1, from coordinate 58,023,609 downwards.
ATAAAGTTGATTTCATTCAATTTGTATTTGATTTACACAAAATTTGTATTGAAGAATCCTTCTCTTTAGTTTGAATTTAAATTTTACCCAATGGTCAAAACTCAAATATTGGTGCATATTCTAAAAATACAAGATTTATCATGAATTTTAAAACTTATTTTATCTAATTTGGAGCTATGGTTCAAAAGTTATATCTATATGAATCGAATCAGTCTCAATAAATCAAGAGAAATTGCAAAATACGTTTTCACCATATAAAGGCATATTTTGCTCTGTGTGCGCTCTCTTTTGAAAATAGGTTGTAGCCACTGACATACGAGGCTTTTTGTCAGCGACTGGGCATTGGAGGAGGCATGCGTGGGGTGCGACTACCGTGTGGGCCCAACTAATCATTGGAACATGTATACGCATGCGACTAACAATCGGGTTCCACTTGGCAGTGACACGAGCAGAGGTAGGAGGACATGGTGCTGACTAAAGACGAGCTAGGGCTGGAGGACGGTGGGCAAGGGTTCTACGAGCATCACCATGACCACACACATCTAGGGAACAATTCAATTAGGTCTTGTGGTTACCGGAGTAGGGGTCTTGGCGGTGGCTGGTGACAACTAGGTCTCAATCATCGCGATGGTGAACTGGGCCCCCTCGATCTTAACTAATGGTCATTTATGCATCTAGTAGGCACATGGATGAACTTCCGATATGTAACATCCCCAATTTCGGTCTTCTGCCAAAAGCTAATTTAAACTTATTAAATTCAAAATTTGGTTCTTCCTCGGTGTTTAAACTAACCTGGCATCCTTATCCTTCTGAAATTGGAATTCAATCCTTCATCGTCTGAAAAATCGAATTTCCGAATTCCGGTCCATACCCAAAATTCCGCCCGAGTTCCAAAATGCTCCAAAAATCCCGAAACCTATTGCATTAGGTTCCAAATATTCCAAAAACATTTTGGGATTTTTCCCAAGATTTTTGGCAACTTTCTGGTATTTTATCGCTCGCGGTCTTTCGTCAAAAGCCATTTATTCGTCCCGGAATTTTCTAAATTCCAAATTTCATCCAAATTCTATGAAACTAATTTTATTGGGTTCCAAATATTCCCTAATATTTTTAAGAATTTTTCCGGGATTTTTAGACCATTTTTGCTATTTTATCTTGCTCGTCTCACTTTCCGCTTGCTCTGGCCAATCGGGAAGTGACACGTGGCGCTACTGTAGCTTCGTCTTCAAGCTCACGACCTGTGTGTTTCCAGTAAAGCTCCGTCCATGGCGCCTTGATTTCCAATTATCATAACTTCCTCATTATTTCTCCAAATCTTGTATGGCTTGGTCCGTTGGAAAGGTATCGACGAGAGGATTCCATTCCCGGTGTTAATGAACCCTAAATCTCACCGAAAATGGTTCCATTAAGCAAAAACCGAAACGGCTTCAATTGGAAATTACTCGGCTGTTTCACCTCCAATCGACGCACCACCACCTCTCAAACCTTCATGATGGAGTCCTCTTTCCCATGCACTCATCCTTCCCTTCCCTATCCTCACCAATCGCCCAGGAGATCGCGAAAACCAACGCTGACCATCGTTCTTCGTTCTTGCCTTGGTATATTCCACTCCGGTGAGTCAAACTCGAGTCCGTTTGTTCCATTGTGTGCGCATGGATGTCGTGGACTGAACCCCTCCATCAATTTTAGGTTTCTTCGAGTTTAGAATCTGAATTTCGAGTTGGAACTTCGTCGGCCAAACCACCGTTCGTCGACGAATTCATCGTTTCCGGTAATCTTTTCTTCGATTCCTTGCAATCCTAGCCTTCTCTTGAGACCCTCTAGCTACTGACATCTTCAATTTGCAATTTTATTATACATTTTCTTGGAATTTTCGGATTTTGGGCGTGCCTCTGTTCTTGTCGTTCGGCTGCATGGCTCACCGCCGGCGAGCCGCTCCTCACTGCCGCCGGTTCGCTTGCCGCCAGTGTCGCCGCCGCCTCTGGCGCCTTCGCGCCCGCCGCCTCAGTTCGCAGCCCCGCCTCGGCCATTCCGCGCCCCAGGCCGGTCGGGCTCCCCGTCTTGTGTCGCACCTCCCCCTTGCCCTGGCCCGGCCACCGTGCCTGCCGCTCCCAGCCGCCTAGCCTCCTCCGGCCAAGACGGCCCATGCCCTGGGTCGCCGCCGGCTGTCGTGCCCTCGCTCGCCGGCACCATGGGGAGCTCCACCTTCCTCTGTTCTTGGCCATGGCAACCCAATGGGGAAGAAGGCATGAGCCAATGACAATGGGGTCCCACATGTAATAGAGCCAAGCAATTCCAAAAATTCAGCCAAAAAGAAGATGCTCGGGAATATTCCCTTGTTTCTTTTTTTCCAGAATTTGCAAACTTCGAACACTCATATCTTTTCCGTCCGAACTCCAAATTGATCCGTTCAAATTCCTAAATTCAAGATGTACCTGCCAGTATAAGTTTTGTAGTTTTTGTATTTTATTTATTTTATTGTATTTATTTTGGTTGTTCCGTTTTGCGCATAGTCGAAGAATTTACCGGAACCGCCGACGCCGTCGCTGACCCTCAAGATCCCGACACCCTCGCTGCGACTAAAGGCAAGTCCCTTGATGCATTTCGATCCCATGTTTGCAAATGTTTTACAATGTTTTATAACATGCTTTGCTATGTTTATAATCGTATGTCAAATATAGACTATTAGTTATTCCAAATTGCTATCATCCCCTTGATTGTTGTTATCCATGTTTATTTGTAACCCTAGGACACTTTGCTATGTCATGTATAAATAATATTGTGACACATGTTGATTAGTACAGTAGTTACACTTAGTTGCAAAATGGATTAAACTGACCCACGGGTGGGATTTCATCAAATGTATGATTTGAAGTATGTTTGAGAAATGTTAGCATGGTATTGCTACTGTTTTTGTAAAATAAAAATAAAATGAAAAATGATTTGGAATTGGGCGGAATGGGATGTCGGGCAGGTGCGGATAGAGCACTGGTCCTGGTTTGTGCAAGTACCGCCCCAAGTCAATTAAGGACCGACGCTTATGACTGTTCTCATTCCACTACTACAGATCCGTACATCACAATCGGTTCTTTTTGGTCATCACAGTCGGTTTTGGTGGCGATACAAAGTTCAACGACAGTGATAAGGTAGATATATCACAGTCGGTTTTTAACCGACACTAATAATACATTATCACTGTCGGTTCTTTTTAGGAACCGACTGTGATATTACACTTATCACAATCGGTTTCCTCTTACAACCGATTGCGATAAGTGTAATATCACAATCGGTTCTTTTTTGGACCGATACAAATAATTACATTATCACAATCGGTTTTTTGTTGAAACCGATGGGGATAAGTATAATATCACAATCGGTTCTTTTTAAGAACCGATTCAAATTATTACATTATCACAATCGGTTTTTTATTGAAACCGATAGGGATAAGAATATTATCAAAATCGGTTCTTTATGCAAACCGATTGCGATACTAAAAATATCCCAATCGGTTCCAATAAGAACCGACAGATATCAGACCTATCCCAATCGGTTCCAACAAAGAACCGATTGTGATGATGTTATCGGCCCATCGTCCGAAAATGGCCTCGCATTGACAATATGACACATTCATCACAATCCACAATATCACAGAACATATACATCACAATCTACACACATTACATTCAAATTAATATTGTTTACAATCTGTAACAGATCACATTCACATTCAGATAAATTTTGTTTACACTTTATGGACTAGTATTTGCTTGAATGGTCTCTATATCTACCATCATCTGTTATAACTTCGCCCAGCACCACCGCATAAATGGTCTCGTAATTTCTTGAGATCAGCGTTGGTTAGGCTCTTCCGGATGATATCAAGGTCCTGCAAAATAGATAGTAGTGCACTAATATATTTAAGTCTTAAATTGGTATTGTAACATGCTGATAGTATTATGCTTGTAAACAAATATCACATAGACAGTATTGCAAATAATCTACTCTATACCTTAGGGAAAAGATGTGAGCGACCAACCAAAATTAGCATGTGATGCATCACGTAAAAGCCACACAGATCATCGCACCCTTGTTGATGACATTGTGAACAAAGAAACTTAAATTAGGAGACGAATTAAAAATAGGTGTCAGAAAAAAATCCTATGATAGACACTTGTACCTTGAAACGCTTCCACTCGAGTTTGGTGCCTTGTTTATCATTGTGTCGGCCACGTTCAGCAACGTAAGACATGAAAGCCCTATACATTGGAGAGATGCCATTGAGGTTAAAAATACCTAACGTAGTTCAATATGTAAAGTGTTAGGTTAGAGGAATGTACTTACTTCGCAAAAGCAGGCTCGACGCATAGTCCATCGGTCTATTTTCGAGTGAGTTCAACGTGTAGACCTTGTTTTGACTCGGAACAACCACAAGTAGAACCCAATGGTTGCTTATTAAACGGTACACAATGCAAGAGAATAAGTTAATACAAGGTTGAAGTGTGTACATGTAATTGAATTGTATAGTAGTACATACTCCTGGTGGTATGGGAAGAGAATGAAGTCCTTTTTTGCCTCGTCATGCAATGCCTGCTTGATGTATCCTGCAAGGAACTCCGATTGATACTTAGCCATGGTCGCAGACACCATCTCGGGGTCGACAAACCCGACAGGTGTCGACCCGCCACGGCTCGCTGCCTCATTATCCTGCAATTCATGTCAATTGTTAAAAAATATAATACAAAATCAGTAAATAGTCATCTGATTGAGTATGGTGCGAGACTCACAGCGTCCAGGATCGTATGGTAGAAATATCGACGGCTTTCAAGCTGTACATAAAGTACAGATCCTCAAAACTGATCGAAGGTCCCATCCTCGCTATGTGGAATTGGCCTGGCCGATACTTCACTATGAAATCGTGGCGAGGCTCGGCCTCATGTGACCTATCGATGTACCATCCATGTAGGTGGCGAGTGAACAAGCCCAAAGAATTCAATTCTTGGCTTGGGAGAAAGGGCTTTCCATGTATGTACCGCTTGTGATCATCAGGGTGCTCTGTGCCCTCTGACAACTTTGCCTTCTTCACGGAGGGACTCTCTGAACTCTGCTTTGTATCTTTCGTCAGCGTGGTAGAAGTCCTTATGCACCACCGCGCACCAAAGATTTGTAGCTGCAGGCGTAGGTGCAGGAGGTGCAGCTGCAGGCGTAGGTGCAGGTTGTGTAGCAGGGGCAGGAGCATGTGCAGCAGGAGCAGGAGCAGCAGTAGTAGGAGGAGCAGGAGCAGCAGCAGCAGCAGCAGGAGTAGTAGCAGGAGCAGGAGCAGCAGCAGCAGTACCAGCAGTAGCAGGAGCAGCAGCAGTAGTACCAGCAGTAGCAGTAACAGGAGCAGGTGCATCAACAATAGTAGCAGGAGCAGGTGCAGCACCAGTAGCAGTACCAGTACTAGCAGTAGCAGTAGCAGCAGTAGTACCAGCAGTAGTACCAGCAGTAGCAGTAGTGGTAGCAGTAGCAGCAGCAGGAGGAGGTGCTTGCACTACGACACCCGTCGCGGGCCACTTGATGAACGACATCCGTGCTTGCCCGAGAGTGGTGATATCTTCGTTCGGGGGGAACTCCAGGGCATGAGACATGTAAACATCGTGGACATAGTCCACCTGCACCCTCATGTAGCCCATCCCCAAAGGTATACCATGCACCGTGTCATCCTCCTTGCTTGGAAATGCAACCCCGCGCGCAGCCTCAATGTGTATTCCGTCGTCGATCAGGACTAGCTGGCACTTGGCAGGACCCTGCAAGAAGTGATCAGCATCTTCATCATAATCTTTGTTAAGCTTACTCATGTACCTTTTGGTCTGAAACAGTTATTACCTTGAGGTGTGGAATGCACAGTTCCTTATTGGAAGCGCAGCTGCTAGGGCGTAGCATAGGCGATGGTTGAGGAATCTGATTCTGGGAGAACATCGCCATCATCTCAGGCTTTAACTCCTCCTTCAACTCCTCCTTCATCTGCGCTCTAATCCGCGCCTCACGTGCTTCCCATGATCTTGCCCTGGCACTGGAAGCGCTCTCCTCTACAAAGAAGGACCTCTTCAGATACCCGCACTCAAGCAAGCACCCGACCCTTATGATCGGGCTTCCCAATTGCTGAACACAGGATGTCCCTTGACCCTTGGCTTTCTAATGCTCCTTGCTCTTTCTGCAGGCTTACCTCCTCCTGCAAGTCGCAAATATAAATTATTGCTAAAATACAATGGGAATATAATATGCAATGTACTATGTTAGATATCTTACGATGGTCGTGACGATCCAGCGGTCGCGGGGTTTGGAATGACAATCTGACCGTCAGAGGTTTTCTTCGTCCTCGCTAATACCCAGTCGCGTGCCCGCTCCTCGCATATGTGGGAGTAAGGCATCGTTGTCCCAGAGGTTGCACACTCCTCCGCTAGTCGCGCCCACTCTGCCTTCTTCCCTACATACCCAACAAAACCGAGGTGGTGCGCGTGTGTGTTACGCCTCTTATAGCGATATTCTTCTCTCTCAGCTCCTCCGCCTCGGGCGTATTCCTCATCCTTGCGAACTCCTCCCAAACCTCGGGAGTAACAAATGGATACCTTTGGAAGGGAGTACGGTTTTTCAACACGAACTCGGCATGCATGGTCACCCTGAAATGCCTCAAAGCCACACCCATTCTCTTCAAGGCGTACCGTCTCGCATTGATTTCATCTTCCTCTGGTATAATCCATTTCCTTAACTTCGTCCCACGATCGGTTCTTACGCTGCCGCTTACTTCCTTCCTTCAGTCCTTAATTGTGATCGGCACTCGCTCCCTCACCAATTGGCCGAGAAAAGAGGATTAGCGCCCCTTAAACTTGCTAGGACCCGTGCAAACCCCCGTGGCATTGAAGTGGAGCACTTGCGGCGTTCTCCCTGTGGCTCCTTTATTCGGTCCTCTGCCCTTTCTAACCTTCCTCGATGGGGTAGCAGGACCTTCTTCTCTCTCTGGCGTTGAGCCGGTGCTCTCTCTTTGCGACATTTCGAAGTAAGTACGTATATGTCAAACCTAAACTCATGAGAGAAAGCAATTCAAATTTCTGACATGATTATGTTTCACATAATAGAAAGCAATTCACATGTCTATCTGTAGACCGACTAAGTACGTACGTACCAACGATGACTCCTAATCTCTAATTAGGTTAGGTCCTAATCCCATTCGAGGATATGTGGTTCGAGCAAGTTCCTAAGCTGTTGTACAACTCTAGAGAAAATTTCGGCAGCATCTCCCCGCTGTTCTCCAAACACACGTCTCGACAACAGGTCAAGAGGGTGTGTATTCGAAGAACACCAGGGAGATGCTGCCGAAACTTTCTCTAGAGTTTGTACAACAGCTTAGGAACTTGCCCGAGCCACATATCCTCGAACTGTCCAAAAACGTGGATACTGAGATCGCTTATTTATAAATATGCCATTTTAGCATACTTATAAACAAGCACCCTCGAACGGGAGACGCATAGGTTACGCAACTAAACTCGATAATAAAGTGCGATAATATAGCACGTGTTACAAGTTTCAAATTGCAATGAGAATATAATATGCACATATTACTATAGAAGGGTTGCTAAATTAATTAGCCGAGGTGGATTGCTCTCAGATTGCTATAGAAGGGTTGCTGAATTAATTAGCCGTCCAACTTCTAGATGGCCAATATATCACCGGCTATTACATCTGAAAATTTCAGGATTACAACCCTAGAACAACACTGCTCTAGCACAGAAAACAACAAGTACAACATAGCACAGAATGAATATAGCACTGCTCTAACCCTACCACAATGCATTAAGAGCAAGTGCCACCAAATTGTCAGCTAAGAGCATAAAGGAATAAGCACAGCACTGCTCTGGCCCTAAAACAATGCATTAAGAGCAAGTGCCACCAAATTGTCAGCTAAGAGCATAAAGGAATAAGCACAGCACTGCTCTGACCCTAGATCAATGCATTAAGAGCAAGTGCCACCAAATTGTCAGCTAAGAGCAGTGCTTATCTAGGTCTAGCAAGTTCCTTTAATGAAGGCATTAATCAAGCCTCATTTTCAAGCAATCATCATCGAGCTATTTACAACCAACTACAGCCCACAGTCCGATAGTTCTTACAGTGCGCCGAACCGAGTCGGCAATGGGGGAGGAGCCGATGGGGGACACGCCGATGGGGGGGAGGAGCCAGAGGGGGAGGCGCCGGAGGGGGAGGAGCCGATGGGGGAGGCGCCGATGGGGGGGGAGGAGCCGGAGGGGGAGGCGCCCACGGGGTACCCGCCGATGGGGGAGGAGCCGGGGGGTGTGGGAGGAGCCGGAGGGGGAGGCGCCCACGGGGTACCCACCGATGGGGGAGGAGCCGGGGGGTGTGGGAGGAGCCAGAGGGGGAGGCGCCCACGGGGTACCCGCCGATGGGGGAGGCGCCGGAGGGGGAGGCGCCGGTGGGGGAGGTGGTCGAGCTAGGGTTGTGGAATGAATTGAAACGAAATCAGTGCGCGCCGAAATGAACTGAGTGTGCCCGCCGAAATGAAAATGCACTGGGTTTTATCACGGTTGGTTAACCAAAGAGACCGATCATAATATTTACTATCTATGTCGGTTCTTTAAAACAACCGATCACAATATGTTCCCTATCTGTGTCGGTTCTTTGAAACAACCGATCGCAATATGTTACCTATCTGTGTCGGTTCTATAAAAAAACGATCGCAATATATACTATCTGTGTCGGTTTCCTAAACGAACTGATTGTGATGACTATGATCCAATTTCTAATTTTTTTAAAACAGAGTCTTCATTCAAAAGAGTTGAAAAGTCAAATCTTTTTCAAATTTGCTATACTATAAGATCCATTTGACATATATATTCTACAAAATGGTACATTATACAGGGAATTCTTACAACTTAATTTATTTAAAATACAACCCTTCTTGATGATCTACACGCATGTAATGTGTTCCATGTGTGCCGTCGTCACCGCTAAGACATGCTCCATCTGCAAACGGAGGTGTTTCATCAAATTGGTTGTACTCTTCTTCATCTACGACATTTTCAACTCCAACAATCCTCCTCTTGCCATGAAGTACGACGTGCAACCTCGGATTGGCCGAATTACGCACGTAGAAAACTTGAGTTGCTTGCTTTGCGAGGACGAATGGTTCATCTCTCAGAGGCCGCCTATTCAGATCAACAATTGTAAAACCTGTCTTGTCGACCTTAACTCCGTGAGGAAGTCTCACCCACTTACATCGGAACAATGGAACTTGGTATATTCCGTAGTCGAGCTCCCATATTTCTTCGATCATCCCGTAGTAACAGTTCATTGCAGTTGAGGATCCTCTAATTGAGTGATCATCGGACAAAGCATCTATGCTCACACCACTGTTTTGCACTGTACTATTTGCATCTTGACTTTCAGTATAAAATGTGTAGCCATTAATATTGTAACCTTGCCATGTCTGTATATTAAATCTTGGTCCGTCAGCCAACCATTTGACATCCTCGGTACTAACGGAGACCTTCACCTTTTCTTTCAACCATCTGAGGAATCGATCGTTGTGTTCTCGTGTGATGGAAAGCTCATCCATAAGTGGATTCTCTTCCCGTAATATCAACTTGTGTTGTAGGATGTATGGATGAACTTCTGCGCTGTGTTGCAAGACTGTGAAATGCGCTTTACAGTACATATCAAATTGTGGGCTCATTAGATTTGACCCAATGGTTCCTTTGCCACCAAGTCTGCCCTCATGACGGGATATAGGAACACCAATCGGTTGTCTTTTACCTAGATAGTCCACGCAGAACTCAATAACCTCTTCAGTCCCATAACCTTCAATAATACTACCCTCAGGCTTCGACCTATTCCTCACGTATGACTTTAATATACCCATGTACCTCTCGAACGGATACATGTAACGCAGGAATGCGGGTCCACAAATCTTAATCTCTCTAACAAGGTGAACAACGAGGTGGACCATGACGTCGAAGAACGACGGGGGGAAATGCATCTCAAGCTGACAAAGAGTCTGCACCACCTCACTGTAAGTTGTCCAAAGATATCGGGATCAATAACCTTGCATGAAATCGCATTGAAGAAATAGCATAGCTTCGTGATTGCCAACCTGACGTCATCTGGTAGGATATTTCTGATTGCAATAGGGAGCATTTGGGTCATCAAGACATGACAGTCGTGGGACTTCATACCGAACAACTTCAAATCATCCATAGACACAAGCTTCTTAATGTTTGCGAAGTAGCCCGATGGAACTTTAATATCGTGGAGACACTTGCAGAGGTCTTCTTTCTCTTTCTTGGATAAGGGTAGCATGCAGCGGGGATGTACGGCCCTTTTCCATCCTCCTCCATCACTGCAAGCTTGGGCCTGATCCCCATGTAGGTCATATCGCGGCGAGCATTCACACCATCCTTGGTCTTCCCAGGTATGTTCAGCAGGATGCCTACCAAATTATCACAAACATTTTTCTCAACATGCATGATATCAATACATTGATGGACATCTAACTCCTTCCAATATGGTAAGTCCCAAAATATCGACCTCTTTTTCCAAATGGTCCTGAGACGAACAGATTTACGGCTCTTACCATACTGAACATCGATATCCTCTACGCGTGAATATACTTGCCTTCCAGTCATAGGTTGCGGGGCTGCACGAACTTCCCTCTTTCCATCAAATTTGTCATCCATCTTACGATATCGATGACTTCGGGGTAGAAACCTACGGTGACCCATGTACACCGTTTTCCTCGAATTCGGTAGCCACAAGCTATCAGTGTCCTCTTCACAAATTGGACAAGCTTTGGCTCCCTTCGTGCTATAGCACGCTAAATTACCAAGGGCTGGAAAATCATTTATGGTGCAAAATATCATAGCCCGTAGGGTGAAGTTCTCTCTTTTGTATGCATCCCACACCTCAACCCCCACATTCCACAATTTTACCAAATCCTCAATTAGTGGTGATAGGTACACATCAATATCATTACCTGTCGGGACCCGAATGTGCAAATCCGGACCCTCTGTGTATTCAGCACTAGTCCAGGATCACGCTAGTGCACACAGTCTCAACATAGATGAATATCACAATCATACACAGCGGAATAGTAAAAATAACTCAATAATAGAATATAAACTATTGAACGACCTTAAGGTCAACCTTACGTTTGCGAAGCCTTAACGGCTTCAACTCCAAATAAGCAGCAGCGGAACGAAGAACATCGGTGAATCCCATCAATACGCCACAGGCAACTGACAGGGTTCGACTCCTAGATAATCGCCTTCTCACGGAACTTCTTCTTCTTCGACGATGTAGACTTTTGCTCACTGGTGATTATTTGTTTGCAAGGGGTGAGTACATAAAGCACTCAGCAAGTCATGCACAGAATGCAAGTCTAATAACTATATGCATGGCTTATTCCAAATGACAGGCTGAAGGGGTTATTTTGCAATAAACAGCATTCACAAATATTCAAAATAGATTGTAAAGCGGTAAAACAGATAATAATAGTAATAATTTCACAGTTGTTTCACAAGTAAACCATTCCACATCCTTAAACAATTATCACTTTTCCACAGGCAAACTGCCTCCAAACCCAAGTTCATTTTCATGAAAAGCTAACCCTTGACTGTAATCCCCGAGCATTGTCCAGTACTGCGGACACGGCTATTCGAATAGATTTTACACTCTGTAAAGGTTATACACTTTACCCACAAGATACAATCAACTCATCACGTCAGCCGTGAATCGCCATACAAGAGTATGCGAATGAGTGATCATAACAAAGTCTTTCGGAAGCCTCTAACTACACAAGTGGACCTCTCCGGTTTTTGCCCTACACCATCCCTTCCCTTAGCTAAGGCAAAGTATGGGACCGACATACCGTTGGATGGGTACCATGCCGCAGCCTTGGTACGCTCCCCCTTCAAGCTACACAAACGGTGTAGTTGACACCCCGAGGTACCACAAGCAAGTTATTAGCAACTTAATCAACTAGGTCCGTCCCATCCCGGACATGTGGTTGTACGTTTGACTCAGTTCAAAGGCTTGCAAGGTTAAGTCCTTAGGGTGACCAGGGCAAGACTACCCGAAGAACCAAATCAACCTTCCCGGTGCCACACCTGGCCCACCCGATCATTCTTGCCACATGCCCCAGTCCAAATCTATTTATCAAACCCCAGTTGATTACCATGCACCACGTGCCATCAACATCATCATCAATAACACATGACACTTCTCAAAAACACGTTCCATATCTCATTAAGTCAAAGTTAACAGGTAATTGTCCAAAATCATGTCATGTATACGTGGCAGGTCTAAGCATTATACTACAACGGTCTAAATACCCATGTTGGCAATTTAATAATGTCCAACTATTTAATCCTCAACTAGGGTGACAAGGGGTCATGGCACATATTTAATTAACCAAGGTGTCATACAGCAATTAGGCATTTATCTAATTACCCATAATTAAGTAAAGCATTTTCTAATTAAACTAGCATGCAATAAGTTGAATCAAAATAGGTTTCAAAATGGGATCAATATGGTCAAAGCATAACTTGCCTGGCCCTTGCAAACTTTACTGTCCTTTACTCTTTATCCTTAATCCTTGATCCTCGAGCTTCAACTTCCACTTTCTCGATCCTCAGCTCGTTCAAACGACTTCCGGACGACACGTCTAGCGATAAAGAAACACAAATACAACATAACTCAAAAGACAATTCAAATAAACTCCAAATTAAGAACGAACAGTATTGGGCACAATGGCTGGGATAAAATTAAGAACTTGAAAGGATTGGATCGAAGATTGGACAAGAGAGGACGGGCTTTCGGAAGAACACCGAAAAGGGAACGATTAAAACTGGGGAAGAAAGAATAATATTCCGAAGAATATTTCTTCCGAAGTTATTATCTTGATTGAACAAACAAGGACATATGGACTCTCGATCTATAGATCGGGTCCATAAGGATATGTTAGTTCACAGTGAACTAAACTGAAGCGCAAGGTTGACTTTTGTTGACTGAACGAAACACGGTCAAACAAAAGAGAGACGGATAGATTAGATCGAGTACAAGGGTATGACACATGGCCAATGGTCTATCGACCAAGTCCACGAACGAAGTCTAGGTTAATGGCAGATTAGGTTTTCAGGGATAAGACAAGACAAGTGTCTTACCACGATTGAAACAACGGGAAAGATTGCAAAGATAACAACGCGGCTCACGATGAACTTATTCCATCGAACCGGTCTTAGGTTAGAGTTTTGATTCGGCTTTGAAGATGATATGACGATGAGACTAGGCTCACGTCATGATGATAGAACAGATGAAGGCATCGCACTAGGGTTTGTGCAAGAATGCACGCATGCGATGACAACGAGGCGAAGAGAGCCAAGCGTTAACGATGGAACGTTAACGGCGAAACGTTAACGGCGGAGCGTTAACGGTGGAACGTTAACGACGGAGCATTAACGGTGGAACGTTAAAGGCAAAACGTTAACGGAGGAACGCATCGACGAGCGCAACGGCGTGCAGCGCGAGGAACGTTAACGAGGAAACGCACGGAGGAGCGCACGACGTTAACGCAACGATACGTTAACGGGCGGAGCGTTAACGACGGAGCGCATCGGTGAAACGTTAACGGCAAAACGTTAACGGAGGAACGCAACGACGAAACGTTAACGGCGAGCGTTAACGACGAAGCGCACCGGTGAAACGTTAACGGCAACAGGTAACGAAGGAACGTTAACGGCGGAGGTCAAACAATGATAGGATACTCATGAAGCGAAGTAGCGACCGTCGGTACAATGACATGGCCGCGGCAAAACGCTACCAAGGACGGCTAACCGGTGTGCGAACCGGCGGCACGGGCTAGGTTGAAAAATAATGATTTAAGGCCGGCACCGGGCTTCTCGGCAAACGAAGACCAAAAGAACCTTAAGGATGGATCAAAACAGTACAAGATGATCCTCCGGACGCGACAACACGGCCGGAACGAACCAAAATAGCCGGCGTCAAAGGGCGACGCGCGGCGACGGCAAACGGTGGCCTAAATATATAAAAAAAATTCCGGAGGATGGGATGGCAAAGGGAGAATGTCTACTACGTAGAACGCGGTGAGACGAACTCAACAGTATAGGCGGATTTTGCGGCGCCCTTCCGGATTAATCACAAACTGCCGATTAACGGGTTTCGGATCAAAACTTTGGACGGCCATAACTTCTAGAATAATGATCGGAACTTAACAAAATTTGACCGAGATCTAGATGGGACCAAGGGGCACACCGTGACACAGGTGGCTCGAAGAAATACCTCCTGGAACAGCGGGAAACGCGCGAGGAAGTTTGCCGCTGTCTGAAACGCAGTCTGTTCGTAGTCTTAGCGGAGATATTAATTTTCTGCGCCAAATCAAGAGGGCAAAACCGTGAGGCAAGATGTGAATCACGTATAGGACATCCCCAGGAGTCTACACAAAAAATTTCACGGTCAAACTCGAAAAATTGAGGGAGTTATGGCCTCGGCAAGATTCAAGATTCAAACGGCCATAACTTTTGATCCCGTGGACCAAATTGGCTGAATTTTGGACAGAAGGTAGATGGTACCTTGTGACACACCATGGCGAAGACGGATCTCGAAAAGAGTCGACGACCTGCCCGGGACGCGGCTCCAAAGTTCGACCATCGTCGGTCGACGTTCGGGCGACATTGGATGGATCTCGGAGTTTTGGAGATGATCCGGAGGTTGAAGATCCGTGGGAGAGGTCATGGGAGGTCTACATGAGGTTAGGGTGGCGGCTAGGTCCAAAAAAATCAAGTTTGGGCGCGTTTGGAGCAAAAACGGGTCTTATAGGCATTTTACCGAGCACTTGGTGTGCGGATCGGACTCGGAGCTGACGTGGGCCAACGAAGGGCCAACACGTGGCAGCGGGGGGGGTGTGGCTGGGCTGGCGGCCTGGCTTGGGCGCGCGCGTGGGCCGGCGGGTGGGCGCGGCCTGGCCGGGCGCGGCGCTGGGGCGTGGGCCGGGTGGCGCGCGGGAGAGGGTGGGGGGCGAGGTGGGCCGGCTGGTGGGGGTGGGCTGCGGGGAGGCGGGGTGGGCTGGTGCAGGAGAGAGAAGGCCCAAAGCCATTTTCGGAATTTCTCAGCAATTTTCAATAAAAACAATTCCACAAATTTCAATTAAATCATTTGACGCAATAAAAATACCCGAAAAATTCTAGAAAAATTCCAGAAAATATTTTGAGACATTTTGAACTCAAATAAAATATTTGCAACAAAACTTTTTACAAAATTTTCAGAATAATTAATTAATTTCAATAAAAGGGCTTAATACAAATCGATTCCGAATAAATCCAATAAATAGCAAACGAGCTCCGAAAAATCTCAAAAATTACAGAAGAACTTCTTGAAACACGAGGAATCCAAATAAAATTAAATTTATTTTATTTGAGGTTTAGAATAATCAAATTAAAAAAAATTTAGCTTTTAGAAAATTCAAATCAAGCTTTATAAACACGAGAAAATCGACGGAAATTTTTGGGAAGGTAAACTAAACCAAAATTTTTTGAAAACTCAAATTTTGGGATGTTACAAATCTCCCCCCCCCTTAACAGAATCTCGTCCCCGAGATTCAGGGCTGACTATAGAAATAGGTTTAGGGGAAACAACTATTGATGCTTCTTCAAACTCCCAAGCACTGCATACTGGACAAGGTCACTTCTGAGCAGATGCTTAGTAACATCCAAAATTTTGCAGGCTGCTCCTTGCAGATGAGATCCTCTTACAAGTCCACTGACTTTAATTGTGCCTGCTCCTCTGGCACAAGAAGGCACTTCTTCTGCGGAAAATCTTGATACCTTCTTTGTCGGAAAATCTTGAACATCTCAGGCACTCATGCTGACGTTTCTGGCAACTCCATTGATAGGCTCCTTGCTTCTGTTCCTGAACACTTGATTTTCGGCTTCTCGTAGAAATTGGACAAGCTATATCTGTCAACAAAGCTTACTTGCAATTACGCGGTCTTCAACAGGACTTGGATAGCATTCCGGTTGGTCTGGCACTATCTTTGTCAGCTTGATTCTTCAGCATTGACTGAAACTCTGTATCAACTGAATACTCCTTCACAATTCACTTTCTGACGCAAGTGTCTCGGTAGGTGAAGGACTAGGATTGAAGTGAACAAGTATAACACCTTTTCCCCTAGGACAACTATTAGCAAAGTGTCCCGGCTCATTGCATCTGAAGCAACGCTTGACTGATGTCTGTTGGCTTCTTCCGTGAGGACTTCTCACTGGGTGGTGTTATGGAAACTCTGACCATCAGGGCGAAGCATAGGTGAAAGTGCCTCGAACAAAATCTGAGCAGTATGGCAACTGAGTTGTTGAGGGGCACTCCTCATTCGCTATTGCGGTGGTCCTTCTTGACAAACTTTCTGACGCTTGCGGTGATCTTCCAATTCCTTGCACTCATCTTTTAGGTTAAGGCCTTTGTTAACCAACTCCTCTTGCTTCAACTGACTCCTTACGTAAATTACTCTCGTAGTCTTACCACTCACTTTCGGTGTTATAATCTTTACTGAAGTAATTTCTGGAATGATCATGTCTTCAGAAATTGCTTGATCTTTCTGTGGGCATTCCTTAACAAAATGATCTAACTCGCCACAGTTGTAACATGAATGTTTGGGTCGTCGTACTGGGTTGATGGGGCATTCTCTAGCCCAGTGATCTCGTTTATCACACAAGAAACAATCCCATGGTGACCAAGTATTACTGATTTCCTGAGGTAGATGGATAGGGTTGACATACTTCTTCTTCTTTTCTTCACGTGGCACAGCTCGTGCGGATGACAATCCTTCTCTTTTTGCTAACTCTTGAGCAATGACAGCTCGAAAATTCTCTCGCTGATGCCGAGTCACAGCGGTCACTGCTGAACCCAGGGAACATTGAGATGGGTAGTGATCACGGCCTTCGCAAAGATTGCATGTGATGTTGCACATAGGACATTCTCCGGGTAAATGGCTTCCTTCACAGATGGAACAATTGATTTCCTGCTCATCAGCAGTGTGTCCTATTTCTCCACATCGGATGCATGCACGATCTTCTGATTTGTTTGGTTGACAACACTTCAAAGAACAACATCTCGGTATGGTATTAGGTGCAGGGGTTGTACTCTTCTCTGAACTTGCGGTAGTCACACTATCTTCTGATGACGCAACAAACTAACGAAGGGTAGTGAAAAATTCCAATCAAGTGATAATATGTCCATCCTCAGAGGTGATGTAGAAACCTTTCCTCCAGACTAATGCATCTCCTTTTAACTGGCAAGTAGCATAGGGGACCTTCTCTTCATCTTCACATTACACCAAAGCATGCTTCTCTTCTATGATATGAAGCCATATTTCTGCGTCTTTGAGAGTGGCTGATCCATCAAACACGGGTGGTTACAAACTGATCCAAGTGTCGAATTGTCACGGTTGGTGCAGGGGACAGCTGTTGGTCACAGTCTGCTTTAACACTGACACAGGTAGTAGCAACTGAACTGACTTGATCTGCTTCAAAGTCACTGCTGCGGACGGTCCTTTCCATCTTTGTCCACTCCAGGGTTTTGGGTAAGAGGGAAAAGCATAGATGAGGTTCAAGAATCCTAGTGCAGGGGAGCAGGTTTAACCCAAGAACTTATAAAAACAACTAAAAACTAGGTATGGTTGCTTATCCAAGCCTAAAAGCTTTGCAACACATACTGCACACTCAACAATCAATGAAGAACCAAATTCCTAAGCACACAATAATCTAGCGTCTAAAAGGATAACACTCCTATCTTAAG
Source organism: Rhipidocladum racemiflorum (assembly GCA_036346355.1). Taxonomy (NCBI): domain Eukaryota; kingdom Viridiplantae; phylum Streptophyta; class Magnoliopsida; order Poales; family Poaceae; genus Rhipidocladum; species Rhipidocladum racemiflorum. The sequence goes on along the minus strand of CM070572.1, from coordinate 58,005,759 downwards.
AGATGCGACTCTCACACATGAGTCTCAACTTACTACTAAGCACTAGTTCTTCAAGCTTCTGGAACACTTCATCGATCCACTTCTCTTCGAGCTCGATGATTTCTTACTTCACGATCTTCAGGGTTGACGGTGACATCCAGTACTTTCTCCTTAAGTGTGAAACATCGTTAACTATTCGGAAAAACTCAGGTAAGATTTCCATTTAAATTGAAGGGAAGGATAGAGCTTTCAACAAAGAGGAAAGAATGGAAGAATAAGATAAGTCAAGAATGTATTATTCTTTCAAGTTAAATTTTCTCTTTAGAAAATAATTTTGAAGCTCCTAAAGACGGCCAATCTATCTAGGGTCAAGACCTACAGTCAGTATGGCTCTGATACCACCTCTGTCGGGACCCGAATGTGCAAATCCGGACCCTCTGTGTATTCAGCACTAGTCCAGGATCACGCTAGTGCACACAGTCTCAACATAGATGAATATCACAATCATACACAGCGGAATAGTAAAAATAACTCAATAATAGAATATAAACTATTGAATGACCTTAAGGTCAACCTTACGTTTGCGAAGCCTTAACGGCTTCAACTCCAAATAAGCAGCAGCGGAACGAAGAACATCGGTGAATCCCATCAATACGCCACAGGCAACTGACAGGGTTCGACTCCTAGATAATCGCCTTCTCACGGAACTTCTTCTTCTTCGACGATGTAGACTTTTGCTCACTGGTGATTATTTGTTTGCAAGGGGTGAGTACATAAAGCACTCGACAAGTCATGCCTGAGAATGCAAGTCTAATAACTATATGCATGTCTTATTCCAAATGACAGGCTGAAGGGGTTATTTTGCAATAAACAGCATTCACAAATATTCATAATAGATTGTAAAGCGGTAAAACAGATAATACTAGTAATAATTTCACAGTTGTTTCACAAGTAAACCATTCCACATCCTTAAACAATTATCACTTTTCCACAGGCAAACTGCCTCCAAACCCAAGTTCATTTTCATGAAAAGCTAACCCTTGACTGTAATCCCCGAGCATTGTCCAAGATCACAGCGGACACGGCTATTCGAATAGATTTTACACTCTGCAGAGGTTATACACTTTACCCACAAGATACAATCAACTCATCACGTCAGCCGTGAATCGCCATACAAGAGTATGCTAATGAGTGATCATAACAAAGTCTTTCGGAAGCCTCTAACTACACAAGTGGACCTCTCCGGTTTTTGCCCTACACCATCCCTTCCCTTAGCTAAGGCGAAGTATGGGACCGACATACCGTTGGATGGGTACCATGCCGCAGCCCTGGTACGCTCCCCCTTCAAGCTACACAAACGGTGTAGTTGACACCCCGAGGTACCACAAGCAAGTTATTAGCAACTTAATGAGAGGAGCCGCCCAGATCGTCCTCGAGTTGTTGGATGAATGGTTGCTCCTATCGGATTTGGATCCTAGCAACGAATCACCGGAGGTGATTTCGGTGCTAATACCCAAGCCCAATCGAGACAACTCCAAGAGCATCCAAACAATCCGACAACCATCCCGGTATTCCCCCGGTATGCGATCCGAAACTCGCCCAGGATCCCCACACACCGGTTCCCAATGCCATATCAACATCAATTCGCACAAAGGGGCATCGAGCCCAAACTCACTACCAGAGACGCAAAAACGCTGAAGCAAACGAACACACCACACGGCACAAAGAGGCCCAACAAAAACAACCAACGACAACGACCACACGAAAAGGTAGACAAATCCATTGCAGAAATAAAAGTGTAATTACACAACAAAAGTATTATCAACTACCCTATACAACAAAAGTAAAACACCCCGGAAGTGTCAAGCCCTGAACACTCCCGGGCGCATGAGTGTCGACAGCCTCTACTCGGTGCCCCGCCCGGTCACCGATAGGCAGTAGGGGCAAAACTCACACCCCGCTGGATCCTCACCTGCAAAACCACGAAAGCAGGAGCCTAAGTACAAAAGGTACTCGCAAGTCTTACCCGTGGTCCATATATGATCGACTCCAAAGATTATGCATTTGGATGTAGCAAGGAATAAGCTGAAAGCAGAACAGTTGCGAAATGCTTAACATTTGATTGTTTAGTCACTTAAACTACTCAATTCTCAATTTGCGTGCGGTTGTTAATGCACCTACCATTAGGTGAAGTTAACAATTAACAATCCACATCGATTAACCACATCCATTTCGAGCTCAAGCCCAACGGCGAACTTCAATTTAAGTTATTTACTACGTGTAACAGCAGTGACCAAGCGTGCTCATATCCGAGAGCGCGGCAATTCGAATCGCTTAATTAACCTGCGAGGAAGCATTGATCACACGACATGTGCCACGAAGGAAACTCATGTCAACCCCCTCCCATCCATACTTACTCGCCGAAGTACCCTCATGGGTCCGAAAACCTAGCACCCTCTCGAGTAGCCCAAGCCCGGCTTGGCCACTCAAGAGCCGGCCTAAGCCTCGCCCTCAACATCACGCCCAACCGCATGAGGTCGTAGTCCTTCGAGTAAGCACGAGATCAAACAGGGCTTACCCTACCATAATCAGGCATGTGACCAACCAGTTGGTGCCCAGCCATGGTGCCACATCGGATCGGTCCTTAGTTGACTCAGGCGGGACTACCACATTTGGGTCTCCTTACCCAAATGCCCTAATTCACCCGCCCGGTCTCCAATTATACCTTTTTCCACAACATAACCATAAACAAACAGTTCCAGAGACTTTAAGGTGTAAACCACAAGCAGTGGAACCATCCACTACTTGGCCCGAACCCGACTCCTAAGCATACTAAGCACGACACAATTTATACCCATAATCTAGCTCCAAGGGAGGTGTCTTCAAGTAACAAAGAAAAGGGTGCATGCAGCAAGTAGGATCTAGCCTATCCCACACTTCAATTCCTAATGCAACACCTAACATCCAATAAGCAGTTAATTCACGAAAATAGATTACACATAAGGTTCAAGATGCATAGGTGCTTGCCTTGTTCTTCTCGCTATGGACCGACAAAGTGACTTGCCCCTCGGCACTTCCCTCAACCACGGCCACGTCAGTCGCCGCGGGATCGTTCTCTACACGGATACAATGCATAATGAGATGCATGCCATGCGAAAGAAACAAATACAACGCAACAAGAACGCGAAACCCCCACCCGAACAGACCAGGTGAACCCGGACAGTCCGGGTACTTCATCCGGACAATCCGGTTAACCCGAACATTCCGGCCATGCGTGACCGGATACTCTGGCCTAAGGCGGATACTCCGGCCTGGGGTCCGGACACTCCGGTCCTGGCGCATCTTGCCCAACTAACACGAGGGATCGAAGCGCCACCAAGCCCTACGGCACCATGAGGGCCCGATCTACGACTTCTCTACACCTTGCAAGCCGGGAGAAGTCCAAGCTAGCTCAACCTACGACGAACGGATCTCACTCTTTACAACTCCAACCAAAACTCAACCCAACTCTAGGGATGACATTATCTACCCTCGATCTACCACCCTAACATCCAACATTGCCCAAAACAACCCCCAAACCAACCACCCACCAAAACCCTAACATCCCCAACGTTCAACCCAAACCTCAAACTTGCAACCCAACCTCAAATCCAACCCCAAGGGAACCCTAGAACTCAAGGGCACTAGATAGGGAGTCCAAGAAGGGAGCATACCTTCAAGGAGGAGGAACGAGAAGGAGAGGAAGCCGGGTAGGGGAAGGAAGACGCCGGCTTGAAGGAGAGCTTGAGGTCATCGGGATGGGGAAGCCATCAAGGAGGAGCCACGGGAGGTCACCGGCCGGTGGGGAGCTCGCCGTGGAGGAGCCCAAGGTGGGGAGCACGGAAGGAGGGAGCAAGTAGGAAGAAATGAATGGAGAGGGGACCACAAAAATCAGACTTTTATACAAAACCCCCACACGATCTGGACTCTCCGGACGTTCAACCCGGAGACTCCGGGTTGGGGTCTTCGGTACAGTCAACCCGGACACTCCGGGTTGGGGTGCTCGGTCAGGGCAATCCGGATACTCCGGACAATATATCCGGACATTCCGGGTTGAGTCCGGACATTCCGGATGTTGATCCGGACACTCCGGATGTTCATAAAATCTGGAATTTTGGGGCCTTGACAAACCCTCCCCCCTTAAGGGAATCTCGCCCCGAGATTCAGGACAACGTACACACGGATTAGAACCCCGACAGACACGTCCTAAACCTTAGGAATTGTACGCCTGCACTTACAGGGCATCGAAGAATTCCGGGTACTCGGTCTTTAGACGATCTTCGGGCTCCCAAGTAGCCTCATCCTCAGTATGATTACTCCACTGAATTTTATAGAACTTGAGAGTTCTCCGTCGAGTCTTGCGTTCCGCTTCTTCCAAAACCCGAATTGGATGCTCTGGATAGGATAGATCCAGTTCAGGCGCAACTCCAAGGTCATCCACTTCTAGGGACTCAAAAGGAGTACGGAGACACTTCTTTAATTGTGAGACATGGAAGACATTGTGAACCATCTCGAGTGAGGGAGGTAGCTCCAGCTGATATGCAACCTGACCCCGCTTCTCAAGGACTCGGAATGGCCCTATGTAACGAGGCGCCAGTTTCCCTTTGATTCCAAACCGATGAGTGCCTCGAAGAGGAGATACCTTTAGATAGACGAAGTCGCCAATATCGAAGGAGAGGGGTCTCCTACGGCGATCGGCATAGCTCTTCTGCCGTGGATCATACCCTCGAGCTTTCCCGAATGGTCCTCACTTTTTCTTCTCGCCTCCATGACCGATTCAGCCCAAGAAATGAACGCTCTCCACTCTCGCACCAGTTGAGAGGTGCTCTGCAGCTACGACCATAAAGTGCCTCAAAAGGGGACATTTGAATACTGGTCTGGTAGCTATTGTTGTATGCAAACTCGGCGTACGGGAGACATTCTTCCCACTTCTTCCCATAAGACAAAGACACACGCCAAAGATATCTTCGAGGATCTGTTGACCCTCTCGCCTAGCCATCAGTTTGAGGGTGGTATCTTTGAGAAATCAGTAGTTTCGTGCCCGGTGCTCCATGCAGCTCTTCCGTAATCGAGACAAACTGTGAGCCCCGATCTGAAACTATCCGCTTTGGCACTCCATGAAGACACACAATTCAAGATATGTACAGCTCCGCATATCTCGTGGCTCGATGGGTGGTGCGAACGGCTAGGAAATGTGCAGACTTTGTTAACCGGTCGACAATCACCCATATCGAGTCATGACTCGAAGAAGTCAGTGGCAGGCCGGTGATGAAGTTCATGCTGATGTCTTCCCACTTCCAACTCGGAATGGGTAGCGGCTGAAGAGTACCAGCTGGCTTAAAGTGTTCAGCCTTCACCCGCTTGCAGACATCGCACTCGGCCACATAATGAGCAATCTCGCGCTTCATGCGAGTCCACCGAGTGCCGCTTGTGTCTTGGTACATTTTGTTGCTGCCCGGATGGATTGTGAGCAACGAGTTATGGGCTTCATCAAGGATTGCCCGTTTCAACTCTTGGGTATCCGGGACAACTATGCGCTGGCCGAACCACAAGGTTCCTTGCTCATCCAGACGAAACCCAGGGGCCTGACCAGAACTCAAGTTGTTGCAAATGTTGGCGACACCCGCATCTCCGACTTGTGCTTCCCGAATCCGATCAAGCAATGTGGACTTCAACTCCACATTAGTCAGGAAACCTTCTTCCACCATTTCCAAGTTGAGCTTCTGGAACTCAGCACAAAGGGTAGCACTCCGTGGTGGAAGAGTGAGGCAATGGCATTGTATCTTGCAGCTCAATGCATCAGCCACCACATTAGCCTTCCCAGGGTAGTAATGGACTTCCAAACTGTAGTCCTTAATCAACTCAAGCCATCTCCGCTGCCTCATATTCAAATCTGCCTGCGTGAAGATGTACTTGAGGCTTTTGTGATCAGTGTAGATATTGCACTTGTTTCCCAGAAGATAGTGGCGCCAAATCTTTAAAGCATGGACCACTGCAGCTAGCTCCAGATCGTGGGTGGGGTAGTGCTCTTCATGACGTTTTAGCTGCCGAGACGCGTAAGCGACAACTTCTAGAATAATGATCGGAACTTAACGAAATTTGACCGAGAGCTAGATGGGACCAAGAGGCACACCGTGATGCAGGTGGCTCGAAGAAATACCTTCTGGAACATAGGGGAACGCGCGAGGAAGTTTGCCGCTGTCTGAAACGCAGTCTGTTCGTAGTCTGAGCGGAGAAATTAATTTGCTGCGCCAAATCCAGAGGGCAAAACCATGAGGCAAGATGTGCATCATGTAGAGGACATCCCCAGGAGTCTACACAAAAAATTTCACGGTCAAACTCGAAAAATTGAGGGAGTTATGGCCTCGGCAAGATTCAAGATTGAAACGGCCATAACTGTTGATCCCGTAGACCAAATTGGCTGAATTTTGGACAGCAAGCAGATGGTACCTTGTGGCACACCATAGCGAAGACGGATCTCGAAAAGAGTCGACGACCTGCCCGGGACGCGGCTCCAAAGTTCGACCATCGTCGGGCGACGTTCGGGCGACATTGGATGGATCTCGGAGTTTTGGAGATGATCCGGAGGTTGAAGATCCGTGGGAGAGGTCATGGGAGGTCTACATGAGGTTAGGGTGGCGGCTAGGTCAAGAAAAATCAAGTTTGGGCGCGTTTGGAGCAAAAACGGGTCTTATAGGTATTTTACCGAGCACTTGGTGTGCGGATCGGACTCGGAGCTGACGTGGGCCAACGAGGGGCCAACACGTGGCAGCGCGGGGGGGTGTGGCTGGGCTGGCGGCCTGGCTAGAAGCGCGCGTGGGCAGCCCGGGTGGCGCGGCTGGTGGCCGGGCGTGGGGCGTGGGCCGGGTGGCGGAGAGAGAGGGTGGGGCGAGGTGGGCCGGCTGGTGGGGGTGGGCTGCGGGGAGGCGGGGTGGGCTGGCGCAGGAGAGAGAAGGCCCAAAGCCATTTTCGGAATTTCTCAGCAATTTCCAATAAAAATAATTCCACAAATTCCAATTAAATCATTTGACGCAATAAAAATACCCGAAAAATTCTAGAAAAATTCCAGAAAATATTTTGAGACATTTTGAACTCAAATAAAATATTTGCAACAAAACTTTTTACAAACTTTTCAGAATAATTAATTAATTTCAATAAAAAGGCTTAATACAAATCGATTCCGAATAAATCCAATAAATAGCAAACGAGCTCCGAAAAATCTCAAAAATTACAGAAGAACTTCTTGAAACACGAGGAATCCAAATAAAATTAAATTTATTTTATTTGAGGTTTAGAATAATCAAATTAATTTTTTTTTAGCTTTTAGAAAATTCAAATCAAGCTTTATAAACGCGAGAAAATCGACGGAAATTTTTGGGAAGGTAAACTAAACCAAAAATTTTTGAAAACTCAAATTTTGGGATGTTACATTACCCGTCTGTTTGGGTCCTGAGATTAGCAACGACATCATGATATACTTCCGCTTCATGCATAACCAAGGATGCAAATTGTAGATACACAACAAAACTGGCCAAGTACTGTGTCGACTGCTCATATTACCAAACGGATTCATACCATCCGTACTCAATCCTAATCTTATGTTCCTCATCTCGGCACCAAACTCCTCATGTTGCCAATTAATGTTTCTCCATTGAGCCGAATCAGCGGGATGTCTCAACTTGCCATCTTCCTTTCGAGATTCATAATGCCAACGCAACAATTTTGCCTCTTTGGGATTTGCAAAGAACCGCTCTAAACGGGGAATGATGGGAAAATACCACAACACCTTGGCTGGTGCCCCTTTTTTCACATCTTCACCGTCGTCAATTCGGTTCTTACGCTTCTTGTCATTACGCTTCTAATTTTGTTTGTATCGGGGTACACCACAAACTGGACAAATGCGCAGTTCCTTATGGACGTTGCGGTATAGTATGCAATCATTTGGACATGCATGTATCCTTTCTATTTCCATTCCCATGGGACATAATAGCTTATTCGCTTCATAAATACTTGTTGGTAACTCGTTTCCCTCTGGAAGCATATCCGATAGAAGTATTAAAAGTGCATTGAAACTTGTATCTGTCCAACGGTGTTTTTCCTTCAGTTCAAACAATGCAAGGACCGAACCCAACTTGGTGTATTCCCCTTTGCAACCTGAAAACAATGGTTTGGCATCGTCATCCATCAAGCTTTTAAATTTTTCGAACTCTCTTTCCGTGTAATTTCCCTCCACATCCTGCAACATTTGATCTAAATTATCCCCATCAAACATATCACGCTCCAACTCGTGATCGGCTTCCAGCATGTCTTCGTTGCATAGCACAGAGGTACTACATATCTCCCCATGATGGATCCAACACGTATAATTCCTCACGAAGCCACGTTGAATCAAATGCCCTTCAATTTGAGCTGAGTTGTTAAATCTCTTGAGATTGGTGCAATCAATACAAGGACAATATATGAACTTTACACCCCTCATAACCATATCTACTTCTGCAATTCTTATGAACTCCTTAACTCCCCTCTGAAATTCAGCACTCACACGGCTTTTTTGATACATCCATTCTTCACGGTCCATCTACAAGTAAACCGCAAACAATAAATTAATAATGCCCTAGTCAATGAAATAAAAGAAGGGTTGAACCCGAAAACAAAGTTGAGAGATTGAATGATCTTAAAGAAACGTATATCTGTTGACCAACTAAGTACGTACGTACCAACGATGACTCCTAATTGCTAACTAGGTCAAGTCCTAATCCCATTCGAGGATATGTGGTTCGAGCAAGTTCCTAAGATGTTGTACAAACTTTAGAGAAAATTTCCGCAGCATCTCCCCGCTGTTCTCCAAATACACGTATCGATAACATGTCAAGAGGATGTGTATTCGGAGAACACTGGCCAGGGAGATGCTGCCGAAACTTTCTCTAATGTTTGTACAACACCTTAGGAACTTGCCCGAGCCACATATCCTTGAATTGTCCAAAAAATGTGGACAATTCGAGACTGCTTATTTATAAATATGCCATTTTATCACCGTCGCTTATATATAAAACCGACTGTGATAATTTGGATATTCAACACTGTCGGTTTCTTTATAGAACCGACACAGATAATTTATCGGTGTCGGTTCTCAAAAAGAACCGACTGCAATAACATAAGTCATCACAGTCGGTTCTGGATATGAACCGACACGGATATTAATCCACCCCCTCGTCTTCCCCGCCAATTTGACCGTTCAAACATAGCTACCAATGTGATCGATCGCGTTCCATATAGCTCCTTTCATATAGCTCCTGATCATCGGTACTACTCTTCCATATAGCTCCTTTATTCTCTGCAAGGTCTGACTCCTCCGGCAATGGCAGCAATGGATCCTTTCTTCTCTTTCATATAGCTCTTCCATATAGCTCCTTTCTTCTCTTTCATATAGCTCCTTTCTTCTCTGCAGGGTCTGACTTCTCCTTTCGACCGCAGCAATGGCAGCGCCTCCTTCTCCGGCAAAGTCTGACTCCTCCGTGGAGTCACCGTACGACTTCCATCCTCCAGCGTCCTCACCGCCGCCGGCAGCGCCGCCTCAGCCTCCGGTGCCTCACTCCGGCGTGGTGCCGGCGCCCCACCTGTCTCCCGACGTCCCTCCCGGCGCCTCACCCCATCCGGGCGCCTCCAAAGCCAGCAGGAAGCACCCCAGACATGACGATCAAGACGACGAGGAGGAGGAGGAGGACGAGGAGGAGGAGGAGGAGGAGGACGACGACGACGTGGAGGAGGACGACGACGACGATGAGGAGGAGGACGAGGAGGAGAAGGAGGAGGAGGAGGAGGAGGAGTACTATGCGCCGGTCACCATTGGGACCGGCGCCTCGTCTAGATCTGGTTCATCATCGGAGGATGAACCACCACTACTCCGCGTAGTCTCCAGCGACACCGACTCTGGCGACTCGGATGACTCGGGTGACTCGGGCGAGAGCCGTGAGTGGTAAATTTAATATATTAGCTGTAATGCAGTCTGTTAATATGTTTAATAATTATAAACAATGGATGTCGTTATATATTGTAATGAAGTATAATGTGTGGAAGACTTGATGAAGTAAAATGTTTGATGTCCTATTGATAAAAAATTATAATGTGTGGAATGGTATATATATTATTATTATCTGCTGCATTCATGCTACTATAATGTTATATATAATTTGCATCACTACATGTGTCTATATAAATTGTCTGAGAGTTGAACCGCGAGTTGGGATTCTAGCAGAGCTGATCGTTTCATCGTCCGAAAAAACAAGTTGCACAAATATTAAAGCATGAATATAATGAAGGGTAGATGAGGTCTGTGTTGGGATTCTAGCAGAGCGGTCTGTGTTGGAGTTTGTTTTTTTCTTGTTCCCTGAAGGGGAAATGTGTGAGTGGAGGATCTCACAAAAACTATGTTTCTGTTGAACTGTTCTTGCTTTCATCTATTAATGGAACAGGGGCATTCTGTTGCCATCTAAAAATCATCACAATCGGTTCTGGAAAAGAACTGATTGTGATAAGCTCTCAAGCTTATCACAATCGGTTTCTTCCCAAAACCGATTGTGATAATACATACTCATCACAATCGGTTCTAGATAAAAACCGATTATGATAACAAAATTATTATCACAATCGGTTCTTATATAGAACCGATTGGGATTATTATTGTACTACAATCGGTTACTTATAAGACCCGATTGTGATAACCTGTTACGAAGATTTCCAAGTGGAATATACTAATCACAATCAGTTTTGTAGTCTAAAGCTTAGAACCGACACGGATGAAGCGATAGTAATGTGCCATTCTGTAGTAGTGTTCTAAGCATTACCGTACAACCACATGTCAAAGTGGGCACTGTAACACCCCGGCATTTAATATGCCCGAATGCTACCAAACATAGACTAAGCAACCTCTAAATACCACAATTACAAGTAAATTACAGCAACGGAACAAATGCTAATACCGAAAATTTCGGCAGCATCTCCTTTGTTTTTCCATGATTCGAAGCATCAACAAAATATCACAAGTTATATCATAATGGAAAGCATCTAAAACAGCAATAACATGTGACATAGCAACAATATAAGTCCAGGATAAAGCATTCAACCACTTCATGAGCTAAACGAATCAAATAGTAAGACCGAGCACACAGTTAAGCAATTCTCCAAGTTCCATGTCAATACTTTCATTATCATGACTCCAAATGTTAACACTGTCTAAGTTGTGTGGAGCTATGTGTAGATGTGTGGCTAACCCTTTTTCCCGCATGCTGGATTCATGGTACCTAAGAAAAACAACATAAACACAAGCGTGAGTTCATCACTCAGCAAGTATATTGCAATGGAACAAGAAAACACATTCCAATACCTTCATCACCACTTTTCACATACAACATCATACACATCTCATATTCATAGTGTAAGCATATCATTGACATCATCATAAATCATCCTCACATAATGCAATGTAATGTAATGCAATGCGATGCACATGTCTCCTGGAAACTCATACCGGTATGGTTGAGTACACACCCGTCGGTGTGCACCCTCTCCCCCGTTCCATCCCGAAGATGGAGGGTGCCTACTCCTCGCTTCCCCACACCGCGGTGGATGGAATCACGATGTAGGACTTACTCATTGGCTTTTCGGATTAGTCATAACTTTCTCACCGACCTTCCCCGGACTAGTTATGACTTTCTCACCGCCCGAGCCATGTAACATGCCATGTATGCATTTATGCCAACATCATATTTAACTTGTACATTAACACATGGCATCATCATGGATAACTTGTACATTAACACATGGCATCATCATGGATAACTTGTACATTAACACATGGCATCATCACGTACTAAACATACTCATCCTATCAATGGCAAACATTAAAGTATGGCATGTGAACATATCATATATTCAAACTTCAATCTCAATCAATCAAACAATCTACAATCGCTATCCATTACAATACACTTGCCTCAACCACGGGCAACGGATTGGCGGGAAGTAGAAGGCACTCCTGGAGTCACACCACCTGCACATAGGTACCACACACTCACAATCATGTCCACAAAACAGTATGCAAACCCTCATCTACCCCGACATTGCCAACTACTCGCAATAACCAAAAACAGAGGTTCTGTCCCGTCGGGACAGCAGCCTTCCAAAAGGCATAACTTGGGTTCTAAGAATCCGAATCAATTAAAAAGAGTACATCCTCGTGTAGCTTAGGAAATTTCCTAACTTTCTCTAGGTATATGGAAAGACTGATTCGGACTCTAAAGGTGTTTAATCTACAAAATACCGTGATCTGTTCCAATCACGTCACAGATTTTAACACGCTCGGTAAAACAGCCATAACTTTCAAACGGCTGATCGAAATTTTGCGTTCTTTATACCCACTGAAAGGTATTGAAATTACCTACAACTTCTTTAACAGGAGGCCATCCAAATTCGGACTCTAAATTGGCGAAAAACCGAACCCTAGGTCGACTGCTCATGCTGTCCAAAACAGAGAACGTGGCAACTTCTAGATCTAATCCAATCTACTCAATTCCAGCACCACCAATTGATCTAAAAACATGATATTGATCCTTAGAACAGTACCTAGCCCAACCCCAAGGAGTCTCATGGCCATACCTTCGCCCGACGCACGAAAACCCAATGAATCTCCTCCCGGATCGCTCCTCGCTCCTCGCTCCTCGCTCCAACGGATGGATCCTCGAGGTGCAGCGGGTGGGGAGACTACCCTAGGGCAGCAATGGGGTGGAGGAGAGGTGGTGGAGAGGTGGGGAGCAATGGGGGCAAGGGGAAGGGGCGCACGGCCAAAGGGAGAGGGGAGGTGGGGTGTGGCGGCTAGGGCACACAAGGAGGTGGGGGGGCGCACAAACAAGGTGGGGCGCAGCAAGGGGCAGGGGGAGCCCCTTTTTACCAACCCAAGCATGAATCCTAGTCCTAAATGGACTCCTACTCCATCCCACCAAAGCCCACAACCCCCCCTTTTAGGCTCAAACTCCCCCGGGAAGGCCCAAAACCCCGGAAACGGCCCGAAAACAGCCCGGAAACGCTATTAACCTCCATACCCTATGGTTTTAACCTTAATTCCACATTTCATAAAGTTTTTGACCTCATCAAGCTCAATAAATAAGGATACGACACTCCGTGGTGTCACATCACTTCATAAGGCCCAAAAACGCGAGTAAACCTCAAGCCGAAAGGTTTTATTCTCTAATTTCACATTTTATAATGTCACACCATACCGTAGTGTCACATTCTTCCCCCCTTCAACAGGATTCGACCTCGAATCCGAAGGACGCAAAAAAAAACAACAACAAAATCCCCAAGGGACAAAAGACTTCTCTGCAGCACAAAACAACCGCACGAAACCTCAAACCGGAACAAACGACAAGCGAGTTCTCAAAACCAACACTTGGCGAGAAAAGTAATGATCTAGCTCAACTAAGGGCAACCTCTCACAAATCGACCTTCACTTCAATTCCCAAACAGAATCTTCTTCTCAACCACAAAGGGCTCCATCAACCCAAAACGCTCGAATCCTCACGACAAACACTTCACACTTCTAACACAACCAACCTGACTACCACACTCCATCAAACTCAACATGACATAATCAAAGCAAGTCACAATTCCTTTAACGACCTCTCTACATTCCCGAAAATTTCCATCGAGGGGAATACCTCACTAACAAAATCACTTTGTAAAACTTTCATAAAATCCACCTTTTTGAAGCACTCGCAAACATCACACACATTTTCAAAACAACTCCAACTCTAGCCAAAAAGAGTTACAAATTAAATCTCAAGAGTTTCCAACACAACCCACTATGTCCATCTGTTTCCTTTAAAATTTATTCCAAAGATAATTCAGTGTGGACGCGAAGGAGCGCGATCCACTCAAAAACTTTTGGAGTGTAAATCCATACTCATAGCACCAACTAAACACATTAGCCAAAACCAAATATTTGCACCAATTTCTACGAGTTTTAGGGAAACTCTGAAACACAGCATATGGAACACCATGACCGAAAACTCTTCAACATAAATGGCAATCAACCAAACCAGTCCAAAAGCTTTAAAACACAAGCTCAGCATAAAAAGAACCTTCTCTAGTACTCCACTACGCTTTCCATAAAAGACTTCAGTAATCACTATCTACTCCCTGAGGAGCCCCAACACAATTCAACCAAAAGCTTCACAACAAATTCTTCCTCTAGTTACCATTCCCAACACTTTTAATTAGGGTTTATGATGCTTATCAAAAAGGCACCCAACCTGGCTGAATAATTTGTAGAAACCTAACTTAGACTCACCAGTTGGTGGAATGTGAGTGCCAGATAGAGGCAAGACTGTTTTTCTCACACGGCGCAAGAGGGAGCTTCTGTACTGGGTGGATAGAACCCTAACAGCGGTGAAACCTGTAACACCCCGGCATCTAGTATGCCCGATTGCTACCAAACATAGACTAAACAACATCTAAATACCACAAATTAAAATAAATTACAGCAAAGGAGTAAATGCTAAAACCAAAAATTTCGGCAGCATCTCCTTTGTTTTTCCATGAATTGGAGCAACAACAATATGATCACTGGATATAGCATAAAGAAAGACATCTAAATCATCAATAACAAGGATTCTAGCAACAGTATAAGTCTAGAATAACGAATTCAACCATCTCATGAGCTAAACGAAGCAAATGAGGGAGCAAGCACACAACTTAACCATGCACCAAGTTTCATGGCACTATTCTTATTATCATGACTCAAGCTGATAAATCTGCCTAAAGGTGTGGAGCTACGTGAAGATGTATAGCTAATGCCCCTTCCCACATGCCGGTGTCATGGTACCTAAAACAACATAAAACACAAGCGTGAGTTCGTCACTCAGCAAGTATATTGCAATGGACCAAAAAAGAACAATTCAACGTTAACATCACTACTATGCTCAACATCATGTACAAGCCATAATTTCATAAACCACATCATTCTCATGTCTCAATATCATTGTACTCATTTCATCATCATCATCATCATCATCATCATCATTATCATGTATGCAATGCGATGCAATGCAAATGCTCATATCTCCTCGAAGCACATACCAGTATTGCCGAGTGCACACCCGTCGGCGTGCACCCCCTTCCCCTTCCATCCCATAGATGGAGGGCGCCTACTCTTACTGACTCGCTCCCATGCACACACGTGGATGGGACTACGAGGTAGGTCTTTCGTGTTCACTACGTGTGAACACAGAGGCCCGCATCAGCATGGGACGCCTCTTCCATTATGAATGCACATATGACATAAACATGTAAAGGTTGGCCTAAATATTTAATACCACGCAATCATGATCAATATGCAATCATGTTCATCATGTCATAGGCAAACATCAATCTTAGTATCATATCATAAATCAATTTTTCTAAGTATACGGAAAAATTGATTCGGCCTCTAAAGCGGTTTAATCTACAGAATACCGTGATCTGTTCCAATCTCGTCACAGTTTTGAACACGTTCGGTAAAATGAGCATAACTTTCAAACGGCTGATCGGAATTAAGCATTCTTTACGTCCAATTAAAGGTATTTCAATTACCTACAACATCTTCAACAGGCGGACGACCAAATTCTGACTCTAAATTGGCGAAAACTCAAACCCTATGTCAACTGCACAATCTGCCCGAAACATAGAACGTGGCAACTCTAGTTTTCTCCCAAATCTACCCAATGGCAGCACCACCACTTGATCTAAAAACATGAAATCGACCTCTAGAACAGCACCTAGACCCAACCCGCAGATCACCCAAGCCATACCTCTCCAAAAAGATCCGAAACCGATGAAGTCTTCCTCCCCGTCGGCCGCTCCTTCCTTCCGATCCGCAATGGTTCGCCGGAGATTCCCGAATTCCGGCGATCCTCCGAGCGGGGCAGCGAGGGGCACCACGAGAGGGGACGTTGTGGGGCTGCTAGGATAGGGGTGAGGGGCTTGGGAAGGGAGGGGGAGGGTGGAGGCGCAATGGAGGATGGAGGGGGCGGCTAGGAGGGAGATGAGAGGGGTGGCGGCTAGGGTTTGCAAAGGGGAGAGGTGGGGGGCACACAAGGGCTATGGGGGGGCGCATGGCAGGTCATGCTGCCCTCCTCCCCCTCATTGGCCGGGAAACCCCCACCTTTGGCCCAAGTGGGGTCCCCCCTAAGGCCCAATTCGCCCCGGAAAGGCCCAAACTCCCGAAATCGGCCCGGAAACGCGATTAAACAGCGTAACGTAAAGTTTTAACCTTCACTTTCACATTTTATAAAGTCACATTCTCTAATTTCACCTTTTACGCTGTCTCGACATCCCGTAGTGTCACAAAACCTCAGCGGGTGGGTCGGGTTAGGTGTATACATTGTAAAGGCCTTGTCATGATATCTCTGCCGGCACACCAAAGGAAGTGTGTTAATCCGAAGGCATCAAGGGAATATCATGTCTTGTGGGTAAAGCTGTACACCTCTGCAGAGTTAAAACTATTTGAATAGCCGTGCCTGCGGTCAAAGGCCAAGCGAAGAATGCTTTCATACTGGTAGACTTTGGTTTTGGTTTTGAAAATAAATAAGGTTTTGTTTTGGGGTTCGGGAGTGGCTAGAACTCTCAGATGTTTAGTTGGCGGATTGAGCCAACCAGGTAGATGGAACCTGTTTTGATCATGACGAATAGAGCCAACCAGGGGAAGCTACAGTGGTCGAAGTTTTAAATTGGTCGAGGGGTTTTATTTGGGTGTGGGTGTAGATGCTTCGATTGCTGGAATTAGGAGGGGAAACCATATGGAGGAAGTTGTGTTGAAGATTTGGTTGCAGTAGAGAGTTGGCCTTAGTTGGAGAATGCAAAATTCAGGCTTGGGTTACACGGTTTTAGGATTGCTCAAGTTCACGGGATGAAGGGCTATTGAGGTGACCGGATTTGGCTTTAAATATAGAGGAGGCGGTTTATCTAGTGTTTGAATGGGAAATTTGGTCGGTGTTGAAGAATCATGGAAACACGGCGGTCAAGGCTGGGTTTCGCGGGCACAGGGTATGGGCAAGTATAGCCATCGCAGATGGTATAGAGATCACCTTGAGCGGCTTAAAAATGCGGCAGGAGTGGGACAAAATTAAAGGCGGTAAGCAAGATTTTTCTCCAGCGGCTGCGTGCGGCCAAGAGAGAGGAGTGAAGCAGAGAGGAGGTGAGGAAGATGGCCTGACATGGAACTTTTTTTTAAAATAAATATTTTTTAATCGAAAAATTCAAGAATATACTCGAAAGAAAAAAAATTACAAAAGTGTCCTCCAGTCGCGCCACGGTGGCGAGACTGAGCCCAGTCGCACCACGTGGCAGCGACTGGCATGGATGACGTGGCATTTTCCATTTAATTCATTTTATTTAATTCAAATAATTCATATCGGATGCTAGGAACCTCAAAAAATTATGAAAAAAATTTCTAGATTTTTATTACGCTATAAGCATTCACAATATATTAAAAAAAGTAGCATGTTTCATGTAAATTTAAAATTTTAAAATCAGGTTTACTAAAAGACCATTTTAGGTATTATGAAGAAACTATATAAATCATGGCTCCAAAAATCTTGGAAAAAATTTCTAAATTTTTATTAAGCCATAAGGATTCATAATATCTCACAAAAAATACTATGTTCCATGGAAATTTAAATAGTTAAAATCAAGTTTAGTTAAATACCCTTTTATGTATTATGAAGAAACTATATAAACCCTGCGTCCAAAAATCATGAAATAAATTTCACCTGTTCTTAGGGTCTAGATGAACAGTCTCGACGGCTAAGTGAAGGAGAGAAAAAGAGAGAAGAGAATGACAGTGGAACCGGCTGGAAAATGGGTCCACCTATCGGTCTACATGGGAGAGTGGGCTGGTCGGTGGGGTGCATTAATGGGGAAGGCCCACATGTTGGAGAGAGAGGAGCAAAACTCTGATTTTCCCCATTTAACAGCCCACAAAAATGATTTAAATGCAGGGACAAACCGCAATAATAATTTTTCAAACTTTTTACTAAAGGTTTTGTGTAAATTTACTACTTTCAGTAAAAAAAATTAATTACAAATTATTTCAAATTAATTTAGAAAAATCTGATAATGATGATTGTTCCAATTTTTATTTTCTATAAATTATTTATTTGAAAGAAAAAATTAAGTTAATAATTTTTGAGACTTTTTGGAAATGTTTTGAATGACTGAATTAAACTTCAATAAAAAAAATCAAATTTAAAAGTTGAGTAATTATTTTCTAATAAATCTTTTAAATAGAATTTTTGGTTTTCAATAAATAAATTGAAAAAGGTACAAATTCAATTATTAATTTTTTAACATTTTAGAAAGGTAAAAAATGGTCCGAGGAGTGTGTGGTGAAATTTATATTCGAGATGAGCTTGGTAAAATTTTCTAAAAAAATCTGTCTTTGAGCTATTTGAAGTTAGATCACATTAATTTAAACATATTTTCACTAAATAGTTGTGTTCATATGAATTTAGGTTACATGAGTGTTTCCAGAGATTTATAGTAACTAGGCTTGTAAGTGCGGCGCAAGCCGCACGCGTGAACGAAAAATGATTTTGCGTTTTTTCCTGCGAAAAAATAGACTTAGACGTATTTTCAAAATTTTTTGAGGCTCGAGAAACCATAGAGACCGAGCCGGAAGAAAAGTACACATCTTTCTATTGACGAAAACATTTTTTTGGGGGAAAACGGAGAAAGAACTTGGGCCCGTAAGCACGGCGCATGATGTGAGCGGAAACAAAAAATGATTTTGTGGTCTTTTTCCAGAGAAAAAATAGACCTAGAAGTATTATAAAAAATTTTGAGACTCGAGAAACCCATACGCGCGGCGCACACCACGCGAGCGAACGGAAAATGATTTTGCGTTTTTTTTGGAGAAAAAATAGATCTAAACGTATTTTCTAAATTTTTTTAGGCTCTAGAACCCTCAAAGACCGAGCCGGAAAAAAAGCACACATCTTTCTGTTGACGAAAATATTTTTTCGGGAAAAATGGAGAAAATAGACCTAGAAGTATTATAAAAAAATTTTGAGACTCGAGAAACCCGTACGCGCGGCGCACGCCGTGCGCGCGAACGAAAAATGATTTTACGTTTTTTCAGGAGAAAAATAGATCTAGACGTATTTTCAAAAAAAATTTGAGGCTCCAGAACCCTCAAAGACCTAGCCAGGAAAAAAGCACACATCTTTCTGTTGACGAAATTATTTTTTGGGGAATAACAGAGAAAGGACCTGAATGTAAAGAGCGAAGACCTATTTGTTATATTTTTGGACCTAATCGCTATCTTAAAAAATTAGAAAAGGGCTCGTTTGCGATTCGTATTTAACGGGAGGGTCTTTCCATAAAGTGGCGAGCGAGGGACCTAAACGCGAACAGGGAAAAATTTTCTTCCCCTCACAAAAAATCGCAAAGAACCTCTTCGTAAATTCGCAGGGACCTATCCATAATTTGAAGAAATATAAGGGTCTTTTTGCAAAATCGCCTTGAGACACGTGGGTAGGCCCTTCCTCCCGATCTTAATATACGTAGTATTTAATACTATATTTACTTATTTTTATTAAATTTTTATTTTTATCTTTTTACTAAATTATTTTTAATAACTTTTCAATAAAGAAAATCTCCAAAAATACAAATAAAATCAGAAAATACATAATCATGACAAATTCACCTTTTTAATTTTTATTCTCTCTTTTATTAAATTTTGGGATGTTATTGTCGGGACCCGGATTTCTGAATCCGAACCCTTTGTGTA
The DNA here is from genome assembly GCA_036346355.1 of Rhipidocladum racemiflorum. Classification (NCBI taxonomy): domain Eukaryota; kingdom Viridiplantae; phylum Streptophyta; class Magnoliopsida; order Poales; family Poaceae; genus Rhipidocladum; species Rhipidocladum racemiflorum. The sequence goes on along the minus strand of CM070572.1, from coordinate 57,985,922 downwards.
TAACTGCACTATTCCCGGATCAAGCTAGTGCACACAGTAGAAACAGTGATGATAACACATCCATATCACGAATCAAATAATATAAAATTCAAATATAAGGTAGCGACCTTATGGTCAACGATTACATATAAATAGACAAATGGCTAGAGTTTGATAAAGTAGCAGCGGAAACAAAATAAGTAGTAGCGAGGTAAACCCATCCATGTGCCCAACAGGCAATCGACTGGGGTGTGCAACATAGTATTCCGGATCTCCTTCATCAAAACCACAAGTGTAGAACTCGTAGTCACCTTCTACTTCTGCACACACCTCTATGGAAAGAGGGGATAATTTGCAAGGGTGAGTACACAACCGTACTCGCAAGCCTTGGGAAACTTAATGCATGTTAACTATATGCAAGCTGAACAAGTGAAGGCATAATATGGATCGTTTGGCATAAAGCAATGTTGAACAGTAAATACCATTAGTAATTTCATAACGCATCATTTGACAGATATAATTGTAAACATTTAATTTGATATGATAACTAGACAAATTCCAATCACCAAACTGGCTCCAACTGCCAAACCACAACTCGAGAGTTCTATCCGCTCCCGGATTCCCAAAACATTATTTTCATTTGAAAACAAAACCATAAGATCTACAATGTGAAAGCGTACCTTGCATGCCCTTGGCCGTGAGCATGGCTAATCGATTAGTTTTAACTCTGCAGAGTGTGTACAGCTTTACCCACAAGACATGATCGTCCGCTGTTGCCATGCACATTGGTGTGCGGCGGAGATATCATGACAAGGCCTTTACAATGTACGACCTCATAATCAACTTCGCCCGCTAAGGTTTCACCGCTGTTAGGGTTCTAACCACCCAGTACAGAAGCCCCCTCTTGCACCTTGTACATGCCTCGATCCGGCACTGCATTCCAACCAATGGCGAAGCCAATAATGAGACGCACAAATTAATTAGCCAGGTCGTACCCATTTAGACTTGTGGTTGTACGGTAGTACTCGGTCCAAAGTAACACACGCTTTGATCCTTAATTGACTAGGGCGGAACATTCACTGAACCACAACATTCTCGTGCATCTTGCACCAACCCAACATCCATCCGCCTCGGTCTAAACCATTTCTCTACTTTATTTCATTTAATAACAGCAGCAACACCAATTACCGCAAGTTCACAAAAGAGTTTAAATCAAGTTTGAAATGATTCCCTTAATACCATAATACCGAAACGTTTAAGCTGGACTAAGCAATTCTACCGTTCCACGCTACACTAATATTTATCATCAAATTACAGTAACTAATATCATCTAGGGTGACAAAGGTTCACAATTATCAATGGCAAGGAGTTATAACGAGTTCAGGTATTTAGCTAAACCTTAAGACTATATTGGGAATATATTGTATAAAATATAAGCATGCATAGTTTAAAACAACATAAACATTTCATAAATATGGGTTCAACATGATCAAGGAAGACTTGCCTTCGCTGCCTCCCACAGGTTCTACCTCCTACCGTTGAATCTCTTGATTTCCGGTGACGTTGTCTACATGCGAAACGAGAACAAATAAATAAAACAAATACAAATAAAATTCAAAAATTGAAAATAATGGTACTGGAAGGTAGGGCTTGAATTTAGATGAATTTAGAAATTTGAATCACTGAAATTGGAGTTCGGACGGAGGAGAACGGGCTCTCGGAAGTTTGAAAATGCAGAAAATGGAAAAGGGAGAGAGAGGACACATGTCCTCCTCTGATTGGCTGGAGTTTTCGGCATTTTCTGTAAATTGAGAAAAAAAGGGAAAAGGGCCGGCTGACATGCGGGACCCACACGTAAGTGGCTCGGTCCACCGTGGACCGGGTCTACCGAGGGGATGCAAGGTGACATGGCGCATGGTGATGATGGGGGCGCCACATGGGGGGCTCGGGTTGGGCGGTGGTGACGAGGCGAGTGGCGTGGCTGCCACATGGCCGGTGACATGGCACGGGCGACACAGCCGCCAGGCGGACTCGGGCCAGCACAGTGGCGCAGACGTGGCACGAGGTGGCGACTCGGTGTGCATGTGGAAGGTGACGCGGACGGCCACGTCGGCATGGGCAAGGCGGCGGCGTGTGTGGTTTCGTCAGAGCAAAGAAGATGACTCGGGCACCGACACTACGGGGACGGATCGGCCGTCGGGTTAGGGGCAACGGAGAGAGGACAACTCGACGAACCAAGTGGTGCAAATGGGTACGGCGGAGGGCGGAGGGCCACCGGAGGAGGAGATCAGCGGAGGAGAAGAGGTTGCGGGCGGCGGTGCTACTCCGGCGAGCTCGTGCGGGCTCAATACGATGGCTCGGCTATGGGGAAGGGAGTGTCAGGTGCGGCGGAAGGAGGGGAACCCGAATCCGAAGTCGGCGGCGGCTTTTAAAGCCTAGGGAGGCATGCGTGGCCCGAAAGCCGAGGGCTGCGACGGCGTGCGAGAATCGGGTGGCGGTTAGGGTTAGGGCTTGGGCAACGGCGTGCAGGGCGACGTGGCGCAATCGGGGACGTCTGTGGGGCAGCGATCAAATCGTTCACACGGGGCGATGACGCGGATGGCTCTCGGCCGTTCGATTCGGATCCGACGGTCGACGGCTCGGGTGCGTTAGGGTTGCGCGGGGACCTAGGCTGGTTGGGCCGGCGAAGCGGTGCTGGGCCGAAGGCGGAGCAAGCCAGGGCGGAGCAAAGCGGAGTGGGCTGGCAGGGCGGAGTGGACTGGGCCGCGAAGGGAAAAGAAGTGGGCCGAGTCGAAAGATTCGGCCCGAAAGTAAATTGGGAATTAACTCCATTTTCCAAATTAATAAATTCCCAGAAATTCAAATAAAGGCAATTAAATTCAAATAAATAGCAAATAAATTCAAAAAAACTCAAAATCTACAAACATTCAAATAAATTCAAATAAATTTCCAAGATTTGATGCACAGATAAATTAAATAAAATCTTATGGTTAATTAAAAATTCAAATCAAGTTGAAATTGATTCGAGAAAATTCAAATGATTCATTTTGATTTTCTTCAAAAACTCCAAATTTGGAATGTTACAGTTACAAATCTACCCCGCTTACAAAAATCACGTCCTTGAGATTTGGCAAAGATTAAAAGAAATCTGAAAATTCTTTCCTAAGATGATCTTCACATTCCCAAGTTGCTTCGTCTTCAATATGATTACTCCACTGGATTTTGAGCAACTTGTGAGATTGACTTTTTGTGGCATTCTGCTTCTTCCAGAATACGGACTAGACGTTCTCAATACGATAGATCAGATTTCATATCAATATTCTGTTGATTGATGAGATCAGTAGGTACACAAAGACATTTCGTAAATTCTGATACATGGAAGACATTATGAATGTCAAACAGTTGAGGTGGCAATTTCAACTTATATGCCATCTCACCCATCTTTTCCAAGATTTGATACGGTCCAATGTATCGAGGTGCTAATTTTCCATGGATTTGAAAATGACGAACTACGTGGAGTGGTAAAACTTTCAAGTATACATGATCACCAACTACAAAGCTAAGTTCATGTCGATGATTGTCGGTGTAACTCTTTTGATGAGATTGAACTTCTTTTAACCAGTTTCTGATCATGTCAACTTCCTCTTGGGCTTCTTAGATAAGATATGGTTGGAAGAATTTTCTTTCTCCAACTTCAGACCAAAAGAGAGGAGTTCTGCACTTTCTCCCATAAAGTGCTTCAAAAGGTGACATTTGGAGGTTGGCTTGAAAACTGTTGTTATAGGAGAATTCAGCAAAAGCTAAACATTTCTCCCAATTATTGATATATGATAGCACATAGGCTCTCAATATGTCCTCCAAAATTTGATTGGTCATCTCAGTTTGCCCATCTGTCTGAGGATGATAAGCTGTACAGAAATTTAGCTTAGTTCTCAAAATACTATGCAAATTTTCCCAGAAATGAGATGTAAATTGGGATCCCCGATTAGAGACAAATGGTTTTTGGAATACCATGGAGACGTACGATATTTTCTAGATATAGCTCAGCGAGTTTATCACCTTGGTATGTGGTTTTAACTAGAATAAAATGAGCTACTTTAGTTAACCGATCGACGATAACCCATATGGAATCATGTCCTTTCGAGTCTTGGGTAGGCTGGAAATGAAATATATTAACGAAAATATATGTCTTTAGAGTAGTACGAATCAAATGAGCGCAAATAATTCTCATTAAGACGCATGAGCAAATATTTACTCTAACAAGATGTGTGTGCATGCATGACCACAAAACCAAACCTGATCACCTAAAAAATAATTTAGCTAGTACACCTGTCACGGCACTTGGCAGATCAATTGGAATATGCAAAATGATGCTCTAGAATCTAATTAAGTAAACGGTCTGATCGTATGGTTGTTCCCATCATCTTATTAACAAAAAAAAAACAACTAGGTAGAATGTGCGGCGCACGCCGCATCGTGTAAAATTTGCTCTATTTTTTTCTAAAAAAAGATTGCAGGAGGATTTTAACATGTTTTTTTTCGAAGTGATTTCAAAAAAACTGGATGGGTAGGAGCCGTCTACGAATTTGCGTAACTATGGATTCATTTTTTCCGGAGTGATCTCTAAAAACGGGATGGGTAGGAGCTATCTACGAATTTGCGTAATCACTCGGGAAAAACGGAGAAAAGATCTTCTTATACCGAGTTTAACACTATACATTCACCGGTAAATAATACATGTTTCAAAAAATATTATATATCGAGTTGAAAAAATAACTATAGAGATACAAATCTAATATTTCGAAAAATATTAGAAATCGAGTTACAAAAAAAATAGAGAGGTAGAGCTGTGCATATCTTTCTTTTGCCGAATTTGGTTAACATTATATTATTACCAGTCAACTTCATTTTGTCGAGTTTAATACTCTATGTGTTAACCAGGTAATAATACATGTTCTGGAAAATATTAGAGATGCCGACCTTCTTTTGTCGTACTCTGTACATTCACCGGTGAATAATGCATGTTTCGAAAAATACTATAGATTGAGCTGCAAAAATAACTATAGAGATAGAGCTCTAATATCATGAATAATAATAGAAATCGAGTTAAAAAAAATAGAGAGATAGAGTTGCACACATCTTTCTTTTAACGAATTTGGTTAACACTCTATTATTACCCAGTCAACATCATTTTGCCGAGTTTAACACTCTATGTGTTAACCGGGTAATAATACATGTTCCAGAAAATATTAGAGATGATAAATTTGTTTTGTCGAGTTTAACACTCTATGCGTTCACCGAGTAATAATACATGTTTCGAAAAATATTAGAGATCAAGTTGGAAAAAAAAGTCTAGAGATTAGATATCGAGTTGGGAAAGAAAAGTCTAGAGATAGAGTTGTACACATATTTCTATTGACGAAAATATTTTTTCTGGGAAAAATGGAGAAAGGACCTGGACGTAAGGGACGGGGACCTATTTGTTATTTTTTTGGATCTGACCGTTACTCTAAAAAATTAGAAAAGGGCTCTTTCACGATTTATATTCAACGGGAGTTTTTTTTAAAAGTAACGAATCGAGAGACCTAAACGCTATTTGGAACGTTTTTCTTACCCTCACAAATAATCGTAAAGAATCTTTTTGTAATTTACAGACACCTACCCGTAATTTAAAGAAAGCGAAAAACTATTTTGCAAAATGGAGGGCGCCACGTGGAGTGGCTGGCCGGCCGGCAATTATGACATCCTCTAACATTTATTGACAACCTAAGAACTGTTTAAATTGGTGTAAGACATTAAGACATTTACGGAGTACCCCACAGCTCAACAAGTTTTCACAGGACGTGTTTCCCAATGATCGAAGAACAAATTCCATTTGCCCCCATCTCATAAAAGGACCAAAGAACAAATAGACTACCACCTAGATGTGGTAGGTTGGACAAAAGATATATATATATATATATATATATATATATATATATATATATATATATATATATATATATATTTGCACAATTTTGATACCTTGAAACAAAGCAAAAAAAAGTGCGCGGATGCATGTGAAAGTTATATGAATGCATATGAAAATTCCTCCTTTATATAATTTATGCATATGCAAATTTGCATTAGCAAATTCAATGTAATGACTCAATGCAATCTAATTATAATCACAGGAATTTTTTTTAAAAAAAACACTAATCATCCCTGTTGTCGAAAATGCCTTAAAAAAACATAACAGATACTTTTTTGTCGGGTTTGCTGCTCTTATTGGGCCATTAGTCTTTACCTTATTTTGTTTATCCGAAACTAGAACGGCATTTATTTTTTAAGTTATTATAAGATTAGCTATGGTATTAATTTTCACTTTGCTATGTAATTTAGGAAAACTTCCACATCCTCCAAGTGAAACGATAAAAGTAGAGGTGAAAAAGGTGAAAATAAAACTTTATGACATTAATTTTAATATGAAAAATGTGATAGCACAGTCATGTGCATATATCTGCCCCTTATTTACTACAATGTGAAGTAAAAACTTTTCCTCCCAATCCCAGCATTCCAGCAGGTTGTTTCAAGTTCTTTTGCCAGAAGACAGCACAATACTCTCTTTTTGGGAGCTAGGTACAGATTTGCTATTCTGCTCAGACATAATATACCAAGATTACATTGACTAATATGAGAAAATACTATGATCAATAGATCAAATCAATGACCATTTCAGCACGCTTCATATAAAAAAAAATGGACAAAGCTAAGGAACATTTTCTTATATAAAGCAATATGCTATTTCCACAATAGTTTTCACAAAAAAAAATGATGAAAGAAAAAAAACCTAAAAAGAAGCCAATCATTGATGCATTTTTATTAAAAAGTAAAAAATGAAAAAGAAATGTGGAGAAGAGAATATATTCTCTCTACCGAAACCAATTAATGTATCTTTGTAATTGATTATGAGTCACAGGTTTCTCTCTCTCTTTTTCTTTCTGATTTGATTTGTCGTTATCCAACCCTTTGGTCATTGCAAGGCTATCGGCAAGCTAATATTCTTGTGACATGTGCGTGAACATTTTGCTTTAGAAGAACGTGTAAGACGTACTCTAGGTGTAGTTGCAAAATGTTATCACTGTTTGACACGAGAGAACAATATAATTCCCGGTAATACAAAATATATTAACTCTATTATGCGTCGAAGAATCGCCGGCCTGCCTCTCATGCCGGCCACGTTGTGAGCTTGGCGCATTTGCAAAAAAGCCTTCCGTTTTCTTTAAATTACTGATAGGTCCTTATAAATTACAAAGATGTCCTTTACGATTATTTGTGAGTATAAGAAGAATGTTCTAAATCACGTTTACGGTTCTCGGTTCGTTGCTTTACAAAAAAAAATCGTTAAATACAAATCGCGAACGACCTCTTTTCTAATTTTTCAGGGTAGCGGTTAGGTCCAAAAAAATAACAAATAGATCCACGTCCCTTACGTCCAGGTCTTTTCTCTGTTTTTCTCGGAAAAAATATTTCGTCAACAGAAATATATGTGCAACTCTATTTCTAGACTTTTTTCAGCTCGATCTCTAATCTCTAGACTTTTTTTTCCTAACTCGATATCTAATATTTTTTGAAACATGTATTATTACTCGGTGAACGCATAGAGTGTTAAGCTCGACAAAAGAAGGTTGGCATCTCCAATATTTTTCGGAGCATGTATTATTATCCGGTTAACACATAGAGTGTTAAACTCGACAAAAGAAGGTTGACCGGGTAATAATAGAGTGCTAACCAAATCCGTCAAAAGAAATATGTGTCCATGTCCTTTCTTCGTTTTTTTTCGGAAAAATATTTTCATCAATAAAAATATGTGTACAGCTCTATCTCTAAACTTTTTTTCCCAACTCGATCTCTAATATTTTTTGAAACATGTATTATTAATCGGTGAACGCATAGAGTGTTAAACTCGACAAAAGAAGGTTGTCATCTCTAATATTTTTCGGAATATGTATTATTACCCGGTTAACACATAGAGTGTTAAATTCGACTAAAAAAGGTTGACTGGGTAATAATAAAGTGTTAACCAAATTCGTCAAAAGAAATATGTGTACAACTCCATCTCTCTATTTTTTTGTAACTCGATTTATGATATTTCCCAGAATAAGAAATCTATGTGTACAGCTGTATCTCTATATTTTTTTTACAATTCAATCTATAATGTTTTTCGAAACATGTATTATTCAGCGGTGAACATATAGAGTGTTAAGATCGCTCCGAAAAAAATATGTCAAAATTCTTCTGTAGCCTTTTTTTTAAGAAAAAAACAGAATAAATTTTACACGGTGTGACGTGCGCTACACATTCTACCTAGTTATCTATTAAAGCGGAACGGATTGCTGCGCAGCCGCAACGCCCACATGTCGGCTTGCGCAGGAAGGCCCCCGGAAAAAATTTAAATTACGAATAGGTCCTTCCGAGAAAATAAAAAAATACAGATAGGTCCTCCCAAGAAAATAAATAATTACGGATAGGTCCTTCTGGAAAAAACATACTCATAGGTCCTTTCAAAAAAAGAAATAGCAGATAGGTCCTTTCGTTGGTTATTTTGCAAAAGAGGGCCCGTCGTTTCGTTGATTCGCGACTGGATCCTTCACGGTGCCTTTTTCCATAAAAAATCAAAAAAAAAAATTATGGCTAGGTCCTTTCTCTAACGTTTTTCTTACAAAAAAGAATTCCGAACCAAGTTTTTGTGACACCACGGAGTGTCGTAATCTTATAAAATGTGAATGTTGAGGTCAAAACATTATAAAATATGAAAACAGAGGTTAAAACTTTACGCTATGGAGTTTAATCGTGTTTTCGGGCCAAATTCGAGAGTTTGGGCCTTTCTGGGGCGAGTTGGGCTTAAGGGGAATCCCACCTGGGCCAAAAAAGGGGCCCGTTGGCCCATGAGGGGGAGGTGGGCGGCAAAGGGGGGCTGCTTGCGCCAGCCCCATAGCCCCTTGCGCCCCTCCACCCCTTGCCTCCACTCTCCCCTAGCCGCCACCTCCCTAGGCCCTTGCGGCCCCTCCCCATCCCTCTCCACCACCCCTTGCTGCCCCTAGGGGGGTTCTCCACCTCACCACCCCGCAGATCCGTCCATTGGAGCGCTCCGTGACGAGGAGATCCGGTGGATTTGGAGCGAGGAAGGAGATCGCGCGAACCGGGAGGAGATCCGTTGGTTCTTCGTTCGTCGGGCGAAGGTATGGCCACGGGGATCCTTGGGGTTGGTTTAGGTACTTTTCTAAGGGTTGATATCATGTTTTTAGATCAATTGGTGGTGCTGTAATTGGGTAGATTAGATGAAATCTAGAGTTTGCCACGTTCTCTGTTTCGGCAGAATGAGCAGTCGACCTAGGGTTTGAGATTTCGCCAATTTAGATTCAGAATTTGGTCGTACGCCTGTTGAAGAAGTTGTAGGTAATTGAAATATCTTTAATTGGAAGTAAAGAACGCTCAATTCTGATTAGCCGTTTGAAAGTTATGCTCATTTTACCGAACGTGTTCAAAACTGTGACGAGATTGGAACAGATCACGGTATTCTGTAGATTAAACCACTTTAGAGGCCGAATCAATTTTTCCGTATACTTAGCAAAAATTAGGAAATTTCCTAAGCTACGCGAGTATGTACTCGTTTAATCAATTCAGAGTCTTAGAACCCAAGTTATGCTCGTTGGAAGTCTGCTGTCCCGACGGGACAGAACCTCTATTTTTGGGTTTTGCGAGTAGGTTGCGAAGTCGGGGTAGAAGAGTGTTTGCGTATTGTTTTGTGGGCATGATTTTGAGTGTGTGGTACCTATGTGCAGGTGGAGTGACCTCGGGAGTGCCCTCTACTTCTCGCCAATCCGTCGCCCGTGGTTGAGGCAAGTGTATTGGAGTGGGTAGCGGGTTGTAGGTGGCTAGTTTTGATGAGTTGAAATTGATTATATGATATGTTCACATGCCATGCTTTAATGTTTGCCATTGATATGATGAATACGGTTTATTATGTTGTGATGCCATGTGTTATGTACAAGTTATCTATGATGTTGGCATGTTTGCATACATGGCATGATACATGGCCGGGTCGGTGAGAAAGTCATAATTAGGCCGGTAAGGTCGGTGAGAAAGTTATGACTTGTCCGGGGGGCCATTGAGTAAGTCCTACATCGTGATTCCATCCGCCGCGGTGAATGGAAGCGAGGAGTAGGCACCCTCCATCTTCGAGATGGAAGGGAAGAGAGGGTGCACACCGACGAGTGTGCACTCAACCATACCGGTATGAGTTTCCAGGAGACATGTGCATCGCATCGCATCGCATTGCATACATGATTATGATGATATGTGAGCATGAATAAGATGATAGACATGATGTGAAGTGTTGTAGCCATGTAATTGTTCTTTTGTACCATTGCAATATACTTGCTGAGTGTTGAACTCACGCTTGTGCTTTCTTGTTGTTTTTAGGTACAATGAGACCGGCATGCGGGGAAGGGAACTAGTCACACTCCTACACGTAGCTTCACACTTTTGTTCCCACAGTTATTCATTTTGAGTCATGATAATAAATTTAGTGTGATGCATATTGGTTCATGATCTAATTTTGCGTTATGAGAGCCTTATTGTTCGTTTGGCTCATGAAGACTTTGAATGCTCAAGATTTGACTTATATTGCTGTCATGTCACTATTAAATGCTATTTTAGATGTCTCATATATTGCCATATATTGCTATGTTATTGTTGATGCTTCAATACTTGAAAAAACAAAGGAGATGCTGCCGAAATTTTCGGTATTAGCATTTGCTCCTTTGCTGTAATTTACTTGTAATTGTAGTTGTTAGATGTTGTTTAGTCTATGTTTGGTAGCATTCGGGCATACAGTTGGTATCAGAGCCAGGTTGTACGTCCTTGGAATGTGTATTTTTAGTGTCATACCTTAGGTTACAACTAAAAGGTGATGTGAAATAACTTAGAAACATGGCTTAGGTCTTAACTAAAATTTTGTCATAGGATAGCAACATTAAAACTTGCAAAAGTGGAATAAGTAATTTAAAATTTGACACATTTGGTTGCATAATAGGATGGGGTTTTGGTTCATCATTGCATTGCGCTTGCTTATTTGATGAAGACTATGTTTATGATGATGTTTGATCTTTGTTCTTGATTATATGATTTTGTGCTTATGTTTATGTGATTGGATGGTTGTCTGTCTATAGCAGCCATGCCGAGGGGTAGAGACCGTGGTCGCCGTGGCCGTGGAGGCCAGGGGCGAGGTTCTCAGGGAGTTGCTGAGTCTGTAGCTGAGGGTAGCGCTTTGCTCAATGCTCATGGGCTAGCACAGGAGGAGCTCCCGGCGGCACAGTCAGGGGCTGAGGTTCGCACCGTCAATGCAGATTTAGTTCAGGCTCTGCAGAGGGAGGTTCAGGAGCTGCGCCAGCAGTTGCGGGCAGCCCCTGCTGTTGTGCCTCCCCCTGCAGTGGCCCCAGTTGCTGCCCCCGTTGTGCCGGAGCCGAGGATGAGTCTCCGGGAGTGGATGTCCCTCCATATTGATACTTTTGACGGAGCGGGCACGCCGGTCCAGTCCGCAGATTGGCTGCGGTACATGGAGCGGCAGTTTGAAGTCCTAGAGTTGACCTCGGTCCAGAGGGCTCGCTTTGTGGCCTTTCAGCTGAAGGGCCAAGATGATATCTAGTGGGAGGTGGTTCTGGCTGCTAGAGCCCCCGCACTTGGGCCGGTCATCTGGGAGGACTTTGTGGCTCGCTTCCGAGCCAAATTCTACCCAGAGTCTTTCCTTGAGAGGATGGAGCATACTCTGACGACTCTTTCCCAGGGAAAGAGGTTGGTGGCAGAGTATGAGGCTGAGTTCAATAATGTGGTGCGCTTTGTGCCGGCTGTGGTAGCCGACGACAGGGAGAAGGCGAGGAGGTTCCGTAGAGGCCTCAACCAGGAGTTCAGAGTTGTCATGGGGGAGACTGTCCCTCGTGACTTTTGCTCCGTGGTGGAGCAGGCGAAGGGTATGGAGCTCGAGTTGGAGCTCTCCAGGGATAAGCAAAACCCTAGTGGTTCAGGGGTTCCAGTGGACCCAGGCGGGGGCCAGAAGAGGACTTTTTGTTGAGGAGGTGGGTCTTCTCAGCGACCCATCTTCAAGAAGTTCAAGGGAGGACAGGGCTCCTCCTCAGGGGCTAAGATGAAGCTGCCCCAGTTGTCTTCCTCGCGAGCGGCTGTTCGTCCTGTGCCCGGGCAGGGCATGATTTGCTTAAAGTGCGGTGGTGAGCACCGTGCTTCAGAGTGTGGTTGGACCGGGAGTTGCAACCACTGTGGCAAGCCCGGCCACATGGGGCGAGTCTGCCGGATGAATCCCGGTAGCATCATCAAGTGGGAGACGGTGCCTTCTCCTCCCACTCCAGCGGCATCTTCTAGAGGGTCGGTGCACATGATGGCGGCTCCTGCTCCTCAGCCGCCCTATGCTTGGGCGCCACCAGTAGCCTACTGGTGCCCTCAGCCATCGGCTCCACCTCAGTTACCTCCTCCTCCTCCGCCCCCAGCTTTGTTGGGGCATCAACCGGGTGTCGGGGCTCCCACTGTCCCGGCGCCACCCGGAGTGTACGCCTTGCCGACCGCCGAGTCAGCCGGGCATCCAGAGGTGGTTTCAGGTACTTTGCTTGTGGATTCAGTTGATGCCTTTGTTCTGTTTGATTCCGGAGCATCCTACTCCTTTGTGTCGTCTGAGTTTGCTAGTAGAGCTAAGTTGGGAGTTCAACGGATTTCTGAGTCTGTGATAGTCAGTTCTCCTGGGGGTTGATTGCTAGTTCTTTGGTTTGCCCGGGTTGCACCATTGCCATTGATGATGAGGTTTTCTTTGCCAATCTTATGGTGATTCAATTGGCTCCTTTTGATGTCATTTTGGGCATGGACTGGTTGCATCAGTACCGTGCCAAGATCTGTTGTTTCTGGAAGATGGTTACCTTGCAGGCCCCGTCAGGGGTAGAGTTGACCTTTCAGGATGGTATACCTTCCAGTTCCGTCTTTGCTTTGGCTAGTCTGTTTTCTGGTCGCCGTTTGAGGCAGTTAGGTTTCCTCATGGCTATGTCAGAAAAGCCATCTTCTTCAGTTTCCATTGAGGAGATTCCTGTAGTGAAGGAGTTTGTTGATGTGTTCCCTGATGAGTTGCCTGGTTTACCTCCTGTGAGGAATGTGGAGTTTCGTATCGATCTTGTTCGCACTCAGCCTATTTCTATCTCTCCATACCGCTTGGCTCGCCCTTTTCAAGATGAGTTAAAAAAGCAGTTGAAGGATCTGTTGGCCAAGGGTTTATTCGGCGCAGTGTGTACCCTTAGGGAGCACCCGTCCTCTTCATTTCGAAGAAGGATGGAAGTTGGCGTATGTGCATTGATTACCGTGCTCTTAATCAAGTGACAGTCAAGAACAAATATCCTTTGCCTCGCATTGAGGATCTGTTTGACCAACTGAAGGGAGCAAAGGTGTTCTCCAAGATTGATCTTCAGTCGGGGTACAATCAGATCCGTGTGAGGAGCAGACATTGAGAAGATCGCTTTCTCCACTAGGTATGGGCATTATGAATTTAAAGTTATGTCTTTTGGACTAACTAATGCTCCTTTGCTTTTATGGAGGCGATGAACAAGATGCTACACAAGTACCTTGATGAGTTTGTGGTAGTGTTCATCGATGACATTCTGGTTTACTCTAAATCGGAAGAGGAGCATGAGCGGCACTTGAGGCTTGTCTTTGAGTACCTTGAGGAGAATCGGTTCTTTGCTAAGCTGAAAAAGTGCGAGTTCTCGATTTCGTATGGGTTTTCTTGGCCACATCATCAATCCGGAGGGCATATCCATAGATCCTAGCAAAGTCTCGTGATTTTGGATTAGAAGAGGCCTTCCAATGTCAAAGAGGTGCGTAGTTTCCTTGGGTTGGCAGGATACTATCGGCGTTTTGTGCAGGATTTCTCTATCATTGCCAAGCCACTTTCGCAGCTGACTCAGAAGGGGATGAAATTTCAGTGGACTGCAGAGTATGAGCACAGTTTCTGCACTTTGAAGGAGAAGTTAGTGACTGCTCCTGTTCTTACTCTTCCCGAGCTTGGGAAGCGCTTCACTGTTTATTCTGATGCCTCTCGTTTGGGACTTGGTTGTGTGCTCATGCAAGAGGGCAAGGTGATTGCTTATGCATCGAGGCAGTTGAAAAAGCATGAGCAGAACTATCCCACTCATGATCTTGAGCCAGCCGCTGTGGTGTTTGCATTGAAGATATGGAGGCACTATCTGTATGGCGAGTCTTGTGATATCTTCACTAATCACAAGAGCCTCAAGTACATCTTTACTCAGAAAGATTTGAACTTGAGGTAGAGGAGGTGGCTGGAATTGATAAAGGATTATGACCTCACTATCCAGTACCATCCGGATAAAGCAAATGTGGTGGCTGACGCTCTCAGTCGCAAGACAATGCCCCATGTCATTGATTGTCTTGTTGCTGACTTTGAGCGATTGGGAGTCTCCTACTGCTTTGCGGGGACCGTGCAAGCTGAAACTCAATTGATCCTTGAGTCAATGATTCCCGAGCGTGTGCGGGAGGCACAGCAGCATGACCGTTTGCTCCAGCAGGTGAGGAAATGCCTTGAGGATGGGAAGTCTGGAGACTTTTCCATTGATGGTGTGGGAGCTTTGAGGTTTCAGGGTCGCCTTTGTGTACGTTAGAAATCCCAAGTCAAAGATGATATCTTGAGTGAGTCTCATCGCACCCGTACACAGTCCATCCTGGGGAGACCAAGATGTACATGGATCTGAAAAAGAACTTCTGGTGGAAAAGGATGAGAATTGATATCGCCAAGTATGTGGCGTCTTACGGGATTTGTCAGAAGATAAAGGCAGAACACAATTGTCCCGCTGGTCTGTTGCAGCCATTGGAGATTCATGTGTGGCCTTGGGATGACATCTCTATGGATTTTGTGGTTGGCCTACCTCGTACTCCACGAGGGAAGGATGCTGTTTGGGTTGTGGTGGACCGTCTTAGCAAGTCTGCACATTTCATTCCTATCTGCACTACCCATTCAGCGAGCGAGTTGGCTCCCATCTATGTGCGGGAGGTTGTGAATTTGCATGGTGTGCCCAAGACGATTGTCTCGGATCAGGATGCGAAATTTGTCTCAAAGTTTTGGGAGAGCTTGCAGAGTGCTTTGGGTACACAGCTTCGCCTTAACACCGCTTTTCACCCTCAGACCGATGGGCAGTCTGAGCGTACCATTCAGACTTTGGAGGACATGCTCAGGGCATGTCTGATGGCTTGGAAAGGTAACTGGGAAGATCATTTGCCTCTGGCAGAGTTTGCTTATAATAATAGCTATCATTCCAGCATCCGGGCTGCTCCTTATGAGGTGTTGTATGGCCGAAATTGCAGATCGCCACTTTGTTGGGACGCAGTGGGAGAGAGAGCGGTCCTTGGACCAGATTGGGTTCAGTAGACTGTTGATTGTGTGGCAGAGGTACGGCAGAACCTTCTCGCAGCGCAGAGTAGACAGAAAAGCTATGCTGATGTGAGGAGGCGAGATTTGGAGTTTGAGGTGGGTGATAGGGTGCTCTTGCGAGTATCTCCCACCAAGGGTGTGGTTCATTTTGGCACAAGAGGAAAGCTCAGCCCGAGGTTTGTTGGGCCGTTTCCTATCTTAGCTCGAGTCGGTAAGTTGGCTTACCGCTTGGAGCTACCAGAGTCAATGCAAGGAGTGCATAATGTGTTCCATGTTTCGATGCTGAGAAAGTACCTGCATGATCCGGAGTTGGTGGTTCCGCTAGAACCATTAGTGCTTGAGTAGGACCTCACCTTCGAGTCCCGTCCTGTGAAAATTCTGGGGACTTCGGAGCGAGTGATGAAGAACAGGACGCTCAAGTTTGTCAAAGTCCTATGGTCACATCAGATTGAGAGAGAAGTGACTTGGGAGCTGGAGTCTCGCATGCACGAGAAGTACCCCGAGCTTTTCGCCTCAGGTATGAGATGTGAAACTTAGCTATCTTTTGCTTTGCTGGGTTGCGTATTGGTGTGTCGTGGATTCAAGGTCGAATCCTATTGAAGGGGGGGAGAATGTGACACCACGGAGTGTCGTAATCTTATAAAATGTGAATGTTGAGGTCAAAACATTATAAAATATGAAAACGGAGGTTAAAACTTTACGCTATGGAGTTTAATCGCGTTTTCGGGCCAAATTCGGGAGTTTGGGCCTTTCCGGGGCGAGTTGGGCTTAGGGGGAATCCCACCTGGGCCAAAAGAGGGGCCCGTTGGCCCATGAGGGGGAGGTGGGCAGCAAAGGGGGACTGCTTGCGCCCCCCCTCTTGGAACCCTAGCCCCCCCACTTTCCCCTCCACCCCTTGCCTCCACTCTCCCCTAGCCGCCACCTCCATAGGCCCTTGCGCCCCCTCCCCATCCCTCTCCACCACCCCTTTCTGCCCCTAGGGTGGTTCGCCACCTCACCACCCCGCAGATCCGTCCATTGGAGCGCTCCGCGACAAGGATATCCGGTGGATTTGGAGCGAGGAAGGAGATCGCGCGAACCGGGAGGAGATCCATTGGTTCTTCGTTCGTCGGGCGAAGGTATGGCCACGGGGATCCTTGGGGTTGGTTTAGGTACTGTTCTAAGGGTTGATATCATGTTTTTAGATCAATTGGTGGTGCTGTAATTGGGTAGATTAGATGAAATCTAGAGTTTGCCACTGTCGGCGTACTAGCCAACAGGAACCTCCGAGTCGGGTGCTTATGAGGTTCAGACGGGGGGCTTTCGGGGCAATCGCCTGAGAGAGGAGGAAGAAGATGACCGGAGTACCGGGAAGCTCAAGAGAACAGGGAGACGCAAGACATTTACCCAGGTTCAGGCCCTCCGAAGAGTAACAGCCCTAATCCTGGTTCTCTGGTTATTGCTTGTGTTCTAGCTAGAGGGGATGAAACCTACTGACTATCCATCCAACCCATCCAGAGCCAACCCCCTCTCCCATGCACCCTGGCCCCCTTTTATACTTGGGCTGATGGGGGCGCATGGGAGGCTTACACTGCAAGCCACCCTCATTACACTGCCACAGGTGCATTTAATGCGCTCACATCGTTTACATCCTATTAATGTCTGATGCAGCCGCCGCACTCTGCCTCGGGTCCCACGCTTACCAACGCCGCCTGCTCGTCGAGGATGAGGTGCCGCCGTGGCGTCCCCGCAATTATTATGCGCTGGGAAGCGCGCCGCCAAACTGCGGCCTCCACGCCTGGTATTAAATGCGCACGATTCGAATTAAATACCCTTGACCCGGGTGCATCCACCTTGGGGGCAGTGCGCCAGTGAAGCGGTTTGCACGCCACCAGTCCACTGGGCGACCACCTCCCTGGTCACTCGGTGTGGCTCGATCGCCACTGTCCCGGGCGAACACCTTCCTTGTCGCACAGCGGTGTGGCCTGCTCGCCACCTGTCCGCTGGGCGAACACCTTCCTGGTCGCCGGCGGTGTGGCTCGATCGCCACTGTCATTTGGCGACCACCTTCCTGGTCACCTGGCGGTGTGGCTCGATCGCCACTGTCCATTGGCGACCACCTTCCTGGTCGCTGGCGGTGTGGCTCGATCGCCACTGTCATTGGCGACCACCTTCTGCCGCCTGGTGGTGTGGCTCGATCGCCACCGTCATTGGCGACTACCTTCCTGGTCGCCCAGTGGTGTGGCCTGATCGCCACTTGTCCACTGGGCTACCACCAGGTGGCCCCGCCCCTGCCTCGGCGGTGGGGCCCAGACGCGCCCTATCCATCTGGTGACCGTACTTACTGCGGGGGAGCGAGTACCCTGGTGTGGAATACGCCGACAGCCACGTTCTCTGTTTCGGGCAGAATGAGCAGTCGACCTAGGGTTTGAGATTTCGCCAATTTAGAATCGGAATTTGGTCGTCCGCCTGTTGAAGAAGTTGTAGGTAATTGAAATATCTTTAATTGTACGTAAAGAACGCTCAATTCCAATCAGATGTTTGAAAGTTATGCTCGTTTTACCGAACGTGTTCAAAACTGTGATGAGATTGGAACAGATCATGGTATTCTGTAGATTAAACCACTTTAGAGGCCGTATCAGTTTTTTCGTATACTTAGAAAAAGTTAGGAAATTTCCTAAGCTACGTGAGAATGTACTCGTTTAATCAATTCGAAGTATTAGAACCCAAGTTATGCTCGTTGGAATACTGCTGTCCCGACGGGACAGAACCTCTGTTTTTGGGTTTTGCGAGTAGGTTGCGAAGTCGGGGTAGAAGAGTGTTTGCGTATTGTTTTGTGGGAATGATTGAGTGTGTGGTACCCATGTGCAGGTGGTGTGACCTCGGGAGTGCCCTCTACTTCTCGCCAATCCGTCGCCCATGGTTGAGGCAAGTGTATTGGAATGGGTAGCGGGTTGTAGGTGGCTAGTTTTGATGAGTTGAAATTGATTATATGATATGTTCACATGCCATGCTTTAATGTTTGCCATTGATATGATGAATACAATTTATTATGTTGTGATGCCATGTGTTATGTACAAGTTATCTATGATGTTGGCATGTTTGCATACATGGCATGATACATGGCCGGGTCGGTGAGAAAGTCATAACTAGTCCGGTAAGGTCGGTGAGAAAGTTATGACTAGTCTGGGGCGCCATTGAGGAAGTCCTACATCGTGATTCCATCCGCCGCGGTGAATGGAAGCGAGGAGTAGGCACCTTCCATCTTCGGGATGGAAGGGAAAAGAGGGTGCACACCGACGGGTGTGCACTCAACCATACCGGTATGAGTTTCCCGGAGACATGTGCATCGCATCGCATTGCATACATGATGATGATAATTGCCTGTCAAGGGTTAGATCTTTTAAAATAAAATGTGGAATGGGTTGCTGTAGGCCAGAGATAATTGCCAAAGTGACATAGGGCTTTGTGCCAAACTGTTTGAGAAGAGATTGATAACTTATTATACAATATGATTTAATTGCTTTTGAATCTATTAAGATTATTTGGTAAAAGCAAAATGCTGCTTGATGCAAAATAACCACTTAAGCCATTCCTTTGGAAGAAGCCATGCATATAGTAATAGAACTGCACCTCTGTGCATGAGTTGCTGAGTATGTTGTATACTCACCCTTGCTTCCAACACAATCATCAGTTGAGGAGAAGACTACAACTTCAAAGGAGGAGAAGTTCCGCGAGGAGGCAAATATCTAGGAGTTGAACTTTGTCAGTTGCCTATGGCATATTGATGGGAGTCACTAACGTTCTTCATTCCGCTGCTGATTATTTACTTTTGTTATTGTAAGCCCTGCGTGGCAGACTATTTGTAAGGTGACCTTAAGGTCTTGTAACCAGTCTATTTAATGTTTGAAGTACTTTATTATTAATTCCGTTGTGTATGATTGTGGTACTTCATTCTTGTTATTACTGTGTGTTCTAGCGTGATCCTGGACTAGTGCAGAATACATAGAGGGTCCAGATTAGCAGATTCGGGTCCCGACAACACTACACATGGCTAAATCCATGCCATTCGATGCAGATATAGAGGTGTGACTCTACGACAAAGACGAGGGTTAGCACGGTGGTGAGACTCACTAGAGATGGAGATGAAGATTTCACTGGCGGTGTTTCCTCATCAGTTTCACTTTGGGATTGTAGAGATCTGAACAAGCACATCGTGGCGAACCCAAGGAAGTCCTCGGCTTCAACCCAAGTGCGGCGGAGGGGAAAGATCAACGATGGAGGCTTCATGAACTTCAGTGATGAATTCCTCAGCAAAGACGACAGCTCGGGCTCGGTGGGTTAGGGCAAAAGTGGTGGTGACTCACAGTGAAATCAATGCGTAGACTGCACTATAAATAGCCTCATCTTCTGCATGAAATTAGAAAACTTAGATTCACTTAGCGGCGTAGTCCGTCTTGGACTCAACGAAGATGATGCAATCCGGCCGTCCACGTGTCAGGATCTAGCGGCTGGTGAAGCACAGCTATCGGAGGAATCACAACCACATGATCACGAAGCAACGGCTCATGACCTAGGGTTTGCAATGAGCCTGTTAGGGTTTCTGTAACACCCCGGCATTTAATATGCCCGAATGCTACCAAACATAGACCAAGCAACCTCTAAATACCACAAATACAAGTAAATTACAGCAAAGGCACGAATGCTGAAAACCAAAATTTCAGCAGCATCTCCTTTGTTTTAACATGAATTGAAGGAACAACAATAACATAGCAATATATGGCAATATAAGAGGCATCTAAAATAGCAATAATTAAAGGCATGACAGCAATATAAGTCTAATTCCAAGCATTCAATGTCTGTATGAGCCAAACGAACAATAAGACTCTCATATCGCAAAGCTAAATCATAAATCAATAAACATCACACTTAATTTATTATCAAGATCCAATTGAATGACTGTGGGAACAAATGAGTGAAGCTACGTGTAGAAGTGTGACTATTTCCCTTCCCCGCATGCCGGTCTCATGGTACCTAAAACAACAAGAAAGCACAAGCGTGAGTTCAACACTCAGCAAGTATATTGCAATGGTACAAAAGAACAATTACATCGCTACAACAACTCACATCATGTCTGTCATCTTATTCATGATCACAAAACAACAACATCATCATCATGTATGCAATGCAATGCGATGCATATGTCTCCTGGAAAATGTAACACCCCAAAATTTTGCTTTTCTTAAATTCATGTGTGATTTGGCACTTTGGTGAATTTTTGGAATTTACTGGAATTTATTTGGATTTATTTTGAATTTATTTGAATTTATTCCATTTTGAAATAATTAAAGAATTTAACTTTGCAAATAAAATTTTGTTGGAAATATTTTATTTGAGTCCAAAATGTTCCAAAATATTTTCCAGAATTTTTCTGGGATTTTTCTGAGTGTTTTGCTATTTTTAATGAATTAAATGAATTTCTGGGAATTAATTTGAATTATTTAATTGGATTAATAGCGAGTGGGTTTGCACTGTTCCACCGACCGAGCCCGAGTCAGGCTCGAGTTCGAGTCCGACTCGAACCCAACCGAAGTTTAACCTCTCGACCGTCCGATCAAGATCGAATCGGCGAGATTGAGCCACGCCACCGAGCCCGAGCCCGACCGAGCCAAATTACCACCGCCAGTCGACCGAGCCCAAACCCTTGCACCGTTGGATCTCGATCCAACGGCTGTGCGCGTGCCACGTCGCCCTCGCCGTGTCCGGGTCGGACTCCGCCGCCCGTACCGGTTTCACCGCGGATTCCGTGGGGATCTCGACGTCCGTGCCGGTATTTAATGCCTGGACTCGCGCCTGAGGTTCGCCTTTACCTCGTGCGTCGTTTGCCCCAGGTGCCCTAGCCCTAGCCGCCGCCGTTGACCCACTATTGCTCGCCATAGTTGCGTGAAGCTCCGCCGCGGACTTTGCTTCGCCCCGCCGCCGTCCGCCGTTCTCCGCCGCCGTTGAGGTCAGATCTGGAACCGCAAGGCCAAGACACGTCGGGAGGTATCTTTCACTCCGCCGGAGAAGCCCCGAGGCGCCGTCGCCGTGGTCGTCGTCATCGTCTCCGGTGACCCCTGCTCCGCCGCGTCGCCGTCGCCGACCCCGAGCTCGCTCCACCGTCCGATCTAGAGCCAACGCTCCAGATCACGCCACGTCACCCCGGTGAGTTCCACGTTGAAATCCCAGATCTATTTCCAACCGTTGGATCTAGATCCAACGGTTTAGATCGTGCCACGTAGCCTAAACCGCACCGAGCTAGGATAGATCTCAGCCGTTAGATTTAGATCGAACGGTTAGGGTTAGCCGCGTTGTAAACGTTAGATTGGATCTTGACCGTCCGATCAAGATCGAACGGTCCAGATCAGCGGAGTAGTTTCTTAACGCGAGAGTCCAGATCCAATCTGGGCCGTTGATTTTCAAATCAACGGCCGAGATCTAGCCACGTGGCCGGGAGGCCGACCGTCGCGGTCAGCGCCCGCGCGTGGGCGCGTGTCAGTGGGGCCCGCGCGTCTCAGCCGAGTGCACCATGACGTCACCGCTGACGTCACGGTGGGGCCGGTATCGGCCGTCCTCGGCCGTCGCGTGATGACGCGTCGCCGACGTCATCCGAGGGCCCACTGTCGGCCGAGACACGTGAGCCGTGGACCAGGTCCACGGTGGACCGAGCCGCGCCCGTGCGCCGGGTCCATGGACCCGAGGCGACGTGGCGGCACCGGATTGATCCACGTGTCATGCTGACGCAATAAAAGAATTTCTGAAAAAGAAAATGATTTATTAATTTGAATTATTGATTTCAGATTTTGATTCAAACTTCAAATGCTTATAACTTTTGCATTTTAACTCCGATTTGAGTGATTCAAATTTCTAAATTTGTATAAAATTGAGATCTACCTAATAATGAATTTTATTTAATTTTTGGGCCAAAGTTTTTCTCTGTAATATTATTTAATTGATTATTTTAAACTTTATATGCTTGTATCTTTTGCATTTAACCTCCGAATTTGACGATTCCAGTTTCTAAAAATTCATAAAATTATGCTCTCTCTGTTTGTGAACTTTATTTGAATGTTTGGACGCTTTTTGTCTGCTGTTTATTTATTATCTTCTATTTGCACGCTTTACGAGTAGACGTCGAAGTGCCCGAAGGATTCGAAGGAGAAGTGTTGACCCAGGAGCCAGCTCAGGACCAAGAACAAGTACTCTTTGAAGGCAAGTTGTGCTTTGACTATGTTGATCCCATTTTGAAACCTATTTTGATTCAATTTATTGCATGCTAGTTTAATTGGAAAATACTTTATTTAATCCCGGGGAATTAGATAAATGCCAATTTGTTGTATGACACCTTGATTAATTAAATATGTGCCATGACCTCTTGTCACCCTAGTTGTGGATTACTAGTTGGACAGTACTAAATTGCCAACATGGGTTTGTAGATCGTTGTAGTATATTGCTTAGACCTGCTACGTGCTCATGAGATGATTTTTGGACAATCAAATGTTAATATTGACTTAATGATATATTGAACCTGTTTTGGGAAGGTATCACGTGTTGTGATGTTGATGGCACGTGGTGCATGGTAATCAACTGGGTTTGATAAATAGCTTTTGACCGGGGCATGTGGCAAGAATGATCGGGTGGGCCAGTTGTGGCACCGGGAACGTTGTGTTGGTTCTTCGGGTAGTCTTGCCCTGGTCACCCTGAGGACTTAACCTTGCAAGCCTTTGAACTGAGTCAAGCGTGCAACCACATGTCTGTAATGGGACGGACCTAGTTGACTAAGTTGCTAATAATGTACCTGTGGGACCTCTGGGTGTCAACTACACCCTTTGTGTATGTTGTACGGGGGAGCGTACTGGGGCTGCGGCCAGGTACCCATCTAACGGTGGATTGACCTAAACTTCGCCTTTGCTAAGGGAAGGGTTAGTGTGCAACACCGGAGAGGACCACTTGTGCTGTTAAAAGTTTCCAAAAGACTTTGTTACGGGAACTCACCTTTGTGGTGTTTGACTGTATCTTGTGGGTAAAGTGCATAACCTCTGCAGAGTGTAAAATCTATTCGAATAGCCGTGTCCACGGCATTGGACATCGCTCGGGGATTACAGTCAAGGGTTAGATCTTCTTGAAATTAACTTGGACTTGAGAAGTTGGGTTTGGTTTAAAGAATGATGTTGATGGAAATGTGGATTAGGATTTGGAAAGATGTTTATTTAACTCCTGGAAAAGTTATTAGTGATATACTTGTTTCTACTGCTTTCGAATCTACTTATATTATTTGTTAAATGCTCTTTACTGCAAATATACCTTGAGATATTCCTTTGTATCAAGCCATGCATATAGTATATTAGCTTGCATTCTGTGCATGACTTGCTTAGTACCAAGTACTCACCCTTGCCGTAATACAACACCAGTTGAAGAGGAGACTACACCAGTTGAAGAGGAGACTACACCAGTTTTGGAGGAGGAGCTCCAAGAGGAACCGTCTACTTAGGGAGCGAGCCCAGTCAGTTGCCTGTGGTATACTGGATGGCGCCACGATGTTATCTTATTTTCCGCTGCTATTATTTATCTTTTAATAAGTTTCGCCCTGCGAGGCGTATATTTGTAACTTGACCTTAAGGTCAAGCAACCAGTTTGTTTATCTAATTAAAGTACCTTATTAGTATCGAATGGTATGACTGTGATATTTACCGATGTTAAGACTGTGTGCACTAGCGCATTCCTGGACTAGTGCTAAATACACAGAGGGTCCGGATTTGCAGATTCGGGTCCCGACAGAGGTGGTATCAGAGCCATACTGACTGTAGGCTCACCCATAGTTAGAATGGTCGTAGTAAGGATAAAACCTATTTTTTAAAGCTAAAAGTTGGTCAAGATAACGAATGAATTCTCAACTTACCCCTTTTCTTTCTTGTTCATACCCCTTGCTGAGTTCTTTTTGTCTTCCACATTGATTTTAAAATGTTGCGTTCTTACGCAAGCGTTTTTTGGCAGATGATGATGAAGAACAACTACGCAAAGCGTGAAGGAGGCTATGCCGCCAAGTTATGGCGTATGCTTCAGTTTCTTGGAGGTTTTGAGAGGCCGCTCTACCGAGGGACTACACTTGTGCAAGCAGGACTGGTCACAGGATGGGACGTCCGGATCACGGTGTATGCCCGAGAGAAGACAAAGTTCAGTCGCCCTTTCCACTTCACCGCCAGGAGGTCTACCTTTGAGATTGGAATCCAAGAGGTGTCGCGTCGAGCAATGCAGCAGATCGCTCGCACTTACTCCAGGGAGCTGGAAGGCACAGTGTTCCATCACCACCCACGCCGAGACAGCAGAGCTCAACGAAAGCCGATAGAAGATGAGGATGCTACCGTCACTCACTTAGCCAGGTTCGTCGCCGCTCAGGAGGAGCTGATCGAAGACACAGTACAGGAGTTGAAGAAGGCTCGCGAACAGGTTGAAGAAGAGAAGAAGCACTTGGAGAATGCCCGTGAGTACGTCGCCTACGCTGCGGAAAGGATCGCAGAGCTGGAGACCGCAAATGTATGGACAGGGCCCCGATCCAGTGTTGGAGTTGGACGCTCCAGACCCAGAGGAGGAACCAGAAGAGGCACCACCTGCACCCGCACCACAGCCACAGCAATAGCCAGATCCAGAACCAGAGGAGGACGCCGCGTCGTCAACCACAGCTACAGTTGTGGGGCATGGCGATTGTTTCGCGCCGATGCTGTCGCACCCGCCGCGAGGAGGCAGTGGAGGTTTTCTCGATGAGTGAGCGTAGGCATTGAGGTTGAGACTCCTTCGTCGAGTCGCGTTATAGAATAAGAGTCACCCTTAGAGTCGATTTGGATTTTCATTGTTTGCTGAGTGTGCAGTATGTGTTGCAGGCCTTTAGGCATTGTAAGCAACCATACCAAGTTATTACTATTAGTATTAATAAAGTTGGATTTTTAGTTACACTTTTCCCCCGCATAAGTTTTTCCTATTACTTGTCTATTCTTGTTCCCTCTCATCTCTGAAACCTTGGAGCAATCAACAGATGGTGAACACCTGCGAAAACCTTGGAGGCAACGGCAGTGGTTCTCACCCAGCTGGAAACCCCAATGATGGAGCACCTGCACCCCACCTAGCACCGCCAGTGGACATGCAGAATTTTGGAGCTTTTCTTGCTGCACAGACCCAGTTGATGCATGCTATGATGCAACAGATGCAACACGTCACTGCTCAGGCCACTGCTAACCAAGTCAATCAGGGACAACACCAGAATACAAGACTGTCAGAGTTCATGAGGACTCATCCACCCACTTTCTCCGGGAATGCTAACCCGTTGGAAGCCGATGATTGGTTGAGGTCAATTGAGAGGAAGCTACACATCGCTCAATGCATGGGAAATGAGAAGGTACTCTACGCTTCTCATCAGTTGGAAGGGACAGCCGCCGAATGGTGGGAGAACTTCTGTGCCACGCAAGAGAACCCTCAAGATATCACTTGGGAGGAGTTTACAGCTGCGTTTCGTCAGTATCACGTGCCGGAAGGAATCATGGACCTCAAGAAAGAGG
The DNA here is from genome assembly GCA_036346355.1 of Rhipidocladum racemiflorum. Classification (NCBI taxonomy): domain Eukaryota; kingdom Viridiplantae; phylum Streptophyta; class Magnoliopsida; order Poales; family Poaceae; genus Rhipidocladum; species Rhipidocladum racemiflorum. Next base: position 57,959,900 of record CM070572.1, on the reverse strand, counting down.
AGTTCAGAGCACTGAAGAAAGGTAATCAGCCTGTGGCCGAATACCTGAACAAGTTCACACAGCTTGCTCGCTACGCACCTGAGGATGTAGCGACAGATAAAGCCAGAGAGTCTCGCTTTATGAAGGGACTTAACTCAGGACTACAGGTGGGACTGATCACCCACACCTTTTCAGATTTCCAAGAGTTGGTGAATAAGGCGCTTATTCTTGAGGACAAGCGCAACGCAAGGAGCTGGACGACAACAGGAAGCGAAGGATGCAACAGCAGGGATCGCGTCAGGGAGCACAGCAACGTTTGAGAGTTGCGCCAAATCAGTTTTTCAGATTCCAGCCGCAGAATGCAACGAGGACACCGTCACCAGCACCAAGACCCGTCAATCAGAACTATCAGACCCCAGCCCCAGCCAGAAACGCCGCTTCAGGCAGTCAACAGGGGACAGTGAGACGCTGCTACAACTGCAACGAGCCAGGACACTTTGCCAATAGTTGCCCTAAGAAGACAGCAGGAGTGACCCCAGTTCGCTTCAATCTGGGATCCACACCAGCCAGGACGCCAGCACCAGGAGCCAACCGCGGGACAGCACAGCCAGGAGCAGCACCCCAGACCGTGGTGAGAGGCCGAGTCAACCATGTCACCGCAGATGCACTTCAGAATGCCACGGACGTCGTACTGGGTAAGTTACTTGTTAACTCAAGACTGCAATGCTTTGTTTGATTCTGGAGCTTCGCATTCGTTTGTTTCTCAAGGCTTTGCTGCTAAAAATAATTAGGAGATTGCAAGACTTAAGTGCATGCTTTTAGTTCAAACCCCTGGTTCCAAACTCCGAACGAAAGTAGGATGTTCTGGGGTAAGAATATTAATAGATGGGATAGAGTTCCTAGCGAACCTTATTCTTTTGGAGACCCAGACCTTAGATGTTATTTTGGGAATGGATTGGTTATCCAAGCACAAGGCCGTATTGGATTGTGGACGAAGGACTATCTCAGTTGAGAGCCTGTGTGGAAAGAAAGTGGAATTTCAAGCTACCGCCGTTAGAGATGGACAGTTGATGGTTAACAGCACCAAGGCAATCGGCATAGAAGATGTCTCAGTGGTAAATGAGTATCCAGATGTTTTTCCTGAAGATCTACCTGGTATGCCGCCAGACAGAGACATAGAGTTTGTGATAGAGCTTGTACCTGGTACAGCGCCGATAGCAAAGAGACCCTACCGGATGTCCACTGAAGAATTGGTAGAAATGAAGAAGCAACTTGAAGAGTTAATGGAGAAAGGATTTATCAGGCCGAGTTCGTCACCGTGGGGAGCGCCAGTTTTGTTTGTCAAGAAGAAGGACAGGAGTTTTAGGATGTGCGTTGACTACCGTGCACTCAATGAAGTCACCGTGAAGAATAAGTATCCGCTACCCAGGATCGATGATTTGTTTGATCAGCTGAGAGGAGCCGGAGTTTTCTCCAAGATTGTTCTGAGATCGGGATACCACCAGTTGAAGATCCAATCAGAAGATATCTCGAAGACCGCATTCTCGTCAAGATATGGACATTACAAGTTTACAGTTATGTCCTTTGGTCTGACGAATGCACCAGCATATTTCATGAATATGATGAATAAGGTGTTCATGGAATATTTGGACAAGTTTGTTGGTGTGTTCATGGATGATATCTTAGTCTACTCCAAGACAGAGGATGAACATGCCGAGCACTTGAGGCGAGTTTTGGAAAAGCTAAGGGAACAGCAACTTTTCGCCAAGTTCAGCAAGTGTGACTTTTGGAAGGACAAGGTGGAGTTCCTCGGACATGTAATGACCGCGGAAGGAGTCGCCGTAGATCCAAGCAAGGTAGAAGCTGTGTTACATTGGGAGCAGCCGAAGACCGTGACCCAGATCCGGAGTTTTCTTGGTATGGCAGGTTACTATCGCCGTTTCATTGAAGGCTTTTCGACAATTGCGAAACCTCTTACGCAATTGTTGAAAAAGGAGAAGAAGTTTGCATGGACGCCGGAGTGTGAGAAAGGTTTTCAGGAGCTGAAGAAACGATTGACATCAGCACCGGTGTTAGTTCTACCGGATGTTAATCAAAGCTTTGACATTTATTGTGACGCATCGCGCCAAGGACTTGGATGCGTGCTGATGCAGAATGGGAGGGTCGTCGCTTATGCATCAAGACAGTTGAGGCCACATGAGGAGAATTATCTGACGCATGACCTGGAGCTAGCTGCCATAGTGCATGCCTTGAAATTATGGCGTCACTATTTAATTGGAAACAGATGTGAAGTATACACGGACCATAAGAGTCTTAAGTACATCTTCACCCAATCAGACCTGAACATGAGGCAGAGGAGATGGTTAGAGTTGATCAAGGACTACAATGTTGGAATCCATTACCATCCCGGGAAGGCCAACGTAGTTGCCGATGCTCTGAGTCGGAAGAGCCATACTGTGAACATGTTGATAGCCACAAGTCAAGAGGAGCTATGTGAGGATTTCTAGAGAATGCAGATTGAAGTCGTACCAGAAGGATTCTTGGCAGCATTGGAAGTGAAGCCTACCCTAGAAGATCAGATCCGAGAAGGACAGAAGGATGATGACAAGATCCGAAGGATTAAGTCCAACATGGATGAAGGCAAGGCAGAGGACTTCAAGTTGGATGAGTAGGGCACGTTATGGATGAAGGGTTGCGTTTGTGTGCTGTCGGGACCCCGAATTTGCAAATCCGGACCCTCTGTGTATTCAGCACTAGTCCAGGAACGCGCTAGTGCACACAGTCTTAACATCGGTAAATATCACAATCATACCACTCGATACTAGTAAAGTACTTTAATTAAATAGTCAAACTAGTTACTTGACCTTATGGTCAAGTTACAATGCAATGATTACAGGCTAAACTTATTAAGAGAGAAATAGTAGCAATGAAAATCAAATAACCGTGGCGCCATCCAAGATACCACAGTAATCGACCGGCTCGCTCCCTAAGTAGACGGTTCCTCGTGTAGCTCCTCCTCCAAAGCTGGTGTAGTCTCCTCTTCAACTGGTGTTGTATTGTGGCAAGGGTGAGTACTTGGTACTCAGCAAGTCATGCACAGAATGCAGCTAATATACTACATGCATGGCTTAATACAAAGGAGTGGCTCAAGGTATTTTTGCAGAAACATTTAACAAGTATCATAAGTAGATTCGAAAGCAGTAGAAACAAGTAAAGCATAGATAACTTTTCAAGGAGTTTAATAAACATCTTTCCCATCCTAATCCACATTTCCATCAACATCATTATTAATCCAACCCAACCTTTCAGATCCAAGTTATTTTTGAGAAAATCTAACCCTTGACTGTAATTCCCGAGCGATGTCCAATACCGCGGAGACGGCTATTCGAATAGATTCTACACTCTGCAGAGGTTATGCACTTTACCCACAAGATACAGTCAAACACCACAAAGGCGAGTTCCCGTAACAAAGTCTTTCGGAAACTTCTAACAATACAAGTGGTCCTCCCCGGTTATTGCACACTAACCCTTCCCTTAGCTAAGGTGAAGTTTAGGCCAATCAACCATTAGATGGGTACCTGGCCTCAGCCCCGATACGCTCCCCCGTACAACTTACACAAAGGGTGTAGTTGACCTCCTGAGGTCCCACAGGTACGTTATTAGCAACTTAGTCAACTAGGTCCGTCCCATTACAGACATGTGGTTGCACGTTAGACCCAGTTCAAAGGCTTGCAAGGTTAAGTCCTTAGGGTGACCAGGGCAAGACTACCCGAAGAACCAAATCAACATCCCCAGTGCCACAACTGGCCCACCTGATCATTCTTGCCACATGCCCTGGCCGAAAACTATTTATCAAACCCCAGTTGATTACCATGCACCACGTGCCATCAACATCACATGATACCTTTCCAAAACAGGTTCAATATATCATTAAGTCAATATTAACATTTGATTGTCCAAAATCATGTCATGAGCACGTAGTGTGTCTAAGCGATACTACAACGGTCTAAAACCCATGTTGGCAATTTAATAATGTCCAACTAGTAAACCACAACTAGGGTGACAAGGGGTCATGGCACATACTTAAGTAATCAAGGTGTCATACAGCAATTTGGCATTTATCTAATTCCCATATTTAAATAAAGTATTTTCTAATTGAACTAGCATGCAATAAGTTAAATCAAAATAGATTTCGAAATAGGATCAACATGGTCAAAGCACAACTTGCCTTCAAAAAGTACTTGTTCTTGGTCTTGAGTTGGATCCTGAGTCAATACTTCTCCTTCGAATCCTTCCGGCACTTCAACGTCTACTCGTAAAGCGTGCAAATAGCAATACACGAATAAACAATAGGCAAAAAGTGTCCAAACATCCAAATAAAATCCATAAACAGAGAGAACATAATTTTATGAATTTTTAGAAACTGGAATCGTCAAATTTGGAGTTAAAATGCAAAAGTTATGATTATTTAAAGTTTAAATAATCAATTAAATAATTTTACAGAGAAAAACTTTAGTCCAAAAATTAAATAAAATTCATATTTAGGTAGATCTCAATTTTATGAATTTTTAGAAATTTGAATCGTTCAAATCGGAGTTGAAACGCAAAAGTTATAAGCGTTTGAAGTTTGAATCAAAATCTGAAATCATTATTTCGAATTAATAAATCATTTTCTTTTTTGGAAATTAATTATTGCGTCAGCCTGGACACGTGGCAGCCTCTGGTTGGTTGGCTGACGTCAGCCGGCTCATGGGCTCAGTCCACGGCTTGGCTTGGGTCTACCGTGGACTCGGTCCACGGCTCCTCGTGAGAATGACATGTGGGTCCGCCTCGGATGACGTCCATCGGCGTCGGCGAGGCTCGGCCACGGTCGGCTGTGTGGGACCCATGACGTCATTCTTGGCGTCGGCGCCGGCTGGGCGATCGGCCGACATGCGAGCCCGCCATGACGCGTCGGCGTGGCGTCATGGTGCGGTGTGGTGGCGCCGTGACATGCGGGCTGCGTGTCGGCGTCACACGCACGCTGCGTGGCGGCCGACCGCGCGGTCAGCCTTCCCGGACGCGTGGCGCAATCTCGGCCGTCGATTTGAAAATCAACGGCCCAGATTAGATCTGGCTCACACGCGTTTGGGTTAACGCGTTTGATCTGGACCGTCGAATCTAGATCGGACGGTCAAGATTGGATCTAGTGGTTTTGGACAAAATCTCACCGTGAGATGACGTGGCGCAATCTGGGATGTTGGATCTTGATCGGACGGCTGAGAAGCTTCGAGCGACGGCGATGGCGTGCGGCGGAGCTGGCTGGCCGGAGCTGGGGACGGCGACACGGGCAACGGCGTTTGCGGGCTCCTCCGGCGAGGTGAGAGGTCCCTTCGGGTGCGTCTCGTCGCGGTGAGTCCGAGCCGGGTCAACGGCGGCGGGGAACGGCGGACGGCGGCGGAACGAAACAAAAACCGCGGCGGAGGAGTGCTACAACTCCGGCGAGCGATTGCGGGCGCGTCAGGGGCACTGCGGCGGCAACGGCTAGGGCAACGGCTGCGCAAGGTCAAGGTGGTCCTCGGGGTGTGATCCGGGCATTAAATAGCCTCGGCTTCCGCGCGGAAAACGGAAACCTAATCCTCGCGCGGCGGCGGCGCGGCGCGAGTCCGGCTCGGACTCGGCGGAGACGACGACGGAGGACCGGCCCACGTGGCGCGATCAACGCCACGATGGCCTGGCGCGGTTGGATCCGGCCGGACTCACCAACCGTGCGATCCAATCGGGCCGTTGGATCTCGATCCAACGGTCGGATCGAATAGGGTTCGGTCAAGTCACTTGGCTTGGGTCGGACTCGAGTCGGACTCGGACTCGGTCCTGGTCGGATGAACAAGATTTGACCCGACTTGATTTTCCAGCGATTTAATATTTAAAATAATTCCCAGAAATTCATTTAATTCATTAAAAATATCAAAAGACTCAGAAAAATTCCAGAAAAATTCTGGAAAATACTTTGGATCATTTTGGACTCAAATAAAATATTTCCAACAAAATTTTATTTGCAAAGTTTAATTCTTTAATTATTTCAAAATGGAATAAATTCAAATAAATTCCAAATAAATCCAAATAAATTCCAGAAAATTCCAAAAATTCACCAAAGTACCAAATCACACATAGATTTAAGAAAAGCAAAATTTTTGGGGTGTTACATGTGCCGAACGAGAAGGAGCTGAAGAAGTTGATTTTAGAAGAAGCCCATGATTCAAAGTATTCCATTCACCCTGGAAGCGCCAAGATTTATCAAGATTTGAAGGAAAGATTCTGGTGGCCGAGCATGAAGCGTGAAGTTGCCGAGCATGTTGCGCTGTGCGACATATGCCAGAGAGTCAAGGCAATGCATCAGAGACCAGCAGGATTGTTACAGCCGTTGAAGATACCTGAGTTGAAATGGGAGGAAATCGGAATGGACTTCATTACCGGTTTGCCGAAAACTCAAGGAGGATATGACTCCATATGGGTTATAGTGGATCGTCTGACCAAAGTCGCCCATTTTATTCCAGTGAAGACCACTTATTCGGGAGATAAGTTAGCTGATTTGTACATGACCAGAATCGTCTGTTCGCACGGAGTGCCGAAGAAGATTGTATCGGACAGAGGTACCCAGTTTACCTCGAGGTTCTGGAATAAACTGCATGAAGCCATGGGGACCCGTTTGAATTTCAGTACAGCCTATCATCCGCAGACAGATGGGCAAACCGAAAGAGTTAATCAGATTTTGGAGGATATGTTAAGAGCTTGTGCATTGGCTTATGCTACCTCTTGGGATAAAAGTTTGCCGTACGCTGAGTTCAGCTACAATAAAAGTTACCAAGCCAGTTTGCAAATGTCGCCATTTGAAGCACTATACGGTCGACCCTGTCGGACACCGTTGAATTGGAACGAGACAGGTGAACGCCGTGTCTTTGGGCCAGATATTCTCCAAGAAGCCGAAGAACAGATTGCCATGATCAGGGAGAGATTGAAGATAGCCCAGTCACGACAGAAGAGTTATGCTGACAACCGTCGCTGAGACCTGAGTTTTGAACCAGAAGATTTCGTGTATCTCAGAGTCACGCCACTCAGAGGAGTTAAGAGATTCCATGCCAAGGGAAAACTCGCGCCGAGATATGTTGGACCATTCAAGGTTCTCAGCCGCAGAGGTGAAGTTGCTTACCAGCTAGAGTTACCGCAATCATTAGCAGGAGTGCATGACGTGTTCCACGTGTCCCAGCTGAAGAAGTGTCTTCGAGTGCCAGATGAGCAAACGCCCTTGGAGTCGATTGAGCTACAAGAGGATCTGACTTACAAGGAGCACCCCGTGAAGATTTTGGACACTATGGATCGAGAGACGAGAAACAAGTCAACCCGTTTCTGCAGAGTTCAATGGAGCAACCATGCGGAGAGCAAAGCAACTTGGGAGCGCGAAGAGGATTTGAAGAAAGAGTTTCCGAACCTATTCTGTAGAGAGCCCTGAATCTCGGGGACGAGATTCTGTTAAGGGGGGAGGTTTGTAACACCCCAAAATTTTGCATTTCTTAAATTCATGTGTGATTTTGCACTTTGGTGAATTTTTGGAATTTTCTGGAATTTATTTGGATTTATTTGGAATTTATTTGAATTTATTCCATTTTGAAATAATTAAATAATTTAACTTTGCAAATAAAATTTTGTTGGAAATATTTTATTTGAGTCCAAAATGTTCCAAAATATTTTCCAGAATTTTTCTGGGATTTTTCTGAGTGTTTTGCTATTTTTAATGAATTAAATGAATTTCTGGGAATTAATTTGAATTATTTAATTGGATTAATAGCGAGTGGGTTTGCACTGTTCCACCGACCGAGCCCGAGTCAGACTCGAGTTCGAGTCCGACTCGAGTTCGGGTCCGACTTGAACCCAACCGAGCCTAACCCTCTCGACCGTCCGATCAAGATTGAAAGGCCGAGATTGAGCCACGTCACCGAGCCCGAGCCCGACCGAGCCAGCCAGCTCGCCCGAGTCAGACACGAGCCCAAACCCTTGCACCGTTGGATCTCGATCCAACGGTGTCGCGATGCCACGCCGCTTCGCCGTGTCCGGTCGGACTCGCCAGACGGGCTTTCGCCGGATTCCGCGAGGATCTCGACGTCCGTCTTGAGTATTTAATGCCTGGACTCGCGCCCGAGGTTCGTCTTTACCTCGTGCGTCGTTTGCCCCAGGTGCCCTAGCCCTAGCCGCCGCCGTCGACCCGCTATTGCTCGCCGTAGTTGCGTGAAGCTCCGCCGCGGACTTTGCTTCGCCCCGCCGCCGTCCGCTGTTCTCCGCCGCCGTTGAGGTCGGATCCGGAACCGCAAGGCCAAGACACGTCGGGAGGTATCTTCCACTCCGCCGGAGAAGCCCCGAGGCGCCGTCGCCGTGGTCGTCGTCATCGTCTCCGGTGACCCCTGCTCCGCCGCGTCGCCGTCGCCGACCCCGAGCTCGCTCCTCCGTCCGATCTAAAGCCAACGCTCCAGATCACGCCACGTCACCCCGGTGAGTTCCACGTTGAAATCCCAGATCTATTTCCAACCGTTGGATCTAGATCCAATGGTTTAGATCGTGCCACGTAGCCGAAACCGCACCGAGCTAGGATAGATCTCAGCCGTTAGATTTAGATCGAACGGTTAGGGTTAGCCACGTTGTAAACGTTAGATTGGATCTTGACCGTCCGATCAAGATCGAACGGTCCAGATCAGCGGAGTAGTTTCTTAACGCGAGAGTCCAGATCCAATCTGGGCCGTTGATTTTCAAATCAACGGCCGAGATCTAGCCACGTGGCCGGGAGGCCGACCGTCATTGTCGGCGCCGCGGCGTGGCGCGTGTCTCTGTGGGGCAGCGTGTCGATGGGGCCCACGCGTCAGCGTCTCAGCCAAGTGCACCATGACGTCACCGCTGACGTCACGGTGGGGCCCAGCCGCCACCGCCCTCGGTGCGTGATGACGCCATCCGCCGGCGTCATCCGAGGGGCCCACTCGGCCGAGACACGTGAGCCGTGGACCAGTCCACGGTGGACCGAGCCGCCGTCTTGGCGCCGGGTCCATGGACCCGAGGCGACGTGGCAGCACCAGATTGGTCCACGTGTTATGCTGACGCAATAAAAGAATTTCCGAAAAAGAAAATGATTTATTAATTTGAATTATTGATTTCAGATTTTGATTCAAACTTCAAACGCTTATAACTTTTGCATTTTAACTCTGATTTGGGTGATTCAAATTTCTAAATTTTTATAAAATTGAGATCTACCTAATGATGAATTTTATTTAATTTTTGGGCCAAAGTTTTTCTCTGTAATATTATTTAATTGATTATTTTAAACTTTATATGCTTGTATCTTTTGCATTTAAACTCCGAATTTGACGATTCCAGTTTCTAAAAATTCATAAAATTATGCTCTCTCTGTTTATGAACTTTATTTGGATGTTTGGACACTTTTTGCCTACTGTTTTTTTATTTATTGCTATTTGCACGCTTTACGAGTAGACGTTGAAGTGCCCGAAGGCTTCGAAGGTGAAGTGTTGACTCAGGAGCCAACTCAGGACCAAGGACAAGTACTCTTTGAAGGCAAGTTATGCTTTGACCATATTGATCCTATTTTGAAACCTATTTTGATTTAACTTATTGCATGCTAGTTCAATTAGAAAATACTTTTTTTAAATATGGGAAATTAGATAAATGCCAATTTGCTATATGACACCTTGATTACTTAAATATGTGCCATGACCCCTTGTCACCCTAGTTGTGGATTATTAGTCGGACATTATTAAATGGCCAACATGGGATTTTAGACCGTTGTAGCATATTGTTTAGACCTGCTACGTGCTCATGACATGATTTTGGACAATCAAATGTTAATATTGACTTAATGATATATTGAACCTGTTTTGGGAAGGTATCATGTGATGTTGATGGCACGTGGTGCATGGTAATCAACTGGGGTTTGATAAATAGTTTTCGACCGGGGCATGTGGCAAGAATGATCGGGTGGGCCAGTTGTGGCACCGGGAACGTTGTGTTGGTTCTTCGGGTAGTCTTGCCCTGGTCACCCTAAGGACTTAACCTTGCAAGCCTTTGAACTGGGTCAAGCGTGCAACCACATGTCTGTAATGGGACGGGCCTAGTTGATTAAGTTGCTAATAACGTACCTATGGAACCTCTGGGTGTCAACTACACCGTTTGTGTAGTTGTACGGGGGAGCATCTTGTGGCTGCGACTGGTACCCATCTAACGGTGGTTTGACCTAAACTTCGCCTTTGCTAAGGGAAGGGTTAGAGTGCAACACCGGAGAGGACCACTGGTACTGTTAGAAGTTTCCGAAAGACTTTGTTACGGGAACTCGCCTTTGTGGTGTTTTACTGTATCTTGTGGGTAAAGTGCATAACCTCTGCAGAGTGTAAAATCTATTCGAATAGCCGTGTCCGCGGTATTGGACATCGCTCGGGGATTACAGTCAAGGGTTAGACTTTCTTGAAAATGACTTGGACTTGAAAGGTTGGGTTTGGTTTAATAATGATGTTGATGGAAATGTGGATTAGGATTGGGAAAAATGTTTATTTAACTCCTGGAAAAGTTATTAATGATATACTTGTTTCTACTGCTTTCGAATCTACTTATATTATTTGTTAAATGTTGTTTACTGCAAATGTACCTTGAGCTATTCCTTTTTATCAAGCCATGCATATAGTATATTAGCTTGCATTCTGTGCATGACTTGCTGAGTACCAAGTACTCACCCTTGCCGCAATACAACACCAGTTGAAGAGGAGACTACACCAGCTTTGGAGGAGGAGCTCCAAGAGGAACCGTCTACTTAGGGAGCGAGCCCGGTCGGTTACTGTGGTATACTGGATGGCGCCATGAAGTTATCTTATTTTCCGCTGCTATTATTTCTCTTTTAATAAGTTTCGCCCTGCGAGGCCTATATTTGTAACTTGACCATAAGGTCGAGCAACCAGTTTGTTTATCTAATTAAAAGTACTTTATTAGTATCGAGTGGTATGATTGTGATATTTATCGATGTTAAGACTGTGTGCACTACCGCGTTCCTGGACTAGTGCTGAATACACAGAGGGTCCGGATTTGCAGATTCGGGTCCCGACAAAAGTGAAAATGGTTGTTTAGCATGTCATGTAGTATGTAACAATGTGGTTTATGGAAATGATTTGTTCTTAAGTTAATTGGTGAGTTGAATTAGTTAAATGTAATATTTATGTTTAGCTTAAGATTAAATGAATTTCTAGTGTTGTAGTTTACTCTGTAGCGAGAATGATTAAATGGGTTAATGTACATGCTTAGAATCTGTTGCCTTGCTTTAAAGGTGCTTATGATCCTCGTTAATGTTAAAAGTTTAAACCCTGATGCATAGTTAAAACATTAAGATGATGTAGACTGCTGTTATTGTTAAAGAAACTTTGCTGGTTGTTTAAAGATGTTCTAATCTAACGGGTTAATAGAGAAATTTAATCATATTGACTAGTGGCTTTAATTTGGAAGTTGATTAGTGTTGCTATTTATGTTGTTGCAAACTACTAGTATATTTGGAAGTGTGCAGTTGTGTCTCTATAATGCTAGTATTGATATCAATTGAGAAGACATAAGACTTCTTGTTAATGATGTTGTTAAGGGCAGTGTTAATGCTAGTATTCAATCTATTTTAAATAGTTGGAGTATGTTGTGTGGTGGTAATTTTGTTATCACCATGGTATGGTCCGGTACTACCGCTAGGTCCATGTCAAATCTTTCTTTCACTCTTATGAGGAGCTAAAGGAAGCTCATGAGACTCTCCTTCTAAAGGACCATTCCAAGTCCAACGTAGATGTAGGAATTACTTGTAATATTATTGATGTCATGCCTAGTATATAAAATTCTTCTTGCATTGCATCCAATATTAGTATATCTACCTCATGCGATGATTTGATTGACATGCCATGTAGCTCAATTTCAAATTCTAATCATAAATTGAGTCATCCATGCAATCCTCTTATGGTAGAAAATAATGAGCTCAATGAGCATGTTAACAAGCTAATTAATTAAGTGCTTGGATAGATGTTTTAAGGGAAAGGCAATCCTTGACAAAATTATAAATAATCAACAATGCTCCTACAACAAAGAAGTCCTTGGGTTTATCCCTAAGAATGTTAAGAAAGTGAGCTACAAAACTCCAAGATTTGTAAAATCAAATGGTAAGTTTTGCCGTAAGTGTCATGATGTGGGATAAATGCCAAATGATTGTCTCATAGGTAAGGCTCCTAAATTGGGTATATATGATTCTTGCCGCTAGGTCTCTAAGGATGGTAGAGTTGTATCAATATTTATTGAGACTCCCATTCTTGGTGGCAAAAAGAAAACCATATGGTGCCCAAAGCCCTGGTTACTAACCTCCAAAGAGCCAAACAAATTTGCGTACCTAAAAAAGCTTGATTTTCTTTTGTAGGTGAATTACAAGACCGATGGGAGGAATTGGGTGCTTGATAGCGATTGGACTCAACACATGACCGGGGACCAAAAAATATTCACCACATTTGAAATCGAGAGTAGAAGTCATGACAAGATTACTTTTAGTGACAATAGTAGGAGAAAGGTAATTGGATTGGCTAAAATCGCTATCTTCAATGACTTTTCCATTTCAAATGTTTCTCTATTTGAAACTCTTAATTATAACTTACTATTGGTTGCCCAATTATGTGATCTTGGCATTACTTGGACTTTTTGAAGGGTAACAGTAACTAAACTAGCGGAAATTAAAAAAATTTATAGATCCCAAAAGGCCCAGCAAGTAAATGATCATGGATTATAGATCGTTACCACTAGACGTGCAGTGTAGCAGAATAAGATGTCAAAGCATATCAACGTCGTGCATCCTGGTATGGTCATCGAACAGTGCGATCGGTTCGAGCTGTAGCTGAGCAGCAAATTGATCCTTCAGCTTTTGGATTGGTCCAAACAGTCGCCCTCGGGCTGTGCCACACCAGAGCAGCGCCTCTATCAGTATCCACATGTGTTGGGTGCTAGCACTGTATGCACGGTAGAGATGGTGGAAGACGGCTAGGGTTTTGGTGGTTATGCAACTCTTGCATACAACTTCTCTCTCAAACCCTAAGCCTATGTCCCCTATTTATAGCCCTCAATGGTACCCAACCTTTGAGCCAAATCTGAGTCCATATTCAATTCATCCCACTAGAAAAAGATCCAATCCAAACTCTGATAACTGATTGTAACCATTCCAAACTACTTAAGTGTGTGACCCTATAGGTTCATGTATATTTGGACACAACTCGGAAACCCTTTTTGACCGTTCGACAGTGGTCCCTAGCAGTACATATCAATTTCCAAATATTCATAAAGTATCGGACGAACCTATTATAGTGTGATAATGTCATGTTCCCTTTGCCTCACGATATCAAATCGAGCTCAAGGTGAGAGTCATGTCATCCCATTAAAGCTCAATCCCTTCACTCTTACCATAGTGGATTAATTTATTTGGATTGACTCTCAATCACATTTGGCTTAGCTATGCACTTCCTTAATCCATCTACCTCGAGGGGAGCAGAGATCTTTCCGTTATATAGGAGGGGCAAATTCCATCTTGATCATTCATGCTCCTCAGCATGTTTTATGGTAAACACCAAAGCTACCTTTATAACTACCTGATTAAAGAGTAGCATTTGATTGCTCCTAAGTAAACCATTACACATCTAGGAAACAATGATGATCTCAAGTCTAAGGATCATACATACACTATACATGAGACCAACTGATGTCACATAAGAATATATAATAATTCTCGTAGTGTCTCATATGGGTCTATCCAACACATGTTCTCCAATATGTGTCCACATTATTGATTTGATATCTCCATATCTCTATGACTTGTGAAACATGGTCATCAATCAAGACATGTGCTAATCTTTGAAACATAATCATCCTATATTATGATAACTGATCAGGGATAACTTGAATAACGTCAATATATGAAAAGAGTTGCACGAACAAGTCACATACTTGTTGATCAATTCAATCAATATTTATTCAAAGGACAAAAAATTATATTGTTCTACAAACTTAAAACGTGATATAATCATCGACATGATTACCTAAAGGGCATATCACCAACACTTTTTCTCAAGATGGTGTTGTGATTTCAAAAGAAAAGGAAAATTCTTTGGTTTTCAAAGGCTTTCGATTTGGCAATCTTTATTTGGTTGATTTTTCCTCAAGTGAGTCTTGCCTTTAGACTTGTCTAATTGCAAAAACCTCATTGGGTTGGCTTTAGAATAGATGGCTTGTGCATGTTGGAATGTTTCAACTCAAAAAGCTTTTCAAACATGATTTTTTTTCCTTAAGTGAGTCTTGCCTTCAAACTTGTCTAATTGCGAAAACCTCATTGGGTTGGTTTTGGAATAGATGGCTTGCTCAGGTTGGAATGTTTCAACTCAAAAAGCTTTTCAAATATCATTTGGTTGTGAGCTTGAAAGATGTGAAATTTGAGAAAGATAAGCTATGTAGTGCTTGCCAAGCCAGTAAGCAAGTAGTGAGTTCTTATCATATCCATCCAAAAGTATCATGTCCAATTCTAGGCCGTTGGAGCTTTAATATATGGATTTGTTTGGTCCAACAATCTATAAGAGCGTCGAGAGAAATTCTTATTGTTTAGGGATTGTAGAAGATTACTCAAGATACACTTGGGTTTTCTTTCTACATGAAAAATCCAAAGCCTTCAATGTTTTCAAAAGTTTTGCAAAAAGGGCTCAAAATGAATAATTTTAAAATAAAAAAAATCCATAGCGATAATGGTTCCGAGTTCAAAAAATGATGAACTTGGAATAAAACATGAAATTTCCACCACCCGCACTTCGAAACAAAATGGAGTTGTACAAAGGAAAATTCGAACATTGATTGAAAGGGCTAGGACAATGCTTGATGAATATGGTACTTCCAATAATTTTTTGGGTGGAAGCAATCAATACCGCTTGTTATGGCACAAATCATCTTTAGTTGCATCGCCTCTTGAAAAAGACTTCATATGAGCTTCTCATTAGAAGGAGACCAAACATCTCTTATTTTCGCTTTTTTGGATGTAAATGCTTTATCTTGAAAAAGGTTGTTTGTCTTTCTAAATTTTATAGTTATTGTGATGTTGGTTTTATTCTTGGGTATTCCTCTAATAGCAAGGCATATCGTGTCTTCAACCAAACCACCAGTTTAGTTGACAAAACGTGTGATACTGAATTTGATGAGACTAATGGCTCTCAAGAAGAGAAAGAAAATTTGGATGATTTAGGTGATATAGGCTTGAGACAAGCTATGGAAAATCTTACCCTTAGAGACATCAAGCCTAAAGAGGACCAAGATGATCAACCCTTTTTCACTCAAGTTGAGCCATCTACTTCCGCTACGCTAAGTCAAGTTTAAGTGATTGAAGTGGAAGAAAAGGAGGACGATCAATCTCAAGTCCTACCTCTAATAATTCATAATACCATATCAAAGGATCACCCAATAGATCAAATTTAGGTGATGTTAGTAAGGGTGTTCAAACTTGATCTCGTCACTTCTTTTAGTAAGGGTGTTCAAACTTGATCTCATGTAACTTTTTTTTTTGTGAACATTACTCATTTGTTTCTTCTTTTGAGCCTTTACATGCAGATGAAGCTCTTGATGATCCAGGTTAGTTGAATTCCATGCACAAAGAATTAAACAACTTTGCCCGCAATGACATGTGGACATGGGTAGAGAGACCTTGTCGGGACCCGAATTTGAAAATCCAGACCCTTTGTGTATTCATCACTAGTCCAGGATCACGCTAGTGCACACAGTCTCAACAGCGGTAAATACCACAATCATACTCAATGAAATAGTAAAGTACTTTATTGAAAGGGAAATATAACTGGTTGTTCGACCTTATGGTCAAGTTACAAAAGTACGTCTCGCAGGGCAAAGTCTTAATAAAATAACTTGCAGCGGAAAATAAAGAAACACGTGGCGCCAACCAATATGCCACAGGCAACTGACTGGGCTCTTCCCCTAGTTTGTCGGCTCCTCCTGGAACTCCTCTTCCAAAGCTGGCGTTGATTCTTCTTCAACTGATGTTTGTGTTGTGGCAAGGGTGAGTACTTAAAGCACTCAGAAAGTCATGCACAGAATGCAGTCTAATATTCTATATGCATGGCTTATTCCAAAGAATAGGCTAAAAGGTTTATTTGCAGTAAAGCGACATTCACAATATCAATAATAGATTGAAAGCGATAAAACAGTAATAACAATAATAACTTTCATAAACAATTTCACATGTAAAACATTTATCATCCTAAAGAAAATTCATCATTTCCAACACCAAGTGTCCATAAACCAAGTTCATTTTCATAAAGTCTAACCCTTGACTGTAATCCCCGAGTAATGTCCAATGCCGCGGACATGGCTATTCGAATAGATTTTACACTCTGCAGAGGTTATACACTTTACCCACAAGATACAGTCAACCACCACAAAGGCGAGTGTCCGTAACAGTCTTTTGGAAGCTTCCAACTCCACAGGTGAACCTCCCCGGTTGTCGCACACTAACCCTTCCCTTAGCAAAGGCGAAGTTTAGGACAACGAACCGTTGGGCCAGGTACTGCGCAGCTCCCAGATGCTCCCCCATACAACTACACAGAAGTATAGCTGTCACCCGAGGTACCACTAGCAAGTTATTAGCAACCTACTCAACTAGGTCTGCCCCATTCCAGACATGTGGCTGCATGATTAACTCAGTTCAAAGGCTTGCAAGGTTAAGTCCTTAGGTTAACCAAGACAAGACTACCCAATTAGCAAAAACCAAGATGACTTTCCCGGTGCCACTCTTGGCCCACCACAAAAATCTTGCCACTTGCCCCAGTCTAAATCATTTTATCACCCGATTGATTACCATGCACCATGTGCCATCAACATCATCAACAACACATGTGGCAATTTCTAAAATCGTGTTCCATCTTTCATTAAGTCAAGATTAATTTCCGACATTCAAAATTATATCAATAACACAATTGCATGGCTAAGCTGGCTAATTACGGTCTAATTAACTCATGTTGGCAAAGTATTAGTGTCCAACTATTATTCCACATCCTAGGGTGACAAATGATTCATAGCATACAATTATTATCGATAAGGTGGTATAATCAGTAGGTCACATAACTATTCCCGGAATTATTCAAAAGCATTTTTAAATAAACTAGCATGCAGTAATTTAATTAAACATAATTTCAAAAGTGGGATCAATATGGTCAAAGTAGAACTTGCCTTCAAAAAGTACTGGTTCCTGGTCTTGAACTTGCTCCTGGGTCAAAACTTCTCCTTCGAAGCCTTCGGGCAGTTCAACGTCTACGCGTATCAAATAAATAAACAACAAATAAATAAAATAGAGGAAAAACTTATGTCCAAAAATTAAATAAAATTCACCATTAAATAGAGCTCAATTTTATAAAACTTTAGAAATTGGAATCACCACAATCGGAATTAAAACGCAAAAGTTATAGCCGTTTGAAGTTTGAAAAATCAATTAAAAGAATAAATCGAATTAATTCATTTATTTTTCTATTGAAAAATCCGAATATGACATCAGCTGACGTCAGCGCGCAATTTCTTTTTCCAGCCAAATTATTTTTCTAAAGGGAAATTGAATTATGAGGTCATACTTGCGTCATTCGGTCCATGGATTTAGTCCACGGCTCGGGTCAGGTCCACGGTGGACTCGGTCCACCGGACCACGTGCCGCTGACATGCGGGCCCCACTCGGGTGACATCATTGCTGATGTCAGCATGTGGCACGTGTAACACCCCGGCATCTAGTATGCCCTGGATGTCACCAAACATGATAGACACAGCATCTAAATGGCACAAATAAAGGTAAATTACCGCAAAGGTGTAAATGCTAAAACCGAAAATTTTGGCAGCATCTCCTTTGTTTTTCCATGATTTGAAGCAACAACAATAATATGGCAATGTATAGCATAATATGAGATATCTAAAACAACAATAACAATTGGTATGGCAACATCTTACGTATAAAATAATGAATCCAACCACTCCAAAATTATAACGAAGCAAAAGATGTACTTAAGCACACAATCAAGCCATACTCCAAGTTTCATGGCACTAATCTTATTATTATGTCTCCAAATGATAAAAGATGTCTATATGTGAGGAGCTACGTGTAGAAGTGTAGCTAAATCGCTTTCCCGCATGCCGGTTTCATGGTACCTAAAAACAACAAAAGACACAAGCGTGACTTCATCACTCAGCAACTATATTGCAATGGAACAAAACGAACAGTTCAATGCCAATATCTCTATATATCATGCTTAACATCATAACCATGTTCAAAACTCATTGTACACATCTCATTATCATCATCATGTATGCAATGCAATGCACATGTATCCTCGAAGCACATACCGGTATTGCCGAGTGCACACCCGTCGGCGTGCACCCTCTTTCCCCTTCCATCTCATAGATGGAGGGTGCCTACTCCTCGCTTCCATTCACAACTATGGATGGCATCACGGGGTAGGTCTTATTCAATGGCGCTCCGGATTAGTCATAACTTTCTCACCTGTAACACCTCAGCATCTAGTATGCCTGAATGTTACCAAACACAAACTAAACAATATCTAAATACCACAAATAAATATAAATTACAGCAAAGGTGCAAATGCTAAAACCAAAAATTTCGGCAGCATCTCCTTTGTTTTTCCATGATTGAAGCAACAACAATACTATGACAAGATATAGCAAGATATGAGACATCTAAAATAGCATTAACAATGGATATAGCAACATCTTAAATCAATAATACCAAGTCCAACCACTCATCAAACTAAAACGAAGCAATTGAGGAAATCAAGCACATAATTTAACATTACACCAAGATTCATGGCACTATTCTTATTATCATGACTTCAAACGATTAAATTGTCTATAAGTATGGAGCTACGTGTGGAAGTGTAGCTAATGCCCTCTCACGCATGCCGGTTTCATGGAACCTAAAAACAACATGAAACACAAGCGTGAGTTCATCACTCAGCAAGCATATTGCAATGGATCATAAGAACAAATCAATGCCAACATCGATACATACCATACTTAACATCATGATCAAGTCATAATTTCATATACAACATCATAACCATGTCCCAATCTCATTGTACACATTTCATTACCATCATCATGTATGCAATGCAATGCAATGCACATGTCTCCTCGAAGCACATACCGGTATTGCCGAGTGCACACCTGTCGGCGTGCACCCTCTTTCCCCTTCCATCCCGTAGATGGAGGGTGCCTACTCCTCGCTTCCACTCACCACGTGGATGGAATCACGAGGTAGGTCTTACTCAATGGCGCTCCAGATTAGTCATAACTTTCTCACCGACCTTAACGGATTAGTTATGACGTTCTCACCGACCGGGCCAGTTTTCATGCCATGTATGCAACATATGCCATAAACATAAACAATTAATCATTGCATAGCATCATAACATACCATTTTCATCATATCAAGGGCAAACACTAGTCATGGCAAGATAGCATATCATGAAAACAATTTGCATCTATTCAAGACAAGCAACATACACCACACTACCCATTCCAATACACTTGCCTTAACCGCGGGCGACGGATTGGCGAGAGGATGAGGGAACTCCCGAGGTCACACCACCTACACATAGATACCACACACTCAAAACGTTCCCACAAAACAGTACACCATTGCTCATCTACCCCGACTTCGCAAACTACTCCCAAAGCCGAAAAATAGAGAATCTGTCCCTGTGGACAGCAGGCTTCGAACTAGCATAACTTGAGTTCTAGGACTCCAAATTAAGTAAAAGAGTACATCATAGGGAAGCTTAGGAAATTTCCTAGCTTTTTCTAAGTATTGGGAAAAGCTGATTCGGCCTCTAAAATTGTCTAATCTACAAAATATTACGTTCTGTCCCAATTACGTCACAGATTTGAACATGCTGGTAAAACAATCATATCTTTCAAACGGCTGAGCAGAATTGGACGTTATTGGTGTCAAATTAAAGGTATTGAAATTATATACAACTTTCTCAACAGGCGGCCGACCAAAAACCGACTCTAAAATTGCGAAAACTCAAACCCTAGGTTGTGTGCCCAATTTGCCCGAAGCAGAACACTATGCAAACTCTAGTTTTCATCAAATCTTTCCAATCGCAGAACCACCTTTCGACCTAACGACACCAAAACAACCTCTAGCACAGCACCTAGACCATCCCCAAGGATTACCCCTAACCATACCTTCGCCCGACGAACGGCGACAAATCTCCTCCCGGTTCTCCCGATCTCCTTCCTCGCTCCGAATCCACCGGATCTCCTCGTCATGGAGCTTCCCAATGGGGAGAACAACGGGGTGGCGAGGCGAGGAGCTCTCCTAGGCCAGAAAGGAGGGTGGAGAGGTGAGAGAGGAGGGGTGGCGCATGGGGGGCGACTAGAGGGGAGGCGAGTGGAGGAGGGGGGTGGCGGCTTGGGGAGGGAGAGGGGAGGGGAGGGGAGGGGTGCAACTAGGGCAAGGGGGGCACATGGGGCAGGGTCATGCTGCTCTCCCTCCCCCACATGGGCCAGAAAACTCCACTTTTGGCCGATGTGGGGTCCCCCTTAAGGCCCAAATCGCCCCAGAAAGGCCCAAACTCCCGGAAACGCGATTAAACCTCACAACGTAAAGTTTTAATCTCCAATTTCATATTTTATAATGTTTCGACCTTCCGTAGTGTCACATTCTTCCCCCCTTCAACAGGATTCGACCCCGAATCCGAGACACGCCAGTTCGCAATCAACCAAATCGAAGGGAGGTAAGGTTCACATCTCAGAACCCGCTTAGAAGCCCCTACGATTTGCACCAGCCAGCACTCAGAAGCAAGGAGCTAAGGCTCGAAGACTGACGGCTCTAAAGATAACTCATATTCAAAACTTGCCAGAATCTTACTCAACTTTGAAACACAGAGTACAAACATAAGGACTCAGAACGTCCCAAGCAAAAGGATAACTTCTTAAACTGACAATGAAGGAAAACGGTCTCATACTCCTCATTTCTATGCATTCCTTGGCACTAAATTGCCCGATCCCTTTAACTGATGTTTCTCCCCAGAAGAACACGGCACCAACCTCTAGAACCCTCTTCAGCTCCCACGCACAAAAGTGTTTTCACACCTCAACCTCTCTACTGTGGTTCGTCGTATTCTAGACGACGCGAACCAAGTGAGACACAACACTCCAAGACTACCAACTGCTTGAACAATCGGCTAAAATCTTGCAAAAGATTGATCTTTTACAAAAGACCAATACCCACCACTACCACCGAAGGAAAAACCTACTTTATAACCAGGGTCCTTAAAACCCGCAAAACATTATCAACCGAGCAATCCACATCGGTTGACACAACTCGCTCAGAGATCGGCGACAAAAAGATCCAATACACTTCCAAAAGGAAAAGCAATTACTAGCAACCACCAAGTGGTCCACTAATAATTTAATCAACCCCACCGAGGAACACATCAATGACACAATTCTACAAGAAGGTTTGAATTGGGTCATACACAACCTTCCTTTACTCTTCACTTTTAAACCATTTACGATCAACTACTAGCCACACCAAATTTCTCTTACTAAGAAAGTCTAGGCCTCACATCCTTCCACTCAAAGGACCAAGACAAAGAGTACCACCATTGGGTAAGCTCAACCACCAACCATCAACCCAATTGATCCCCATGCATAACTTTGAGTCCAATGCACTACAATCACTTTGGAAAGGATTCGACAACAACCAAAGAGTATTCATTTTAATTTCCTAAGTCAAGACGCAAAGAAAACACAAATCTCCTACACCACAACCAACATACCGAAAATTCTTCATTGTTTCTTTTCATACCAGAAAGAAATAGAAATCTCGATTTGTGACATGAATGCACACTTTTCAAGAGCACTCCTGATTAGTCATATATCCATATATGACTTTCTCACCGACCTGGCTCACTGACTCTTTCATCATTAAACATCTATAAACAATGTTATGCTTCCTTTTCACCATTCATTCTTCATGTAACAACAATACCAAGTAATCATTCACAAAAAGACTTCTTCCTCGGTATCACATGATTGAAACACAATTAACATCGATGGCTGCGAAATTCATATAAACTATGACGGCAACACCATTAACAGGGAAACACCACGTCGTAAAAGAACCCACGTCAATTGAAAAACTAAACTTGCAAAACCTCACACTTTAACCACAATCAACATTTGGAAAAGAGCATCGGCTCAAAAGTTAAACATCTGCACATACAACCGCCATAAATTTTCTCAAAGAGAAAGGAAAACTCATTTCCAAAAGAGAACACTTCACTAACAGCATCACCGATGAAAGATCCACAAAAACCACCTTTTGAAGCACTTGCAAACACCACACAGATTTTCCAAATAACTCCAACTCTAGCCAAAAAGAGTTACAAATTAAACCTCGTGAGTTTTCCAACACAACCCTCTATGTCCATCTGCTTCCTTTCAAATTTATTCCAAGGATAACTCAGTGTGAACGCGAAGGAGCGCGATCCACTCAAAAACTTTTGGGTGTAAATCCATACTCACAACACAAACTAAACAAATTAGCCAAAACCAAAGATTGGCACCAATTTCTACGAGTTTTAGGGAAATTCTGAAACACAACATAAGGAACACCTTGATCGAAACCCTTCAACCAAAATGGCAAACAACCAAACCAGTCTGAAAGGTTTTAGACACAAGCTCAGCATGAAACCCACCATGTCTAGTATTCCACTATACTTACCATTTAAACGTTCAATATTCACTATTTACTCATCGAGAAGCCCATCATAATTCAACCAAGAGCTACCTAACCAATTCTTTCTCTAGTTACCTTTCCCAACACTTATAAATAAAGTTTATGACGATTATCAAGACATCCAACCAATACTACCTCATCATGATCCCCACAGACCAACACATCATATAACAATGTATTCTATATTTCAACCATAGTACTTCAACAGATACTCAAGCTGTAGGATCGAAGTATACGAATATAGCAATCAGAGGGGGTGAATGATTGTGCAGAAGCTAAAACCAAATTCTTGATCTACTAAAAGTTCACCCCAAAACGGAACCAAATAATTGCCTCGTATTCGACAAAAACAGAATGATAGAGGTTCGGTAAAACACGAATTCCTGTAGATCCAACCATTAGATCGATCTGAAATTTGGGAAAAAAGAAACTAGATTCTTATACGAATCAAACCCAAAAAGAATCAACTCGATCGGACTTACGGATCAAAAGTTATGAGCTTCACAAGTTTGCTGTTCCAGAACTTGACGAGAATTGATCTAATCAAAACTTCAAGATTAAACAAGATCTTCAAAAGATTAATCAACTAGACTTTTAGGAACTATATATCAATACCCTAGAAAGGTTTTGATGGATCAAATCAAGATGAAACTCAAAGAACAAGAACCAATCTAGAACAAGAACAAAAAACAGAAAACATTGTAGCAACGCGGTTACTGTAGCACGCAAGAATCTTGGAAGAATTGATCTTTATTTCCTTTGTCTAAAGTACTTCCATCAAAAGAGTACAAACCCTAAAAATGAGCTTGAGGCTCTCTGAAAGTGCATCTAGGCCCCTAAATTAGTTTTGGTGGATTAATGACAAATGATTAAAGGGACTAATGTATTCAATAAGCTTGTGAACAGGTAAAAGTTCCAAAATGAGATCACCTACATGCGAAGGATACCCTCAAACAAGATTACGCGGGTAAAACGGCATTATGCTTTTACTTTCTATGTTTTTGAGTCGTAGGAATGCCGTACTATTAAGAGGGATGCATCGTAATTGATCTAGACTAGTCTCTATGCTCAGATGAATATCATATTAATTCTTTTAGAGGCTCTAAGTCACCGCTCATGCACTGGAATTTGGTTTCTTTAAAATTCAAGTCGGACATTCCGATCTCACATCGGAAGTTCCGATGTTGCCAGACATTCCGATGTGCATATGTGCTTAAGTCCGATGCGTGGAAATAGGGTCGGAAGTTCCGATATGTTGGATCGGAAGTTCCGATACATGTTTGACACCTTCCAGGGTGCTCTCTGTAAAGATCGGAAGTTCCGATGTTTTTGATCGGAAGTTCCGATGTGTTCAAACCTGAAAAAGGGAGCTCTCTGGAAATATCGGACATTCCGATATCTCCGTTCGGACATTCCGATGTTAAGTCGGAAGTTCCGATATATATATCGGACAGTCCGATATGGACTTAGAGACTTTTGTCAAAGTGTCTTTCTGAGAACATCGGAAGTTCCGATGTCAACATCGGAAGTTCCGATGCATCTCGTTTCGACCGTTGGAGTGCGCTTGAGTTCTGAAAGTATACACTGATCGGACATTCCGATGTCCTGATCGGAAGTTCCGATATGTGGCTGAGTGCGGGTATAACGCCTAGTTTTTTGCAAGATTCTATAAATACCCCACTCCTCTTCCTTTGGAAGGTTACACACTCTCATTGGCAGAACTCTAGAGCACTTTGAGCCTTTTCAAGTATTCTCTTGAGCCCGCCTCTTTGATCTTAGGGATCATCTAGAGAGTGAGGACAAGAGTTGAAATCTAGAGCTTGAGTAAAAGAGCAAGTGTCATTCATCTCGAGCATTAGAGTGTTCCTCCAAGATCGATCAACGGTGCATTTGTTACTCTTGGAGGTTAAAGGACTCCTAGACGGCTAGGCGTTGCTCACGAGCTCCCAAAGGTTGTGGGACGCCGTGAGAAGTTTGTGAAGGCCGGCTCCGCCTCCGAAAGGAAAGGAACCAATAGTGAAACCAAGCCTCAAGTGCAACCGAGGTTTGGGAGGAAAGGGTTGGAAGAGACCTGTCGGGACCCCGAATTTGCAAATCCGGACCCTCTGTGTATTCAGCACTAGTCCAGGAACGCGCTAGTGCACACAGTCTTAACATCGGTAAATATCACAATCATACCAATCGATACTATCAAAGTACTTTATTAATAAAAGGGTTACTTGACCTTATGGCCAAGATACAAATATATATGCCTTGCAAGGCGAAACTTATTAAAAGAGAAATAGCAGCGGAAAATCAAATAAACTTCGTGGCGCCATCCAAGATACCACAGCAACCGACCGGGCTCGCATCCCTAAGTAGACGGGTCTTCTTGGAAATCCTCCTCCGAAATCTGGCGTAGTCTCCTCTTCAACTGGTATTGTGTTGAGGCAAGGGTGAGTACTTGGTACTCGACAAGTCATGCAATGAATGCAAGCTAATATACTATATGCATGGCTTGGTACAAAGGAATAGCTCAGGTATATTTGCGAAATGACTTTTAACAAGTAATAAAAGTAGATTCGAAAGCAGAGAAATAAGTAAAGCATAAATAACTTTTCAAGAAGTTTAACAAACATTTTTCCCATCCTAAACCACATTTCCATCATCTTCATTGTTAAACCAACCCAACTTTTCAAATCCAAGTTATTTTCGTAAAGTCTAACCCTTGATCAGTAATTCCGAGCATTGTCCGATCGTGGACTCCTGGCTATTCAAATAGATTCTACACTCTGCAGAGGTTATGCACTTTACCCACAAGATACACCAAACACCACAAAGGCGAAGTTCAGTAACAAAGCCTTTCTAAGCCTCAAACAACACAGGTGGTCCTCTCCGGTTCGTGCTCTACACCATCCCTTCCCTTAGCCAAGGCGAAGTATGGGACCAACACACCGTTAGATGGGTATCTCGGCCACACCACGATACGCTCCCCGCACAATCACACAAAAGGTGTAATCGACACCCTGAGGCTCCACAAGTGAGTCCTTAGCGACTTAGTCAACTAGGGCCGTCCCATTCCAGCCATGTGGTTGCAAGTATGACCAGTTCAAAGGCTTGCAAGGTTAAGTCCTTAGAGTGACCAGGGCAAGACTACCCGAAAAACCAAATCATCATCCCGATTGCCACACCGCCCACCTGATTACTCTTGCCACATGCCCCAATAAAATCAGCTATCAAACCCCGCTTGATTACCATGCACCACGTGCCATCAACTTCACATGATACTTTTCCAAAACAGGTTCAATATATCATTAAGTCCATATTAGCATTTGATTATCCAAAATCATGTTATGAGCACGTAAGCGTGCTCTAAGCGAGATACTACAACGATCTAAACCCATGTTGGCAATTTAATAATGTCCAACTAGTAAACCACAACTAGGGTGACAAAGGGTCATGGCACATACTTAAGTAATCAAAGTGTCATATAGCAAATTGGTATTTATCTAACCCCCATGTTTAAACAAAGTATCTTTCTAATTGAACTAGCATGCAATAGTTTAAATCAAAATAGATTTCGAAATGGGATCAATATGGTCAAAGCACAACTTGCCTTCAAAAAGTACTTGCTCTTGGTCTTGAGTTGGATCCTGAGTCAACACTTCTCCTCGAATCCTTAGGCACTTCAACGTCTACTCGTAAAGCGTGCAAATAGCAAATACACAAATGAACACTATGCAAAAAGATCCCAAAACTCCAAATAAAATCCATAAACAAAGAGAACATAATTTTCTGGATTTTTAGAAACTGGAATCGTCAAATTTGGAGTTAAAACGCAAAAGTTATGATTATTTAAAGTTTAAATAATCATTTAAATAATTTTCCAGAGAAAAACTTTAGTCCAAAAATTAAATAAAATTCATATTTAGGTAGATCTTAATTTTATACAAATTTAGAAATTTGAATCACTCAAATCGGAGTTGAAACGCAAAAGTTATAAGCGTTTGAAGTTTGAATCTAAATTTGAATCAATATTTCGAATTAATAAATCATTTTCTTTTTCGGAAATTAATTATTGCGTCAGCATGGACACGTGTCGGCCTGTGATTGGTCCACGCGACCTGGCCGACGCCAAGATCGAGCAGTCTCCACGATGACGTCAGCATGACGTCATCATGCCACGTGGCATGCTCCGGGTGCTGCCACGTGTCTCGGTCCATGGACTGGGTCCACGGTGACGCCCGGCCCATGGTGGACGCGGCCTATGGCTACAGAGGCTGACACGCGGGTCCCACCCGTCAGTGGGTCACGTGCACGGTGAAGCTCTCTCGGGCGAGGCACTGACATGCGGCCCGCGTATGTCGCTGACACGCAATCACGCCAGTTGTTCGGCCACGCACGCGGGCGGCCGTCGATGACTCAACGCTCGGCGCGGCGGTGGCTACGTGGCATGATCACGGCCGTTGGATCTAGATCCAACGGTCTAGATCTACCCTAGGTAAACGCAGTTTCCAGCACGTGACGATCGTGGGCCGTTGGATCTTGATCCAACGGTCTAGATCCAATCTGGTCTTCTAAAGCCTCAGGGAAACGTGGACTCACCGTGATCGTCGGATGGTGATCGAACGGCGGACAAGCCAGCGAAGTCGCGGCGCCAGTTGGCCGAGTGGTCTGGCCGACTTGAGGGCGGCGACACGGGACGGCGCCACGGAGTAGATCCGGCGAAGGGAGAGGTCGGGGTCGGTGCGTCTCGGTCCGGGGATCACGAATCGGGACTTGGGTGCGGCGGAGGTGGCTCGACGGCGGCGATGGTGACCAAAACCAGCGGCGGCAAAGCAACCGGCGAGGAATCGCGCACGGCGAGACGCGCAGAGGTGGCGGTGGGGCAAGTTGTGCGCAGGCAAGGGCGAACCTCGGTCGCTCCGGGCATTAAATAGCCCGGCGTTATGCTGAAACCAAGCCCTAACCGTGTCCCGCTTCGGTCACGGCGGAGATCACCGGCTCGGATTCGGATGAGGACGACGGCCGGATGCCGCCCACGTGTCCCGCATCGGACGGTCCACACGCTCGCTGACGCAGCAGACGCACGGCCGTTGGATCTAGATCCAACGGCCGTGGGTCCAGGGTTAGAAGTTGGGTTCGGCGACGGTTCGACCGAATCAAAAGGCTCGGTCGGGTTCGGTCGGACTCGAGTCCGACTCGATCGGTTGAACAAGATGCTGACCCGAGTTGGATTTTCCAGCGAATTAATATTTAAAATAATTCCTAGTAATTCATTTAATTCATTAAAAAGAGCAAATGACTCAGAAAAATTCTGGAAAATACTTTGGATCATTTTGGACTCAAATAAAATATTTCCAACAAAAATTTATTTGCAAAATTAAATTCTTTAATTATTTCAAAATGGAATAAATTCAAATAAATTCCAAATAAATCCAAATAAATTCCAGAAAATCCCAAAAATTCACCAAAGTGCCAAATCACACATGAATTTAGGACAAGTAAAATTTTGGGGTGTTACAAACCTCCCCCCCTTAATAGAATCTCGTCCCCGAGATTCAGGGCTTACTAAAGGAATAGATTTGGAAATTCTTTCTTCAAATCCTCTTCGCGCTCCCAAGTCGCTTCGCTCTCTGCATGGTTGCTCCACTGAACTCTACAGAAACGGGTTGTCTTGTTTCTAGTTTCTCGATCCATTGTGTCTAGAATCCTCACGGGATACTCCTTATAGGTCAAATCCTCTTGCAACTCAATTGACTCTAGCGGTGTCTGTTCCTCAGGAACTCGGAGACACTTCTTTAACTGGGACACATGGAATACATCATGTACTCCTGCTAACGATTGTGGCAACTCTAGCTGATAAGCAACTTCGCCTCTGCGGCTCAAAATCTTAAATGGTCCAACATAACGGGGTGCAAGTTTCCCTTTGGCATGGAACCTCTTAACTCCCCGAGAGGCGTAACTCGAGGTATACAAAGTCTTACGGTTCAAAACTCAAATCTCGCGACGATTGTCAAGATAACTCTTTTGTCGTGATTGGGCTACCTTCAACCTTTCCCTAATCATAGCGATCTGTTCCTCACCTCTTGAAGAATATCAGGCCCAAAGACACGGCGCCACGGCCTCATTCCAATTCAATGGCGTCCGACAGGTCGACCATACAAGGCCTCAAAAGGTGACATCTCGTAAGCTAGCCTGATAACTATTGTTGTAACTAAACTCGGCATACGGCAAACTCTTATCCCAAGAGGTAGCATAAGCTAATGCACAAGCTCTCAACATATCCTCCAGAATCTGGTTGACTCTTTCTGGTCTGTCCATCCGTCTGTGGATGATACATCTTGAAGTTCAAACGGGTTCCCATGGCTTCATGCAACTTATTCCGGAACCTTGAGGTAAATTGGGTACCTCTGTCGATACAATCCTCTTTGGCACTCCGTGCAAGCAGACAATCCTGATCATGTACAATTACGCTAATTTATCTCCCGAGTAGGTGGTCTTCACGAGGATAAAATGGGCTACTTTAGTCAAGCGATCCACTATAACCCATATGGAGTCATAACCTCCTTGAGTCTTCTGACAAACCGGTAATGAAATCCATTCCGATTTCCTCCCACTTCCACTCGGTATTTTCAGCGGTGTAGCAATCCTGTGGTCTCGATGCATTGCCTTGACTCTCTGGCATACGTCGCACAATGCAACATGCTCGGCAACTTCACGTTTCATACTCGGCCACCAGAATCTCTCCTTCAGATCCTGATACATCTTGGCGCTTCCAGGATGAATCGAGTACTTGGAGTCATGGGCTTCTTCCAAAATCAGTCGCTTTAACTCCTCCTTGTCAGGCACACAAATCCGATCCTTCATCCATAACGTGCCTTGCTCATCCAATTTGAAGTCCTCTGCCTTGCCTTCCTCCTTGATGGACTTAATCCTGCGGATCTTGTCATCATCCTTCTGTCCTTCTCGGATCTGATCCTCTAAGGTAGGCTTTACTTCTAATGTGGCCAAGAATCCGCTAGGTACAACCTCAATCTTCATTTTCTGAAAATCCTCACATAGCTCATCCTGACTTGTGGCTAGCAACGTACTCACGGTATGGCTTTTCCGACTCAGAGCATCGGCTACTACGTTGGCCTTCCCGGGATGGTAATGGATTCCAACATTATAGTCCTTGATTAACTCCAACCATCTCCTCTGCCTCATATTCAGATCTGACTGGGTGAATATGTACTTAAGGCTCTTATGATCCGTATATACCTCACATCTGTTTCCAATCAGATAGTGACGCCATATCTTCAAGGCATGCACTACGGCGGCTAACTCTAGGTCATGTGTCGGATAATTTTCCTCATGCGGCCTCAACTGCCTTGATGCATAAGCGACGACCTTTCCATTCTGCATCAGCACACATCCAAGTCCTTGGCGCGATGCGTCACAATAAATATCGAAGCTTTGAGCAACATCCGGTAGAACTAACACCGGTCGATGTCAATCGCTTCTTCACTCTGAAATCCTTTCTCACATTCTGGCGTCCATGCAAACTTCTTTTCCTTCTTCAGCAATTGCGTAAGAGGTTTCGCAATTGTCGAGAAGCCTTCGATGAAACGGCGGTAGTATCCTGCCATTCCAAGGAAACTCCGAATCTGGGTCACAGTCCTCGGCTGTTCCCAATGTAACACCGCTTCTACTTTGCTTGGATCCACGGCGACTCCTTCTGCGGTCATTACATGTCCAAGAAACTCCACTTTGTCCTTCCAAAAGTCACACTTGCTGAACTTGGCGAAAAGTTGCTGTTCCCTCAGCTTTTCCAAAACTCGCCTCAAGTGTTCGGCATGTTCATCCTCTGTCTTGGAGTAGACCAGGATATCGTCTATGAACACGACGACAAACTTGTCCAAATATTCCATGAACACCTTATTCATCATATTCATGAAATAAGCTGGCGCATTCGTCAAAAGGACATAATCAGAACTCGTAATGTCCATATCTTGACGAGAATGCGATCTTGAATATCTTACGATCGGATCTTCAATCGATGGTACCCGATCTCGAGATCAATCTTGGAGAAAACTCCGGCTCCTCTTAATCGATCAAACAAATCATCAATCCTGGTAGCGGATACTTATTCTTCACGGTGACTTCATTGAGTGCACGGTAGTCAATGCACATCCTGAAACTCCCATCCTTCTTCTTGACAAACAAAATCGGTGCTCCCCACGGCGACGAACTTGGTCTCGATAAATCCTTTATCCATTAACTCTTCCATTTGTTTCTTCATCTCTACCAACTCCTCGGTAGACATCCGATAGGGTCTCTTTGCTATCGGTCTTTGTGCAGTACAAGCTCTATCACAAACTCTATGTCCCTGTCTGGCGGCATACCGTAGATCCTCGGGAAAACGTCTGTGTACTCATTCACTACCGGAACATCCTCTATGCTGATTGCCTTGGTACTGTTAACCATCAATCGTCCATCTCTAATCAGCAGTGGCTTGAAATTCCACTTTCTTCCCACACGGGCTCTCAATCGAGATAGTCCTTCGTCCACAATCCAATACTGACCTTGTGCTTGGATAACCAATCCATTCCCAATATGACGTCTAAGGTCCAGGTCTCCAAAATTATAAGGTTTGCTAGGAACTCTATTCCATCTATTAGTATTCTCACCCCGGAACATCCTACTTCCGTTCGGAGTTCGAACCAGGGGTTTGAACTAAAAGCATGCACTTAAGTCTTGCAATCCTTAAATCATTTCTAGCAGCAAAGCCTTGCGAAACAAGCGAATGCGAAGCTCGAGTCAAACAAAAGCATTGCAGTGTACTGAGTTAACAAGTAACTTACCCGATCTGACGTCAGTAGCATTCTGCGGTGCATCTGCGGTGACATGGTTGACTCGGCCTCTCACCACGATGCAGGGTGTGGCTCTGGTCTTTGGCGTCCTAGCTGGGTGGTTCCTAGGTTGAAGCGAACCGGGTCGCTCCTGCTGTCTTCTTTGGACAAGCTGTTGGCAAAGTGTCCTGGCTCGTTGCGATTGTAGCGCGCCTCAGCATTCCTTCTTGTTGCACGGAGTAAGCGTTTCTAGCGGGCTGGGGTTTGGTAGTTACGATTGGCAGGTCTTGGTCTTTGGGGATGGTGTCCTTGTTGCATTCTCGTGGTTGGAATCAAGAATTGATTTGGTGCAACTCTCAAGCGCTGTTGCGTTCCCTGGCGTGATCCTTGCTGTTGCATCCTGCGCTTCCTGTTCTCATCCAGTTCCTTGCGCTTGTCCTCAAGAATAAGCGCCTTATTCACCAACTCTTGGAAATCTGGAAAGGTGTGGGTGATCAACCCTACTTGCAATCCTGAGTTAAGTCCCTTCATAAAACGAGACTGTCTGGATTTATCTGTCGCTACATCCTCAGGTGCGTAGCGTGCTAGCTGGGTGAACTTGTTCAGGTAGTCGACCACCGGCCGATTACCTTGCTTGATGCTCTGAACTCCTCCTTCTTAAGGTCCATGATTCCTTCAGCACGTGATCTTGTCGAATGCACCGTGAACTCTTCCCAAGTGATATCTTGAGGGTTCTCTGCGTGGCACGAAGTTCTCCCACCATTCTGGCCTGTTCCTTCCGGTGATGAGAAGCGTAAAGTACCTTCTCATTCCCTATGCATTGAGCTATGTGTAGCTTTCTCTCAATCGATCTTAACCAATCATCGGCCTCCAATGGATTGGCATTCCCGAGAGAAAGTGGGTGGGTGAGTCCTCATGAACTCGATGACCTTGTATTCAAGCGTGGTCCCTGATTAACTTGATTAGCAAAGGCCTGAGCAAAGGACGCGTGCCGCATTTGTTGCATCATAGCATGCATCAATCGAGTGCAGGCAGCAAGAAATGCTCGAAATTCTGCATATCTAGTGGCGGTGCTGGTGCTCCATCATTGGGGTTTTCTGTTGGCGAGATCCACTCCCATTGCTTCCAAAGTTCCCACGGTGTTCACCATCTGTTGATTTGCTCTAGGTTTAGAGATGAGAGGGAAACAAGAATAGACAAGTAATATGGAACTTATGCGGGGCGAAAGGGGTAACTTTAAGGTCCAACTTTATTATTAATAACTTGGTATGGTCGCTTACAATGCCTAAGGGCCTTGCAACACATAATGCACACTCGACAAACAATGAAAATCCAAATCGAACTAACTCGAGTCTAACGCCTAAAGGGTGACTCTTTCTTCTATGACGCTGACTCGGCGAAGGAGTCTCACTATAGAACCTATGCTCACTCATCGAGAAAACCTCCACGGCACAGTGCAGGTCTTTGTGGCATAAGCGCCAAACGATCGCCATGTCCAAAGAATCGTGTCCTCTGTGGTAGTCGAAGAAGCGGTGTCCTCATCGAGATCGACCCCTCTGGATCTGGCTCGTGTAGCTCGCGTCTTGGCTCGGTCTGGTCCGCACAAAGTCATCTCCACTCGTCAATCCTTCGCAGAAGATGTGCCACATACTCTTGAGCTTCCCGCCATCTGTTCTTCTCTGTCGTGATCTCCTTGCGGGCCTTCAGAGCTCCTTGCTTGTATTATCTAGTACATCCTCCTGGCGACGACAAATCGTGCCAATAGTGTAACCGTGGCATCCTCATCCTGAATCTCCTTCGTCAAGAAGGTTATTGCTGCGCGGATGATAACGGAACACCGCATTTCCAACTCTCTGGCGTAGATACGGGTAATGTGCCGCATTGCGCGTCGTGATACTTCTTGGATACCCATCTGCATTGTAGATCTCCTGGCAGTGCAGTGTATCGGGCGATTGCCTGGGCCCTTTTTCCTAGCGGGTACCTCAATCCTAACATCACAAGCCTTGATCAATCCCGCTTGTCGATCACTTCCACTTGGTATTGGGGCTTCTCAAAATCTCCGAGAGTCTCAGAGCATATGCCAAAGTTCCGCGGCGTGACCAACTCCCAGATCAACGTAGTTGAACTCTTCCTCCATCTGTCACAAGAGTGCTTTACGTAAGAACTCGGAATTTTTAAATTGTGACAAGGTAAGGGAAAATTTCAGCAAGAGACAAGAAAAGAGAGAAGGGGATAAGTCGAGATGTCATTTCTTGTCTTCACAAATTTTTAGCTTTAGAAAATAGGTTTTATCCTCACTACGACCATTCTAGCTTAGGGTTGAGCCTACAAATCAAGTATGGCTCGATACCACCTCTGTCGGGACCCCGAATTTGCAAATCCGACCCTCTGTGTATTCAGCACTAGTCCAGAACGCAGCTAGTGCACACAGTCTTAACATCGGTAAATATCACAATCATACCAATCGATACTATCAAAGTACTTTATTAATAAAGGGTTACTTGACCTTATGGCCAAGATACAAATATATATGCCTTGCAAGGCGAAACTTATTAAAAGAGAAATAGCAGCAAATGAAAATCAAATAAACTTAGTGGCGCCATCCAAAGATACCACAGGCACCGACCGGGCTCGCATCCCTAAGTAGACGGGTCTTCTTGGAAATCCTCCTCCGAAACTGGCGTAGTCTCCTCTTCAACTGTATTGTGTTGAGGCAAGGGTGAGTACTTGGTACTCAAAGAAGTCATGCATGTAATGCAAGCTAATATACTATATGCATGGCTTGGTACAAAGGAATAGCTCAGGTATATTTGCGATGAAATGACTTTTAACAAGTAATAAAAGTAGATTCGAAAGCAGTAGAAATAAGTAAAGCATAAATAACTTTTCAAGAAGTTTAACAAACATTTTTCCCATCCTAAACCACATTTCCATCATCTTCATTGTTAAACCAACCCAACTTTTCAAATCCAAGTTATTTTCGTAAAGTCTAACCCTTGACTGTAATTCCCGAGCATTGTCCAAGATCGTGGACTCCTGGCTTATTCAAATAGATTCTACACTCTGCAGAGGTTATGCACTTTACCCACAAGATACAGTCAAACACCACAAAGGCGAGTTCCGTAACAAAGCCTTTCTAAGCCTCAAACAACACAGGTGGTCCTCTCCTGCTCAGGTTTCTACACCATCCCTTCCCTTAGCCAAGGCGAAGTATGGGACCAACACACTGCTAGATGGGTATCTGGCCACAGCCACGATACGCTCCCCGCACAATCACACAAAAGGTGTAATCGACACCTGAGGCTCCACAAGTGAGTCCTTAGCGACTTAGTCAACTAGGGCCGTCCCATTCCAGCCATGTGGTTGCAAGTATGACCAGTTCAAAG
Organism: Rhipidocladum racemiflorum; assembly: GCA_036346355.1. Taxonomy (NCBI): domain Eukaryota; kingdom Viridiplantae; phylum Streptophyta; class Magnoliopsida; order Poales; family Poaceae; genus Rhipidocladum; species Rhipidocladum racemiflorum. Next base: position 57,924,846 of record CM070572.1, on the reverse strand, counting down.
GCTTGCAAGGTTAAGTCCTTAGAGTGACCAGGGCAAGACTACCCGAAAAACCAAATCATCATCCCGATTGCCACACTGCCCACCTGATTACTCTTGCCACATGCCCTCCGAAAATCATTATCAAACCCAGTTGATTACCATGCACCACGTGCCATCAACTTCACATGATACTTTTCCAAAACAGGTTCAATATATCATTAAGTCCATATTAGCATTTGATTATCCAAAATCATGTTATGAGCACGTAGTGTGTCTAAGCAAAGATACTACAACGATCTAAACCCATGTTGGCAATTTAATAATGTCCAACTAGTAAACCACAACTAGGGTGACAAAGGGTCATGGCACATACTTAAGTAATCAAGGTGTCATATAGCAAATTGGTATTTATCTAACCCCATGTTTAAACAAAGTATCTTTCTAATTGAACTAGCATGCAATAGTTTAAATCAAAATAGATTTCGAAATGGGATCAATATGATCAAAGCACAACTTGCCTTCAAAAAGTACTTGCTCTTGGTCTTGAGTTGGATCCTGAGTCAACACTTCTCCCTCGAATCCTTCCCAAGACTTCAACGTCTACTCGTAAAGCGTGCAAATAGCAAATACACAAATGAACACTATGCAAAAGATCCCAAAACTCCAAATAAAATCCATAAACAAAGAGAACATAATTTTCTGGATTTTTAGAAACTGGAATCAGAAATTTGGAGTTAAAAGCATAAAAGTTATGATTATTTAAAGTTTAAATAATCATTTAAATAATTTTCCAGAGAAAAACTTTAGTCCAAAAATTAAATAAAATTCATATTTAGGTAGATCTTAATTTTATACAAATTTAGAAATTTGAATCACTCAAATCGGAGTTGAAACGCAAAAGTTATAAGCGTTTGAAGTTTGAATCTAAATTTGAATCAATATTTCGAATTAATAAATCATTTTCTTTTTCGGAAATTAATTATTGCGTCAGCATGGACACGTGTCGGCCTGTGATTGGTCCACAGTGACCTGCTGACGTCAGCACCGAACGGTCTCCACGATGACGTCAGCATGACGTCATCATGCCACGTGGCATGCTCGGGTCGCCACGTGTCTCGGCCCATGGATCGGGTCCGCAGTGACGCCCGGCCCATGGTGGACGCGGCCTATGGCTACTGAGGTGACACGCGAGTCCCACCCGTCGATGGAGTCACGTGCACGGTGAAGCTCTCGGGCGAGGCAGCGACATGCGGCCCGCATGTCGGTGACACGCAATCACGCCAGGTTCGGCCGGCACGCGGGCGACTGTCGATGACTCAACGCCGCGGCGCGGCGGTGGCTACGTGGCATGATCACGGCCGTTGGATCTAGATCCAGCGGTCTAGATCTACCCTAGGTAAACGCAGCTTCAAAGACGTGGCGATCGTGGGCCGTTGGATCTTGATCCAACGGTCTAGATCCAATCTGGTCTTCTAAAGCCTCGAGGAAACGTGGACTCACCGTGATCGCTTGATGGTGATCGAGCGGGCGGACAGGCCAGCGGGGTCGCGGCGGCGCTGGTTGACGGGTCTGGCCGACTTGAGGACGGCGACACACGGACGGCGCCACGGAGTAGATCCGGCGAAGGAGAGGTCGGGTCGGTGCGTCTCGGTCAGGGATCACGAATCGGGACTTGGGTGCGCGGAGGTGGCTCGACGGCGAGAGTGACCAAAACCAGCGGCGCAAAGCAACCGGCGAGGAATCGCGGGCACGGCGAGACGCGCAGAGGTGGCGGCGGGGCAAGTTGTGCGCAGGCAAGGGCGAACCTCGGCCGCTCCGGGCATTAAATAGCCCCGGCGTTTGCGCGGAAACCGAAGCCCTAACCGTGTCCCGCTCGGTCACGGCGGAGATCACCGGCTCGGATTCGGATGAGGACGACGACCGGATGCCGTCCACGTGTCCCGCATCGGACGGTCCACACGCTCTCGCGACGCGGCGCACGCACGGCCGTTGGATCTAGATCCAACGGTCGTGGTCCAGGGTTAGAGTTGGGTTCGGCGACGCGGTTCGACCGAATCAAAAGGCTCGGTCGGGTTCGGGTCGGACTCGAGTCCGACTCGGTCGGTTGAACAGTACTTGACCCGAGTTGGATTTTCCAGCGAATTAATATTTAAAATAATTCCTAGTAATTCATTTAATTCATTAAAAAGAGCAAATGACTCAGAAAAATTCCAGAAAAATTCTGGAAAATACTTTGGATCATTTTGGACTCAAATAAAATATTTCCAACAAAAATTTATTTGCAAAATTAAATTCTTTAATTATTTCAAAATGGAATAAATTCAAATAAATTCCAAATAAATCCAAATAAATTCCAGAAAATCCCAAAAATTCACCAAAGTGCCAAATCACACATGAATTTAGGACAAGTAAAATTTTGGGGTGTTACAAGACCCGGCTCTTTGGAGCCTCCTCAACGGAGACGTAGGATTCCCTCAAGAATCCGAACTCCGGGATCAAATCTTTGTCTCTCTGCTTGATTCGCTTTTGTACATTTTGTTGTGGCCTTCATATACTTGCTAATTTATTTAACTGCTACTAAGTTCATAGATTACTCTTGTCGCTTGTGGCACTTAGTAGGAAGTCCTCTTGTCAAATTCTATCGGACATTCCGAACAAGTATCGGAAGTTCCGATTAAGTCAGAAGTTCCGATCCTACACCGGAAGTTCCGATACTCTTTCCGCTGCGATGTTTTAGTTTTAATTTTAAATCGCCTATTCACCCCCCCCCTCTAGGCATTGTTAACCTCTTTTCACTCTCAATGCACTCAGCTCAAATTGGTTGCCCTTCAACAGGAGACACCCCTCCTATTTAAAGGAGCACAACACAAGGAGTCCTGAATACAATTCCTAATCCTAGTAGGAGTCCCACTCCTAATCCTAGAAAGAGTATGTATTCAACACAACACCACTTGGCCCAATCTGGCCAAGTACACCTCTTGCACGCGTATGGCAACCCCACCATACTCACGTGACTAACACTTTGCACGCGTATGGCCACCTGCCATACTCACGTGACTAACCATTCTTCATGTGCACCATTCTCTTAGCTCGAACGTCTCGCATGACATCCTTGACCACCAAGACCTCAGTTCCTCCTGAACCTCAGTTCCTCCATGAACCTAGTTCCGGTCCCGTCATCGACCACGTTCGCCTTCGAGCAATACCTGCACATGAACAAACCACAAAACAATTCCGAGCACAAGTCCACGACTTGACTCAACGTTAGTCCATGAAAATACTCACACGAGCATTGCATAAAGTCCACTTCAAAACAAGCATCATGAAATTCTCACAAATTTCATAATCTCAAATTCAAACCAAAACTCAATTCCAAATTTGCTCAAAACCCTAATCGAGCAAAAGCCATTCACGCCGGACCGAGCCAAAAAAGTCCAGCGCACAAAAGAGTCAAACCTCCAAAAAATGCCCTTCACACTGGACCAAAAATTCGGTCCGACGTACACATGAAACTCTCGGTCATATGTCAGTGAAAAAAACATCAAATTCACGTTTGCGGCGGACCAAACGAGATTTGGTCCGGTGTAGATGGAAATCTTACTGTTTTCTTGGAAAAATAAGTCCGGCTCGAAAACCCTAGAAAAATGTCATTCACGGCGGACCAAACATTTGGTCCGGCGTACATGGAAAAGACTAGGTTTTTGAACGCCAAAAGCACGTTTACGGCGGACCAAAAGTTTGGTCCGGCGTACATGCCAAAAACACGATTTCTGAAGGGAACTTTAAACTTCAAAAACACGTTCACGCCAGACTAAAGGTTTAGTCCGGCGCAGTAGCGAAAACCGGTCCGGCGCTCAAGAGAAACTTACTATTTCTTGAGAATTTGGTCCGGCACAAAGGAGAGCTTAACTATTTCTTGTCAAATTGTCGAACTCATGCACAAAACACATTTTTCAAGTTCAAATCTTAGCCAATTTTTCAGCACATGATTTCACACAAGCATGATCAACCTATCAATGTTATACCATCCATACGTCAACAGCTGGACAATTGAAACTTGTTCAATCAATAAATGACTTCAACAAGTAAATTTTATCTCTACAAGACAAAATTCGTAACTATGGTTCTAACATATACACTCTCTAAGGATAAAATTCTACATCATGTTAATTATCCATGGTTCACTCCATCACAACATGTTACAATAACCTCCATTTTAACAATGGTTTCCAACAAGTAGTCTACACAATTACCACCACTACTAAGTCCTCACTATCTCAAATGGGCATAATCATAAAAGCAACTGTATTGTTTTTAGTTACTCTATCCATATATCTTAACAAATTGTCACTACACAACATACTCCAACTATTATAATAAATTTAATAAGTTGGACCAGCACAATGTTCTTAAAACAACAACAAAACCTATATTTTCCCAATTGACATCGGTACTAGCATTATAGGAACACTTATGCATACTTCCAAATATACTAATAGTTTGCAACAACATAAATAGCAACTCTAATCAACTTCCAAGTTAAGGTCACAAGCCAGCATGATTAAATTTCTCTATTAACACGTTAAATTGGAACATCTTTAAACAACCAGTAAGGTTTCTTTAACAATATCAGTAGTTTACATCATCTTAATGTTCTAACTATGCATCAGGGTTTAAAACTTTAAACATTATCGGGGGTCATAGGCACTTTTAAAGCAAAGCAACATATTCTGAGCCGGAACATTAACACATTTAACCATTCTCACTATAGAGCAAACTACAACACTAGTAGTCTATTTATCCTCAAGCTAAAGATACAATCACATTGAATCGATTCAACTCACAGATTAACTTAGCAATATGTCATTCCGTAAACCACATTATTACATACTACATAGCACGGACACAAAACTTTCTAAACACCTTCATGTGTCACGAACTCTTGACAAACAGGATGCAACCCAACTTTAAAGATAACCATAGCTCAGGAACAAGAACGAACACCATATAACAATTTCTCCTTTCCAGGCAAGGAAGAAAAACAACACTCCAACAGAAATGTGGGAGAGCTCAACTCTCAAATTTCCAACTTTGATAGCCCAAAACTCTTCAAGAAACCTCAAAACTACACTTCCAAGAAGGAAGATGGAGGCACCAGGAAAAAAAAACAAATGTTCCACCAAATCTTTTTCGATAAAGATTCAAACTTAATGCCACCCAACTTAAGGTCTACACAAGGAGAAACTTCAACACATTCTTAGATAGGGAAAACAACAACCACACATGTTTCCTCCCCAAGACAGTCCACCATTACCAACAAAACTGGGTGTCAAAACAAAAATTGCGGCCAAAAGACGCGCAACACACAACTCTTCTTCTTCATCTTCAACCAAGGAAGACAAAACCACAAACCGCCTACGAAACAATCCGCGAGAATCCAATACCCACACACTTTTCTTTTGATTTCAACCAACTAAAACCAAGAAAACCAACCTCACCGATCGTCAGAACGGTAAAAGAAATCCAAAAGGATCCACCATCAACTTTTCTAATCAACTCCAACCAACTACCCGGTCTACGACAGAAAGGATAAGCACTCTTCTCCTATAGGGGTTAATAATTCTTCAGTGATGGCGTTAACCGGCCACACCGTCATACCACACCCTTACTATGAACAAAAATAGGTGACCGAAACCCTTCGGCACTACAACCCCACTTCATCACAAATATAGCAACTCAATCAAATCTATCATAAAGATAGCTTTATACATCATAAAAATGCAGCATTTAACATCAAAGCTTAACTACAATATTTAAGCGGATTGCATCGATACCGATACCCTTCCTACTGTGCATCAGAGTTGTCAAGTTTTAAATTAGTTAACCAAACTATTTCAGATTTTAAGGTTATTGCCCTAAGGCCAAATCTTAACAACTAAACTTATGCTATGTTTCTACTTTTCCAAGTCAATATTTTAGTTTACTCTAGAGTAATTTGCTACATTCACATTCCACGGACCTAAAGCTCGCTCTGATACTAACTGTAACACCCCTGCATCTAGTATGCCTGAATGTTACCAAACATAGACTAAACAATATCTAAATACCACAAATAAAGATAAATTACAGCAAAGGTGCAAATGCTAAAACCGAAAATTTCGGCAGCATCTCCTTTGTTTTTCCATGATTGAAGCAACAAAAATACTATGACAAGATATAGCAAGATATGAGACATCAAAAACAGCATTAACAATGGATATAGCAACATCTTAAATCAATAATACCAAGTCCAACCACTCCTCAAACTAAAACGAAGCAATTGAGGAAATCAAGCACATAATTTAACCATACACCAAGATTCATGGCACTATTCTATTATCATGACTTCAAACGATTAAATTGTCTATAAGTGTGGAGCTACGTGTGGAAGTGTAGCTAATGCCCTCTCCCGCATGCCGGTTTCATGGTACCTAAAAACAACATGAAACACAAGCGTGAGTTCATCACTCAGCAAGCATATTGCAATGGATCATAAGAACAAATCAATGTAAACATCGATACATACCATACTTAACATCATGATCAAGTCATAATTTCATATACAACATCATAACCATGTCCCAATCTCATTGTACACATTTCATTACCATCACGATGTATGCAATGCAATGCACATGTCTCCTCGAAGCACATACCGGTATTGCCGAGTGCACACCCGTCGGCGTGCACCCTCTTTCCCCTTCCATCCCGTAGATGGAGGGTGCCTACTCCTCGCTTCCACTCACCACGTGGATGGAATCACGAGGTAGGTCTTACTCAATGGCGCTCCGGATTAGTCATAACTTTCTCACCGACCTTAACGGACTAGTTATGACGTTCTCACCGACCGGGCCAGTTTTCATGCCATGTATGCAACATATGCCATAAACATAAACAATTAATCATTGCATAGCATCATAACATACCATTTTCATCATATCATGGGAAAACACTAGTCATGGCAAGATAGCATATCATGAAAACAATTTGCATCTATTCAAGACAAGCAACATACAACACACTACACATTCCAATACACTTGCCTTAACCGCGGGTGACGGATTGGCGAGAGGATGAGTGCACTCCCGGGGTCATACCACCTGCACATAGATACCACACACTCAAAACGTGTCCGCAAAATAGTACACCATCGCTCATCTACCCCGACTTCGCAAACTACTCCCAAAGCCGAAAAACAGAGAATTTGTCCCCTGGACAGCAGGCTTCAAACTAGCATAACTTGAGTTCTATGACTCCAAATTAAGTAAACGAGTACATCATAGCAAAGCTTAGGAAACTTCCTAGCTTTTTCTAAGTATTGGGAAAAGCTTTTTCGGCATCTAACATTGTCTAATCTACAAAACATTACGTTCTGTCCCAATTACGTCACAGATTTGAACACGCTCGGTAAAACGATGATATCTTTCAACCGGCTAGGCGGAATTGGACGTTCTTAGTCTCCAATTAAAGGTATTGAAGTCATCTACAACTTTCTCAACAGGCGGCCGACCAAAAACCGAATCTAATATTGCGAAAACTCAAACCCTAGGTCGTGTGCCCAATCTGCCTGAAGCAGAACACTATGCAAACTCTAGTTTTCATCAAATCTATCCAATCGCAGCACCACCTTTCGACCTAATGACACCAAAACAACCTTTAGCATAGCACCTAGACCATCCCCAAGGATTACCCCTAACCATACCTTCGCTCGACGAACGATGAACCGACGAACGGTGACGAATCTCCTGCCGGTTCTCCCGATCTCCTTCCTCGCTCCGAATCCGCCGGATCTCCTCGTCGCGGAGCTTCCCAATGGAGATAACAGCGGGGTGGCAAGGCGAGGAGCCCTCCTAGGCTAGCAAGGAGGGTGGAGAGGAGAGGGAGGAGGGGTGGCGCATGGGGGGCGGCTAGAGGGGAGGCGAGTGGAGGAGGAGGGGGTGGCGGCTTGGGGAGGGAGAGGGGAGGGGAGGGGCACAACTAGGGCAAGGGGGCCCATGGGGCAGGGTCATGCTGCCCTCCCTCCCCCACATGGGCCGGAAAACTCCACTTTTGGCCCTTGTGGGGTTCCCCCTAAGGCCCAAATCGCCCCGGAAAGGCCCAAACTCCCGAAAACGGCCCGGAAACGCGATTTAACCTCATAACGTAGAGTTTTAATCTCCGATTTCATATTTTATAATGTTTCGACCTTCCCTAGTGTCACATCACCGACCTTACCAGACTAGTTATGATTTTCTCACCGACCTGGCCAGTTCTCATGCCATGTACGCAAATATGTCATAAACATAAACAACATGCACATAAACTCAACTAATCATTGCATAGCCTCATAATAAACCATTTTCATCATGTTGCAAGCAAGAGTCAATCATGGCATCATATCATAAAACATGTGTAAACCAGCTCATTATCAAACATTACGGCTCCCTAAGCCGCAACCACTACAATACACTTGCCTTCAACCGCGGGCGACGGATTGGCGAGAGGATCAGAGCACTCCCGAGGTCACACCACCTGCACATAGGAACCACACACTCAAAATGTGCCCTCAAAACAGTACAAGAACGATCCCCTACCCCGACTTTGCAAATAACCCCTAAAACCCAAAAACAGAGAATCTGTCCCTACTGGACAGCGGGCTTCCAACTAGCATAACTTGAGTTCTAGGACTCCAAATTAAGTAAACGAGTACATTTCTCGTAGCTTAGGAAATTTCCTAGCTTTTTTCTAAGTATTGGGAAAAATTGATTCGGTCTCTAAAATTGATTAATCTACAGATCAACACGATCTGTCCCAATCACGTCACAGTTTTGAACACGTTCAGTAAAACAGCCATAACTTTCAAACGACTGATCGGAATTATGCGTTCTTGGTGTCCACTGAAAGGTATTGAAAGTATTTACAACTTTCTCAACAGGCAGCTGACCAAATGCTGACACTAAAAACCCCAAAACCGCGACCGAAGTCGACTGTCCGGAATTGGCCGAGGCTACAGCGTGAAACAGATCTATTAAACGAATCTATACCTCTAATTCCAGCACCTAAACATGAATTCTAGGACTAATTTCTCCTTCTTAACCAGCACCGCAACCCTACAAAGAGATTGTAAATACTTACCACCCTCGAAGAACCACTCGAACGTCGAATTCTTCTCCTCACGGTCCCCCGATCTCCTTCCTCGCGCCAAAACAGCCAGAACCCCTTGTCGCGGAGCTTCCCAATGGTGAGAGCAATGGATTGGAGGGGTGTGGCAGCAAGGGGTGGGGATGGATCCCTCCTAGGGCTGGCTAGGAGAGGTGGGGAGATGGAGGAGCAAGGGGGAGAGGTGGAGGCGCAATGGGGGCTAGGGGGGTGGCGGCTAGGGTTGAGAGGGAGTGGGGGGGCGCACCAAGGGTGGGCTGGCGCATGGGGGGAGGTTTTGGCAGAATTCCTTCCCCCATGGGCCCAAAAATACCCCCACCAACAGCCCACTTCATCCCCCCAAGGCCCAAACTAGCTCCCGCTAGGCCCAAACTCCCCCGGAAAGGCCCAAACTCACGAAAAAGGCCCAAAAACATGATACCAAAGTCATACCTTAATGCTGACATCGAAAACAACTCACACCGTCAATCCGTAGTGTCACAGCGCGACTGGGGACGGCTGACACGCGGGCCCCACCGTGACGTCAGCATGACGTCACGGATGACGTCATCGTGCGGTTGGCCGAGCCACTGACACGCGGGCTCCACGCTGACGTCACGTGTGATGTCAAGGGCGACCAGGCGAGGGCTCCGCTGACCGCGCCGGTTCGACTCCCAGCCACGTGGCGCAATCTGGGCCATCGGTTTGAAATCTGACGGTCAAGATTGGATCTGGATCCCGCACGTTGTGATCAACGCGGTTGATCTGGACTATTCGTTTTGAATCGGACGGCTAAGATTGGATCTGGATTCCGCATCACTGTGGGGTGACGTGGCCTGACTCGGTGGCTGACACGTGGCACGATCTTGATCGGACGGCCATGATCACATCTAGTGCTACAACACGGGTTGAATCTAACCGTACAATCTAGATCTAACGGCTGAGATCTAATCTAGCACGGTGCAGTTAAGGGGCTGTGTGGCTCAATCTGGTGCGTTGGATCTAGATCCAATGGTTGCTAATAGATCTACACAGTACCACGCGATCTAACCCTAACCGTATGATTTAGATCTAACGGCTGAGATCTAATTTGGGGGTTTGCACGGTGTGGTGACGTGGACGAACCTAGAGCGTGCGATGGAGATCGGACGGCTATCGAGCTTCGTGGAAACGGCGATGCCGCGGCGAGCAGAGGTGGCCGGACCTGGGGAAGACGACCACCCGGACTGCGTTTCGCGCGGTCTCCGGCGAAGTGAGTCCTCGGCTCCGAAGCGTCTCGTCACGACGAAATCGAATCCGGGCACGGGGACGACGGGGACGGCTTAACGGCGGCCAAAAATGCCCAAAACCCGCAGCGGCTCCTTGCGGACTACGGCGAGCGATTGCGGGCGCGAGGCAAAGAGGAACATGGCGGCGGGGTTGGGGCATCAAATAGCCTCGGCGTGAGCGCAAGAATCGAAACCCTAGGCCCACATGGCGGCGGAGTCCGAGTCCGAGACGGAGACGACGGCGGTGCAACGTCGTAGCATCACGGCCGTCCACACGGCTTGATCCAACGGCCACGCGAGTGAGCACACGCGGACACAAGCACAACTGTTGGATCCCGATCCAGCGGTGCAAGGCACGCGTATATGTGGCTCAATCCTGGCCGTTGGATCTCGATGCAACAGTCGGCGCGAATGTGGTTCGGTCCGGCTCAGGTCTGGCTCGGGCATGGCTCGGTCGGACTCAAGTTTGACTCGGGTCAGTTGAACAGTGAAACCCATTAGGGGTTTTAGGTGTTTTAATATTTAAAATAATTCTAGAAATTCATTTAATTCGGGAAAAATAGCAAAATACTTAGAAAAATTCTAAAAAATACTTTGAGATATTTTGGACTCAAATAAAATATTTCCAACAAAATTTTATGTGAAACTTTTAAATATTTAATTAATTCAATAAAGGACTTAATTCAAATTAAATCCAAATAAATTCCAAAAAATTACAAAAATTCAATTAACTCAATAAATTAAATAAAAGTACAAATTATGGAATGTTTCAAACCTCAAGATCATAACATCATTGGCACCAAATGGATCTTTAGAAACAAACAAGATGAGAACAGAATCGGGGTAAGAAATAAGGCAAGACTGGTGGCTTAAGGCTATAGTCAAGTCGAAGGTTTGAATTTTGATGAAACCTTTTCTCTCATAGCTAGATTAGAAGCTATTCATATCTTGCTTACTTTTGTATCTTGTTTTGATATAAAATTATTTCAAAAGGATGTGAAGAGTTCTTTCTTAAATGACAAAATTTTTGAGGTGGTATATGTTAAGCAACCTCCCAATTTTGAGAGTTCTAAAAATCCTAACCATGTTTACAAGCTCTCTAAGGTGCTCTATAGCCTTAAACAAGTTCCTAGAGCATGGTATGAGCGACTTAGAGACTTCCTACTCTCAAAAGGATTCAAAATTGGGGACGTTAATACAACTTTCTTCACTAAAATCATTGATGATAAATTCTTTGAATGCTAAATTTATGTTGATGATATTATATTTGATGATATGATGTCTAGGGAGTTTGAAATATCCATGATCGGTGAGTTGAGCTATTTTCTTCGACTTCAAATCAAGCAACTCAAGGATGGAATATTCGTAAGCCAAACCAAGTACATGAATGGTTTACTCAAGAGGTTTAGCTTAGAGGATACAAAACCAATCAAGACTCATGGTTTCCAATGGGCATCTCAGCTTAAATGAAGGAGGTAAATCGATAGATTTAAAGCTTTATAAATCTATGATTGGTAGTTTGCTTTATCTTACTGCATTTAGGCCTGATATCATATTTAGTGTTTGCATGTGTGCACATTTTCAAGCATCTCCAAAAGAGTTCCATTTAGTGGATATGAAAAGAATTCCAAGATATTTAAAGCATTCCTCAAATATAGGCTTATGGTATCCCAAAGGTTCTAAATTTGATGTAATTAGATATTCAGATTTCGATTATGCGGGATGCAAAGTGGATAGAAAAAACATTTCAAGAATTGTCAATTCCCAGGTAGATCCCTAGTTTCATGGTTTTCTAAGAAACAAAACTCCATTGCCTTGTCTACTGCTGACACTAAATATATATCCGCTGGTAGATGTTGTGCTCAATTACTTTGGATGAGGCAAACCTTGATGGACAATGTAATTAACTTTAAAAGTGCGCCTATTTTATGTGATAATGAAAGTACCATAAAAATAGCCAACAACTTGGTCCAACATTCAAGGACCAAGCATATAGATATCCACCATCATTTTGTAAGAGAACATGTGAGCAAAGTTGATATTGTTATTAGCCACATAAGAATCAATGATCAATTAGCGTATATTTTCCTCAAGCCTCTAGATGAAAGTCACTTTTGTAAATTGAGGAATGAATTAAATGCCATTGATATCTCTAATGTTACTTGAACATTTCCAACATGAGTGGATCTTTATTTGGTGTTAGTTGCTTTCTTTTTGATTGCTTGATATTTTGTTGAGTAATACATTAAGGGGGAGTATTATGCATTTCTATGTATTCTACATCCCAAGAATGTGAATATATCAAACAAGTGCTAATATTATTCAAAGATGACACTTTACCAAAATTTGGTCAAATATTTGAAAATATCATATTTTGAAGTTCCTAATGTATACAAGACTACGTACAACATATATACACATACACGTATACTTCCTAATGTATACAAGACTACGTACAACATATATATATATGTATAGGTTCGAGATTCAGTCTAATACGTATATATATATACGTATGCATGCGCAACCTAATATATATGTATATATATATACATATACACGCGTAAAAAAAAATACGACGAGATCATACGATCAGAAAAGATAGAGCACGCATGAAAGAAAAGAGATACTACCGATCGTCAGTAGCAGCGACGGCGGAGACGCAGGGGAAGGCGACGGCGACGACGACCAACGTAAACGACGGCGGTGGCTTCAACGGCGGCGATACGGCAGCGGCGGTGATGACGTAGACGACGACGGTGGCGACGGCGACGACGCCAATGGCGGCGGCAACGTAGACGGCGGCGTCCATGGAGATACACGGCGGTGGCAGTACACGATGGCCGCAGCGATAGTACATGATGGCGAGGCTGAGGGATGTACTGGTGGCGACGTCCACGGCGGCAGCGACGTAGACGGCGTCGACAACGGCGGAAGCGACGTAACCGGCGGCGACGGCGACGTAACCGGCGACGACGGCGACGGCGACGAGACGAGCGCAGCCCCAAACAAGAAAGGATACAGAGCAACGTGAAGAGGGAAGTAAAGAGTTGTAACTATTTTGGTTTGTGTTTTCGTGCTGTCCTCAGAGAGATCTCGTGTTCAAGGCTTCATGGCAACGTTTTGAGAGAAGGGAAGATGAATGGGATGTTGACGTTGAGGACAAAATGAAAAAAGGCTGGGATGAATTAAGGAAACGCATGTGGCAACAATCTGATGAACATGTTACTCGTCAGGGCCTAATGCGCTCCTGGGGACTGAAGGACGTGCATTTGTTGCTAGCAAGGGAAAATGGCGGGAGCAAAGGGACTAGTAACGTCATGCACTCATACACGTCATGCACTCATACATGAGTAGGCTGGAAAATCAATGCCAAGTATTCAAGCAGGCACGTGGAAACGGCTGAAAATCAATCGTCCGTGCTCATATGTATTGGAAATGGCTGGCAAGAAGGAGGCGTCCAGGACTCCTACCTATGTGTACACGAGTGTGTTGTACAAGCTGCATATACATGTATATGCATACACTTTCTCAACTAGGGTTTAAGAAAAAAAATAGCAAGAAGGTTCTAAAAATCTGAAAAACTTCTCTAAAATACTAGGAATTATTTGGAACCTAACGAAGTTGGTTTCGCGATTTTTCGACGCGTAGATTTTCCGCAAAAATTCTTTTCGTGAATCAGACACTTGTACCGATTTTTATAAAATCAACGATGTACGTTATATAACATATTTTTCGAAAATATTTGAAGCGAACACTCTCGTCTACCAATTATTTTAATTATAAACGAATTTTTAGATTTTATGCTTATGCAAAAATGCATGATCTTTATTTAATTCAATTAGTTCAAGCCGACTTATGTTCAAATAAATTCCAAAATTTCCAATTAAATTCTAGAAAATTCTCAAAAATTCAAATAACTTAATAAATGTAAATAAACCAAATTTTGGGATGTTACAAACCTCCCCCCCTTAAAAGAATCTCGTCCCCGAGATTCGAGGCTAACTATAGAATAGGTTCGGAAACTCGTTCAAATCTTCTTCGCTTTCCCATGTCGCTTCGCTTTCTGAGTGATTACTCTATTGGACTCTGCAGAAGCGGGTTTGATAGATGAGAATATGATCCAACTACTGATTAGTTATTGCCGGTATGGTAGATAACTGCTTGTTTGTCTCTGCGTTATCAGCGGTAGCGGCAACTGTATTGACTTGAACTGCTTCAAGAACATCGGTGGGATCTGTCCTTTCCATCTGTTGACACACCAAGGTTCAGATACGAGGGAAGAACAAAGGTAAGGTTTAAGAATACTAGTGAAGGGAAGCAGGCTTAACCCAAAAACTTATACACAAATTAGTAATAACTTGGTATGGTTGCTTATCCAAGCCTAAAGGCTATGCAACACATACTGCACACTCAGCAATCAAGGAAGATCCAAATTCCTAAGCACACAATATTCTAACGGCTAAGAGGGTAATTGTCCTATCTTAAGAGACGCGACTCTCACACATGAGTCTCAACTGACGAATAAAGCACTGGTTCTTCAAGCTCCGGGAAGACTTCATCGATCTACTTCTCTTCGAGCTTGATGATCCCTCGCTTCATGATCTTCAGGGCTGACAACGGCATCCAGTACTTTCTTCTTAAGTGTGGAACATCGTTAACTATTCGGAACGACTCAGGTAAGATTTTCATTTGAACCGAAGGAAATGATAGAAGTTTCAGCAAAGAGGAGAGAATAGAAGAATAATATAAGTCAAGAGCATATTATTCTTTCAAGTTAAATTTTCTCTTTAGAAAATAATTTTGAAGCTCCTAAAGACGGCCAATCTATCTAGGGTCAAGACCTACAGTCAGTATGGCTCTGATACCACCTCTGTCGGGACCCGAATATGCAAATCCGGACCCTCTGTGTATTCTGTACTAGTCCAGGATCACGCTAGTACATACAGTTAAACAGGGATGAAGTACCACAATCATACACAGCGGAATTAATAATAAAGTACTTCAAACATTAAATAAACTGGTTACAAGACCTTAAGGTCAACTTACAAATAGTCTGCCACGCAGGGCTTACAATAACAAAAGTAAATAATTAGCAGCGGAACAAAGAACGTCGGTGACACCCATCAGTATGCCACAGGCAACTGACAAGGTTCAACTCCTAGATAATTGCCTCCTCGCGGAACTTCTCCTCCTTTGAAGTTGTAGTCTTCTCCTCAGCTGATGATTTTGTTGGAAGCAAGGGTGAGTACAAACAGTACTCAGCAAGTCATGCACAGAGATGCAACCCTATTACTATATGCATGGCTTCTTCCAAAGGAATGGCTTAAGTGGTTGTTTTGCATCAAACAACACTTTGCTTTGATTAAATAACCTTAATAGATTCAAAAGCAGTAAAACCTTATTATATAATAAGTTACCAATCTCTTTTCAACAGTTTGGCACCAAGCCCTAAATTACTTTAGCATTTGTCTCTGGCACTCGGCCACCCATTCCCACATTTTTATTTTAGAAAATCTAACCCTTGACTGTAATCCCCGAGCTTTGTCCAGTACCGTGGACTCGGCTATTCGAATAGTTTTGACACACTCTGCAGAGGTTGTACACTTTTCCCACAAGATATAATCAACTCACCACGTCAGCCGTAAATCGCCATACAAGAGTATGCGAATGAGTGATCATAACAAAGCTTTTCGGAAACCTCGATCTCCACATATGACCCTCTCCGGTTGCCATACACTATCCCTTCTCTCAGCAGAGATGAAGTATAGGACCGACATACCATTGGATAGGGTACCAAGCCGTAGCTCCGGTACGCTCCCCCACACGCTACTCCCGACGTAATCACACCCCCGAGGTATCAAAGGTAAGATTTCAGAATCCTACTAAACTAGGACCGTCCCACTCCAGTCATGTGGTTATACGTAAGGCCCAGTTCAAAGGCTTGCAAGGTGAAGTCCTTAACTGTCCAGGGCAAGACATCCTTCTCACAAACCCTGACCCAAATCTTCTCACATCACTCATCCCATTGCCGCAAAGGCTGTTATCTAAAAATCTGTGCCATAAAGGCCCACCTAGCATAAAGCCTCACACCACTTGCCCCAGACTAAATCTTTTCCCACCCCTGTTCCATTATTGTGCAACACATGCCAACAATAATATCAGTTACCATGTAGAACCACAAAGGTACCTACACTTCACATCATCACATGGCAAGATTACACTGATTCCAAAATTCATTCCGTATATCATTAGTCAATATTATTTTGCCATTTGAAACACATTTCACGTAAGCATGGCTAAGCAACTATTCACGGTCTAGTCTCCCGTGTTGGCACAATCATATCATCCAACTATTTTAACCCAACTTAAGGTGATAATGGAATACATGGTATACAAATATTAACACCAAGGGTGGAATTAACAATTAGGTTATCTAACTACTTAGCCTGAATTAAATTATTCATTTTAATCAACATAGCATGTGTAATTTAAATCAAAATACATTTCAAAAACTAGGAGCAATATGGTCAAAGCACAACTTGCCTTCAAAGATCAGCTGGTTGTGGTCTAGATCCTGATCTTGGTTCTGATCTTCACTTCCGACAGCGTCACACAACTCGACGTCTACGCGTAGCAAATAAAGAACCAAATAAACACTCGGAACAGCGTATAAACACACATTCGAAAACAATGCTACAAATCAAACTAGCTTAAAACACCCATGCAAATTTCTAAATAATTATTTTAGCATTTTCTAAGATTTATAAAATTTATTTTGGAATTTTTGGACGTATAGTTTAGAACCTACAAAATTCATAAGTTTGGACTTTCCGCGAATAATTTAACAGTATATATTTGATTATAAAAATTTGTAAAAATTACTGTAGAAAGGTACTAATTTGTACCAATTAACAAAATTTATCGCATACTATTTGGACTTAAAATGAATTTGTAGCTAAAAAGACAAAATTCACAATTTTGGACAAATTCACATACAAACTAACTTAAGCTTCCATGCATGGCACTGTGCACTACGTCGGCATGGTGTTCACGCATGCGTATTGGTTTGGTCTTGAGAAATTAATCTTCATGCACGCACACAACAACTTGGTTCATGAAAAAAAATGTCTATATATACACACATACACGTATACTTCCTAATGTATACAAGACTACATACAACATATATATATGTATAGGTTCGAGATTCAGTCTAAGACGTATATATATATATATACGTATGCATGCGCAACCTAATATATATATATATACATATACACGCATAAAAAAATACGACGAGATCATCCGATCAGAAAAGATAGAGCACGCGTGAAAGAAAAGAGATACTACCGATCGGCAGTAGCAACGACGGCGGCGACACAGGGGAAGGCGACGGCGGCGATACGGTAGCGGCGGTGATGACGGTAGCGGCGGTGATGACTTAGACGACGACGGTGGCGATACGGTAGCGGTGGTGATGACTTAGACGACGACGGTGGCGACGGCGACGACGCCAATGGCGGCGGCAACGTAGACGGCGGCGTCCATGGAGATACACGGCGACGGCAGTACACGACGGCCGCAGCGATAGTACACGATGGCGAGGCTGAGGGATGTACTGGTGGCGATGTCCACGGCAGCAGCGACGTAGACGGCATCGACAACGGCGGAAGCGACGTAACCGGCGGCGACGGTGACGTAACCGGCGACGACGACGACGGCGGCCACGGCGGCGAGACGAGCGCAGCCCCAAACAAGAAAGGATACAGAGCAACGTGAAGAGGGAAGTAAAGAGTTGTAACTATTTTGGTTTGTGTTTTCGTGCTGTCCTCAGAGAGATCTCGTGTTCAAGGCTTCACGGCAACGTTTTGAGAGAAGGGAAGATGAATGGGATGTTGACGTTGAGGACAAAATGAAAAACGGCTGGGATGAATTAAGGAAACGCATGTGGCAGCAATCTGATGAACAGGTTACTCGTCAGCAGGGTTCACAAAACCGGCGAAAACCGCTCGAAAACCGCGGTTTTCGAGCGTACCGCTCCGTTTCGAGATGCAAAACCGCTCGGTAAACCGGTCTAATTAAAAAAAATTTTAAAAAATTTTAAAAAATTTGAAAAAATTTGTATGTTCGGTTTTTCGTGAAAAAACGCGAAACGTTTTTCGCGTAAAACCGCGGTTTTTCACGTAAAACCGCTGAAAACCGTTTTCGAAGAGGTCGGGTTAGTTTTTCGTGAAACCCTAACGGTTTTTCGTAAAAACCGAGCGGTTTACCGTGAAAAACCGCGGTTTACCGTGAAAAACCGAACGGATTTCAAAATTTTTCAATTTTTTAGGATTTTCCAACTCTTCGGTTTTTGACGGTTTTTAGTGGTTTTTCGCTCGGTTTTTGCGAAAACCGTACCGCGAAAACCGAACCGGTTTTCGCGGTACGGTTTTGTGAACCCTGCTCGTCAGGGCCTAATGCGCTCCTGGGGACTGAAGGACGTGCATTTGTTGCTAGCAAGGGAAAACGGCTGGAGCAAAGGGACTAGTAACGTCATGCACTCATACACGTCATGCACTCATACACGAGTAGGCTGGAAAATCAATGCCAAGTATTCAAGCAGGCACGTGGAAACGGCTAAAAATCAATCATCCCTGCTCATATGTATTGGAAATGGCTGGCAAGAAGGAGGCGTCCAGGACTCCTACCTATGTGTACACGAGTGTGTTGTACAAGCTGCATATACATGTATATGCATACACTTTCTCAACTAGGGTTTAAGAAAAAAAATAGCAAGAAGGTTCTAAAAATCTGAAAAACTTCTCTAAAATACTAGGAACTATTTGGAACCTAACGAAGTTGGTTTCGCGATTTTTCGACGCGTAGATTTTCCGCAAAAATTCTTTTCGTGAATCAAACACTTGTACCGATTTTTATAAAATCAACGACGTACGTTATATAACATATTTTTTGAAAATATTTGAAGCGAACACTCTCGTCTACCAATTATCTTAGTTATAAACGAATTTTTAGATTTTATGCTTATGCAAAAATGCATGATCTTTATTTAATTCAATTAGTTCAAGCCGGCTTATGTTCAAATAAATTCCAAAATTTCCAATTAAATTCCAGAAAATTCTCAAAAATTCAAATAACTTAATAAATGTAAATAAACCAAATTTTGGGATGTTACAATTTTCCTTGAAAATCATTTCCTATTCAAATTTTGATCTATATTGACCTAATTAATGCACATCATGAGTTATAGCTTCTGGAACTAGAACTTGACATATTTATAGTCTCCTAAAAGGTATTTTCAACTCAAACAAGTCAATTGTGATCATTTTCTCTTCGTTTGGTTGTTTCATTTTGAAATGTGTTTTTGCTACTCCTAAAAATTATCTTGATAAAATTTAATTTAAATTTGTGGTCTCTAGAGATTTTCTCTAGTTAGATATGCTCCAATATATGTTTTCCTTGCTTGTAAGTAAATTGGAGCACTATCAACTCAATCCATTCTCTCACTTCTTCCCTCTTTGCTATTCCTCTGCTTCTCTCTAAAGCCAGCACTACCGGTGTTTTGCAGTTGGTAGTACCGCAGGCCAGCACTACCGCTCCACAGGCAATGGTAGTACCGCACCTATTGGGTGGGTCCAAATTTGAACAGTCTCCTTATTGGCTGGCGCATTCCCCTTCTCTTTTCCTTTGCCTTGGCCAGTTTGTGCCCCTCTCATTCTCACTTTTGCATCTAAGTCCCCAAGTGCACACCTATCCTCTCCACTCTTTCTCCAAATCCCAAATCTCAAATTCCAATCACCAATCTTCATCTCTGTGCTCTTCCCTTATGTTTAAGTGATCTTCTCTTCCCTCAAGGTGCTTCCCTCTCTCCTCTTGTGTTCAATTTCATGCCTTAGGTCTCTTTCTCTCAATTAAGGTTTTTATTGAAAATATAGCAAATGCGTGCAAATATTGTTGAAATCTCTAAATAAAATGAGTAGATTAGTGACTTTAAAGGTCAATTAGTGCAATTCCAATGTCAGATCTAACCATAAATAGATTTCACAATTAGGGATTTTGATCTCATTGATAGTCAGCACTACTGCACCTCATGCAGTGGTAGTACCGGGCTGGTACTACAAGGCTTATTAGCGATAGTACCACCCCGGCACTACTGGCATGGTTTTTGTGGTACTATCAGTCACCAAGGATCAAATCTCCAAAATGGGCTGTGCTAGATCATTTTCAATACAATCTTAATTATCCTTGATCCTTGCTTATCTTCCCTATTTCCCTTTGTGATCCAAAAATCATGCCAAGGTCAAAGAATCCATCCATGCCTCTTACTCATGGAGGTTCCTCTTCTCTTCCCAAGTCCGCGAGAAACCCTCCCATTGACAAAGCAACAACGACAGTGACAATGATAGTGAAGACTCCTTCACAGTTGCTATGAGACATAGAGACACAAGGAGGGTGGTGCAAGATGAGCTATTATGTGGCTCGAGGTCAAGAAAAGGAAAGGAAATTATTATGGAATCTGAAGAAGAGGATAAAAGTGAAAAATGAAGAAATGCCTAATGTTAATCCAGTGGATGATCTGAGGCAAATCAACAGTAACAAATACTTTTCACTAAGGGGAGAAAATTAGTATCACCTCCCTCGAGGTGCATCTAAGCCTCGCTTCCACACCATGTTTCAGCAGAAGGTATAATATGAGACCTATAAAGAGAAAGATTGTGTTGATCATAAAGTGGGTGAACTAGGATCACAATAGGAAGTTGCCTCTGTTTGTTGGAGTTCCTGGGCTCTTCAATGATGTGGGTCTTTATCATGTCTTTGGATCGAGATGTGACTACATGGATGATCTAATCAGACAAGTTTATGCCACATTGTTCATTCCTGAGTCATTTGATAGCATCTCTTGGATGATAGGCTTTACGACCTACAATGCCTCCAAGGAGGAGTTTGAGAATTCTTTGGGTGTGTTCCACAGTGGTCACCCATTGATTTATGATGACCTTCATCTTGGGATTCACCAGATTATTAACTTCTATGATCCAGCAGCCAGAAGGAGAAAGCTTGGTAAGCTTGCAGGTCTACTTCCTCAGCCCAGTCTCATCAATAGAATCATCAGGGTCATTATCCATCCCAAGATTGGGAATTTTTATGAGATTAGAGGATATGCTTGGAATATAATCAACAAAGTCATGGAGCGCCAAAAGTTCGATGTAATGAACTTCATGATCAGAGAGAGCCTCTTTTGCACGTGATCATGTTAAGACCACCTATTTCACTCTTTATATCATGTCTTTGATAAGGAGGAAGACTGGCTACAATGGGCCTCTTGGATCAGTCCGTAAACCATACAAGCTTCGTGAGGCTCCGCCTCAAGTTTTGCAGCAACAGTTTGAGCTAGAACAAGAGCAACCTCAAAAGCCAGCACAAGATGCCATTCTAGCGAGCCTTGCTAGCCTTTGCTCCGACATCATGGACCAATTTGACCAAGAGCATGCTTATCAAGTCCAAACTCATGCTATGGTTGAAGAAGCCCGTGAGCGTGTGGATGCCCTCAATGCATCCCTTGGCTAGCTTCGCAATGAGTAGGTTCCTATCTCCTATCAGCATAACTATGGGCGTGGCTCGCATGCTCTTCCATACTCCTAAGCGATCATTGAAGACTCCTCGTTTTTCGTACTTGATGCCAAAGGGGGAGAAGTGTTGGGTGTTGTGAGGAGTAATAGTGGTTTAGAGGATTAGCTTATGTTATATTTGTGTTCCTTGTCCTTGTAAGATAATTAAACCTCTTATGTACTTTTGGTGTTTATGGATCTTTGTCGGATGCTTGTAATGAATGTTAAATGCTTTGATCTATTGTGGTACTTATGGTTATTTGTATGGATCTTATTTTTTATTTATATTTCTATATGCCTTATTGGATGTTGAGCATGCATATTTATTCAATTGATTATTTACATATTATCGTGCTTCCTCGGATCCAATATATAGACAAAACTCTGCTAAAATTTCCAAAAGTTCACAAGTGAATGATTTCATCTCAATATCTTTATGTACACTTCTAGTGGAAGTTTCAAATATAAATTATTATTTTGATAGCATTTTATTTTAAAATTCAATCACTCCTATTTCAAAGAAGTGAAATGCTATTAAAAATGAAATCCTTGGGTATACAACTAGTTTTTGACTTGATGTATACTAGAAACAAATTTCATTACATAATCATTAATTCTAATTAATTAACAAAAAAGGGGGGCATTGAAGGATGTAGGCCCCAAATTAATTTAGTTTTGGTAACTAATTATAATTGAGATTAAATGTAACATACCAATTTTTGCATTTCATGAATTTATTTTGCCATTTGAATTTTTGAGAATTTTTTGGAATTTATTTCAATTTATCTGGATTTATTTGATTTGAGCCTTCTAAGAAAAAGTATTTCAACATTTGAAAAGTTTAGATACAATTTCGTTAAAAATATTTTATTTGAGTCCAAAATGTTTTAAAATATTTTTTAGATTTTTTCTGATATTTCTTTGATTTATTTTGACTGAATCTATTTTCTCAAATTATTTAAATTAGAAAAGGCTGAAAATCCCTAAGCAGTGTTCAGGCCGAAACTGTGACACCCCAGAATATGACATTTTAGAATTCGGCATTTTGGTACGACTTTATAGCGTGTTTTTGGGCCGTTTTCGGGTGTTTGGGCCTCTCCGGGGGACTTTGGGCCTTGGGGTGGAGTTGGGCCTCCTGTGGAAGGGTTTGGGCCCAAGGGGGGGCTTTTGGGCAGCCAAATATGGCCCCCACCCCTTGGTGCGCCCCCACTCCCTTTCCCAACCCTAGCCGCCACCCCCTAGCCCCCCCCATGCGCCTCCACCCTTCCCCTTCCTCTCCACATTCGCCCATGGCGCCACCACCTCTCCCCTCCCCTCTCCACCCCCCTTTCTGCCCTAGAGGAGATCTCCACCTCACCACCCCGCTGATCCGTCCATTGGAGCGCTCTGCGACGAGGAGAACCGGTGGATTTGGAGAGAGGAAGGAGATCACGAGAACCGGGAGGAGATTCGTCGGTTCAACGTTCGTCGGGCGAAGGTATGGCTAGGGGAATCCTTGGGGATGGTCTAGGTACTGTTATAGAGGGTATTTTGATGCTTTTAGATCAAGAGGTGGTGCTGTGATTGGGTAGATTATATGAAAACTAGAATTTGCCAGGTTCTCTGCTTCGGGAAGATTGTGCAGTCGACCTAGGGCTTGAGTTTTCGTGACCTTAGATTCGGAATTTGGTCATCCGCCTGTTGAAGAAGTTGTAGGTAACTTCAATAACTTTCAGTGGACATAAATAACGTCCAATTCTGCCCAGCCGTTTGAAATTTATGCTCGATTTACCGAACGTGTTCAAATCTGTGACGTAGCTGGGACAGAACGTAGAGTTTTGTAGATTAGATAACTTTAGAGTCCGAATCAGTTTTTCCATATACTTAGAAAAAGTTAGGAAATTTCCTAAGCTACGCGAGGATGTACTATTTTAATCGATTCGAAGTCTTAGATCCCGAGTTATGCTCGTTGCAAGTCTGCTGTCCCGACGGGACAGAACCTTTGTTTTTGGATTGTGCAAGTAGTTTGCGAAGTCGGGGTAGAAGAGTGTTTGCGTATTGTTTTGTGGGCATGATTTTGAGTGTGTGTTGCCTATGTGCAGGTGGTGTGACCCCGGGGGTTCCCTCTACTTCTCGCCAATCCGTCGCCCGTGGTTGAGGCAAGTGTATTGGAATGGGTAGCGGGTTGTAGTTTGCTAGATGGTTGAGATTGAAGTTGAATATATGATATGTTCACATGCCATGCTTTAATGTTTGCCATTGATATGATGAATATGTTTATTATGTTATGATGCCATGTGTTAATGTGCAAGTTATCTATGATGTTGGCATGTGTTAATGTACAAGTTATCTATGATGTTGACATGTTTACATACATGGCATGATGCTGGCCGGGTCGGTGAGAAAGTAATAACTAGTCCGGGAAGGTCGGTGAGAAAGTTATGACTAGTCCGGGGTGCCATTGAGTAAGACCTACATCGTGATTCCATCCACCGCGGTGAATGGAAGCGAGGAGTAGGCACCCTCCATCTTCGGGATGGAAGGGGGGAGAGGGTGCACACCAATGGGTGTGTACTCAACCATACCGGTATGAGTTTCTGTCGGGACCTGAATCTGCAAATCTGAACCCTCTGTGTATTCAGCACTAGTCCAGGAACGCGCTAGTGAACACAGTCTTAACATCGGTAAATATCACAGTCATACCATTCGATACTAATAAGGTTATTTAATTAGATAAACAAACTGGTTGCTTGAACTTAAGGTCAAGTTACAAATATACGCCTCGCAGGGCGAAACTTATTAAAAGATAAATAATAGCAGCGGAAAATAAGATAACATCGTGGCGCCATCCAGTATACCACAGGCAACTGACTGGGCTCGCTCCCTAAGTAGACGGTTCCTCTTGGAGCTCCTCCTCCAAAGCTGTTGTAGTCTCCTCTTCAACTGGTGTTGTATTACGGCAAGGGTGAGTACTTGGTACTCAGCAAGTCATGCACAGAATGCAAGCTAATATACTATATGCATGGCTTGATACAAAGGAATAGCTCAAGGTATATTTGCAGTAAAGAGCATTTAACAAATAATATAAGTAGATTCGAAAGCAGTAGAAACAAGTATATCACTAATAACTTTTCCAGGAGTTAAATAAACATCTTTCCAAATCCTAATCCACATTTCCATCAACATCATTCTTTAAACCAAACCCAACTTCTGAAGTCCAAGTTATTTTCAAGAAGATCTAACCCTTGACTGTAATCCCCGAGCGATGTCCAATGCCGCGGACACGGCTATTCGAATAGATTTTACACTCTGCAGAGGTTATGCACTTTACGCACAAGATACAGTCAAACACCACAAAGGTGAGTTCCCGTAACAAAGTCTTTTGGAAACTTTTAACAGCACAAGTGGTCCTCTCCGGTGTTGCACACTAACCCTTCCCTTAGCAAAGGCGAAGTTTAGGTCAATCCACCGTTAGATGGGTACTGCCGCATGCCCAGACGCCTCCCGTACAACATACACAAAGGGTGTAGTTGACACCCAGAGGTCCCACAGGTACGTTATTAGCAACTTAGTCAACTAGGTCCGTCCCATTACAGACATGTGGTTGCCACTACAAGAAACAGGAAAAAATTCGTGGGTTTTTTTAAATTCGTGGGCCCAAAAAAAACCCACGAATTTATATATTTAAATTCATCGGTTTATAAAAAACCCACGTATTTAATTAAATTCGTGGGCCCAAAAAGAACCCACGAATTTATATTTTAAATTCGTCGGTTTTTAAACTAGCGCACGAATTTAATTAAATTCGTCGGCTGTCTGGCCCACGAATTTAACGGTGTGTTTTAACCTAGCCAGCGCGTCTCCTTCTCTCTCTCTTCGTTGGCTTCTCACCCACGCGCGCGTCTCCCTCTCTCTCTTCGCTCGCCTCTCACCAACCCGCACGTTCCCACACCGCCGCCGCCCCGCCGCCTGCGCCCCGCCGCCGCCGCTTCGCACGCGACGCCGCTTCGCCCGCGCCCGCCGCCCCAGCCAGACGCTGCCGCCGCTTCGTTGCCCTCGCCACCGGCCGCCGCCTTATCGCCGACCACCCCGGCGCCAAGGCTTCAGCCGCGCTCTATCGCTGACCACTCCGGCGCCGCCCTCAGCCGCCCCATCGCCGACCACCCCAGGCCGCCCCTGTGCTTGAAGAGCAGCAGTGGGCACCTCGCACAAAACAAAGCAAGCCTCGAATTCCATATCTCCAATGTCCACAGCTTTGGAAGATCAACTAGCTCAGTGAAATCAGCTATTGATGAAGCTTTAAAGTTTGTACGAGCAAGTTCCAATTGTCCTTGCAAAACTATCTCATGACTTGTGTTCTAAGGCTGCATCATCGGCACCATCAAACAAGAAGTTCAAGTTAGCTATATATCTCTTCATCTACTTGTTTGTGTATTTCTTGTCACTTGTCGCTAACCAATTTCTTATCATATCATGTTTTAGGTTCACAGTGGATTCTTAAGTGCATATGACTCTACTAAGAATAGGATCATGGTTCTCATCAAATATGCCATAGGATTTATGCAAGTATTTTGTAACGAAATAGCTGACTTTTCTCATGCAAACTAAAGCGGCAATTCGTCCAATGTGAAGCGAGGAACAATTCAAGCTCGCCTTTTGTAGCATATTATTGTTGTTCTCCATATAGAATTGTTGGCTGCTATCACATAGATAACTATTGTCAAAAAAACAACCATTTGCCTTTGAAAACTTGAATCTTGTGCTTTTCTTAAGCTCTATTCACAAAGCATACCATTTATCCACTGCAGGGATGAAGAAGATGCAGAAACCATATCTAAGTGGCATATCTATATTATCGACATAGTTTAGGTGGAGCACTAGCAACCCTTCTCGCTCTTGAACTTTCATCAAGTCAAATAGCTAAGTAAATCAAAGTTACGGACTTGGCTTCCTCATTGCATGACCATTTGTGGTGCATGACCACCAGGAGTTCAACTTATTTCGGCGATAATCGCTTGATTATCACAATAATTGACCTTAGTGAATCGGTTTGATATCTAAAACTGTTTTGTAAACTAGTGGAATGCAAATGCTAATTCGATGGTTGTGTTCAATGAGATGCATATCGATATATATATGCGTGATCGATATGGTTATATGTATTGAGTGTGATATATATACACAAATTGAGTTTATTTACAAGGTACATGCATCCGAGACTTAAGCATGGGTGTCAACATTGTCAAGCATCTAATATTTTCTCCTATAAAGTATAAAAAACTGTCTCAAAGCGACATGACTAACAATCGATCATCCATTCTTTGACAATGACATGGTGGATCATTGCGCCTCAAAGCGACATGACTAACAATCGATCATCCAGATTCTTGACAAATGCACCAAATAAATTGATTCATGATCTGTAGGTGACTAAGAAAGACCTGCATGGTTTACTTACTAAGTGTCTTTTTTGAATAAGTATTTTGGTAAGGATCCAGTTCAAACGAAATAAAACTAGTTCCTATGTGTTTATTTTGATGAATAGAACCTGATTGTACAAAAATACTTAAGATGTATTATTGAACTGTTGCCGTTCCTCCATATGTGCTAGATGTGCTTTAGATGTTAAACCCTAGTTTAATCCTTATATAAAAGTTATCATTGTGAAATCAGTTCTAAAACAATTATATGGTTATTCCCTAGTAATAATTGAAAGATGGATAAATAATCTTGTAAGTTGAAACTGTTATCTTAAAGTAAAAACAAAACTGATAACTTGTAGATCTCATGACCATTAAGCCTTTTCGGCAAGCTATAAAATAACTCGTCTAAACACTAAAATTGGGGAAACCAGTTTAGAAACACTCTACAAAGTTTGTACTACGATATTCTAAAGAAATAATTAACCTCACTTCATTATGTTCTGCATATAAAACATGTTAGCTCAAATACCTTAAGTGTTAACATTTCTACTCATGCATAAACAAATTGTGATAACTTAGTTTTTTTAACAATCTATGAAATACCTCGTCTAAATACGAATTATAGAAAGAACTGTGATCCTTTTAACTTTGGTTGCATGATAATTTTTTTATGAGCTCTGATGTTTCAAGACTTGGCCAGCTATGTTTGCCAACTTACCATCATGGAATCCTCTAGATTGCTCCCTTCTGCTTGTACTTGAAATATTGAGCAGCAACAAGAGCGAATGATGATTCTCCATGCATTTTCACTAATCCTTGATTTAACTGGTCTCCCTGTAAGTTGACTTCCCACCTAATTCTAGAATGGACCGAATGGTTGACTACCCATGTGTCATGATGACAACTCTGTTTTCAGTCATGAGTGTAATTTTGAGCATCTGTAATCTCGTGAAGCTTTGTTTTTTGTGATCATATTCTAGGCCGGCATCCGTTTCTTGCCCAAGATTTCTCGGTGTCTTTACTTCTATAACAGTTTGTTATTATGTATGCACAACCATCATTGTGTAGTTTACAAATTGCCGTTGGATGTGTGATTGATTATCTAAGAATCTGCTAGAAGTTGAGAGATTGATATATATATATATATATATTAACTGCAAATGTTTTTTCTCTGCTGAGTGGATGTCCTATTTACTAGAGAGGTCATGCCGAAATTTTGTATATTTTGGAGACTTAGTTTTTGTTGAATTCTGATCCAAATTCAGAAGAAGGCTAACTTCTGTTGGAGCGGAGCGGAGGCCCATCGCTGGGAGCCTTGGGCCGGAGCAGAGCATATCGTTGTTATTCTTGACCTAGGCCATTGCCTTATATATGTTCATCTTGTAAGCCGTCGCGGGTTGATCTCTCCGGCGATTTGTAAGCACTCCTGAAAATAGTGAAGTTTGGCGACCGATGCCCGTGGTTTTTTACCCTTCGTATTGGAGGGGTTTTTCCACGTTAAATCCTGTGTCCCGATATGTTTTTGGTTTGATCTACTTCGTTCTTGATTTCATGTCGATTTGCTAACAGTTTTAAGCAAGTTTTAAAGAGTTAAAAGGTTGATTTCAATCTTTAAGTAGAGGTAATATTGCGATGTGTTGAATAAGATTGAATGTGAAGATGGTTGTGTTGAATGAGATGCATATCGATATATATATGCGTGATCGATATGGTTATATGTATTGAGTGTGATATCGATATGGATATACATATATATTTTTTTGTATAAATGTCTGATAAATTCGTGAGCCATTTAAAACCCACGAATTTAATAGTTAAATTCGTGGGTTTTTCAGCCCCACGAATTTAGCAGTTAAATTCGTGGGTTTCTTCAAATTTACAATTTAGCGATTAAATTATGGGTTTCTTCAAATTACGAATTTAGCAGTTAAATTCGTGGGTTTTTTAGTAACCCACGAATTTAATTTAAATTCGTGGGTACCCACGAATTTAATTTAAATTCGTGGGTACCCACGAATTTAATTGATTAATTTCGTCGAGTTAAATTCGTGAAATAAATTCGACGGTTTTCCCACGAATTTAACTTAAATTCAAGGGTTTTGGCCTAAATTCGTGGGTTTTTGGCCCACGAATTTTTCCCTGTTTCTTGTAGTGTGCACGCTTGACTCAGTTCAAAGGCTTGCAAGGTTAAGTCCTTAGGGTGACCAGGGCAAGACTACCCGAAGAACCAACACAACGTTCCCGGTGCCACAACTGGCCCACCCGATCATTCTTGCCACATGCCCCGGTCAAAAGCTATTTATCAAACCCCAGTTGATTACCATGCACCACGTGCCATCAACATCACAACACGTGATACCTTCCCAAAACAGGTTCAATATATCATTAAGTCAATATTAACATTTGATTGTCCAAAAATCATGTCATGAGCATGTAGCAGGTCTAAGCAATATACTACAACGATCTACAAACCCATGTTGGCAATTTAGTAGTGTCCTACTAGTAATCCACAACTAGGGTGACAAGAGGTCATGGCACATATTTAATTAATCAAGGTGTCATACAACAAATTGGCATTTATCTAATTCCCCGGGATTAAATAAAGTATTTTCTAATTAAACTAGCATGCAATAAATTGAATCAAAATAGGTTTCAAAATGGGATCAACATGGTCAAAGCACAACTTGCCTTCAAATAGTACTTATTCTTGGTCCTGAGCTGGCTCCTGGGTCAACACTTCTCCTTCGAATCCTTCGGGCACTTCGACGTCTACTCGTAAAGCGTGCAAATAGAAGATAATAAATAAACAGTAGACAAAAAGTATACAAACATCCAAATAAAGTTCACAAATAGAGAGAGCATAATTTTATGAATTTTTAGAAACTGGAATCGTCAAATTCGGAGTTTAAATGCAAAAGATACAAGCATATAAAGTTTAAAATAATCAATTAAATAATATTACAGAGAAAAAATTTGGCCCAAAAATTAAATAAAATTCATCATTAGGTAGATCTCAATTTTATACAAATTTAGAAATTTGAATCACTCAAATCGGAGTTAAAATGCAAAAGTTATAAGCGTTTGAAGTTTGAATCAAAATCTGAAATCAATAATTCAAATTAATAAATCATTTTCTTTTTCGGAAATTCTTTTATTGCGTCAGCATGACACGTGGACCAATCCGGTGCCGCCACGTCGCCTCGGGT
Organism: Rhipidocladum racemiflorum; assembly: GCA_036346355.1. Lineage (NCBI taxonomy): Eukaryota > Viridiplantae > Streptophyta > Magnoliopsida > Poales > Poaceae > Rhipidocladum > Rhipidocladum racemiflorum. Next base: position 57,894,223 of record CM070572.1, on the reverse strand, counting down.
CCATGGACCCGGCGCACGGGCGCGGCTCGGTCCACCGTGGACCTGGTCCACGGCTCACGTGTCTCGCTGACAGGTGGGCCCCTCGGATGACGTCAGCAGTGACGTCATCACGCACGGCTGAGGACGGCTGACAGCTGGGCCCCACCGTGACGTCAGCGGTGACGTCATGGTGCACTTGGCTGAGACGCTGACGTGTGGGCCCCACTGACACGCGGGCCCCGCGTGTTAGAGACACGCGCCCACGCTCGGGCGCTGACTGCGCTGACCGCGACGGTCGGCCTCCCGGCCATGTGGCAAGATCTCGACCGTTGATTTGAAAATCAACGGCCCAGATTGGATCTGGACTCTCGCGTTAAGAAACTACTTCGCTGATCTGGACCGTTCGATCTTGATCGGACGGTCAAGATCCAATCTAACGTTTACAACGCGGCTAACCCTAACCGTTCGATCTAAATCTAACGGCTGAGATCTATCCTAGCTCGATGCGGTTTAGGCTACGTGGCACGATCTAAACCGTTGGATCTAGATCCAACGGTTGGAAATAGATTTGGGATTTCAACGTGGAACTCACCGGGGTGACGTGGCGTGATCTGGAGCGTTGGCTCTAGATCGGACGGTGGAGCGAGCTCGGGTCGGCGGCAGCGGCAGCGGTGGGCGAGGTCACCGGAGACGATGACGGCGACCACGGCAGCCGGGGCCTCGGGGCTTCTCCGTGAGTGGAAGATACCTCCCGACGTGTCTTGGCCTTGCGGTTCCGGATCCGACCTCAACGGGCGGAGAACGGCGGACGGCGGTGGGCGAAGCAAAGTCGCGGCGGAGCTTCACGCAACTACGGCGAGCAATAAGCGGTCGACGGCGGCGGCTAGGGCTAGGGCACTGGGGCAAACGACGACGAGGTAAAGGCGAACCTCGGCGCGAGTCCAGGCATTAAATACCGACGCAGACGTCGAGATCCGCGGAATCAGCGCGAAAGCCGTGACGGCGAGTCCGACCGGACACGGCGAGGGCGATGTAACGCAGCGCCGACCATTGGATCGAGATCCAACGGTGCAAGGGTTTGGGCTCGGTCGACTCGGGCGGTGGTGGTGGCTCGGTCGGGCTCGGGCTCTGTGGCGTGGCTCAATCTCGGCCGTTCGATCTTGATCGAGCAGGCCGAGAGGTTAGGCTTCGGTTGGGTTCTAGTCGGACTCGAACTCGAGTCCGACTCGGCTCTGGCTCGGTGGAACAGTGCAAACCCACTCGCTATTAATCCAATTAAATAATTCAAATTAATTCCCAGAAATTCATTTAATTCATTAAAAATAGCAAAACACTCAGAAAAATACAGAAAAATTTCGGAAAATATTTTGGAACATTTTGGACTCAAATAAAATATTTCCAACAAAATTTTATTTGCAAAGTTAAATTCTTTAATTATTTCAAAATGGAATAAATTCAAATAAATTCCAAATAAATCCAAATAAATTCCAGAAAATTCCAAAAATTCACCAAAGTGCCAAATTACACATGAATTTAAGAAAAGCAAAATTTTGGGATGTTACAACTTTAGACAAAACAGGATGCAACTCCACTTTTTAAAGATAACCACAACTCAAGAACCAGAACGAACACCGATAGAAAATTTCTCCTTTCCAAGCAAGGAAGAAAAACAAAACTCCAACAGAAATGCAGGAGAGCTCAACTCTCAAATTTCCAAATTTGCCCACAAAACTCTTCAAGAAATCTCAAGATCTATACTTCCAAGAAGGAAGAAGGATGCACTAGGTAAAACCAAATGTTCAACCAAATCTTTTCCGATAAAGATTCAAAACTTAGCTCCACCCAACCTAAGGTCGGCACTAGGAGAACTTCAACTCTTTTCTTAGATAGGGAGGACAACAACCACATATGTTTCCTGTAACACCCCAAAATTTTGCTTTTCTTAAATTCATGTGTGATTTGGCACTTTGGTGAATTTTTGGAATTTTCTGGAATTTATTTGGATTTATTTGGAATTTATTTGAATTTATTCCATTTTGAAATAATTAAAGAATTAAACTTTGCAAATAAAATTTTGTTGGAAATATTTTATTTGAGTCCAAAATGATCCAAAGTATTTTCCAGAATTTTCCTGGAATTTTTCTGAGTCTTTTGATATTTTTAATGAATTAAATGAATTTCTGGGAATTATTTTAAATATTAAATCGCTGGAAAATCAAGTCGGGTCAAGTACTGTTCATCCGACCGGACCCGAGTCCGAGTCCGACTCGAGTCCGACCCGAGCCAAGTGACTTGACCGAACCCTATTCGATCCCGACCGTTGGATCGAGATCCAACGGTCCAGATTAGATCGCACCGGTTGGCCGAAGTCCGGCCGGATCCGACCGCGCCAGCGATCGTGGCCGTTGATCGCGCCACGTGGGATTCCTCCGTCGTCGTCTCCGCCCGAAGTCCGAGCCGGACTCACGCCGCCGCCCGCCGTGAGGATTTAGGTTTCCGCTTTTCGCGCGAAGCCGAGGCTATTTAATGCCCGGATCACACCGAGGATCACCTTGACCTTGCGCAGCCGCGTTCTAGCTGCCGCCGCCGCAGCGTTCCCTAACGCGCCCGCAATCGCTCGCCGGAGTTGTAGCACTCCTCCGCCGCGGTTTTTGCTTCGATCCGCCGCCGTCCGCCGTCCCCCGCCGCCGTTGACCCTAGATCCGGACTCACCGCGATGAGACGCACCCGAAGGACCTCTCACCCCACCGAGGAGCCCGCAACGCCGTTGCGTGTCGCCGTCCCGGCTCCGGCCAGTAGCTCCGCGCCGCGCCATCGCCGTTGCTCGAAAGCTTCTCGGCCGTCCGATCAAGATCCAACGCCCCAGATTGCGCCACGTCATCTCACGGTGAGATTCCGCCCAAAACCACTAGATCCAATCTTGACCGTCCGATCTAGATTCAACGGTCGAGATCACACGCGTGACCCCAAACGCGTGAGAGCCAGATCGAATCTGGGCCGTTGATTTTCAAATCGACGGCCGAGATTGCGCCACGCGTCCGGGAAGGCTAACCGCCGCGGTCGGCCGCCCACGCGTGCGTGTAGGACGCCGACACGCTGGGCCGCATGTCGGCCCGGCCACCACATCGCACCATGACGTCACGCTGACGTCATGGCGGGCCCGCATGTCGGGCCGATCGTCTCGGCCGAGCGCCGACGCCAAGAATGACGTCACAGTGGGTCCCACTGCCGCACTGCGGGTGAGCCGAGCGCCGACGCCGAAGCGACGCTACCCGAGGCGACTCCACTCGCCGGGCCTTCACGAGGAGCCGTGGACCGAGTCCACGGTAGACCCGAGCCGAGCGTGGACCAAGTCCATGGACCGGCTGACGTCAGCCGCCCAATCAAAGGCTGACACGTGTCCAGGCTGACGCAATAAATAATTTCCGAAAAATAAAATGATTTATTAATTCGAAATAATGGTTTCAGATTTTGATTCAAACTTCAAACGCTTATAACTTTTGCGTTTCAACTCCGATTTGAGTGATTCAAATTTCTAAATTTGTATAAAATTGAGATCTACCTAATTATGAATTTTATTTAATTTTTGGACTAAAGTTTTTCTCTGTAAAATTATTTAATTGGCTATTTAGACTTCAAAATGCTATAACTTTTGCATTTTAACTCCGAATTTGACGATTCCAGTTTCCAAAAATTCATAAATTATGTTCTCTCTGTTTATGGATTTTATTTGGAGTTTTGGGGTGCTTTTGCCTATTGTTTATTTGTGTATTGCTATTTGCACGCTTTACGAGTAGACGTTGAAGTGCCGGAAGGATTCGAAGGAGAAGTATTGACTCAGGATCCAACTCAAGACCAAGAACAAGTACTTTTTGAAGGCAAGTTGTGCTTTAACCATGTTGATCCTATTTTGAAATCTATTTTTATTTAACCTATTGCATGCTAGTTCAATTAGAAAAGTACTTTATTTAAATATGGGGGTTAGATAAATACCAATTTTCTGTATGACACCTTGATTATTTAAATATGTGCCATGACCCTTGTCACCCTAGTTGTGGATTACTAGTTGGACATTATTAAATTGCCAACATGGGTTTTAGACCGTTGTAGTATACTGCTTAGGCCTGCTACGTGCTCATGACATGATTTTGGACAATCAAATGTTAATATTGACTTAATGATATATTGAACCTGTTTTGGAAAGGTATCATGTGATGTTGATGGCACGTGGTGCATGGTAATCAACTGGGGTTTGATAAATAGTTTTCGACCGGGGCATGTGGCAAGAATGATCAGGTGGGCCAGTTGTGGCACTAGGGATGTTGATTTGGTTCTTCGGGTAGTCTTGCCCTGGTCACCCTAAGGACTTCACCTTGCAAGCCTTTGAACTGGGTCTAACGTGCAACCACATGTCTGTAATGGGACGGACCTAGTTGACTAAGTTGCTAATAACGTACCTGTGGGACCTTAGGAGGTCAACTACACCCTTTGTGTAAGTTGTACGGGGGAGCGTACCGGGGCTGAGGCCAGGTACCCATCTAACGGTTGATTGGCCTAAACTTCGCCTTAGCTAAGGGAAGGGTTAGTGTGCAATAACCGGGGAGGACCACTTGTATTGTTAGAAGTTTCCGAAAGACTTTGTTACGGGAACTCGCCTTTGTGGTGTTTGACTGTATCTTGTGGGTAAAGTGCATAACCTCTGCAGAGTGTACAATCTATTCGAATAGCCGTGTCCGCGGTATTGGACATCGCTCGGGAATTACAGTCAAGGGTTAGATTTTCTCAAAAATAACTTGGATTTGAAAGGTTGGGTTTGGTTAAATAATGATGTTGATGGAAATGTGGATTAGGATGGGAAAGATGTTATTAAACTCCTTGAAAAGTTAATTACGCTATACTTGTTTCTACTGCTTTCGAATCTACTTATGATACTTGTTAAATGATGTTTACTGCAAATATACCTTGAGCTATTCCTTTGTATCAAGCCATGCATGTAGTATATTAGCTTGCATTCTGTGCATGACTTGCTGAGTACCAAGTACTCACCCTTGCCACAATACAACACCAGTTGAAGAGGAGACTACACCAGCTTTGGAGGAGGAGCTCCAAGAGGAACCGTCTACTTAGGGAGCGAGCCCAGTCAGTTGCCTGTGGTATACTGGATGGCGCCACGAAGTTATTTGATTTTCCGCTGCTATTATTTCTCTCTTAATAAGTTTCGCCTTGCGAGGCGTATATTTGTAACTTGGCCATAAGGTCAAGCGACCAGTTTGGTTTTTAAATAAAGTACTTTATTGGTATCGAATGGTATGATTGTGATATTTACCGATGTTAAGACTGTGTGCACTAGCGCGTTCCTAGACTAGTGCTGAATACACAGAGGGTCTGGATTTGCAAATTCGGGGTCCCGACATTTCCTCCCCAAGACAATCCACAATAACCAGCAAAACCGGGTGTCAAAGCAAAAATTATGACCAACAGATGCGCCACTCAAAACTCTTCTTCTTCATCTTCAACCAAGGAAGACAAAACCACAAACCGCCTACGGAACAATCCGCGAAAATCCAATACCAAACACTTTTCTTTTGATTTCAGTCAACTCAAGCCAACAAAACCAACCAAAACCGACCATTAGAACGGTAAAGAGCATATGAAGGAATCCACCACCAAACTCTTCTATTTGACTCTAGTCAACTACCCGATCTACGAAAGAAAGTGTAGGCACTCTTCTCCTACAGGGGTTAATAGTTCTTCGGTGATGGCGCTAACCGGCCACACCGTCAAACCTCACCCTTACTATGAATAAAGAGAGGTGGCCGAAACCCTTCGGCACCACAACCCCAATTTATCACAATACCAAGAACAATACAATCAAATCTCTCAATAACATGGCAACATACATTACCAACTTTAGCATTCAACATCAAAGCTTAAATACAACATTTAAGCATCAGCAACGATACCCATACCCTTTTCCTACTGTGCATCCATATGTGTCAAATTTTAGATTAGTTATACCACTTTTGCAAGTTTTAATGTTGCTATCCTATTACAAAATTTTAGTTAAAACCTAAGCCATGTTTCTAAGTTATTCCACATCACATTTTAGTTGTACCCTATAGCATGACACTAAAAAAATATACATTCCAGGGACCTACAAAGCTCACGATACTAATCAGAACACCTCGGCATTTAATATGCCCGAATGCTACCAAACATAGACTAAGAAACCTCTAAATACCACAATTACAAGTAAATTACAGTAAAGGAGCAAATGTTAATACCGAAAATTTCGGCAGCATCTCCTTTGTTTTTCCATGGATTGAGCAACAACAATCTTCATATATCAAGATAGCATAAAGAACGATAGTAATAACTTGAGAAAACAGGAATTTCAGCCATCATACATTTAAGGATATAAGCCTATTCGTCTCATGTCAAATATGGACTAATCATTTACTCATGGCAACCAAAAAAGCATCAACACCACAGTTTAGTTCAGTGAATTAACCATCACAATTAAAGGAAGGAACATATCATTGTTTATATGTGTGAAGCTAAGTGATGACGTGTGACTAGCTCCCTTTCCCGCATGCCGGTTTCATGGTACCTAAGAAAAACACATAAACACAAGCGTGAGTTCATCACTCAGCAAGTATATTGCAATGGAACAAGAAAATACATTCCAATACCTTCATCACCACTTTTCACATACGACATCATACACATCTCATATTCATAGTGTAAGCATATCATTGACATCGTCATATATCATCATCATTTAACATCCTCATATAATGCAATGCAATGCGATGCACATATCTCCTGGAAATTCATACCGGTATGGTTGAGTACACACCCGTCGGTGTGCACCCTCTCCCCCCTTCCATCCCGAAGATAGAGGGTGCCTACTCCTCGCTTCCATACACCGCGGTGGATGGAATCACGATGTAGGACTTACTCATTGGCTCTCCAGAATAGTCATAACTTTCTCACCAACCTTCCCCAGACTAGTTATGACTTTCTCACCGCCCGGGCCATATATCATGCCATGTATGCAAATATGCCAACATCATAAATAACTTTGTACATTAACACATGGCATCATAACATAATAAGCATATTCATCATATCAATGGCAAACATTAAAGCATGGCATGTGAACATATCATATATTCAATTTCAACTCAACAAAACTAGCAAACTACAACCCGCTACCCATTCCAATATACTTGCCTCAACCACGGGCGACGGATTGGCGAGACGTAGAGGGCACCCCCGGGGTCACAACACCTGCACATAGGCACCACACACTCACAATCATGTCCACAAAACAGTACGCAAACCCTCTTCTACCCCGACATCGCAAACTACTCGCAAAACCCAAAAACAGAGGTTCTGTCCCATCGGGACAGCAGCCTTCCAAAAGGCATAACTCGGGTTCTAAGACTCCGAATAGAATAAACGAGTACATCCTCGCGTAGCTTAGGAAATTTCCAAACTTTTTCTAAGTATATGGAAAAGCTGATTCGGACTCTAAGGTGGTTTAATCTACAGAATACCGTGATCTGTTCCAATCACATCACAGTTTTTAACATGTTCGGTAAAACGAGCATAACTTTCAAACGGCTGGACAGAATTGGACGTTCTTTATACCCACTGAAAGGTATTGAAATTACCTACAACTTCTTTAACAGGCAGCCAACCAAATTCCGAATCTAAAATAGCGAAAACCCAAACCCTAGATCGACTGCTCAATCTGCCCGAAATAGAGAACGTGGCAACTCTAGTTTTCTCCCAAATCTACCCATGGACAGCACCTCCACTTGATCTAAAAACATGAAATTGACCTCTAGAATAGAACCTAGACCCAACCCATAGATCACCCATGCCATACCTTTGCCCAACGAACGAAAACCCAACGGATCTCCTCCCGGTTCACGCGATCTCCTTCCTTGCTTCCAAATCCACTGGATCTCCTCGTCGTGGAGCGCTCCAATGGATGGATCTATGGGGTGGTGAGGTGGAGAACTCCCCTAGGGGCAGCAAGGGAGGTGGAGAGGGGAGGAGAGGGGTGGTGGCGCCATGGGGGAAGATGGAGAGGAAGGGGAAGGGTGGAGGCGCATGGGGGGGCTAGGGGGTGGCGGCTAGGGTTGGGAAAGGGAGTGGGGGGCGCACCAAGGGGTGGGGGCCAGATTTGGCTGCCCAAAAGTCCCCCCCCCTTGGGCCCAAACCCTTCCACCGGAGGCCCAACTCAACCCCCAAGGCCCAAAGTCCCCTGGAGAGGCCCAAACACCCGAAAACGGCCCAAAAACACGCTATAAATGGCATAACGTAAAGTTTTAACCTCTATTTTCACATTTTATAAAGTTTTTGACCTCAACATTCACATTTTATAAGATACGACACTCCGTGGTGTCACAAGTACTATTTTGTGGCTTATTTTCATTGATCTAGGGTTCCATGGGGGGTTGGTAGGTTGTGATTAGGGGTGTTTAGGGGATGTTTGTTGGTGGTAGGGTTAGGGGAAAATGTTGATCAAGTGTTTTGAGGCGCGTGATGTTTACTGTGTGTTGAGATAGATTAGCCCCTCTGTTTGAATGTGATTTAGAAAATTTTAGATGCATTTTCTGGGGACCCAGCAGTTGTAAAAGTTGTACATAATCAAATTACCTTTCAATACAGACCAAAATCATGTAATTTCATTGAGCCAGTTAAAAGTTATGACCATATTACTGAAATCTGTCCAGAACCGATCGCTGCTGGCAGCACCCGTAGAAATTGGCATATTAGAGGAATTTAGAAGCTGAGTTGGATTTTCTTAATACTTAAAAAAGTTGGAAAATTTCCTGTAGATCATGAAAATGTATTTGTTTACTTGATTTGGAGTTGTAGAACTCAAGTTATGATCGTTTGAAGTCTGCTGTCTCCGTTGGGCAGAATGCTGATTTTTAGTGTTTTGGAATGGGTCGTGGGATCGATGTCGTTTTATGTTTTGTGCTTGTTTTGTTGGAATGCTTTTGAGTGGAATGCATCTATTTTTTAGGTGGTGTGAACCCAAGAGTGGCATCAACCTCGTGCCACACCGTTTCATGACGTTAAAGGCAAGTGTAATGTGATGTGGGTTGCTTGGTAGCGTAATGGTTACATTTTGTTATGACTGACCCGCATGATGAAATGATATGATGTATTACCATGTTCTTACTTTTGAATTTGATTAGACTAATATGAATGGTAATGCAGGGATGTGAGAATTGGCTGAGGTTTATGTATTTGGTTATGGCTATGCAGATGTTAGAAATGAATATAGTTTGTAATTTATTTGTGTCAATTGCGTTTGTGCATTCATAATGGAAGAGGCAACCTATGCTGATGTGGGCCTCTATGCTCACACATAGTGAGCAAGAAAGTCCTACCCCGTAGTCTCATCCATAGGGATGGATGGGAGCGAGATAGTAAGAGTAGCCCCCTCCACGGGATGGAAGGAAATGAGAGCGTGCACACCGATGGGTGTGCACTCGGCAAAACCGGTATGTGCTAAGAAAGGTGAATTTCATGAGCATGTCTGATGCATTGTATGAATGAAGAAACGCAAATGATGATTTAATGTGTTCTTTTCCTCGTATGGTTAAAAGTCTTGTTGTATGTATACATAATACATGTATGTATTTTGTTTTTATGTCGCATTACACTTTGCGGAGTTTTGAACTCACGCTTGTTTGTTTAATATTTTTTTAGGTATCTTGAGATCGGCATTTGGTAAAGGGGCATTAGCGTCTTCACCTCACCTAACATCGCACAACTAGACAATTGCATAACTGAACCTTCTTGTAATAGTTTATTTTAATGATCTATGTCATTGATTATGCCTCGTTCATTACTATTGGTTAAATGTTTACCTTGTAAACGTTCATGTGTCACGCGGCCTACCTTTAGCCAATGGATTGCAGGGAAGCTAGCTGAGCGGTGGGCGCTACTCCACGGCATGAACAAAGTGAGGTATAGACGAAACATTAGTTCATGGTAAATATCGCAGTGTTTGTGTTAATTCCCATTCAAGCTAACATAAATCATTGTAGGTACAACATCATGACCATGAACATAGAGGAAGTTTTCAATAACGTACTGAAGGGTGTCTGCGCCCTTCCGTTGTGTTCAATCATTGAGCTCACCTTCTACTCGGCGGCTAATTACTTCCATGATCATGGGAACATGGCCGAGGCATGTGCCACTATGTACGTACCAAGAGTGGAGAAGATTCTTGAATCGAGAAGGAAGAAGGCGCACTTCCATCGTACAAGGATTTATGACTTAGGCACAAATAAATTCAAGGTCATGTGCAAGTGCAAATATCCATCTAGGTATCTCGCAGGAGACACTGTGCAACAATGCTAGCTGGGGCGGAGAAGGTTATGTGCACATGTAACAAGCCGAAGCTACAGCATCCCGTGCTCCCATGTCTTGGCCGCATGTTGCGACATGGGTGGGAACGATGCATCACAGTTCATCTCATCATACTACATCGTGCATGCTTTGAAGAACACTTGGCATCCAAAGATGAGTTCATTCACAATTAGAGTGAACTACAAGCTGCTGGAAGGCCCCACCTGGAAACCATACCCCATGAGCAGACGCACACAGCATGGAAAGCCAAGGGGCACCAGATTGCAAGGTGACATGGATGCAGCTGATGCGGTAGATGGTTTGTGAAATTGCAAATTATGCAAACAACCTGGACATGACCGTAGAAGGTGCCCCAATCAACCCAATAATTAGTAGTGCGTACTTTCATATTGTGTACTTAGTAGTGTGTACTTTCATATTATAGCCAGCACGCATGTAATTTTGATGTATGAAATGCACTTGTCATGTCTTGCTCGTTATGCCCCTTAGTACATACATTGAGATAATCAACTTGGCATGTATTCCTTGTACTGCGCGTTGACATTACAGGCAATGATGAGCATTGTACTTCCAGAGCTACTCTGTGAGTCGGTTGATGCAAAACACCGTAAGAGGGCAATTTATTCAGGAACTGGTGTATGACAAATTGTATATTACATGTCATGAAATATTTGCGATGCCACTAACCACAATTTGGTTCACGTTTCAGTTGCCCCCTCTGTGTTGCAGGTCGTTGCACAAAATAAAAAGGTTGGACTTCCGTTTCCATATTCCACTCGTCAGTGCGGTCTACAACCGTTCGCGCTTCTCATGGACGGGGCTATGATGGAAGAAGGCATGACCACACCGATGCCGGCCCTCGATCGTGCACTTCTTACTAGTCTGGTCGATCGATGGAGACCGAAGATGCACACCTTTCACTTCCCATTAGGTGAGATATCCATCACTTTAAAGGACATAGCCATGCTCACTGGTCTACCCATTAGGGGACAACCTGTGGTTCTAACCCGGCCCAGAAGAGGCTAGTGGTAGCAGTACATGACGGCCAGGTAATTCGTGTATTTCTTATGTGATGTTCAAACTGATAACAATACGATGTATTTGCTTAACCTGGAGTACCTACAAGTTTGGGGTGCCCTACACATAGAAGGATACTAGAGTGCCGATGACTTGGCTACAAACATTGGAAGAGTACCAACCATGCCCAGAGCATGCAAACGGAGCTATCGTACAGCAGCATTACAAAGTTTACCTATGTTACTTGCTAGGTGGTGTGATGTTCACGACCACGACCAGCGACATCATCTTCCCGCACATAATTTGGATAGCTCGTGAGTTGGTCGCAAAACCCTGAGGTGATCATGGCATACAGCTAGGCATCTGCGGTCCTTGCTAACATATATCGTGGGTTGTGCGGTCCCTACTGGATGTGTATAACTCCTGTAGATGTGAAGTTGGGAGTACCTTTCAATATCTCGGCCCATAGTCACTAGAAGGTACTACCTTATCGTCATCGATGATGACATGCCAAAGGCCACTCGCCCTACAATGGGGCATCGTTGGATGCACGCACATCTTAGATGGTCGTTGCTAGGTGACCACGCGAGCTACAAACGTGTTATCACTGATATGGACCTACTAACCGCTGACCATGAGACATGGGATTTATGGACTATGCAACGAGCGGCAGAAATTGCGATGAACAGACGCATCTCTTCTTGTTTCTTGGTGGACATGCCATTATGGATGACTACATGCTTCGTCGTGTTCATGAATGCGGTCGAGGTCTATTCACCCGAACGTATGCAACAATAGTTCAGGTGGTGACATCTAATCCCAGTTCCACCACCGTGAGATGCTAGGAGGTCGCACGGGTATGTATTTCATTGTTTTCAATCTTGTCATCTTTGTTCAAAATTTTCCATTCTAATGTCTTAACCATAACAGAGAAGCGCTAAAGGCATTAAGGGAGCTATCAACTGGACCCTCGTGAATGATACGCACATCATGCGATGGGTCAAGTCAGCATTGCAGGAGGTTATCATTCCCGTTGGCCCATACGACCCCTTCGAGTACGATGAATACCTTACATGGTACCGTGCTCGCATGCGTGCCATGTTATTAAGCTAGGAGGTTGAACCACACGCCATGACGTACCCAAAGGATCGATCGCGTCATCTCCATATTTTGGTATTCCCATCATACTACTAATATTTATTGTAAATTTTGTATCCCAATTCCTAATACAGACATACTGCAATGCAGACCCAAGAGTCATTGGACCTATTTACCCAGGCAGATCAAATGGTGGCCCAACCTCCGGGGACCTCTACCTCGATGTCGATAACCAATCAGATGAGACGGTACATCACGTCTAAGGGTCCAGATTATTCTTGACAATCCGTGGTCTTGGAGGCTCTGCACAACGTCCCCCACGCAACTACGACTCACCTAGCATGGACCTAGCTCATACCTCACACGCCAGGTGGTCTGTCAGTGTCCGTCCCTCTAGTGCCGAACAACAAGATGCCCTAAGACCTGCGTCCACGTCCCATGCAAGAAGCCAGTCATCGCACCATCATTCATTCCCCCATGTTGAAGTCCCAATTGAAGCGTGGCCACAATGGGATGACAGACCTCGTACAAGTGAAGCATGGCCATAATAGGATGACAAACCTGGTACGTTCGCTCCACCGCTTCCACCGGAAGTGCCACATTTCGCACACTCCTACGGGACGAACGACAGTCGTACATAGCAGTGGAGTGAACCCGAGTCTTTCGACTTTGACTTCATGTCGGCACCTACCTTTACTGCTCTACTAGGCAGGCAGGCGGGCCCCTCGCAATCCGTGGCTAACATACTGCACACAGCTCCCCTACATACGGACGATCCAAGTGCATGGTACAACCGTATCCACCATAGTGGAGAACAATACACCTTTCCATTGGATGTACCACCCGAAGAGGAAGATTTGGACATCCCGCTAGGTACGAGTAGGCATGGGCCATCGCAGGACGCAGGATGAAGGGCCACACAACCCCCAGATGCCTACACTCAGAGGACTTCATGAGAAGACAAGGTGGACGGCACTAGCGGGGCCACTAATTGTACCTACTAGTGATGTAAAATCACTTACGTGCTATCCATTTTCCATATTGCAGAATGTGTTGTCAACATTTTGTAACGCTGCCCGTGTTGTCTAATCTATTCAGATCTATATGTGTTGTCTACTTTACTAAACACTGCATGTGCTATCAAATCGCATAGCGAATCCAATGCCGCGCAATAATATTAATGAAATCTCCACTTATCGCCTCTTTCTTACTTCATACCTTTGCTAAATTTTTTGTTATTATCTTTGAATTATTTTTAAAACTGTGGTCTAATGAGAGCTATTTTGCCAGATGAAGAGGACGCATACCTATGGAGAGCGAGAGGGAGTCTATGCTGCTGAGTTGTGGAGGATGCTCCAGGTGTTGGGAGGATTTGACAGGCCGATCTACAGTGCCAACACTTGGATAGTCAACGAAAGAGCTCGGGGCATGGTTACCAAGGTCACCATCTACGCCTAGGAGAACACGAGGGCTAGCCGTACAACCAACATAACTGTGAGGAGAGCTACCTTCGAGGCCAGTATCCAGGAGTCCGCTCGCCTTGCACTGCAGAGGATAGGCCACGACTACGCGGAAGAACTAAGAGAGATAGTGTTCTGGCTTCATCCCTAGGACGGAGGTGCCACTAGTGCCCCGGTCGACTTGGAGAGAGATGTTGTCATCGTGCACCTTGCCAGGTTTGCAGCCGCACAGGAGGAGGTGATGGATCGCACGGTCCAAGAGCTGCAGGAGGCATACAGTGCCTTGGGGGCCACAGAGTTGAGGCTACAGGAGACCAAAGCTCTAGTTGCGCAGAGGATTGGAGAGCTCGAGGAGGCCCTATACATCAAGGAGCAGGAGGCTGAACTGGAGTTGGACGAGGAGGAACCCGAGGAGGTATAACCTGAGCTAGAGCCGGAGGCTAAGCCAGAGCCTAAGGAGCACGGTTCCTCGACCATAGTAGTCAGAGGCCACGGAGATCAGTTCGCACCAATGCAAGAGCACTCGCCAGTGTACGCCCCAAGAGAGCCACACCTGGGTTGGCTCCATGAGTGATAAGTCTAGCGTAGTACTAAGACTCAAGTGTGTGAGTTGCGTCCTGTGAGTTTTGGATTGGGATCAACCATACTAAGTTATTAATAAAGTTAGCATTTGTGATCAACCATACTAAGTTATTAATAAAGTTGTTTGGATTGGGAGTTAGTAGGACGGAGGGCCACTTAGCATGTAAAATCACTTCATGTGGATCTACCTCTCGTGTAATTATTAATTGTACCTACTAGTGACGCAAAATCACTTATGTGCCATCCATTTTCCATATTGTAGATTGTGTTGCGAAAATTTTGTAACGTTGCCCGTGTTGTCTAATCTATTCAGAGATGTATGTGTTGTCTACTTTAGTCCTCCATCAGAGGCATGTACCTATGTTGTATCCCAGTTTTATGATTTCCTTTTGTATCTTAGGTGTTGTTCACATGCCATGCTATTGGAAAATTTTCGTATTTGATACAAGATTTGACCTGTATTCATAAAATGATACAACACTTTCATGTATTTACAGAAAAACCAATCATACCCGGAATTTGAAATTCCGGCTTATAGTCTACAAGGGGTAGCGTTGGATATCGCATGATAAATTTTCTTTTTTAATGAAAATTATGGAATTATAAATAAATTTATGTACATGTGATAATCATGAAGTTGCACAAATGTACAAAAATGAGAGAAGATAGATGACGCATATGAAACCGTTGCATTGCATGACATAGAAAAAGAAGTAAACATACGTGACGCATACAGCATGAACTAGTTCACAATTGCAGCCAAAAGTATCACAAGGATAACTACATACATAAGCTTCTCTAACCACTTGATATGATCTGAAATGCGCTCCACCTTAAACATCAGCATGTTAAGTCTCAGCTCGAGCACAGGGTCCATCCTCTGCTCTAGCCCGGGCTGCATCCTCTATGGTACTATGCTACTAGGATGCTCCATCAATGTATTCATTGTGTCTACCCACTAAAAATATTGGCATCTTGCAGCCTACGTGATGATGTGAATATGGTTTAAGACTGTGGAAAGAAAGAAGATCTCACAAGAAATAGACAACACGAACAAGAGAATAGTCATCAAAAGCTGAAGAAATCGAACTATATTTTCACTTACAGAGAAAAAAGGGCATTTGTAAAACACCCGACCGTTATTTTTCGAGGGGTTGGCATAGAACACATTAGCTTACACATGTATCGGGACCCGAATTTGCAAATCCGAACCCTCTATGTATTCAGCACTAGTACAGGATCATGCTAGTGTACACAGTCTCACAATCGGTACATATCACAATCATACTCAATGAATAGTAAAGTACTTTATTAAAATAACCAAACTGGTTGCTCGACCTTATGGTCAAGTTACAAGAGTACACCTTGCAGGGCGAAAACTTATTAAAACTAAATAACTACAACAGAAATCAAATCAACGACGTGGCGCCATCCAGTATACCACAGGCAACTGACTGGGCTCGCTCCCCTAGTTCATCGGCTCCTCCTGGAACTCCTCCAAAGCGGGTGTTGCTTCTTCTTCAACTGATGTTGTATTGTTGCAAGGGGTGAGTACTTGGTACTCAGCAAGTCATGCACAGAATGCAAAGCTAATATTCTACATGCATGGCTTAGTACAAAGGATAGGCTCATGGTTCATTTGGAGTAAAACAGCATTCATAAATACCATAATAGATTGCAAATCAGTAAAACAATAATACAGATAATAACTTTCACAAACATTTCACAAGTAATGTACCTCCCAAATCTATGTCAAATTCTCAGTTCCAATCCAACCATTTTCCAAACCAAGTTGTTTTCATAAAAGTCTAATGCTTGACTGTAATCCCCGAGTAGTGTCCAATACCGCGGACTCGGCTATTCGAATAGATTTTACACTCTACAGAGGTTATGCACTTTACCCACAAGATACAGTCAAACACCGCAAGGGCGAGCGACCGTAACAAAGTCTTTCGGAAACCGCTAGCTATACAAGTGAACCTCCCTAGTTGCCATACACCATCCCTTCCCCCAGCAGAGGCGAAGTATGGGACCGACATACCGTTGGACGGGTACCATGCCGTAGCACCTGGTACGCTCCCCCTTCAACTACACAAAAGGTGTAGTTGACACCCCGAGGTACCACATGCAAGTCATTAGTAACTTACACAACTAGGTCCGTCCCATTCCAGACATGTGGTTGAATTTTTGACCCAGTTCAAAGGCTTGCAAGGTTAAGTCCTTAGGGTGACCAAGGCAACACTACCCGAAGAACCAAAACGACTTCCCCGGTGCCACTCATGGCCCACCCGATCATTCTTGCCACTTGCCCCGGTCTAAATCTATTTATCAAACCCAGTTGATTACCATGCACCACGTGCCATCATCAACATCACAACACATGATACTTCTCAAAAACAGGTTCAATATCTCATTAAGTCAATATTAACATTTGATTGTCCAAAATCATGTCATGTGTACGTAGCAGGTCTAAGCAATATACTACAACGGTCTAAATACCCAATGTTGGCAATTTAATAATGACTAACTAATATGATCCCCCAAATAGGGTGACAAGGGTTCATGGCACATAATTAAATAGTCAAGGTGTCATACTGCAATTTGGTATTTATCTAATTCCCAGAAATAATTAAAACAATTTCTAATTAAACTAGCATGCAATAATTTAAATCAAACTAATTTTCAAAAATAGGAGCAATATGATCAAAGCATAACTTGCCTTCAAAAAGTACTTGTTCTTGGTCTTGAGCTGGCTCCTAGGTCAAAACTTCACCTTCGAAGCCTTCGGGTACTTCAACGTCTACTCGTAACGCGTGCAAATAGCAATAAATAATCAAACAGTAGACAAAAAGTGTCCAAAAATTCAAATAAAATTCATAAACAGAAAGAGCACAATTTTATAAATTTTTAGAAATTTGAATCGTCCAAATTGGAGTTAAAATGCAACAGTTATAACCGTTTAAAGTTTGAAAAAATAAGTAAATAAACATAAACAGAGAAAAACTCATGTCCAAAAATTAAATAAAATTCACCATTAAGTAGAGCTCAATTTTATAAAAATTTAGAAATTGCAATCACCCGAATCGGAGTTAAAACACAAAAGTTATAAGCGTTTGAAGTTTGAAAAATCAAATAAAAGAATAAACCGAATTAATTCATTTATTTTTCTATTGAAAAATCCGATTATGACGTTAGCGTGGAAATTGAGTTTCCACCGAATTATTTTTCTATTGAAAAATTGAATTATGACGTCACGCTTGCGTCATCCGGTCCATGGACTCGGTTCACGGTTCAGTTTCGGTCCACTGTGGACCCAGTCCACGGGTACATGTCTCACTGACAGTGAGACCCCTCGGATGACATCATTGCTGACGTCATCGCGCTCGGCCTAACGGCTCTGACATGCAGGCCCCACCGTGCGCTCTGCCGAACAACTCTGACATGCGGGCCCCACCGTGTAGCGGTCACGATCGGCCCGACATCGCGGGCCGTGGCGTCACGCAGCGTTACGTCGGCCGGCCGCGCCCGCGTGGACCGCATCGGTTCGGCTACTAGACACATGGCACGATCTGGGCCGTTGGTTCGAATTCCAACGGTCCAGATCGGATCTAACTCCACGCGTTTGGATTGAACGCGCGGTTGATCCGGTCCGTTCGATTCGAAACAGAAGGCCATGATTGGATCTGAGCCGCGCGACTTCGTGCACCGACGTAGCATGACCCGGCGCTTGACACGTGACGAGATCTACACCGTTCGATCTCGATCGGATGGCTATAGTTCAGCCTAATGCGTCACAACGCTAATCTACGTGGCTTAATCTCTGTCGTAGGACCTAGATCTAACGATTGAGATTGGATCTAGCACGGTGCAGTTTAAAGGCTACATGGCTCAATCCCGTACGTTGGATCCTAATCTAACGGTTTAGATCTAATCTAGTTAAATCACCGAGAGGCTACGTGGACTCACCATGGTCGTTGGATCTGGATCGGACTGTTGAAGTAGCTCGCGGGTGTCGATGGTGGTGGGGCGGCGCGGCTTGACCGGAGTCAGGGAAGATGACCTCAGCTACGGCGTTTGCGGGCTTCTCCGACGACGCGGAAGGGCTCCACGGGTGCAGCTTGACGTCGCGGTCTCGGATCTGAGCTCAAGCACGACGGGGAACGGCGGTTCGCGACGGAGGAACACCAAAACCCGAACCCAACCCTAAACCAACTTCGATGAGAAATTGCGGTGGCTAGGGCGCGGTTCGAGCAACAAGGAGGGGCAATAGGCGCGCACGCAAACGGAGAAAACGGCGCCAGGGTCAAGGTCGTAAATACCGCCTCGACGTGCGTGAAATCCGCGAAACCCTAACGAACTCGGGGCGGCGCGGCGGCGCAGTTCGTACTGGACTCGGCGAGGACGAAGCAATCTAGGCTGTCCACGTGTCCCGATCAACGGCCAAGATCGCCCGGGCGCGAACGGATCCGGACCGGATCCGGTCGAGGCGACGTGGCTCAATCCTTACCGTTGGATCTTGATCCAACGGTCGCACGCGAATAGGGTTTGGCTCGAACGTGGTTCGGTCGGACTCAAGTCAAACTCGAGTCTGACTCGGGTCCGGTTCGGTCGGAGGAACAGTGAAACCCACTAGGGTTTTCCAGCGATTAAATAATTAAATTAATTTCTAAAAATTCAAATAATTCAAGAAAAATAGCAAAAAAATCAAAAAAATCAAAAAAATTCCAGAAAAATTCTGGAAAATACTTTGAGACATTTTGAACTCAAATAAAATATTTACAACAAATTTTTATTTAAAACTTTTAATTAATTAATTATCTCAAAAAGGAATAAATTCTAATTAAATCCAAATGAATCCAAATAAATCCCAGAAAATTCCAAAAATTCTCAAAAATGCCAAATATCATTTAATTTCATGAAAAGCAAAAATTGGGGTGTTACAACATGGCAGTTAGGGCAATCAACCCCCCCCCCTTGCATGGCAAGCGCAAGAGGCCTCCGATTCGCTGAGCTCCATGTTTGAGACATGGTCTTCACACAAGCGGCGAACGCTGAAGTGGGATGAGGAAGAAGATGATATGACAAAGAGGAGGAAGAGGTTATGAAATGCTTGACATTTCAGTGTGGAATTGTAACACCCTGGCACCGCACGTGCCCTGAATGTTGTACCCTCAAACATCAACTAGCACAAGACGCTAGAATAAATTAGCAAAGCAAGCTAACATACTAGTAAGTTGCTGAATTTACTAAAAAATTTGGCAACACCTCCTCTAAAACTAGGACATCCACTTAGCAGACAAAGGACAGCATTTAATATAACAACAACATAAGCAATTTAAGATAACCAACCAAGCACAAACATGGGTCATGGTATCAACTAACCGTCATGACCCAACTAAGCACAAACAACTACCACAAATTAAATACAAAACATGAATTCATTAAGATTAGAAGAGACAAGTTAATGTGAAACTATGGTGATTCAAAATGTGTTCGTGCCACTACTCCCTTCCATGCATGTCGGCTTCTTGGTACCTACAAACAATAAATAAGCAAGTGTGAGTCGAAGACTCAGCAAGTATATCAAAGGGATAAACATAGCCAAATAGAATTTCTTAAGCAGTAACATACTAGCAACTATTAATTGAATTCGTCAAGTAGAAATAGAAAGAAATGAAACCGGTAATATCATGATCCTTGCTCCTCTTTACTTGAGACCACAATTCAACATCTTAACCCCTTTTTCTTTTTCCACATCACTTAGTAGACTTTCGTTAGCAATGCAATGCAATGAAATGATGAATGCATTCATGCTCATGCACCTTTTCATCAATTATACCAGTATAATGAGTGCACGCCCGTCGACATGCACCCTCTCATTCCCTTCCATCCCGTGGAGGGGCCTACTCTTAATGACTCACTCCCATCCCCCACGATGGATGGGACTATGAGGTAGGACTTCCTAGTGGCGCTCCGGATTAGACATAACTTTCTCACGGACCTCACCGAATTAGTTATGACTTTCTCACCGACCTGGCCTTTGTCTCATGTAGGACATGAATGCAACCGATGCAATTGACATGAATGAAATGCAACATTCATTCATTTCCAAGAATAGCACAGCCATAATTAAATGCATAATGGTGAATGAATTGGATAAATTGCATGTAGCATTGAACTTAGCCTTCACATTATCATAATCAACTTGTAATTATCAATATAGTAAATAGCACAAAGTAACGCATGTCACAAATCCTTCTCGCATTAAATCCACACGATACACTTGCCTTCAACCGTGTGGAGTGGGATGGCGGGAAGTTGAAGCTTCTCCCGACGCTACTCCACCTGAAAAAGACATGCACACTCACTACTTCCACCAATAAGATTCACAACAACATCAAAGACAATCTCTCTACTCTCAACTCTCGAAGCAGCCCCAAAATGAAATCTAAATTTATCCAAACTCTAAGCATGCTACAGACTCCCAAACTTTTAGGTAGCAACTTCCAACTAGCTAAACCTTTGGTTGGTTGCATGGATTTTAGTGTTTTAGATCTCTAAACAACCGCATGAGAGGAACCTACACTACTCTACCACCAAGACCCCGGGAGGCGACCTTAACTCTCCCAAATCGCAGGTACCACCACGAGTACTACCTCAACTAAAGCAATCAACTTGAGCTCTAGTCGACCGCGAGAGAGAAAAACTCACATCTAATCTACGCCCCCGCCGAACAAAATTGTCGAGAGGGGACTTTTAACTCGCCCAACCCGCGGTTACAAGGGCGGTTAAAGTATCAGCTCGCACGATCAAAGCCTCAAACACCTTGACCACATCCTGTTCCGGCATTCCATCGAACACCTTGACTATACTCCCTCTCCAGCATTTCATCAAACACATTGACTACAACCAAACCCTAGATTTCTCATCATGCACAAAACCTTCTCCTAGACAACAATAGTTCATCCACAAGCTAGAACCCAACTCCACTTATCACCAGGGGGAGAGGATGGAGGAGGAGGTGCCAGTTGAGGGAGGGTCGGTGCTGGCCTTGGGGAGGGGCGGAGGCGCGCCGGCCGATTGGGGGTGGAGGAGCGCCAGCCAGGGAGGTGCTCGGCCGACTGGGGGGAAGGCGCGCACCTGCTGGCAAGGGAGAGGAGGGAGGACGGCGTCGGCTGGACCAGGGAGGATGGCAGCCAGTCGGGAGAGAGCCAGGGACGGCACACTGGCTGGGAGCAGGATAGGGCGAGGAGGAGCTGGGGTGGCACCGGGTTTTGGAGGAGGTAGCCGACGGGATGGGGGGAAAGATGGGAGCGTCGGCTGAACCAGGGAGGAGCTGGCCAAACGAATGAGGAGGAAGGAGGAGCAGGGTGTCGGGCAGGACACAGGGGCATTTGAGTGGAGGGAGTGAAGAGAGAGATAGAGGGTAATATTAGGTGAACCAACAATAAAAAGAATACCAGATCTCCCTCCACCTACTCTTTGACTTTCCAAGTCACAAGCAGGACCACCAATCGCGATATTGCAGGAATGTATATGCTGGGCATGCCTCCGTATTTATAGCAAGTTTTCAATGGGAGCGTTTTGTCCAATTGGCTTGAGAAAGCTGCTGCTAATGTGTTGTCAATTCGAGCTTTTTCAACTTGTTTAGCTTTTTGTCATATAAACTTTTTCAGCTTTTTTAGCTTTTTGTCATAGCAGCTTTTTCAGTTTTTTCAGCGTGTTGTCATATCAGCTTTTTCAGCGTGTTGTCATATCAGCTTTTTTTAGTGTGTTGTCATATCATCTTTTTCAACTTTTTTAGCATGTTGTCATATCAGCTTTTTAGCGTGTTGTCTGGTTCGCGCAGAAGATGTAGAAGATGCAGAAGACGCAGAAGAGGATCTAACTGGCAGGGGTGTGATGCCTGGTTCGCGCAAAAGACGAAGAAGAGGATCTAATTGGAGGGGTAGAGGTCCACCCAGTATTGTTGCAGCAGAAAGGTCAAGAGGGCATTCAACCAAAACCGAAGGAGGGCTTGGTCCTAACTTCAGAAATGATGATGACGATGATTTCGTGTCACCTAGACCTCGACATTCAATCAATTTGTGTTAAGATTTAACTATTCAGATTATGCAATAAAAACCCATATGTTCCATGCAGATTTAAATTATATGAATCAAGTTTACTTAATGTCCCTTTTGTGTATTATGAAGAAACTATGCAAACCATGATTCCAAAAATCATGAAATAAATATCACTAAGTATTATGGTTGCGAACAACACAGCATTTGAATAGTTAGGCTCAAGGAACCTTCAATTAAAGTGTTTGTGCCATTAGAATCACTGCATAATCATGTGGATATAGCCACTAGCTTCATCCTATAAAGTTTTAAAACACAAAAAGTTTTACAACACAAAAAGTGCAATGTATCGCACTCGCATTCCAGCCGCGCGAAACGGCGCAAATGGATGACCATAAAATAACATTCCCAAAATTAATTGCATCAACCCACTCACATCTTTGATATATTTGGCACAATTTTGGCCACATCACTAGACTTGCTTTGAATGAGGGTGACAGGTCATGCAGATTTCATAGAGGGTGATAGGTCATGCAGCTTTGATGAGGGTGGTAGGTCGAATAGCTTTGAGCGAGGGTGACATGACAAGTGCTGTAGTTGTGTGGAGAAGCCCCTCACTACCACTATAAAATTGGCTGAGGGATAGACATCCACTACCGCCATACTAGCAATAAACGTCAGCCTAATCTACACAAATTAGGGCACTATGTCATTCTACCGTCGACTCTTCAACAAGCGGAACTTACCCCCCCCCCCCCGAATACCCAGATGCCAGTAGCATTGACGCCCCAGTTCTGCCGGAGTTGCCCCGGTTAAAATGCGACTGCAACCTTCCGGCGAAGATGATGCAATCTACGCATGGAGATACGACCGCCCACGATCACTACTGTTGTGCCCATCGCTATGAGGTAAACCTACCGAAGTCCATACAATACAGGGTAATACTACTATTTCATGCATTCTTCTTTGTTTTTTTAGCACAACGACTAGTGTTGCTTCTTCCAATGGATCGACGAGCCAGAACAACGTGACTATGAATTTGTCTACAACTGCCACGACGCCTACCCCACTTCGCCCGAGAACTTCACCCGGTGGGAGTGGTCACTGGGATATGTCCCCGTTCTAGAGCGACCGGAGTTCAAGGCCGGTGGGCAAGGGATCAACAAATCGGTGAGTTTCATGCGACATGCTCATGCTTCACTCACAAAGTAATAATTCTAAACCAGCTCGTCACATACAGGACTTCAAAAAGAAACTTATGAAATTGCTAAAGTCAAAGGATGAACGTCCTGAAGTGCCGCCTAAAGTTTGCGAACAAGGCCTACACGCAGTGGTTGATACCTGCCACGATGATCTAGCCGACCGGAGATTCTACCGGAGCCCCTTGGCCAAGGATGAATCATGCGGCTACTTCAACTGGGTGAACCCAGAGACATACCACCCACATCTCACCCTTCCCGCATGGGATAACCGGGGGGAGCAACCCTCTTCGTGGTGCTACTACCGCTCGGAAAAGCCAAATCCCGACTATGCCTACGGTGCTATTCAACGACCACAATGGCATACTGCATTGACTGCAGGGCACACTTTCGGTTGTACAAGGACAAGCCCAACTCACACCTCCTGCACCATACGGTGGAGTGTGAGCCAAAACAGAATAGGTGCCTCGGCAAATCTCCTCTAATGGCCAACGCACCAGAAGTGCAAGAGGGTACCTCCTCTCGAAGAGGAAGGGACAAGGGAAAGCAGCCGATCGAGGTCCGCACTACGTAATAAATCCTTGACGGGTTACGCAAACCATCCAAGAAACCAGGCAGTATTAACATAGGGGACACTGGGAATCGGGATGACATGCCTATATGGGAGGGTTGAAATTCACATAAAGACCAAAAAGTTTGGTCTTATACCCCCGAGATGTACGGCATAGGTCACCCAATCGACCAAGGCTGGGAGAACTGCACATCCCTATGGAGTTCTTTCATAAGAAGGATTGAGTGGTGTCCGACAACACATCGCATAACTTACACGGGAATGGTAATATGTAGAAAATGTGGTACATCATTTCCACTGTACTCAGATAGGCGGAACGACCACTTGTTCCACCATGACAAACAGTGCCTTCCTTAGTTTGTTCATCTAGCAATTTCTCTACTACTGTAATGCCATTATAATATAATATATTGCTTATTTCATCATCTGAACTTTCGTTGTATGTGATCTAATATGTGTCCAATAAATAATTTAAGTCGTTCCATTGCAAATATTCGTTTTCAAATATTTCATCATCTGAACCAACGAGACATTTCATGTGCTGACCAAACAGGTGGGTCCTAGTTTCCATTGCATATATTTGTTTTCAAAAATGTCAGAATGAAACAATATATCCTACAAATTTACATTTTATCCCCATAGTATAAACAATCAAAAAATATCATTTCACTCTATTATATTATTTTTAGATTAAATATTTCCTCTTTTTTTCCTCCATACAAAACTAACAATGATTTAAATATATTTTTATTATTACAAAACTAAAAAGAACACAGCGATTTTGGGGTTTTCTAAGTATTACTTACATAACAGTTTCATTCGCATCTGGCTTGTGTGGCTCTTTTAAGTTCTTACTACTTCCATTCTTTCGACTTCAAGAAGCTAAATTTATATATTTTAGTGTTTATAATTTCGAATTCAAGAAGCTAAGATTGTTTGGATTAAGATTTTAGCATGGTTAGTACTTAACCTTTAATACGTTTAGCACAAAAGTTAATTTATAAAGTTTAGGTTCACGGGATGAAGCTAGTGGTTATATCTACATGATTCTACAACGATTTTGGTGACACAAATACTATAGCTAAGGGTTTCTTGGGCCTATCCAATCATATACTACGTTATTCGTAACCATACTATTTAGGGTTATTGCGCTAGTGGGATTCAGATGCAAGGCAAGATGTTAATTAAATATTTTTCTATATTATGGTAGTCCAGATACTATAGAGTGATTCTGAGCCATTCTTCTAAAAATTTGCATTTAGATGAGAGCTACCAAAATGGTTTAAATGTTTCTAAAATCTACGCGATAACGGTTCAGTTTTTGTTTTACGATTGCGGCTGCACCTTAAGATATTATTTAATTATTCTTTAGGCACTATTAGGGGATGTCTCTAAGAGTGTTTTGAAGTTGGTTTCGCTGCATATTATTTCGATTTACTGTATTTTTTCTCATAAAAGGGTATTAAGGCCTTAGGTGGACTAATTCAATTATACATAAACAGAGTGCGAGTCCTAATTAATTTTATACAAAAGTAAGAGCACCATATTCTAATGTCCTAGGAACTAGTTTCAATGCATTCGGATCGAAATTGCGCAAGTTATAACCGTTTAGGCGTTTACATGCGTTGAAATCTAACTATGCTAGCACTTATTACAAAATATGCCAAATTCAAATATTTCTATATACTTGGAAAGCTTATGACCTAAGGATCGCAATCAGGTTGGTTTCATTCCATTTGGAGCTGTTTTGCAAAAATTCACATTATACCATTTCTAGGGCTAAAGCGTAAATTTGAAATCATTTGCTGCACAATAATGAAAACTAAAATATTTTTGCATATTCATAATCTACATGATTTTACACAAATTTAGGAAGTTATCTCATGGAATTTGGAGTTGTCTAGCGAAAATTATTTGCATTTGAATTAGCTTGGGTTGAAAAAATAGGGAAAAAAGCAAAAAAAAAAATGCGCATACCCGGTTTTTGGGAAACCAGGTATGGCTTATTCGGTACCTGGTAAACCAGGTATGCTATACCCGGTTTTTCAAAAACCGGGTATTAAATTTTAAATTCGAAAATACGCGAAATCTGGTTTTCCAGATTCCAAATACGCTATACCCGATTTTTGGATTTCCGGGTATTCAAAACCGGATTTTGAGATTTCAGATATGACTGTTTCTTTGTACATACGCAAAACTAAAACTTGAATCAAATACGAAATTTCCCGTCTGTATATGCATCATGTATGTGACCACGCATGGAAGCACTGCTCTAACAGTAATCTAACCCTTGCACGATAATTTGTCGAGAGGTGCTTCTATGCTCTCCCTCCTAATACAAGTTGCACAAATCTTGAAGTAAACGAAGGGGTAAGTAATCCTCATCTACCATTCATTCATGCTTTAATATTTGTGTAACTTTAAAAAAGAAGAGCATAGAAGCACCTCTCTTGTTTGTCCTCTCTAGTTTTCGTCAACTCCAAACCACCTCTAAAGATGCTGATGTTGACACGCGTAGCTAGAATTAAGAAAGAACTAAACCCCATTTAGTTAATTAATTGCCAACCCACTGAGATAATTAGAATTTAGAAGCATTGATCCAACCGAATCGGTCGTATGTATCCATCAGTATATGACGAGGCATGGCCCCTCCTCTAATGATGCCCCTGCAGGTCATTAGCTTCATCTGATTAAGCAAGGTACTGCTCGTCTTCTAGAGATGGATAAGATTAGCTTTTACACTAAGTAAATTTAATTAATTGTCAATTAGTGGTGATCTTTCTGGGCCCGTGTACACGTGTGTTCCATGCTCTTTTTTTTTTGCACTACCTACTGGGAAGCAGGAAGCCAATGTCAATATTATGTGCATGGGGTTGTCACCCAACTCATGCCACATAATCCATATATAGATTATGAATGTTATTGCTTATCCGCTAGATTGATTTCCAAATCATACTTGGCTTACAGGGTATTCAATTAATTCACTGCGCATGCATGCATGTCTCCTTATTTATTTATGATTTGGTCATGTACTACTATCCAGCAGGGTTCACAAAACCGCGGAAAACCGCTCGAAAACCGCGGTTTTCGAGCGTACCGCTCCGGTTCGAGATGCAAAATCGTTCGGTAAACCGGTCTAATTAAAAAACAAATTAAAAAAATTTAAAAAGTTTGAAAAAATTTGTATATTCGGTTTTTCGTGAAAAACCGCAGTTTTTCGCGTAACCGTTTTCGAAGAGGCCGGGTTAGTTTTTCGTGAAACCCTAGCGGTTTTTCGTAAAAACCGAGCGGTTTATCGTGAAAAACCGCGGTTTACCGCCAAAACCGAACTGATTTCAAAATTTTTCAAATTTTTTGGATTTTTCAACTCTTCGGTTTTTAGCGGTTTTTTGTCGGTTTTTCGCGCGGTTTTTGCGAAAACCGTACCGCGAAAACCGAGCCGGTTTTGCGGTTTCGGTTTTTTGAACCCTGCTATCCGGTACGAATCCATGTAACTAAGACCATGTTTGGATCCCTGAGCTAATTGTTAGCTGGCTAAAAATTAGTCCTAGTCTATCCAAATAGAAAGACTAATAGGTGGGTTAATTTTTAGCCAACCCCCCAGCTAACAATTAGTCCATTAGTTGGTGGGTGGGAGCTAATTTGGGCTAATAGCAGGTAACACGTTGAGAAAAGTCTGAAATACCCTCGCACTGGCCTTATCCTCACTTCCTCACCCGTGCGTCAGCTCACCAGTTGTTATGAGGGGCAGACATGACTTTTCTAAGAAATTAGCCCAACCATTAGCCATGTATCCAAACAGCCATGGGCTAATTTTAGATGGGCTAATTATTAGCTAGCTAACAATTAGCTCTAGCCATTAGCCAGCTAATAATTAGCTTTAGCCCATCCAAACATAGCCTAAGATCAACAGTGCCGACACAAGATCAATAGAAAGCTCCTTGTACATGTTTTGGGCTCTGTTTAGGGCTGCGGTTGGGTTAAAAAGTTGCTTTTAGTTTACTGGGCTATAAAACAGCCGTAGCTGACAAATGTAACTTTTCTGAAGAGACCATTTGGCAAACTAGGTAGCTCCGTAGCTGTGCAAAGGGGATGAGGTGGCCACCAGACAGGTAGGAGACCGTGAACGGGTGAGGCAGCCACCGGGAGGAGGAGGCAGCGGGGACCGACGAGGAGGTTACGGGGATCGGGCCGGCGAGATGGAGGGGGCCAAGCCAACGAGACGGAGGCGGGGACCAGGGAGGCGAAGCGTTCGAAGCCATCTCGAAGCATGTATTGAGGGGCTACAGCTTTGAGAGGGGTTTCGATTATGGCTTCGCCGGGTAGCCGAAGCACAGCCACCCGGTTTGGGGGCTTCCACCAACAGCCTAAGACCAAGCCCCCAAACAGCCCTCGGAATAGGACGATTAGATAGAATAAATTGTTCGTCATGTTCTTGTACATTTGATATACTAGCTACATGCCCGTGCGTTGCTACGAAAAACAAAATTGATAACGAAAAATAAAGATTAAAAAAAAAATTATTTTACAAGATCAAACATCTATCTTTAACGCTTCGTTTCTTGTGAAAATTTGGCTAATTAAAGAACGCGTTCGCTTTCTTGAGTAGGGCAATTAAGCAGGGCAATTAAGTAGAGCAATTAAACAGGGCAATTAATGACGTGTAGAATGGACCACAGCCACCAAGTGGTGCTTTAGAATAGTAGAGATTATTTGTGTAGATTACTTTTCCTTTATATTGGTCACTTAATTAAGCCAAGCCTATTCGATCCGAAATGTCTAGGGATTTTAGCGTTATTCTGTTAATTACGGTGTGCATACTAGGGATGAGGTGATTTCTTTGGAAAATTTCAACTAAATTCTCTCCTCTTTCTTTCAACTAAATTTCAATTAAAAAGGGTCCGTTTGCTTAAAGGGTAAAGAGTAGATTGAAGGGATGAGAGACGAATAGGATGAACAAAATTTTTATTTGGTTGGAATGATGAAAGCTAGACGGTGGATATGAGAATTCAAATTTAATTGATGAGATATAAAAGTTGAATGAATTTATTCAGCGAGGAACATTTTTTAGAGTTAATTGTCCCATCCACTCGCCTATTCAACCAAACAGCACAAAAAATAAAAACGATAAATAAAATCATTCCATCTACTTTTTACTATTGAACCAAACGCACCCAAAGCTTTGACTCAGCGAGCGTAGCTGACCTGGCATCGTTGTACGGACAGAGTGGCAGGCCGACGGGTGGGCCCACCATTTGGGTGTGAGGTAACCAAGCAGGCCGCGGGTGCTACGTACCTAGCTTTGATGGGCCACACGTGACACTCGTTTCCCTCTACTTTTTGTTAATTTATAATATTTTAAAAAAAATTATATTTTCATGGAACGGTTGAAATTAGTATTTTATAATGATGGGGGTTATAATATAAGATGGATTATATTGTGCATATAATCTTGGACATTCATTAATTAATTTGAGTGTAAATTGATACATTACACCTAAAATTAGTGTTCGCATATCATGGTTACAAAACTTTCTTCAGCTTTCGAACCTGTAAACTTAGTCTCAAACTTTCTACAGGTTAGGTAAGGTAACACATGCATATATCTTTGCTTATCCTCAATGTAGAGTCTCCCTTCATGAACAGGAACATGAGGAATGTCAAATTAATGGTCCTTGCAAAATGAATGTGAATTGGGACTGCCACCCTATCATGAAGCCCATAACCTCACTAGCCTTCACCTTTAATCCTCACCCACGACAGAAAGCTTGAGCATGCGGCTAGATTATTAGTGGAGTAGAAAGCTCCTTACTTATGTGACTTGGTTGACTTGACAGTACAGGATCCCCCATGGTACCCACACGGGAACAGAGAACGAGGCATGTTTATGCTAAGTGATTGCAAACCATCAGATGGGCCACAGCAACTTTCTCCAAGGAAAGAAGGCACTGCATCTCTCTCTTTTTTTGAGGGTTTGTGGAGCTGCCAAAAGCCAAACATGCATGAAACTTCAAATGTGGAATCATGTGCAGAGTTGACAGGAGGGCTTGTATGATCTTGGAAAGATAGGGAGACTACGACACTGAAAGACAGATTAACACGTTAGCGAGAGAGATGCAGTGTCAGCTGGAGGATTAGGTGCAAATTAACACCCATCAACTGAGAAAAGCTCCCCATTTGCAATATAGTGGGACCTATGAGTCCGTGACACTGAAATATACAACAAAGAAGTTAATAAATTTCTCAACAGAAAACACAAAGTAGTGTTTCAGTCCATCTTTTAAGAATATATATATATATATACATATATACATATACATACATACATATGTATGTATGTATGTATGTATGTATGTATGTATGTATGGTTTTGGTTGGTTTTGCATGACTAAAAGATCCCTTATATCCAAGAGATTAATGGATGTATTGCAGTTGTTCAGAAACTGCATGCATCAGTTGGTCTGTTCAATTTCCTTCTAGAACAGCATACAAGCATTCCTAATTAAAATTTGTTACTACATCCTTTCGCTTTTGGTTAACAGTGACGAAATGAAAACGGTCAAGGTGACCTCACTCGAGTCAAAAATTTGAACAATTTTTGACGGCTGCTGTGGGGCCGGAGCACGAGTTTTTGTTGTACCTCTTTTTACTACATTCCAATTTCCATGTAAGGCCAGTGTCAGAGTCCATTTTGTTTTGCGGCAATCATCCAAGCTAATCTGAACTTCACTTTCCATCACTTCTTTCCTTTTGCCAGTGCTCAGGAATTTGTGAGCCATGCCATCTAATCCTGCACATCATGCGAGCTATCAGGAAAACGAGGTTTGGGGATGTGACCGTCATGGTGCCTACCTAATATTCAATTAATCCATGCACTTATTTTCCATGGCTGTTAGTACATGCATGTATGGTTAAGCCCACCAGCTAATGAATCTAACATAAAAATTCCTCTAGCTATGTATTTACTCATCCCAAGCCAAAACAAGTCCTGTTCTAGTAAAGCTTTTTCGACTTTGGCCTATGAATATACACGAAGTATTTAAACTTTTTGGCTTTTGAGATAAAACATTTAAATAACCACACGAAAATGACATGAGCAGAATCGTCATCAAAAAAAATTGTGGTTTTTATCTTTTATCAGGGTAGTAGAACTTGTAAACCGAAGTGTAGATTATATAAGTAAGTGCCCTGTTATGTTGGATGAATCTTACTCCAAATTTTTTAACTTCAGGAATCATCCTATGAACCAGAAATCATATATGAATATAACACTCTTTTAAAAGTTACATTAGAGGATTTCCCACAGGAAATTATCTGAGAATTTTCGCTGAAAAATACTTCAAGGCAAAACCAAGAGAGTGATGGATAATGTGACTCGCTTTTCACCTTTTGCTCAGTAAGCTAGATGACCCAGGTCCAGAAAAAACCTAATGTGCATATGTATCCGAGTGCAATCCACAGCAGCCAAAAACGCTGCTGTCTTTAGTTGCTACTGCGTTATCCAAAGTTGCTCAATAAGATGGATCAAGACACCTCATAACTAGGGTCAAACGCTTATCCAACGTTGCTGCTGTGTTAGCCACATAGAGCAACGGTGAACAGCATATTGTTCTTGGCCTTTCCTCTAGATTCGCTAATGTCCTAGTGCAAATTGCACCCAAGCCGGTGATGGCAGTCTCAAGTTCTTTTGCAAACACTTCTTTTATAAAAACTAAAAGTATTTTTTGCAAACGTTTTATATTCTAAAACTAAGTTGACTAGAACCGCATTTGGAATTTATGTGCGTGACATGTCCTGCACCACTGTCGAATGGTTTGGAGTAGAAGGAGGTTGCAAAAAATAAAAAATAAAAAAAATAAAAAAAACTATATATAACATACCCGTGTCTATATACCATAATCATGTTCAGCTTTACCCCAGTTAATTTGTCTCCCAAAATATTGAAAACAGAATGTTAGGTATGTCGGATGCGACGAGTCCAAAACACATAAACATTGTAAACGACCATGTTTGTCAATTTTACATTCTAACATGTCTGTCTCGCAAAAGGTCGAGACTACTTTACGTTTCCTTCCATTCGTCGCATTATTATTATATAATCCGGGCAAGTTTTTGGCGTGTCTAACAGGAGACGTCCATGTCCATGGCCATTCGGATCACCACACCGCCCACACCCTGTTCGCTGAAACGGACGGCAGAATCCCATACAATTGCAGCGATTCATCATGTCAAGCACCCAAGGAAGCAATGGCGACCAAGAGATCGTTGAAAGCCAGTCGTCGATATGGGCCTGGCTCTGAAAGAAAACCTACCAGCACATCACTACCGATTGGATTTGAATTGGTACTGATAGTGACATCAGTACCGGTTCATTGGCTACAGCCGTAGTGAGCTTTCAATACCGGTTAGATCCACGAACCGGTTCTAATGCCCTCACGTTAGTACCGGTTCATGACACGAACCAGTACTGAAGGCACGAGGTACATTAGTACCGGTTCATGACATGAACCGGTATTGATGCCCTCACATTAGTACCGGCAGGAAAGTTCAAAAGAAATGCATATTCTATATATATTAGTACGCGATGGTGGGTTGGTTAGTTAGAAGGATGAGGTTGGAGTCACGAGGTTACAGGTTTGAGTCCCGCTTCTCCCATACATTCTCGATATATTTTGAAACATTTCTAGTCCTATCAGTACCGGTTGGTGGAACCGGTGCTGATGCTCAGTGGGCATTAGTCCCGGATGGTCTGTGCCGGTTCAAAAACCGGTTTTGATGGTTGTTGTCAACCAGTACTGATGACCAGATCTGGAGTAGTTACAACTTTGCAGGCCCCACACGTAGGGCTTTGACCGAACTAAACGTGACAAATTAATTAAAACCGCTACTGATGACCAGATCTGTAGTAGTTACAACTTTGCAAGCCCCACACGTAGGGTTTTGACCGAACTAAACGTGACAAATTAATCAAAAGTGGTGTGTTACATGTAGCTAGGGCCATAAACAAGCCGAGCTCGAGTGAACTCGACCTTCCAATCTCAAGCTCGATAAAAGCTCGAGGTCTCGGACGAGTCTGAACCTGGGCTCTAGCTCGGCTCAACCCAAGCTCAAGTAAACTCGAGTAAACTCAGTAACAATCAACAATTCAACATCTCACGAGCTTGTGATCAAGCTCGAGGTCGGCTCGTTTGGAGCTCGAATTAATCGAGCCTAGTAGCTCTACATGTAGCTAGCTTGATCTGTGAAGGTGTGGATACGATAGTATTTGTGAATCATTGGGGGTGCACAACTGGGTTGGGGTTCTTTGGATCAGTTTGATCATTGATGATGGAGGGATGACACCTACATTACGAGGAGAGATCTTTGGGCGATTTTGAGATGCAGATCTCCACTGCTTTTGCTTGCATTCTGATGAAGCCATAGATGGAAGGGTGGTTACATTGAACATGTAAGGCAGCGTACGAAGTCAAAAGCAGTGTCTATAGTTAAGGATTTGTTTTGAACACATGAATTTTTCCAGATTCCTGAGAATTGAGTTGTTTCCTTCGTTCCAAAAAAGGTCCTACCCAGGGCCGGGGAAGTAACTAGCTAGCGGTAAGAAGTTACTGCTAAAGTGACTGGTGATAAGATATCTATAATTGTGGGAGTAAACTCTTGTATGAAGACAAATTTGCATGGTTTGGTCAGAAGAAAGAGCTGCTCTTTCCCTTTTCGGAATGTCAATAAGGACCACCTGACTCTAGTCAACTCTCAAGCAAACAATGATTTTCCAACACTTGGATTATGGTCTCGACTCTCAAGTACATTGCAGACTAGGCCAAAAAGCATAACAATAGTTGAACACAATAATATTGTACTTCTATTCATAATTAAGCACACAATTGCTATTATGCTATACTGGTCTTCTTTTCTAGGGGTCAAAGAAACAAACCTTATTGGATTAGCTGTATTCCCTTTAATAAATTAAACCAAAATCGGAGTACATAGAAAATCATGGAGGGCTCTGTCTCTCTCCCATCTATTTGGATTGGTTGCACCTCGGCTATATTAGAGGAAGCGAAGGAATCCTTTCCCCAAATTACTCTAGAGCTAGGAAGGACAACAAACTAACGCGACATCAATGACGGGGATAAGCCAACGAGGCAAAAAGCATTACACAAGTTATTTCGGTAACATACATATCATTTGATCATCTGCATTTCCTTCCCAAACGTTGAGTATATCATCTCAACTTGAGTAACATTGTCAAATTGGCAATCCATAATGCAGGACGGCTGAAATTCCAAACATTCCTTTTGTTCGTCGCTAACTGATGGGAGCGGATTACCCTTTTCCTGGAAGAACGGCAGCAGCCATTTTCCAATTTTTTTTTCCTCTGGAAGAATGGAAGCAGCCAATTTCCCATCAGCATCTGTACAATATAGTCTAATAGATACTCCAGAATAATCATGCTATCTTGGAAGAAAATTCACAATGCACAACACATGTTACTCTTAAAACATATGACGACTCCTTAGCCGAAACAACTTTTTGTCCAGAGAAATGACAAAACACCAAGAACATTACATACACCTACGAAACTAATAAAATTCCCACTAGCTAGATTGATGCTTGTAGTGGATAAATGCCAGAATGAATTCAGAAACAAGAAATGCATGCCGAAGAGTGTTATAATAATAACAAGAACAAAGTAAAGCCTAATGCACCACTTTTCCATATAAAATACTGAATGTGTGGCCATAGAATTTGATACTTTTCACATTAACCAAAAAAACTAATGTGCCAATATCTTTTGCTGAGTAGGATCTGATGCAAAAAAAAAAAAGGGTACTTTCCTTAACGTGGTTTGTTAGGCCAAAGAGAGAGCACTTTTTGTCACAATCAGTATTAATAGCAACACAATAAAAACTCCTAAAAGCTAATGGCCACTCCACAACAATATTGGAACCCTTATTACAAGCAGGTCGTAAAGCTAAATCATTTCAGATTTAAATGACCTACCCAGACAGACATGTCTAGCTGATGGGGCCAAGCATATAAATGCATCCCCATCACAACATTTAGTTGTGGCCTGTGTGTAATGTGCTATGCTGCACAACAGGATCTCTGGAGTAATAAGACTCCAAATATTTTGTTCAGGTCAGTCAACCCCCTATATGTACCATAAAGGAAAAACATATAATGCTATTCGAAAATTCATGAGGAAAAGACATTGTAACAGTTCTCAAAGGCTAATGGCCACTCAACTCAACAATATCGGAACCTCTATAATAACAGGCCTTAAAGCCTGATTATTTCGATGCAAATGACCTACCAAACAGACGGGTGTATCATATAGAACCAACCATAAATATACATCCCCATCACAACGTTGAACCGTGTACTGCGCTGTCCTGCATTTTAGGATATGTTCATGCGGAGTAAGAAGATTCCAAATATTTTGTTCACATCAGCTCCCTATGCGGCTTTGACCATGCAGGAAAAACATGAGATTTGTTAGAAATTCAGGAGAATGGAATTTGCATCCTTCCTCAATA
Source organism: Rhipidocladum racemiflorum (assembly GCA_036346355.1). Classification (NCBI taxonomy): domain Eukaryota; kingdom Viridiplantae; phylum Streptophyta; class Magnoliopsida; order Poales; family Poaceae; genus Rhipidocladum; species Rhipidocladum racemiflorum. Next base: position 57,858,313 of record CM070572.1, on the reverse strand, counting down.
AATCAAAGTAATGATTTGTTGACATTATATTTTATTATTTGGTTCTCATTGAGAAGCATAGAGAAAAAAAAATGCAAAAACAGCGTTCCCACATTAATCACCTATAACTAAGAAACTGGTTTGAACAGGGAAAAACTGGAATTCAAAGAAAAATTGTCAACAAGGTAATCTGCATTTTATCATATTCTTGAGAATAAAGAATATCTTGAGAAAATCTCCCAATAACTTTCATGAAGAAACATCCAATTTTTTGTTGGCTGCTGTCAAATTCCAAATATAAACTAACATTTGTTAAACCAAAAATAAGACATCAAAGGACGACTAGACAACGGTATACCATAGAGAGATGTCTCGATGGAACAGGTCTCAACCGCACAATAAGTTTTAAGCAGACGACCGTTCGTGTGCCTTTCTTGCTAAGCCTATCGAGCCTATCGCCTCCTTCCGCCAGTGTGATTGTATGAGGCCTCGTCGCTATCCTTCTAGGCACAAGCGTGTGCGGCAGCCGTTGTCATTTGTGCATGCAAGACCCTATGGTTGTCCTCTTCCACGTGCGGGGACCAGTCATCGTCTTCCTCCGTACGCACAAGGACCCATTTCCGTCCAGTAACACTGAGACCCCGTCGATATCCACCGTGTTGACCTACTGAAAGGTTTCAAAATTTGAGACATGTCAAAGTTTCAGGTTTAAGAAAGTAGTTGAAACGTGAAGATATTGAAACGTATCAAAGTTCCACATTTTCAAGGAAGTTCCCAATGGTATAGCATCTTAGCAAGTTTCAGCCAAGTTTTATGTTTCATCCTGGTTTCAGAGAGCCGATCAAGTTTCAGAGAGTTTCAAAACTTAAACTCAATTGTAGGCAAGAGTTGGTGCTACGCCTGTTGGGCTGTCACAGCTGCATCTCTCACTCTCTACACTCCCCTATGGCCTTGGACCCGTGGTGGCTTTCTGCAATTGCAGTGAAGAGTTGGCACTACACCTCCAGCAAAGGCCTCAACACTGCTTAAATGGTAGAATGAGTGAGGACGAAGCAACATATAGATAGAATCTAGATAACTGAGAACTGAATAGTAGAATGGAGAAGCTCAGCATGTCTACTGATCGAACGGTCCATAACTCCCTTCCAACTTCATCTAACACCCCGTTGGACCACTAATTCGTGAGAACAACTAGATCGAACGGTGAAAAGCATCCCTTAGTTTTTATGAAGACATCAACCATTAATTGATCACCGGCCTACGGCCTACTCAACCCAAGTAGTTTTCCAAACCTTGATGAGCAACACTACATAAAACTAATCAAAATGAAAATAAATCTCCTATGAGGATGTGATCAGAAAACTTCCTAGTAACCAACATAGCCCCAAAAGAGCTGACAGTGTAGCTAGTATCAGTATTGTGCTGCTGTTTGCATCAGCTGCTTACCTTATAAGGCTCTTCGAAGCAATCATTGCCACTCATTAGTGCTTGGTTCTATTATTAAGTATCCTCACAGTTCACAGCAAGCAATGGACGCATGGATTACCAAATCTTTTCTGGCTGTAGATATCAACAAATTGTTCTACAGTCTACACATATGCTATACAAACTATTGAAATAAAAAAAAAGGGAAGTAGAATCTTCTGTAACTTCTTGTAGAGTGTCAAGATTATACCATATCCCAAAATGGATTTCTGGTTCAGCTAAGGAAATACTGATTTCATATGTCAAAGAGTGTACAAACTATATACAATAATAGAAAAAATTTGCCCATAGTGGAAGTATCAAGAGAAACAATAGCACATATGGTCACCTAGAAAGAAGCAAGCAGGCTCAGCTCAAGTGTTCCTGCCAAACTATGTTGCACCAAATTTTGTCCATAGTGAAGTATCATGGCTTGGGCATTGAGCTCACGAATGTAGTGCAACTTCCTGAATTCCATGGTAACATGTTTGAAGAGAACCCTCTAGGAAGATATGATCTGATTAACTATAGGACATAGTCAATCTTAACTCTTTCATATAATCAGCTTCTGCTCTATAGAATTTTCTTCTGGCTAATTTCTCTCTGAGAAGTTCAGGAGAAGACCCTAATTTGTCCACTCGCTTTCAACACCCTCAAGTGCACATGCACAGCCAGTTCCTATCGACTATTGTATGTGAACATGCTTTCACTAAGCTGGAGATGACTGGATGAGAGGACATCCTGATGAAGACTGTCCTGAACTGCAGTGGTTTTGATTTGAGACGCAAACAGAAAACAGTGGTGCTCCATTAGATATGCATGAAAATGGCTGTGGTGCAAAAAGCTCAAAGTGGACAGACCTAACGCAACAAGAAAAGAAAAGCAACGGAAGGCGAAGAAAAGGAAATGTGGACATGAAAAGAACATGAAGAGCATCAACTGTTCTTATCAATGACCACTTCCCCATTGCCATTTTGAAAAATGATCTACTCCAGGGTTTGACGCAATTACTAACTGTTCGAGTTTGATGTCCATAGAAATCACAAACCCTGCAAGTAGTGTGTGGAGTGCGGTAAGTTTGAAGGAATCACTAATTGTTCCCACGAAAAAGCATTAAGAGATTAGAAAAGGATTCCAGAAGATGGCATATGCATGCGAACAAAAGATGTCCTGGGGTCAAACCGAAGGGAAAACAACAGAGGAAAAAAGCTACCAACTGTTCAATAAATCCTCTGAGCTTCAATGCGACACATGTATGAAAAAACATTTCTGAATTTCCAAAAATTACAAACCCTACATAAAGGTGAATCATTAGAGACAATAGTAGGATAAAATCAGAGCAAACGAGCTTGGTTGCACTAAAATCGCAGCAAAGGAGTAAAACAAAATCAAACGAGTTGGTTCAAATCGAACGGTTTAGCTTAAACTGTACAAGAGAAGAAGATTACAGCTATGGTGTTGCCTGCACCCCCTCACAAACAATGCAATTTTAACAGAAAGTTGAATGTGTTTACACTTTACACTGATTTTTTTGTATGTGTCAAATCTTTCAATTATGAGTTCTGACAACTGACCAATGCATCTTCTGAAATTTTGACAGCTAGGTTAATTTAAACGTGACCTTCATAACTCTAATAACATTGCTGATGTGGTTCATCATTTGGCCAAAAATGCTGATGTCGCACAAGATTGGGGACAGCCATGCAGCTATTCACATCAGAATTTCTTTGTAGAAACAACAATTGATACATGAACTTCCACATCAGCATTTTTTGTCATGTTATGTGCCACAGCAACCCTCATTACGGCTCTAAGAGCTACTTGGAAGGAACTCAACTAGCGAAATATCAGAAAATGTAGGGCCTATCTGCAATCATCAAATGAAGTCAAATAAAAATAAAAAAACATAGTAAAAAACAAGGAGACATGGGGTGAAAATTACTCTTGAAACTACCTCAACAATGATAAGATTGAAGGCATGGCTGCATTATCATTGTCATGGAAAGCTATCCAAGCTATGCAAGCAATGGAGCATGCTTTTCATTTGTGCAACTGTAGAAAACTGCTTGTAAGGATGGTGGACCAAAAGAACAGAAAACTCACAAGCTCTCCATTTGTTTTTCATCATGTAATAAAGTAATCATAAATATACCTAGGTGTACGAAGAAAGGCTAATACTGAATAACAAGGTTATTAGAACGTCGTGTAAACGAGAGAATGTGGCCGAGCTTCGGAACGTCCGAGCGTTCTGGCAACGGCGACTAGAACGTGTTGGAACGTCCTTGGAACGACGTTTTCACGTCTAGAACGTCCTTGGAGAAGGGATCAGGAGAAGCAGAGCCATCAGTGGAGAGGAATCGGGAGAAGCAGAGCTAACCCTAGCGTCGTCGCCGCCTTGGCCACGCCGCCGCCGCCATGAATCCGTTATAAATCGCCCTTGGCGCCCGCCCGCCGCCAGCGTAAGCGGCCGTAAATCCCATAGCGTCGTGCCGCCGTCCGTAGATCCGCCGTCGTTGCCTGCAAGCGCCGCATCGTGGGCTCCATCATCGCCTGCAAGCGCCGCGCCGCCGCCCGCCAGGCTCCGTCATCATCGGCTGCCCGCACCGTCGTGGAACCGCGCCGTCGCCCGCCAGGTCGGGATCCCGATCCTCTCTGCTCCCCCTCTCTGTCTCTCTTCGCGCCGCCTCCCCGGTCCGGCGTCGCCCCGCGCGCCCCCTCTCTGTCTCTCTGTCCTCTCTGCTCCCCCCCTCTGTCTCTCTGGCTCCCCCTCTCTATCGCCCAGCGCCGCGCGGGGCACCAAGAGAGGCGACGCCCCCTCTCTGTCTCTCTGTCCTCTTTGCTCCCCCTCTCCTCAAATTATATGGATACATGGGAGAAAGATGCATGGCATATGGCCTCAAATTATATGAAAAAAGACTACAAAATCAAGGTACATATGTGATATATCTTTGCTCTCATATTCGTTTTACAATGGTGCCTAAAACTACGTTTCAACGTCCGTTTAAATGTTTAAAAGTTAAAAAGGGGGTGGGTTGTTTCGTTCTCGTTTCACGTTTTAATAACCTTGGAATAAACACTTCACACAATGACACCCCTCTTGGCAGCTTAGCTGATTATAATTGCTTAACAAGGATAGTAAATAGAACCACCTAAGATTATAAAACTGTTCAATTGCTCAATTAGGAGTTCATTATATAGCAAAAGAACAATAATATGTAGAACCAAAAGATAAAAACATGTATTACATTTATTCTGAATTTCTGAAGGATTCCACCGCTATAAAGACAAGGCAGTTCAGAAAACAAGAAGCATAACCTGAACATCTCTAATCGGGGTGATGTACGTTCAAGATTCACCCAAATCTCTAATTATCCAGAAGAAATGTTGTCTCGAACTCATTATTGGCATTGGAAGAGTTACTGTGCATTCCAAGTTGTGAACAATATATGCAAGAAGAAAGATAATTGGACAGATCTGCTGACAGTATAAACAATCACGAGTCACAAGTACACATTACTGGCAATAGAAAACTGTAGAAGGGTGAGCCTGTTCAGGAAATCTATGTTTCCACATGTTCAGGTCTGATTTCAATAAATGTGACAATAGATCCTCCTTATGTTACTGACAGGTGACCTAAGACTGTGACCATGTCCATATTTTGTTGATTATAAAGCAATTTCGAAGAGGTACCTTACATCACAGTCAAAGTTCAAGCTTTCTATCTTGTGAACAAAACTGAGATGAAACGACCCATGCCAAGCTCACTCAAGGTTCAACCTGTTTCTGCCCCCTAACCTCGCTCATTTGGGCAAGCTTGCTTCAAACTGCCATTTGATATATCTTAGAACTACTAGGCAACTTCAAACTGCTTCTAGTCACTAAAATAACAGAAAATTGGATTCAGTATAAAGAATTAAGCCAGGCACATGACAAATAAACAGTCGAGTTGAATAGCATTCCACTTTTCCTGACACCTAGAGCTTTCATCGCATGATTGATTGTTCAAATCTATGGATAATGATCTTCTAAAATAAAAGTACCAAGATAAAAAGGTGCAAGTATGCACAATGTATCTCAAATGCTTACAAGTGATGAATAAAAGAGAATATATCAACTGTTCAATTTCTCTAATCCTCTTTAGCACTTACTCTGATTGCACCAGCTAGGACTCAATTAGTTTAATCATCACAGCTAAGGAATAGAAGAAGAAAAGAAAAATAATTGGCCATCCGATTCCCATGATTTAGAATGATTTTTCCTGAGCATAACTGAACATGAAAAAAATAAAATGTACAATAGGAATACCTCTGAAGTCTAAACAGAACTAATACTTATTACAATTGATAGGTAACCATTGGAAGATTATTTGTGTGGTAGCCTTTAGGTGAGACTTTTGCTGGAGTAGCTTCATGCAAATTAATATTACCAACTTAGGAGTTCAGACCAGACGACTTTTGATATAGTTACCCTCCACAGTTTCATTAGTATTGCACGGTAGCATTGGGAGTGGCTATCATATTTCCAACAATTTGCAAATGTGTTAACATCATGTGTAATGTGTTCATTACCTCACATACCCTTTCTTAAATACTTTAGACTACTGGCTTAAGTATTCAAACAAATACACAAATCCAGGTTTCAAAACTAAGGCCCCGTTTGGTAACTTGGAACCGAGCTGTTTCTATTAGAATCTGGGAGAAACCCAGCCAAACGGGCTAAAACTTGGAACGATTCTCCTCGGAACGTTTCTTCTTTTTCCACACCGTGGTTGAATCACCCTCAACCCCGTTTCACTAGTTTCTACTAGAATCTGGAACCGTACCAAACGGTTTGCAGAAAGTGATTCTGATTCTACCTAAAACGTTTCTATCAAGAATCTAGAACCGTTTCCGTTTCTACTAGAATCTGGAACCGTACCAAACGAGGCCTAAATCTTGTGTCTTGCTAAGTTTTAATGCTTTCCTATTGAAATAATTTACATGAGTAGCAAAAATTAGCAGGCTGCCAAGAGTGTAGTAGCAAAAATAAACACCAAGGCAATACTTAAATATTTTTTACACATTTGTTTGCTTCATTTGCTAAAACAAGATAGTTTAAGCAAAGTTCATATTTTTACTCTATTGTCTTTCACTTCGTTGATTCACTAAAATAGGGTGATTTAAGAAAAAGGAGATATTTTTCCATCTACTTTCACAAAATTTAAGTTCCAATATTGAGCAATTATACCTCATATGCTCCACTAAACATTAGGGCCATGTTTGGTTCTGCATTAGTGTGGATTAAGACGTGAGAAATGGTTTGCATGTTTGACTCACCAATTGGGTTTGCATGTTTGACTCACCAATTGCTCTTGGATGAAGCAATATTAGATAAACTCTACCAAATCTGCTAGCCCGGATTAAACTTACATGTGAAAAGATATAATAAACTAATACAGCTATTTCATCCATCAACGTTTCTATCTTAAACTTCATATCTCCCTCAGAACAAACTAATAATAAAGTTCAAAGTTGTTTCATTACTTTTCCCTATTACTATAAAGAGGGATGTGGTACATCGTTCCTTTATCCGCTCCCTCCACCCAACTTGTGGGTATTCACCAAATAGGCTACAAAAATACTCATCTTGTAAGCAATTTCTTGAAGACTTTTAGTTTCTAGTGATCAGAGCAAACAGTATTCCTAGTCCAAATGGCCCAGCTGACTGATGAAAGGTTGATTGCACTTAGTTTCCCAAAATCTACCCAATATTGTTCAGCTCAAGACACATAATCATCAAGAGACGTCAGCCTGCAATGAATTTGTGTATCATACTCCATGTGCAGCTAGCCACAGGGCAAGTAAGCAAGAGAGTAGTGGCAGATGCAGGACTAATCATAAGTTATGGAGATATGGAGAATGCCTAACATGCGAAGTCAACATACAGGTTAAATTACGAATCATACCAAAATCAGCAAGCCTCATAGTGACATACATAAATAAGAAGTAAAGGCATGATATGGAAAAGAAGCACAAACGAAGCTTATGCGGAAGTGGGCACCAAAAGTCCAATCATACACCCAAGTAGCAATATGTAGGATAAAAAATAGAACTAATTCTACAATCGCAAATCATAAAAAATGGCGGTGAAAAAACCAACATACCACTGAGGTGCTGATGATGACTAAGAGATGATTGTACTCTGCGAGGTTTTCATGCTTATTTCATAATTATTTCATTATCAAGTTCTTTAAGTATCCCTCGCTCAATGTAGCACACCATAAAGTCATTCAGACAAGCATCAGGTATCTTTTTGCACAAATCGGTATGGATAATATCATGGTTATCAAGACTATAAGGCGAGGCGATGCGCCAGGCCACCACCTAGACGCGTAGGCGTGTGGCAAGGCTACGCCATACAAAGCCGAATATAGCAGTGATAGAGGAAGAAATAGGCAAATAAAATGAGAAAAACACAAAGCCCAACATCCTAATCCACCTCCTCATCCAGGTTGTGTGCCCTAAAGAGAGCCAGCAACCAACCATGAGAAGAGTCGCAGACGCAGAAAAGGAGGGAGCCAGCGAAGCACCAGCCACCGCCACTAGAGATTGATCTCGCCTGTCGGGACCCGAATATGCAAAACCAAACTCTCTGTGTTTTCTGCACTTGTCTATGATCACGCTAATGCACACAGTCTCAACATAGATGAATATCATAATCATACACAGCGGAAATATAATAAAAGACTTCATCTATTAAATATAAACATGTTGAATACCCTTAAGGTCAACCTGAAACTTATGAGGCCATGATGACTTCAACTCAAAATAAATAAACAGCAGCGGAACGTAGAACATCAGTGAATCCCATCAACATGCCACAGTCTTCTAATGACCGACAACGTTCAACTCTTAGATATTCATCTTCTCGTGGAACTCCTCCATCAAAAGTGTAGACTCCTACTCAACTGGTGATTTGATTGTTGTAAGGGGGTAAGTACATAAAGCACACAACAAGTTGTGCACAGAATGCAAATATATTATGGACCTGTTTGGCACAGCTCCCACTCATGGATTCTGGTGGGAGTTGGGTGGAGTTGTGCCAAACAGTCAAACACCAGAAATTTTCAGAGTGGAAGCAGGGAGAATCTGGAGTGGCCTGTAGTGCAAATTTTTGGAGTGGGGATTCCCCCACTCTCATCTGGAGCGGAACACTAAAAAATAAAAGTGCCCTCGAAGTTCGGGGTAATTACCCGCAAATGCCACCAACTTCGAACAATGTGGTATTAGTACCATGTACTAGTATTGACACCATATTGCATTGGAATCTTATGGTACGCTATGCTCATTTTAATTCTCATGTGTATATCATGCTGCATTTGTAATATATTACAAAATAAATGCTCACAGTAGATACTAATATGTACAAAATAATGTACAAGCGATAAAACCAAGGGTATTGTTAATAATTTATACACAATCCTCCTATTCTAGAATAGGGAGCCAGTGTCCTAGCCAAACACTCCCACATACAGCTCTAGATTATCAAAGAATCCACTCCACTGAGAATTTAAGATCTGGAGCCAAAAAACTAGAGTGAGAGCTGTGCCAAACACCCCCTATACTACATGCAAGGCTTATTCCAAATGAATGGTTGAGATGGTTATTTTGCATAAAGCAACATTTGCAAAGGAATAATGTACATAGATTGAAATGACAGCAAAACAAATAACAATAATAAGTAACTTTCTTAGTTATTTCACAAAGTAAACTGGCACACAGCCTAAACCAATTCCATCATTACCATTGGCATAAAGCCTCACTTCCCAAGTTTTATTTTTCAAAATTTATCCATTGACTGTAATTCTCGAGCATTGTCCAATACCGCAGACACGGCTATTCAAATAGGTTTGACACACTCTGCAGAGGTTATACACTTTACCCACAAGATATGATCAAACTATACTGCCATGCAATATCATGTACTCATCGACTTGTGGCTAGTAGATCATAACAAAACCTTTCGAAAAACTTCATTATAACATGGAACCTCCCGGTATGCCAACACATCCAAATCCCTCATAACCGAACACTAAGTTTGGTTATCATCTTCACGAGGCTTCCAATGTTAAGACTTAGTAAACTTACTTAGTTCTATCCCATTCTAGACATGTGGTTGTATGTTTGGCCCAGTTCAAAGGCTTGCAAAGTTAAATCCTTAATTGACCAAGGCAAGACTTCCAATCACTCATAGTAACCAATGGCACAAAGCCATCACATCCTCTCATCAACCCATTACCACTAAGGCCCACCATGGCACAAAGCCTCTTGCCACTTGCCTCTGTCTAAATTATTTACCACCCTAGTTGATTATTGTGCAACACATGCCATTAACAGTCAACATCATTGTAGGATAACCTATGTCTCTACAACTCAACATCATCGTGTGGCAACACATGGCACACCATTTCATAAACATGTTCCATATTCCATTAATCACATTAAATTTGCATTTCCAAAATGACATTCATGACCCGTTGCATGGCTAAGCACAATAATCTCGTTCTAACCAACCCACATTGGTATTTAATAGCTACCAACTAATAGTAAACCATCTTAGGGTGACAAATGAATTATGGTATACAAATGACAAGGTAGACATAGTTCAATTGGGTTGAATAACTAATTTTAAGTTAATTGAAATTATTTTACTTTGAATTAACATGCAATACTTTAAAACAATATAGCTTTTGAAACATGGGATCAACATAGTCAAAACACAACTTGCCTTGAAAAAATCCTTGTTCCTGCTCTAGACCTTGCTCTTAGGTTAGCACTTCACTCTCGAATCCTCTAGGCACTTCAACGTCTACGCGTAACAAATAAATAAAACAACAAATACCAAAAACAAAGAACAAACTTAACTCCAAAAATTAAATAAAATTCACCAACAAATAGATCTGGATTTTACAAATTTTTAGAAACTGGAATCACCTCACTCGGAGCCTGTATGAAGAAGAATGGGCTCTCTAAAGTTTATAATAAAAGAAAAAAAATCTAATTAATTGAATTATTTTTATACTAAAAAATCTATTAATGCCATCACTGCTGACATCATCCTCTATTTAGTTTTTGGCCGAGTTATTTTCTAAAAGAGAAATCAAATTATGACACCATACTAACATCATAAGTCTATTTACCCGAATTAAAATAAATCTAAAAACTACTACAGAGACTGACAGGTGGTCCCGAGTCTATGGACCTAGTCCACGGCTCAACGCAAGTCCACAACGGACTTGGCTCACAGGAAGGCTGACCAACGGTCCATGCTGACGCAAGCAGACGAGCGGCACAATGCGACGGTGACATGTGGCACGTATCCGACAACCCTCATCCGATCCGAGTGATCAACGGCGACGATCGATAGTGTTGAGATCAGCAGACACGTGGCAAATAGAAACGGGCAACACATGCACAATCTCGGCCGTCCATGCCGATCGGACAACGGTGGCTGCGCACGTTGACGACGGCAGCGAGGACGCGTGGCAGATGCGAGCAGCATCCACGTGGCACGATCTAAATTGTTCAGGGCAGATCTGGCAATCATGGATGATGGTGGAGTACGGCGATGATGTAGCGAAATCTAGCCTTCGGTAGCAGGTCGGATGGCAAGGAGTAAGCAACGGCGAACGGCTGCGAGATCTCACCGAAGAGGAGAACGACGACAGCGAAGTAACAACGGATTAGCCTCGGGTTCACTCGGATCCGGTGTAGCGCGACGAGGGGTCTTCGGATCTAGTAGCACGGATCACTACGTGTTCATGGTTGGGGCCAACAACGGTACTACTGTCGAAAACTCTCAAGAAAGAGTTTCAGGAGCAGATACCATGGTCGGGGCGAGGCAGCTGTCGCAAACCTGGTCGATCCATGGCAGTCCTCGCACCATCTCCTTCTGCACCAGCTCGCGGAGGCCGCGGAAGTTGAGGTGGTCGTACCTCGCATGCCATGCCACGCCGCGCTGGTGCCCTGCACCGCTAGGCACACCGGTCTGCCGATGTCCACCGTGAGCACGTAGAGACGGCTGGGCGATCGGTGCACCTTTGCCAGTAGTCGACGGCGTTCATCCCGAATCCGAAGCATGTAGCTGCCGATCTAGATGTCGAAGCCATCCTCGTCGAGCTGCCCCAAGCCGACGATGTTAGCAGTGAGGCGCGGGATGTGGTACACCCCGGTGAGTGCTTGGTGCCCCCCACTCTTGCACGTGAAGAGCACGATGCCGCACCCCTCGATGCCGACCACCGACCCACCGCCAAACTTGACGGTGCCGCGCACGTCGTTGTCGAGCTCGAAGAAGGCAGACTTGGCGCCGGTCATGTGGTTGGTGGCGCCCGTGTTGAGGATCCATCGGATGCACGCACCGTCGCCCTTCTCACCCAGCTGAACAAAGAGACGATCCTCAACGAGCTCAACCGACTCCGTCGTCGCACTCGTGAACGGGGATGCAGCGGCCATCAATAAAGTGGGCTCCTGGTCCTCTTCCACCTGTGCCACATGGGCCTGCTCGTCGCGCTTCTTCTTGCGGCACTCGCGGGCCCAGTGGCCCTTCTTGCCGCAATACCGGCACAGGTCATTCGCGACCGTGCCGCCCCCGCCATTGCCGCCGGTCTTGGACGTCTTGGAGTTATCCTTGTCACAGCCGCGCCCACGGCCCCTCCGTTGGCCCGAGCCCGAGCTCTTGCCTTGCTCTGACGAACCCTCGCTGGAGAGTTTTAGCCGCGAGGTGATACGTGCGAGCAGCTCCTCCGTGAGGTTCAGCCTAGCGATGGAGCCGCCGCTGGAATTGCTGCCTCCGCCCAGGACATGACGCTCCTCCGCCGGCTTGAAACACCCGATGAGCTCCTCAACGGAGAGCCCGTCAAGGTCCATCAGCGTCTCGATTGCCATGGCGATCTGCGCATACCTCGGCAGCACTGCCTGCAAAAATTTGCGCACAATTTCTTCCTCGTTACAGCCGTCTCCAAGCACCGCGAGCTGACTCGCGATCCCAGTGATGCGGACGCCGAACTCGTCCACCATCTCACCGTCGCAAAACTTGAGCGCGTCGAACTCCCGACGGAGCGTACTCGTCTTCGCTTTGCAAACTCGCTCGACACCGATGTTCATCGTCTTGATCGCGTCCCAAGCGATCCTAGCCGTCTCCTTACTCGTGATGGCGCCCACCATATCTGCCAGCACGGCCTACGCGATAGCCTCGAGAGCCATCCGATTCTCGATGTAGTCGTCGATGCCGTCGCTCACCGCCACCCACAGGCCTTGTGCCTGCAGCATGACGCGCATGAGCGCCGCCTAGTCAAAGTAGTTGGTCTTCGTCAACGTCGGGTACGATCCATCGCCGCCAATTTCCCTCACAACGTACTGCACAACGATCTCGCGACCACCGGCATCTTGGTGCCGCGGTCGGCGCGGAGGAGGTGATGGCGAGCGCACGTAGTGCCTCCTCAGAGGAGTCCTCGAACCACAGGCCGCAGGAGCCAACATCGCTCTGCTACCAACTGTTCCCAGAACACCGGTTCACGAGCTCACAATCACGAGCTCAGAATAGAGGAAATTTTGTGCAACTCATTCTTCATTCTTACTCTATTGCCACTTAAATAGCTAACGAAAAACAAGACTACTAAAGACTAGTAACTGATCAACTAGTAACTGGCCAGCTACTAAGCCATGACGTGAAAGAAGAAACTGACCATAAAGGCCATGATGTGCAGCAGTAAAAAAGGAAAAACAGAACATGCAATTAACTCAAAGTAACGCCTCGATTAAATAACACAGTTTACAATCACAAATCGCAGGAGCTGAAGAGATGTAGAAATAGAGGACTCACTGTCAATGTGCTGATGGCCGAGCTGTAGTCCCTGTGCCGTGCTGAGCCGAAATGCCGCCCCCTCTGGCGCGCCGCCCGCCGAGCGCACGAGCCTCTGCGCCGCGACGGCCGCCGCACCCACCGAGGCACCGAGCCTCAGCGACGCGCACTGGCCGAAGCAGTCACCGCCTCCACTTTGCCGCGCCCCGAAATCGCCGGAGGGCCACTGCCGGCTAGGGTTTTTCCGCTCAAACGGCGAAACCGTCGTGCTGCAGCAGCAGCTGCCGCCGCCGCCTGCCATCGATCCGAAGTCGAAGGCATTCCGTATTTACATTCGCAAAGTGGGCCAGGTGGCCTTCGCAGCCCAGGCCCAGCCGCGCAGCTGCAGCTCATTCTTGAAACCCACAACCCTGATCTGTTCACCTGCTAAGGTCCTGCCTGGGCAATCTAACCGTGCCTATAGTGCCAGGCCACGGACCGGTCTGTTTGGCGCGATCCATCTGGCCATCCGCAGCTTACTCTCTGACCCACGACATCAAACTCCAATCCAACCCGAACGGTACAGGGACACTTCGAATCTCGAACCCACCACCAAACCCTAGCTCTAGCACCAGCCATGGCGCCGACGGCGGCGGCGGCGGCGGGGCCCAGCGACGACGGGCTCCGGAAGCTGGAGTACCTATCGCTGGTCTCCAAGGTGTGCTCGGAGCTGGAGACGCACATCGGCGTCGGCGACAAGGTGCTCGCCGAGTTCATCACCGAGCTCGGCCGCGACTCCGCCTCCGTCGACGACTTCGACGCCAAGCTCAAGGCCAACGGAGCCGATCTCCCCGACTACTTCGTCCGCACGCTCCTCACCATCATCCACGCCATCCTCCCGCCGCCATCCCAGAACCCTAGCTCCGCCCCGTCGCAGTTCAACGCCGGTAACTCCAAGTTCCCCGCGCTCTCCCGCCCCGACGACCCCGACCGTGCCCGCAACCTCCGCCTCGAACTTGAGCGTGACGCCGATGTGGCGGCGGCGGCCACCGCCCCAGCCCCCGCTAGGGACGACCGCGACCGCCGCCGCGACGACCGCGGCCGGGATAGCCGCGACCATGACCGCCGCCGCGACCGAGATCGAGAACGTGACCGCGGCCGCGACAGGGATCGAGACCGTGGCTACCATGGCCGCGATAGAGACCGGGAGAGAGATCGGGATGGTGACCGGCTGAGGGACCGGGACCGCGACCGTGAAAGGGACAGAGACATGGACGGGCATACAGACAGGGACCACAGGAGGAGCAGGAGGTATGAGGATGAGGAGGAAGACCAGGAGAGGGGTGGTGGAGGAAGGAGGAGGGAGGGTGCTGTTGCAAATTCCAGTGGGGAGCCGGAGCTATACCAGGTGTACCGGGGGAGGGTGACCCGTGTGATGGACACCGGTTGCTTTGTCAGGCTTGAGGATGTGCGTGGCGGCCGTGAGGGGCTTGTTCATGTCTCACAGATGGCAAGCAAGCGAGTGGCCAATGCAAAGGAGGTGGTAAAGCGTGATCAGGAGGTGTATGTGAAAGTGGTTTCGGTGAAGGGGCAGAAGTTGAGTTTGTCAATGAGGGATGTCGATCAGGATACAGGGAGGGACCTCCTGCCAATGCAGCGTAGCGGGGATGATACACCAAGGGTGAACCCATCTGGTGGTGATGGCGGTGGTGGCAGGTCTGGCAGGAGGTTGGGTCTGTCTGGGATTATTATTACGGAGGAGGATGAGACTGCACCCACGTCGCGACGGCCACTCAAGCGGATGAGCTCACCGGAGAGGTGGGAGGCGAAACAGCTGATTGCTGCGGGTGTTCTGGATGTGAGGGATTACCCAATGTTTGATGAGGATGGCGATGGTATGATGTACCAGGAGGAAGGTGCAGAGGAGGAGCTGGAAATTGAGCTTAATGAGGATGAACCAGCATTCTTGCAGGGACAGAGTAGATTCTCAATTGACATGTCACCTGTTAAGATTTTCAAGAATCCAGAGGGTTCATTGAGCCGGGCAGCAGCTCTCCAGACTGCCCTCATAAAAGAGCGGCGTGAGGTTCGGGAACAGGAACAGAGAGCAATGCTGGATTCGATCCCCAAGGATCTGAATCGGCCATGGGAGGACCCAATGCCTGATACAGGCGAGCGACACCTTGCGCAGGAGCTGAGAGGTGTTGGGTTATCAGCTTATGACATGCCGGAATGGAAGAAGGAGGCCTATGGAAAGGCTTTAACTTTTGGGCAAAGGTCAAAGCTTTCAATACAGGAGCAGAGGCAAAGTCTTCCGATATACAAGTTGAAGAAAGAGCTGATACAAGCTGTGCATGATAATCAAGTTTTGGTTGTTATTGGAGAGACTGGCTCTGGGAAGACAACACAGGTGACACAATATTTGGCTGAGGCAGGTTATACCACAAGGGGTAAAATTGGTTGTACTCAACCTCGTAGGGTGGCTGCAATGTCTGTTGCAAAGAGAGTGGCAGAAGAATTTGGCTGTCGACTGGGAGAGGAAGTTGGTTATGCCATCCGCTTTGAGGATTGCACTGGGCCAGACACGGTGATAAAATACATGACTGACGGTATGCTTTTGCGTGAGATTCTAGTTGATGAGAATCTTTCCCAGTATTCGGTAATCATGCTTGATGAAGCACATGAAAGGACCATCCACACAGATGTTCTTTTCGGTCTGCTGAAGCAGCTTATTAAGCGCAGATCTGACATGAGGCTTATTGTTACTTCTGCTACTCTGGATGCCGAGAAGTTCTCTGGCTATTTCTTTAATTGTAACATCTTCACAATTCCTGGAAGAACATACCCGGTAGAGATACTCTACACCAAACAACCAGAAAGTGATTACTTAGATGCTGCATTGATCACGGTGCTGCAGATCCATTTGACAGAGCCAGAAGGTGATGTCCTTCTTTTCTTGACAGGTCAAGAGGAGATCGATCATGCCTGTCAAAGTCTCTATGAGAGGATGAAAGGGTTAGGAAAGGATGTTCCGGAGCTCATAATTTTGCCTGTGTATAGTGCTCTGCCCAGTGAAATGCAATCGAAGATCTTTGAGCCAGCTCCGCCTGGGAAGAGGAAGGTGGTTGTGGCCACCAATATTGCTGAAGCTTCTTTGACCATTGATGGCATTTATTATGTCGTTGATCCTGGTTTTGCCAAAATTAATGTTTATAATTCAAAACAAGGGCTGGATTCATTGGTCATCACTCCAATCTCACAAGCATCAGCGAAGCAAAGAGCGGGGCGTGCTGGGCGTACTGGACCTGGCAAATGCTATCGTCTATACACTGAAAGTGCCTACCGCAATGAGATGTCCCCCACAACGATTCCAGAAATTCAGAGGATCAATTTGGGGTCTACAGTTCTTAATATGAAGGCGATGGGAATAAATGACCTATTATCCTTTGATTTTATGGACCCCCCAGCTCCTCAAGCACTCATCTATGCTATGGAACAGCTGTACAGCCTTGGCGCTCTTGATGAGGAGGGCCTTCTCACCAAATTAGGGAGAAAAATGGCTGAATTTCCACTGGAACCACCACTTTCAAAGATGCTACTAGCTAGTGTCGACCTTGGATGCAGTGATGAGATACTGACGATCATAGCAATGATTCAAACTGGGAATATTTTCTATAGGCCAAGAGAAAAACAAGCTCAAGCTGATCAAAAGAGAGCCAAATTTTTCCAGCCAGAGGGGGATCATCTTACTCTACTTGCTGTATACGAGGCTTGGAAGGCAAAGAACTTTTCAGGGCCCTGGTGCTTTGAGAACTTTGTCCAGTCAAGATCTTTGAGGAGAGCGCAAGATGTGCGGAAACAGCTTCTCACTATCATGGACAGGTAATTATTTGATTTTCCATTGTTTGGACTAGAATCCTCTGCTTTGAATATGCATTCTTATGTTTTGCTTGTAACTAACTGTTCCTGGCATGCTCTCCCTTGTGCTATTTGTAGTTTTGTCTTATATCTAGGTCAATTTCTTACCTTGCATATATTGTAAACTTGTTTTTCATTTAGATGCTCTTGGGCAGTACACTATGCTTTGCCGTTCCTTCCAGGATACTTACATTGTCGAGATTATTGTCGGCAATTGCCTGCTTAATCATTTCAGCATTTTTCCTTATTGGTTCAGTTGAGCTTTCTCCGAGTAAAATTTTTTTAATCAAAACAGAAGCATTCAGTAGGACAAAGTGGCACATCGCAATTACTTACCAACCTTGTCTCTGTGGTATATGTAGTAGGACTTTGCAGTTCCTTCCAAGATATATATATGGCAGTACTTAGCACATGAAAATCCAACTATTATTTATTATGAAGAGATACATACTGAAAGACATGGCAAAAATCAGTCGTTTACTGTAGTGTGGATGTTCACTAATTTGTACAAGTGTTAATTTTAAGAATATTAGTGAAGTCTTTTAACTCCATAATATTAGCTATTAAATTGGGTTGCAAAATCTGAACAGTTTGGCCTCTACACAGGATTTACTTGGTAGTGTGTTGATATTGAAATGAAATCAGTACCTGGTTTCTGTGGATGCACTAGGCTAAAACAATATTGTGGACTGCTCGTGTGATTTGAATCTATATTACGTAGGTTGTCCATCTCTCTTAACCTACTGTGAGCATGCATGCGAGATCTATTTTATATTGTTCAGACAACTAGTTATGTTTTTTTAGTTTCATCTATATGCTAACTTGCTGTTGTCTGCAGATATAAACTGGATGTTGTCTCTGCCGGGAAGAATTTCACGAAAATAAGGAAAGCGATCACCGCTGGCTTCTTTTTTCACGCTGCCAGGAAGGATCCCCAGGAGGGGTATAGAACCTTGGTAGAAAACCAGCCAGTGTACATTCACCCAAGCAGTGCATTGTTCCAACGGCAGCCAGATTGGGTCATTTACCACGAGCTCGTGATGACGACGAAGGAATACATGAGGGAGGTGACCGTGGTCGACCCCAAATGGTTGACCGAGCTGGCGCCCAGGTTCTACAAGGGGGCCGACCCAACCAAGATGAGCAAGAGGAAGCGTCAGGAGAGGATTGAACCTCTCTACGACAGATACCATGAGCCCAACTCATGGCGTCTCAGCAAGCGAAGAGCTTGATGGTACCTGCACGATGTACTGTATGCTTCTTTGTCTCTGGTTGATCAAATCCGAACCGGAAATTTTGGTGTGAATGTAAATATTTATGCTCTGCTCGGATACACTGCTAACTGCTAGTAGAGCAGGTATTGACACATGTAATGTACTCTCTGGATGCTATCTTTTCATGAGAGTGGTGGTACGATTTTCTTTTCACTTGACCGCTGGTCCGCTAATGTTGAGCGATTACAAATGGATTCGGTTCTTTCTCGCTGAGACAAAGTGACGCTGTGGTCTTTCTATATCCACCAATCTGGAAGTCGAGCGAGAACGGAAAGGATTGGTGTAAAATTTCCCTTAAAAGTATCTGCATAAAATGCCATTGCCAGCAAATATTTCTATCGAAAGTCTCTTCTCCTCAGCAAATGGAGAAAAGGCTATACTTCGGTGTGTCCAGAGCTGCCAGCAAAACGGGCTCCGGAGAATGACTTCCAAGTTCGCACGAAGACCAAGTGATCACGCCATGAAAGTTCATAGGTACGAAGTGAAACAGAACACAACAACGATTTATGTTTATGGTGGTCTATGACTGAAGCGAACTAGAGTCTCAAAAAGCTGCAAATAGTATAGAAACCTAATCGGAGTCAGGGTCGGCGTCAACGATATCTGGCAAAGAGTCATCTGAATCCGCATCAGACAAGTAGGTCATGCTCGGTTGGGTCGAAGAGCCCTCTCGTGCTTGATGGCTGCTTGAAGCAGCACCACCTGGAGCAATTGGAGCTTCACCTGAGGTTTCAGGATTGCTGGATGGCGCATTGATAGCTGGGCTTCGCTTCTGCAGATGACCAACATGGTCGGTGCGCTTCTCCTCAGAAACTGGGGCAACCGCAGGTTTCTGGGGATCAAGTGGCATCGTGTAGGCTGGAGTTGAAGCGGCATTGGAGCTGGAAGGATTAACCACTGTGTTTAGCGCGGCAGTTTCTTCTGCGGCCGCGTCCACAATTTCGACATCACTATTGCCGGACGTTGGAACACCTTGTACTGCCTCAGGAATGCTAGCTGAACCAATTTGTGGATCTTCTTCTATGAGAGTGCTTTGGTTTCCAACCTGTGACGTCTCGATTGCTGAATCTTTTTCAACAGGACCATCTTTCACCGGAGCCTCTGTTGGTTCAGCATCCTTGGTGGATACCAACCAATCATCATACATGTCTTCATCCTCCATAGACTGATGCTGGCCTCCAGATGGTGAAAACTTGTACTTGGCAGCACCAAAAACTGCCTTTTTGGGTGCGCCATAGTTCAGTCCAGGGCCTGAAGGACCTGCTCTTTCTAGAGAAAGGGCTCGAGGGTGTGAGAGAACATCCAAAGCCAGCAAAGCATGCGAACAAAACTCTGCAAGCCTAGTGCCTATCTCTAGCTTCCCTGTAATGAACAACAGATAAAAGTTATTACATAAATGGATATTTGGAACCCCCTACCCAACCCCTCCCACCGGAACATAGAAACAACAGAAAAAGGGCAAATCAAAGATCATGGGTTCAAGTGTGCGGGCATGTGTACCAACACTAGTTAATTATTGTTTTTGTTTGCAAACTGTATCATGTCAAAAAGTTAAAGGGCACAAGATAGTTTCTTGTCAGTTACTCAGTTTATATTCCGTTCAGTGCAAAACCTCTAATCTTTTCTTTCAAGCAAATACACATTAATTAGGAGACAAATTAAAGACTCCACATGTGAGTATGTGACCACTAAACAACATGCTAAGAAACTTTACCTCTTTTGAAGAGTCCAATTCCTTGGGCTAAATAAGGAGGGCGAGCATGAGAAGAAAGAAAAGATGCCAGCAGTGCCTTCAATGAAGCAAGTTGGAAGTCTGATATGCATGGCTCCCCAACTGTGTATGGTTTTTGCTCATACCCCCCTCCCGTGTCACAAGCACTTCTAGCTATGTTAATTAGGAGCAGGTCCACTTCTGCCCTCCAGTGATCTGTCCTCAATGAACCCCCCTGATTGAGGTGATAAAATGAATATTACATTTAACTTTTGTGCTTATGCAGTATATACATGAGACACTTGTAAATGCGAACCATTTAGGTCCAGTCATCATAGTACCAATTGGATGATGTGGCAATGACTAGAAATGCTATTGAAAATAATAGGGCACATTGTCAATAAATCATGAGAAAAATACTATATCCAGTACAAAAATAATATATTTTGTCACTTGGCAGTTGGCATGGTATCCAAAGAAACCTATAAGTGTTAATTTTTATTGTTATATGCTAACAAAAATATATAATTACAATTCGGGAGGTGCTTCTATGCTTCACCAACTTGATATGATTAAAATAATACCAAAGATGCTGTTTAAATTACCAATTCATGGAGCATGAGCGTGATTTCCTTCCTATTTAAATCACTAAATGTAAGCCTACATACTTTTGATATCAAACATGATTTGATCACTTCCTAGTTCCTACTAGCAGACTTCCATATTTCATAGTAACCAACTACTGTTTCAACCATGGTTTAAAAAAAACACACATATATGAGCACTTAGAGTTTCCACAATATTGGATTCTAAAAGCATGTAAGACTGATGTACGGTACCATAATACCATGCTTATCACGGCGTCGCCTAGGCGACGCCTAGGCGCCGCCTAGGCGTCCAGTCGGCCAGCGGGGCTCGCCTTGGCTCGGCGCCTCGCTGGCCGACCAGGCGGCCGCTGGCGTCTGGCGTCGCGGCGTTGACGCCTAAGCGTCGCTTAGGTTTCCGGGCAAGGCCCAATCCGTTTTGGGCTGGAGGACAAAAGGGACGCACGGGAGAGGGACTCACGGGTGAAGACTCGCGTGGACCAGATTGGACCCTAGCTCGGTGAAGACTCACGGGTGAAGACTCACGGGTGAAGACTCGGCGGAGGAACCCTAGCTTGGTGCCGCCGTCGTCGCCAGCAGCTGCTCCGCGCCCTGCTCCTCCTCCGCCGGTAATCCCTCCGCCACCCGCTCCTCCTCCGCCTCCCGTCCTTCGCCTCCAGCCGCTCCTCCACCTCCCCCTCCTTCGCCTCCAGCCGTGCGCTCCCGTGCGCTCCCGTGCGCCCGTGCGCTCCCTCTTCCTCCTCCGCCTCCCTGGCGCTCCCGTGCGCTCCTTCTTCCGTCGCCTCTCCTCCTCTGCTCCGCTCGGAGGGATTCGGCTGAGGATTCGCCTCTGCTCCGCTCGGAGGGATTCGCCTCTGCTCCTCTGCTCCTTCTTCCTCCGCCTCCTCTTCTCCTCTGCTCCGATCGGCCTCTGCTCCTCTGCTCCTCTGCTTCTTCTTCCTCCGCCTCCTCTTCTCCTCTGCTCCGATCGGCCTCTGCTCCTCTGCTCCTCTGCTCCTTCCTCTCCTGCCGCTTGGTCAGCCTGGGACTCTGAGTGCTTGAGCTTGACTATTTATTTTAGTTCAGTCAAGCACTACTGATACTGAGTATTAACACTGTTTATTTTAGTTTGTATAAAAATGAATAAATGATTGATAATGATTAATGATGTTTGTATAGGACACATTGATATACATACATGGCTGACCAAGCAACAAGTACCGCCGTTGCCGAGTCCGGTAATGCTAGCCAAGAGCAGGCATATGATCCATCCAAGGATCCAAAGCGAAAGGCCAAATCGAAGGATCCCGGGTGGAAGTATGGATTTTGGCCCGACATGACAAACAAGGATATGGTGCAATGTATACTGTGCGGAAAACAAATGCATTCAGGCATCAAGAGATTGAAGCAGCACCTTGCCGCGGGTTTTGGGGATGTTCAAAATGCCCCAACCCACCACGGCCATAATGAGAGAAATGCAAGATTACATCAAGAAGACTGCAAGGAGCAAGATGATTAATTTAGATGACGATGAAGAGGAAGGTGGAGGCGATGATGTTCAAGAGGTTGAGGTTAATCAACAAGTATCCTCGGCGTCGTCTTGTGCTCCAAGTTCGGGACAATGCCAAGAGGAAGCAAGTCGCCATTATGTTCAAACCGGTGGCCTTTGCCTCCATGATAAAAAGACACCGAAGAGGTAGTTGAGGAAAGACATTCCAAGCAGCTTGTCCCAAACCTCCATGGAGCAAATGTATGAGGACCAAGGAAGAAAAAGAGAGGTGGATATGCATGTTGCTAATTTCTTTTATCGATGTGGCATACCATTCAATGCCGCAAATTCTAGGAGTTTTGAAATTATGATAGAGTCTCGTTGGACAATACGGGCATGGATACAAGCCTCCTAGTTTTCATGAGTTAAAGGGTGCCGTTGCTTGCTAAGGCAAAGAATGAAACAAAAGCATTACGAGAGAAGCAAGAGTCCGTTGGAAGCAATATGGTTGTACACTAATGTCGGATGGATGGACTGATAGGAGAGGAAGACACTTGATAAATTTTCTTGTCAATTGTCCTGAAGGGACTTTTTCTTGAGTTCGTAGATGCATCCTCTCGATCGGTGATGCAAGGATGTTAGCCGATTTGCTTGAGAAGAGGATTGAGGAGATAGGCCCCGACAACATCGTTCAAGTGGTCACCAATAATGGTGCCAACTTCAAGGTCTTTGGTAAGTTTCTCTTTAGCCAAAAAAAAATATTAGAGCCGCAAATTGTTTGGAACTCAATCTTTTCTTTGGCGAGTAAAATTCTTATGGAAAGGTTTCCACTCTCTTCTCGACTCCTTGTCTTTGCACATTGTTTAGATCTTATGTTGGAAGATATTGGAAAAATAAGTGAGTTCAAGAAGGCCATCCATGAAGCCAAGCATGTGACTACCTTCAACTATAGGCACAGGAGGCTCCTCGATGCAATGAGGGAGAAGACATGAGGGAGGGATTTAGTGAGACCCACAACCACTCAGTTTGCCACTTCTTTTCTCACTTTGCAGAGTTCATATAAGCGTAAGGATGCTTTGCGACTACTCTTTGTTGTTGAGGCTTGGACTATGGCTAAATTAGCACTCACGGAGATGGGGAAGAAAGTTTGTGATATTTTGTTGTCTTTGCATTTTTGGCGTGCTGTGGAGGATTGCATAAGAGCATCCCAGCCTTTGCTGATTGTGTTGAGAATTGTTGATGGGGATGAGAAGCCTGCCATGCCAGAAGTTTCAGCAAGTATGGATCATGCTAGGAATAAGATAAGAGAGTCTTTTGGAAGCAAACCAAGGGTACTAAAGAAGGTAATGGACATCATTGAGAGGCGGTGGGTGAACCAGATGGAGCAAAAGCTGCATGGGGCTGCATTGTTTTTGAACCCAAATAGGTTTTTTGACATCAAGGAAAAAGATATTGACTATGCTTCGAGGCTCCGGATTGCATTCAATGATGTGCTTGAAAAAATTGTTAATTGTGATGACAATTTGCTAAGAAAGATAAGTGATCAAGCGGATGATTATGAGAAAATGAGGAAGAGCTTTGGAAAGCAATCAGTTATGATGCAACAAAAAACTAAGAGCCCTCGTAAGTATTAAATTTCTATTCTAAGTTGATGCAATTTTAAACATGCTAAGTTTCTAACATAGATAGCATGTTTTACATTTTAGTTGATTGGTGGGATGCTTTTGGTGGCCTTGCTAGAGAGCTTCAAAAGTTTGCAAGACGCATCCTCGGCCTTTGTTGTTCGGCCTCCGGTTGTGAACGCAATTGGAGTATCTTCGAATTTGTAAGCAACTAAGTTGTATTTATTTCAAGGCTGCTCATATATTCCAAGTATTTTCTGTTGTTGATTAGTGATTCATTTTCAGATCCATACAAAAAAAAGAAACCGGTTGGAGCACCAAAGATTGAATGATTTGGTCTACATTCAATACAACCGGAAGATTGCCGAACGTTTTCAAAAGAGGCGTGTGGAAGGGACAAATTTCAACCCTTTGATCTTAGAAGAGTTCCAATGGGACAATGAATGGGTTGAAATGAGTACCGAAGAAGTCCACCATGGAGAAAATCTTTCATGGGCTCATGTTGATGAAGCCACCGGTGCATCACAAATGCTTCAAGGTCGTAATCTACCTAGGATGACCAGGACATACTCTCGACGTGGTGTAAATTTGAGCTCAACAACTGAAGGAGAAGAGCAAGGCTCAGACGAGGATGAAGACTATGAACCTTTGGTGGCCGATGATCTAGACATCGACGATGATTATGGCCAAACGCCGCCTACTTCTCCTCATGAGAGTGGACCAAGTGATGAGAATCGTCAAGATGATTTAGACTTAGACATTGATTGATTGATGTTTGAATGTTCTTGTCCTTGGAACATTATATTTATGTTTTAATGTCCTTGTCTTTGGAGCATTATATCTATGTTTGTAACTTTCAATATTTTATCCTTGGAACATTCTCAATTCTGTTTTCAAGATATTTTTGTGGGTTATGTCATTGTCAACTCCATGTATCCAACAACCTAGTGTTTCATACTTTCATCTTGCTGACATCAAGTAAATCTCCTGCTTGTACCAGGGAAAATCAACGCAAGCTACTGGATCTGGATGGATTGATCACACCAAAGATTCATACAAGGTACTACACACATCTTGTTGTGCTATTTATTTGCATTCCTACAAGGTATATATGTTATATACATATATGTGATATGGGCTGCAAA
Organism: Rhipidocladum racemiflorum; assembly: GCA_036346355.1. Classification (NCBI taxonomy): domain Eukaryota; kingdom Viridiplantae; phylum Streptophyta; class Magnoliopsida; order Poales; family Poaceae; genus Rhipidocladum; species Rhipidocladum racemiflorum. The sequence goes on along the minus strand of CM070572.1, from coordinate 57,833,310 downwards.
TGCAATTTTATTACTACTATTTTTGGTCGCCTAATCGTCGCCTAGGCGGGCGCCTAGGCGCCTAGGCGTCCAGGCGCCCCGGAGGCGACTCGCCTCGCCGGGGCGCCGTGATAACCATGCATAATACCCTATTGGCTTCAAATAGAATTTAACTCCCCATTTAATTATATTTCTCATTTACTAAATGACTTAATAGTTGTGACAATTCAAATTGGTTCATTGCTAGAAACTTTCCAACTAAAATTTGTACCAGCCAGTAATATATATATATATTGAAAATTTTGAACATAACTTAGCCATGAGTTTGCTTGAGTCATACTTAAAATCAGGGTGGCTGGTAAGCACTCTGAAATCTGAGTGGCCTGATATGTAAATGGATGCTTTTCTGCCCAGGAGGTCAAGAGTCAAGAGGTTGCTGAAAGGGAGGCCAGAAATTCCACTAAGCAAGATCAGTGGAGAGCAAAACTGTGACCGATGAACTAGCACAAGAAGGTAGAAGAGCAGAGTATTGTGCTGTCTGTTTTTGGCACATCTCTGGCTTTGTTTATTTGATGACAACAGTTGGGGAGAGCCCTACTGAAGAAACGTCTCTGGCTCTGTACCACAGTTGATCTGGGATGATTGTAATCTCTCCTATACTGATCAAATAAAGATCTCCTTCCCCTACTGAAAAAAGTCAGGTTTTGGGAAGCTGGAACTGGCACTAAATCTGGACCCAGCCAGTTCAAGGTTTTTGTCCAGAAATAAGGCAGTTTCCAGCCCAAAATCTGGTCCGGTTTTAGTTGCAAATTTCTGTTTTTCAGTTTTTCAAATCCTGATGCTTTGATCTTATCTGACAAGAGATACATATTTTCCGCACAAAATAGGGACCAGTTGTAGTTTAGGGCCTGAACCTTTCATCTAAAGAAAATCCAGGCGGGTTTTCGATTGACCAGCCAGTTACTAGCATTTTCCAAACCCTACTTAAAATAATTATATTCCAACCAATATATCAGATGAAAAAAAATTGTTTCTCTTGGATGTCTACATATATACAGAACAAAGACTAACAAGAAAAATGGAAGACAAAAAAGAGTAATAAGAAAAACAGACCACGTGCGAAACAATAGGGCGCTGTAAAGGGATGTAGATTATAGGCATACCATATTCAGAAGAATTTCCAATGTTTCCAGTGCAGCTATTTTGACAGAGAGTGGAGTCAACATTCTATCATCTGCTGTTGTTTCAGAAGTCATTCCCTTCGATGTGGTTGGTATGGAAGAACTTTTCTTTTTCTTTGGGCTGATTGCGACCTTCTCTAAACCTGACGCAGGTGAGTTTTCCACTTTTGATTCTTGCTTCCTCTTCTTGGAGTAACTTTTTGACGATGATTCATTTGCCACTTTTGATGAATTTGTGCTGAATGAAGTCACGTCATTTCCACAACTATCATCCAGATCACCAACTGCATTGCTGACTATTACCTCAAGCAAATGCAAAGACATCCCTGACAACAAAGACGCCTATTCATCAACGGCTGCAACTGGAAATTGACTAAGGCTTCATCTGGCATTGCGGTGGATTATGATAATCTTGTTCGGCAGTGACGCTTTTAGATACTTGGGTGTTTGGCTAGCTGTTCTCTTTCTTAATCAAGATGTAAATGATATTTTATTGCGTTCCAGAACATATGAGATGAATGTGAGGACAGCCGTTGGATAGCAGAACTAATCTAACTTTGATCTGATTTATCAAACAGAGTAATAGACTTTTCACAAAAAAAATTCACAGCAGTTTTAAAAGCAAGCACAGCACAAACTGCACATAGAGCCTAAAAGACAACCAAGGCTAAGAACCAAACATGAAGACGGATGCAGCTGGAAGTATGACAGTCATTCCACAAAGAAAAGCATGAAATGGACCAATCCTAGAGGGAATGCGAATGTAAAGCTGCGGATTTCAAGTTTTAAAGACATGGAAGAATGGTTAAATAATATCCCCTTGTACGCAACATGGGAGATATCTCCAAGATCTAGCCTGTTAGCAACTCTAACAAATACCCTGAGGATGCTAAATTTGAGGTTCTGAGAGAGCATCACTGCCAACGGTTTATTATAAACTATATCTCTCTAATCAGTGACAATTATTACAAATTTGCTAATGCAAGATGCCAGAGAAAATATTCGAAGGAGACATTTCGAAATTACGTGTTCAAAATGGCAGCAGGAAAAAAAGAAAGAATGGATGCTGTATCTCCACATTGATGAAAACTCAACCATCTTGCTTGTTACTAATTCTGAAAACAGGCATTCCATAATACATTTCTAGTCTGAGATACTATAGGAGTATTACCATGACAAAAACTAATGACTATTAACTTCTTAGCGTCACTTGTATTCTATTAAAAGCTACCATCATACAACTGTAAACAAATACACAAGAAATAAATGGTCACATACCAACACCCATGGAGGTCAGCAATAGCTGCACAATGCTGTACACTTTTGTCCTCATAGTAGGCAACTTCGCTATTTTGAAGTACTCAGTTATAAGCCGTACAATGTTAGCAGCATGTGGTAAAAGTTGGCTGCAGGATGGTAAGCATAAATTAGAAACTCCTTTTCCATTACTCAGCTCAAATTCAAACCAATATTCAAATAGAAGTTCTATAGAAAACTCAGTCTCAATTCTCCAAAATGATTTAGAATTCAAATATTATAATTGCTTGTGTCCTGTCTGTATTTTCTTCACTTATGCTTCAATCTTGTGAAAAATGTACATGATGCATGTCTTAAATAATAATAACAAGAGCTAATATGCATGCTACCTTCGCACTCCTTTAATAGTTGCACTAAGCAAATCCAAGAAAGTCGAATGCAATGACGGAAGCTCAAAACAAATAAGCTCTTGGTGCAAGGAAGTTGTTGAAGGGAACATCTTTTTATGCAATGATCCATCAACTAACAGCACTCTTCGTATCAAAGCTATCAAAGCACGCACTGGAACATTGACCTTTTTGACAAGCAAAACAATAGAGCTTAGAACAAAATTGTATTATATATATTAGCTTATAAGTGCCACTAGGTAACAATGATAATGTACAGAGAAATTCTGCTTTGGACAAACCTGAACTGGATAATAGCTAGTCAGCATCACACAGCAACAATGGACAAGGGCTGAAATTGTAGGAACAGTACAGACACGAAATTTCTTCGTGACATGCACATTTCCTCCGGACCTTATTTGATCTCCCAACATTGGCGGAGGATCATTTCCACGTGGAACTAGTAACATCATAATCTCATGGCCATTCTTTTCTGCAAAAGTAATGGTTTGAAGTCACCCTGAAACGGTAGAGCTGAAATAAGAATAGCAGATGACTGCCACATCTTACCTTCTTCCAGCCCAAGAAAAGCTTCATTCAAAAGATTGTTTACCACAATTAATATCTTTTGAATCATCAGTGACCAACTGTCCTTGGATACTCGAACAGAAGGTAACAATGCTAAGGCTTTTGCAAATTTCTGGAGGATTGGAAGAGCAGAGGTCGGTCAACCCAAAGGGAAATGTCATGACAAGGAACAACAAAGGAAAGACAACAAAAATGGGGACAATGAAGCACATAAGTTTGTCTGCTCAGCCTTCAGATCATATTACTTCAATAATGAAGAGTGGAGACATGCACTGCTCACCTCTGATGGTTGTACATTGACTTTTGTACTCATTACCTTTGCTACAATGGCAGATTCAACCTGACATTTTTAAACATAAGTACAAAGACTGTAAGAAATAATACAGAAGAGAAGTAGAATAGGCAAGTCAATAGGAACAGAAAAATAAAACAGGCAGGAAATAGGAACTGTGATTAAAAAATACGGCTACATATGTATTTCTAGTCACACTAGTAAACTTCTAGAAGCTCTGCCATCACATCTCACTCTCGTAATCCCTTAGAAACCATTTCTATAGAACTACCTGTGATTGGGAGTGTTTTGAGTACGAAAACTTAAGTAACACCCATTGCAAACTTATGTACCATAGCGAGGGGCACAAATCTGTGTTGGTGGTAACTTCAGAAAAATTGCAATAGCTTAAGGAGTGAGTAACCACAGTAGCCAGAAGAATTTGTGGCTTGTTGGGTGCATTGTATTATGTAAAAACAAATGAGGAATGACAAAACAAGAAAAAGGAATACATGACAAGGAAGCCTAAAGAGGAACAAGTTAAAGAACATAATAACTCTTGCATCCCCAGTTAATGCACATTTGGAATTTTGAATAGTAATAGACAAATAATAAGAGTAGCTCAGGTAAATATCTAGAGCTCCTACAGTCATTCAATGATTCAGTCCATACATACCAAGAAAATCATAAAGAACATCTTATAAAATTTCAACCCCTACAGCCCTACATCTATCCAGAAAACAAAAAAGAAAAAATATTTTAAACACTTAACTTTTCATTTATTCACAGAAATTTCGTTTTGTTTTTCTTCTGGATACTGAGCACTACATATTTAGCCAGAACAGGAAATAGATTATAACAAAAAAAAAAGTCATACTCTATTGTAGTGTCGGTTTACAGATGAAGGGAACAATTTAATAACCATCATGAGCAAATCAATTGCTTCGTCCTGAAAATATAGACATAATAAAAAATCTTCTTAGAGTGCATGAAATTAAACAGATAAGCATTTGGATGAAAAGACCATACAGCCACTGGACCATTTTCATTTAAGAGCAGCAGCACTGGTTCGACAACTCTTCCAGCAAAGGATGACGCCTCTTTCTTTAAGTTCAAAAACTTCGCCAATCTAATCAAACAACAAATTATTTTGCTTTCTACTGAACAAAATAGTCAAATGCAGAAGAAAATGCAATGAATAAACTGACAAGGTAGCATTTTAAGAATCACATTTGCAATACTGTAGAGTGGCCAAGCAACAAAGCAGCCATCTTCTCAATTGAGACAGATTGGTATAGTACATCAACCATTTAAAACATAGGATTTGATATAGCATACGAAACATAAGAAAGGAATTTACATGAACACAGCCTAAAAACAAAGCAGATAAGAAGGAATCCTGGTCCTGGAGAATGCTTAGTTTTCAATAATGCTGATGGTTGCAAAACACTGGCAGGAGCCAAGTCATTAGTTATTTCACAACTAATTCTATGGCCTATGAGCAAACTGCCAACACAAAATATACAGGCCAAATTTAAATGCCCCACTAAATTAGCTAGCAATGAAAAACTGATCTGAATATTTTAGGCGTTCTACTTTATGATGCTAACCAAATTATAGGAATTCACGTGAGTCACGATGGCATCAATTTTGCAGGACAAATGCTGTTCAAGGTAAATTAACATTAATAGAACAAAAAGTTTTACCGTTCTTTAGTTGAAACCAAATGTACATTTCAAAGAATAAAAAAGTTCCATCCAGACAAGAATATCAATATTTGAAGTGGAGTACATAATGCTATTGGGAACACCAATAATTTTAGTTGCCTCACTTGATAAATACCACCATATGTGGCACTCTACATAACTGAATCTGTATTATCATGTACCGATTAACAGTACAGAAAACTAACTTACAGAATACCGACAAACCAATTATATGCTTGACTTGATAGCTTGAGCTAGTAAAAGGAAATTAATCACCCATGACATACCTCACGAATAAATCAGACATGGAAGTACAAGAGACCACAGTAACAAGTTGCAAGCTAGATGGTTCCTGGTAAGAGGAAAAGAGAACATACCAGCTTAATAATAATCTATGATGATGTATATCTATTTAAAGAAAAGAATTATCGCTTCAGGCATGCAAAGAATATGGATTAAATAAACTCCTGAGAAGCACTATATAAGATTTTCAATATTTTTTTCATTTGCTAATCAGTCACCCACCATGTGGTTTGTTGAAATACATTATACTCGACCTTATTACTGCATCACACCAATGTTAGCTCAGATAAAGGTAACTGGTACTACACACTTTTCACATGCGCAATATGCAATGAAACAGATAAACCAAAGACAGAATTGCTATGACCTGCAATTTCTGATTTAAAAAAATTATAACTGTAGTCTTAGATCAATACTGAATGCCGTGGATGGCACTACATAATGGGCCATAATTTCTAATTGATTGGTTGTGGTTTATGCACATCAGATAATAGTAGCTTAACTTCAATAAAACATATGATCAATTTGCGGAGAATCGAGGTAGTGAATAAATAAAGTTTTTTAAGAGATTGAAGTTCGGTCTGTGGATTGTAGAAAGACAAGGACCAGATAGGTGTGGAATTGTACTCTCTGGATTTAGATTTAGAAGAAAGACAATGTTGACTGGCATTTCCTGCTTCGGCTTAGGTTTGACATCAAAAAGAGAACAACACAAGCTACACTCAAAGGAGGTACCAAGCAAACAGAATTAAGTTAGCTGGAGTTACATTAAATTCGAGATGAATGTCACTCTCAAGGAGAGCAAAACTATGCAGAGGACAAACTTCTCAATCTGTTTTTCTTCCTAGGTATAGTAAATCTCAAGATTTTATTGGCATCATCCTATTCCTGAAGCAGTTCAATCAACTTGTATGACGTCAAATACAATTCCTGTCAAGGTAAAATAATATCTGGAACGCTATACTTCGTAATGACTGCATTACTTTCATGGCCTATAATCCTCATGAAATTTAATTATATCAACCAATTATAAGAAGCTAAAAGCATCTTTGATTAAGACAAAATGGGATTTTTCAGATATTAAAACAGTGAAAAAAAGGAAGCGAAACACACTCTCATAATAAAAACAAAATAAAAAATCAGTGAAACATAAAGTTCTATGTACAACTGAAGGAAATGGTATGCATTACCTGCAAGTTACGCAGAATCTTCTCAAACCAATCGGTGTATGATTCTGCAAAGCGCGCATTGCTGCATTCTTGGAATGTCACACCGAGAAAGCAAGTACCCAACCAACAACTATATGGCTAAATAGTTGTCAAACAGAAAGGCAAAAAATTAGTAAAACATCTCTTATACGTTTTCTTTTACATCAAAGCATAAAAGATGTGAAGGTAACAGAACAGTAGTTAAAGATCTGGAGGTTTTGTTTTCAGAAGACGGCATATATTGTTAAAGTTTGCATCATTCTGCAGCACAAAACAACAACAAAAGTCTACAAATAAATGACACTGACCAATATAAAACTATTTAATCTGATACCATGTTTCATAGTTGCTGTTCATTCTTAGTGATAACGTTTACAAGAGGGCAGTGACATTGTGACAAGAACTGTGGGAACATTACAGAGTTAAAATTGCGGTGATTCAACAACAACTAGCTCAGAAAGGGATCACGCGCGCGGGGGGGTGGGGGGGGGGGGGAGGGGGGAACAACATACCGAGTCGCTCTCCACTAGCTTGGCGACGCGCTCGACCCAAGCATCCACGGCGGCGCGCCACGCCTCGGCAAGCTTCGGATCCGGCGGGTCCGGGAGGCTCTCGGTGAGGAGGCCGTGCGTGCGCACCGCGTCGAGGGTGGAGGCGAGCTCCGCCGGCGGGACGTCGCTCCCGGGCTGCGGCAGGCGCTCGCCGACCACCACCCGGAGCAGCCGCGGCTTAAGCCAGTGATCGTTTACGTCGGCGAGGAAGCCGCCGGCGCCGGCCATAGCTGGAATTAGGGTGGGGTTTGGTAGGCGGAGGGGGTGGGTTTTGTAGGCGGCCGTTACTAGGGTTGGGTTTAAAGGACCCGCTGGATGGGAGTTCAAGGTTTCTCAGCCGCCTGATTGAAATGCACGGTTAGGGTAGGGCTTCGGTTAATCGGTTATCTTTACCCCTATATAATTCACCAGTTAATTCTTTTCTACATGCACACACTATTCTGCCCCCACAGAGGATATTTTTTCTTTGTTCACCCTAAAATGTGCACCCAGAAATCCTACTTCCTCATAATCAAGGGCTAAGATGTTTTATCACGTCACTTCATCAAATCTGATGGACCAAATCACCCGGTTCATCTCATCAATCGCCCACCCATGTGGCCCCCAACATAGCGCCCGTGTGCGCCGCCCCTAAACCCGTGCCCCCAAACGCGCCCAAGCCCCAAACATAGCGCCCGTCCACCTGCGCTGCGTCGAAGCCCGCCGCCACCTGTGGCCACCTCCCTCCTCCGCGCTCCGCTTCCTTCCTCACACCATCGCGCCCCGCCTCCCTCCTCCTCCGCCTCCTGGCCTCCGGACCCGAACCCTAGCCCCGTCATTTGATGCGGCGGCCGCCATGTCGTCGTGGGGCCTGGGCTGGAAGCGCAGATCCGAGATCTTCCACCTCACCCTAGACTACGGCGACCTCGCTGACCCGCCCCACCTCTCGTCCCTGCCACCGCCCTCCTCCATCGCTGTAGCGGGCGTCCTCTTCGCCGACCGCCACTACGAGCTACGACGACCTCGGGTTCCGCGATCGAGCTCGGTAGTCGGCCGGCGACGACGAGGACTGTGTCGCTCATGCGGCTCGATCGCGGCTCATGAGTCATGTCGCCCCACGACGACGTCGTCTGCGTCGTCCCGAGCCCGAAGGAGGACGGGGCGGGGTGGGGGTGGAGATGCGCGCCGAGGAGGCGAGGGAGGCTGCGGTCGGTCGCGGGTGGCGTGGGCAGCGTAGGGAAGCGGCGATGGCGTCGGGGTGCTCGCGCGGCTCATCGATCCAACCTCGCGCCCTCGCCCCACCGATCGCCGCAGAAGAGTCGGCCACGACCATCGCGAAGCTCCTCTCGGCGAAGACCTCACGGCGACGGAGGCGGCGGCCAAACAAGGTAGCGCTGCGGTGGTCACCGGTCCGTCATTGCCACGCCGTGGCGAGGCCGCGTTAGGTCCAAGAGATGGTTCATGGCGGCGTCCCGTAGAAGGTGCGGCACTGAGCTGGAGGTCGAGCTAGGTTTTAGGGTTTCGGCCGTGTGTTTCTTAGTCTCGTTCTCCGTCATGGTGGCCGATACCAAGCCTTGGTCCGTGACACCTTCCGCCGCTTCTAGCAGTGTGTTTCGCTCAACTCGAGCACAATGCTCAAAATTCGCTTAAGCTCGAACTCGAGTACTGATTCTAAGTGCTCCTTGATAAAATTGCTTTGCTTGCCAACAATTAGTTGTAGTGACAAATTGGTTTGTGCATGGGATTGGACGTTTTCTTGCGATTGGTTTTTGATGATGGGCAAAAACATGTTTATTTAGTTGAATAACATAAGAGTGGCTTCTTCCAAGAAAGGATGGTACTTTTACCACGGTTACCATTTTGCAGTTAAGTTTCCTTGGTTGACCTATTTTGATCATATCATTTCTTCTGTACCTAGGCTGGCATATGAGCAGCTTGTCTTTTGTGATATATATCACCAAAAGGAATCTGGCTGGAGGGACTGCTCATTTTCTGGGAAGGTGAGATGGTGGCACATGTTGTGAATTGTATGCAAGTTCCTGTGCTAATCTGTTTTGCTACAGCCATTCTAATGAGCTTCACTATTTCAGCGTCTCCATTGCGGATGTATTGCTTCAAAGAACTCGTTTGATCTACTTGATAGCGGAGGAGTTCAATGTGTCAATTGCATGAAAAATTCAGGAGTTCAGTCTGTAAGTTTCTTGTCTCATATCCACTTTTCTTATCCAAATCATCTGATTGTTCTTTTCGCAGGTTTCAAATCAATTAGCTCCGAAGCTTTTTTCACCTCAAAATAATCAGAGATTCCTTGGTAAAAGTGATGCGTTATTGCCAGGTAGACCGGTGGAGCCACCCACCCTTATGACCGATTCCAGAAATGATGAGATTGCTGTTATTACTAAGAACAATCATCCATTCATGGTAAAAAACATAGAAGCTGGGCAAAGCAGTAACATTTTGAGGCAAAAAGAAATAGAGAATAGTGTAAGGCCGATTAAATGGGAACAACCGATTCTTAGTATTGGGGACTCGGGAAGGATGCATTTCTTAACTAGGACTCAAAGTGCATTAGAGTCTCCTCAATGTACTCGAAGAGATGACAATAAAGATCCAACAACAGATGGCACGGCAAGTGAATCACTTTCTGAGACATGTCTCAAAGATGAGTTTGGGTATTGCTAATAACGGAAACAAGATGGAGGCTACTTCAACAAAGGGAAAGACCTATGCTATCACCAACGACACCATTTTACGAAGGAAGAGAACTTGCCACTACATTATCTCCATTTCATCATGCACAAAGGGCTCAAGATTTTCGACCCGGACCCGCAAGGGTTGGTGAGGGTGTCGCTTTTGATCCAACGAAAGATGTTCTTCCACATCTTCGTGTTGCGAGACCACCGCCGAGGAAGGGGTCGCAATCAATTACTTCCTTGGTATTGGCCGAGAATAACGCACCAAGAGCTGCAGCAAATTTCCTGAGAGTATCCTTGATAAATTTATCAACTTCTTGGTGACATTGATAGCTAACATCATGTACCAGTAAATAACATACTCCATAATTGATCAATCAGGCCAATATACTCTAAAAGTTCTCAGATACCTTCTTTTGTTGTTGATGTTTTTGTCTTCCTGCCATGATAAGATATATGAATACATACTCTTTCGAGGAAGTGATATAAAGGTAATGATTGTAAACCGTAAAGAATACTACAAATCGACATATCTGTTGTGATTATTGAACTGCTGATCAAATTATGTTGGGCACTGATGTGGTTTGGAGCTGTGTCTTTGTTGTTCTTATATGGCATATCTAATTCTTTCTGCTGTTTGGAATGGTAAATTTTGGAAATGTTTATTTTTACCAACAATGTAATTAACGCATACATGTCTCCTCAAATTATCATAAAAAGTGTATGAGAAATTCTAGAAAAAAGTTAATTGTTTCATGCTCCTGTGTCACCACAACATGAAGTGTATTAGGGAGGGGTTTTGGAATTTGGTAATGTGGTAGTTTATTTGATTTTGACTATTGATGGAAAATTTGTGCTGATGGAGATGCGGTCATAAGCAAGATTCTAAGGACTGGAATCCTAGGCAGTTTTGTTTTTGTGTTGGTAGGATTCGGATTGTAGGATTGTGGAATCATCATTTCTAAGGATTATCATATCCGCACTCTATGTTATATGTTTTATTGAATTTAGATCCTATGTAGGATCTAGGCGTAATGGTTCCACAATATTGTAAGATCGAAAACTTCTAAGGCAATCGAATTGAGATCCTTACAATCTTGTTCATAAGCTTTAGGAAAACCAAATTGGTGGAATTTTAAGGAAAGAACAGATGCCTGTAATACAATCCTTATTTTACTGATTTGTTGTTTCCATCATTAGTCTACTCTATATTGTCTATTAGTCCTGTTCTGATGTTATTCTTAGCTATGCCTTATTTTGTTAGGGTCCCACCGACAACCTCGATTACCCTTTTTTGCTATTCTATCACACTTTTGTCCTGGAAGGGGCAATGGCAGAGGGAGAAGAACTAAGGCGGCGACGGCGCGACAGCACTCGCTTCGGCCCAACAAATGGAGCTCGACGCTCTCCCGTCTAAGCTCGCCGCCTCATCGCCTTCCGTAACAAGCGAGGCGAAGAACGCCAAAGCCGTCCCGACTTCTTCTTAGGTGCACTCCCTTACCCCTATCGCCTCGACCACCGCAATTGAATCCTCGACATTCTTGCGCGTGTTCTTCTTTGGTGGTGCTTGCCCGTGAGGGAGTGCCGGAAGCAAGGCGGTGACGACGCGGAAGAACAAGGCGCGGAAAGACGAGGTAATCCGGAAAGTTTTCTTTTTAGCAAGCATAAGCCAATTTCCATGGAAGAAGGAGATGACAGAGTGCAAGTCTTACGATCGGCTTACTCGAAAATAAGCATCTCCACTCAAGAAATGCTAAATCAAAATGCAATGAAGGATGGAACAGAATGCACTATAATAGAGTTCGGGTGCCTTTTCTTGGATTTATTATTATTTTCCATTGTCTGTGATGTTCATGCAGAAATCTAAGAAGCAGACATATAGGAAAATACACGAGAAGAAAAGGGTGAAAAAGGTTCCAGATCTATTGAGTAGTTGAATAGACAGAACACTTAGCAATTGAGTAGTATTCAAGTATGAACCAAACTCATCACCAACTTGCACATCATCCTTTTACCATCAATTTGCACTGTGAGTACTATTATTTATTTATTTATTATACTTTGTCTTACTGTATCACAATTAATATTTTCTGATGATGGTCCATAATAATGCATGTATAGGATGGGAAGCTGTTGAGGGCTAAGTTTCTCATGAGCCTATTGAACTACAATGAGAATGAATCGAAATACAACATTCCTGAAGTTATAAGGGAAATCCTTAATAGTATCAGGGATTAGATGGTTTTTAATGATAAACAGCTGCTATATTACCTTATGCCCTTGATTATGTAATCAACGATATAATAAATCTTTGTATCTTTCTTTTGTGCACATCTTACGACACTTGATTACCAAAACATATAACACCTTTTGCTTATTTGAATTGTATTACCAAATATCGCCGTAGCGTTAGCACGGGCAATATACTAGTAAATGTTTAATCATTGAGTCAGTGTAGGGTTACAAGCTATTTATCAGCATGTTAAAAAAATTGCCGTCTTCTTTTGTTTCATCTGAATTGCTGTCGCTGTCGTCACCAGGATCATCTACAAAATCAAGATAAAAGGGTGGAAATTCCTTGTTCCTTTTCACCTTAAACTTTGGGAGTACCTTAAATCTGGCAGGGCACTAAGGCATAACTTGCAGTGCATCAACATGCTAGCTACCACTTCAATTGCATAAAAAAACTACCTTCTCGGAATATTATCACAAATCATGTTCTCAACGATACCAAGCTACAACCAGAACTGCATATGAAATTACCATATCAGCACATCATTGCATATCATCTCATGTCTCTGTCATGGCAATCACCTTTCCCCATGTTGCATATCATCTCATATCTCTGTCATGGCAATCACCTTTCCCCATGTTGCTGGCAAAAGCCAATATGCTTTTGATGTTAATTTTGGCACCAGAAGCTCTCATTTCCTCATTTGATTTCACCATACTGCAAGAATCCACATGCAAGATATGAGCCATACAACCATTATTTTCAATATAGCAATAAGATGACTTTGTTTTTGGTTTCCTGTTCAGTGGAGAAAACTTAACCATCTAAACTGGTGCCTTTTCCTGATGACATTTGTTGTTAGGTGTAGAATAAAAATAGGGGAAAAGGGACACATGAAGTCGAAGCTTTTTGTTTCAGAAAAGATTTTGGCTCTACTCCCTAAGGAGCATTATATTGTGTTAAAAAAATATTTTTTAAAAAAAAACACAGGGGCAAACAGAAGAAAAGGGATGCAAGAATGGAGCAGACAAAAATACATATGAAATTAAGGCGGTACTGTATTGTGATTCCTTGAATTTTATTTATACGGATCTCCAACAATTACTAAGCTTGAATGGTGGCAAGTCAACGGATTCCAGAAGCACATATCTGAGAAAAGGACCTCACTTAAGCAATGCATTCGATGGGCATGTTAATGGAAAATAATTGTCATCACATGATCACACTCATGATGACTGATCAGCATCCTAAAGATAGTGCATCCTGCCACAGCCAGAGAAGCTAGCAAGAAGAGCATGAGACAAACAAATACAGAGCAAGAAGAGCAGGATGAGAAAAAAAATAGGAAAAACGATTGGGTTCTTGGTAGTGGGATATCATGGAGCGGTGTTACGATGTATGGGGAGCCTTCCAAACGTAATTAAGATGATAAAATGAAAAGGAGGTGAGAGGCCGCTGCCATCACAACACAGATTGCAAGTTGGTGGCCTCCACATCAGTGCTGCTTCAATGCCTTCTCATGAGCCTCACACAAGCAATGGTATTTATCTTCCTGCTAAGGGAACCTTTAAAAAATAGAAACAACTAATTTATAGCAATGGAGAAGTTGGGTCACGTGGATGTGGACAAACTAACAAAAGCGATGTGGACAATATACATCAACATTTCTATCTTCATAACCAAATAGTATAAGAAAGCATTTCAGAATAAATTGCAGTTTGCACCAGGTACTGTCTCCTGTTTTACTAATAATTTCTCAACACTAAATAAAGTGAGTGGACAATATAAATCAAAATTTCTATGAGAATGTTAAAAAAATAACCTTTTAGAAGCAATGATCTCAAATATATGATGATACCATAAGTTCTAAACTCTTAAAAATAATATGATATGAATTTCAAACTTGAACTACTATTTATTTGAGATCCATTGCAACGCGCAGACAATATGTGTGTATATGCATTTGTCCTAAACCACTCCTACTGTGTGCCCATGCATCAAGTGCCAAAAAATTAAAAGGTACAAGTGTTAATAGAAATGATGTGCCTAGAATTTCAGTTTTGACAGCTGTAATGGCGAAGATCATTGACCACATCATTGCTAATAGTTCCCCAAAAATAGCGAGCCCCATACTGTTTTATGTAGGAGATACACTAATGTAAAATTGTAAACAGAGAACAACACAAAAACTCTCCATTCTCCTGATTTTGGCCACAACGAGCAAAATTAAGCAACTTTTTATCTAGTTCTCTTGTCCTCTCGATTCCAATGCACTGCAAGTTATGCCTTTGTTTTTTATCCTCTACTGGAGCAACCTATGTCTAACACTGGTTGTAGTATCAGTTGAAACTCATCATTTTGAATGAACTGTCGGGACCTAGCTCAGCCTCAAGAACTGAATTCAACTGCCTCCTTAGCATAACGTTAGTTCCTTGATGAACAATATCAAGAGCTCAGCACCTATATTAATTTGGTCAATATCAAATTGAATATTACATCACTATGATATGGTTTAAAAATCCAATTGTTTGGTTTAAGCAGAAGCATCATCCTTTGTAGCCTCCCATCATAGTCACCAAGCAACACTGATAAGGAAGTGTATACCAAGCAAGAAGCATGCATGGTAAAAAGAGATCAATGGAGAAGAAGACGCTAGAACAACACCACTCTTCTCAGTTGATACTCCCTGTCCCTTTGCGAGGCGTCAGCATCGGAATCCGCCAACGCACACACACGAAAAGAACGAGATGCAAACATGTTTACCATTCTACCCCAAGAAATTAAGCCGAGCAAATCAAACCAAGAAAAACTACTCCAAAAGACACAATGAGCCGTGTGTTTAATGGACGGACGGACCTGGTGGCCGAAGCAGATGCCGAGGACGCACATGTCGGCGGTGTGCTGGCGGCAGATGAGGTCGACGAGCGTGATGATCCAGGGCTCATCACCATGGGCGTCGCTGCAGCTGCCCGAGATGACCAACCAGCCGAGCCCCGCCGCCTTGTCCTCGGACGGGAGCACCTCTCGCACGGCGCAGAACAGCCGCCCACCACTCGCCGTCCTCTTCAAATAGCTCGCTGTCCTTCGACAGCATCAGATCCATCGGGGGGTAGCACCCACCTTCGCGTCTGCCCGCACGCAGAGGGAGGAGGAGGAGCCAGGCGGTGGGTTGTCGACCGTGCGAGGAGAGACAGGGGTGGTCGGGGGGAGGCGACGAGAGCGGCAGCGAGGGGGGACGCCTGATCTGGAGGCTGGCGGTGTGGGGGGAGCTAAGCGTGGTCGGGTGCGACAGGAGGGTAGGGCGAATGCGCGGAGAGGAGCAGCGAAAGGGGGGACGGCGACCACACGGTGAGGGGCGGCCGAGGCGGCGGCGGCGCGGCAGTGCGAAGGCAAATGTGAGGGAGGGAAGAGAGCGGTTCCTCGAGGCCTCCGCGGGCGGTGCGAGAGCCTAGATGTGGGGGTAGGGGGCAAACGTAATGGAGGAAGCAGTTGCAGAGGGAGGAGGAGGATGGGAGGGGCGAGGGGGAGAGGAGTGGGGGAGAGAAGGGGAACGCGCAACAACTGCACGTTGGGAGGAACCGTCGGGGCGAGAAGGGAAGGACGGGGTCACGCGCGGATGGCAAATGGGCTTGAGTTGGGCCTTAGCATTGAGTTGGACGATCCACAACGACAGGGTAAACTCCTTCTTTTATTAGTTAAGACTAGTATATTGCCCGTGCTAACGCTACGGCGATATTTGGTAATACAATTCAAATAAGCAAAAGGTGTTATATGTTTTGGTAATCAAGTGTCGTAAGATGTGCACAAAAGAAAGATACAAAGATTTATTATATCGTTGATTACATAATCAAGGGCATAAGGTAATATAGCAGCTGTTTATCATTAAAAACCATCTAATCCCTGATACTATTAAGGATTTCCCTTATAACTTCAGGAATGTTGTATTTCGATTCATTCTCATTGTAGTTCAATAGGCTCATGAGAAACTTAGCCCTCAACAGCTTCCCATCCTATACATGCATTATTATGGACCATCATCAGAAAATATTAATTGTGATACAGTAAGACAAAGTATAATAAATAAATAAATAATAGTACTCACAGTGCAAATTGATGGTAAAAGGATGATGTGCAAGTTGGTGATGAGTTTGGTTCATACTTGAATACTACTCAATTGCTAAGTGTTCTGTCTATTCAACTACTCAATAGATCTGGAACCTTTTTCACCCTTTTCTTCTCGTGTATTTTCCTATATGTCCGCTTCTTAGATTTCTCGCATGAACATCACGCATAATGGAAAATAATAATAAATCCAAGAAAAGGCACCGAACTCTATTATAGTGCATTCTGCTCCATCCTTCATTGCATTTTGATTTAGCATTTACTGAGTGGAGATGCTTATTTTCGAGTAAGCCAGACTGTAAGACTTGCACTCTGTCATCTCCTTCTTCCATGGAAATTGGCTTATGCTTGCTAAAAAAAGAAAACTTTCCGGATTACCTCGTCTTTCCGCGCCTTGTTCTTCCTCGCGTCGTCACCGCCTTGCTTCCGGCACTCCTCCTGGCAAGCACCACCAAGAAGAACACGCGCAAGAATGTCGAGGATTCAATTGCAGTGGTCGAGGCGATAGGGGTAAGGAGTGCACCTAAGAAGAAGTCGGGGACGGCTTTGGCGTTCTGTTGCCTCGCTTGTTCGGAAGGCGATGAGGCGGCGGAGCTTGGACGGAGAGCGTCGAGCTCCCGCTGTTTGGCGGGGCAGTGCTGTCACGCGCCGTCGCCTCCGATAGTTCTTCTCCCTCTGCCACGCCTTCCCTGACAAAAGTGTGATAGAATAGCAAAAAAGGGTAATCAGGTTGTCGGTGGGACCCTAACAAAATAAGGCATAGCTAAGAATAACATCGAACAGGACTAATAGACAATATAGAGTAGACTAATGATGGAAACAACAAATCAAGAAAATAAGGATTGTATTACAGGCATCTGTTCTTTCCTTAAAATTCCACCAATTTGGTTTTCCTAAAGCTTATGAACAAGATTGTAAGGATCTCAATTCGATTGCCTTAGAAGTTTTCGATCTTACAATATTGTGGAACCATTCTGCCTAGATCCTACATAGGATCTAAATTCAATAAAACATATAACATAGAGGTCTGGATATGATAATCCTTAGAAATGATGATTCCACAATCCTACAATCCGAATCCTACCAACACAAAAACAAAGCGCCTAGGATTCCAAATCCTTAGAATCTTGCTTATGACCGCATCTCCATCAAAGACAAATTTTCCATCAATAGTCAAAATCAAATAAACTACCACATTACCAAATTCCAAAACCCTCCCTAATACACTTCATGTTGTGGTGACACAGGAGCATGAAACAATTAACTTTTTTTTTCTAGAATTTCTCATACACTTTTTAACAGTAATTTGAGGAGACATGTATGCGTTAATTACATTGTTGGTAAAAATAAACATTTCCAAAATTTACCATTCCAAACAGCAGAAAGAATTAGATATGCCATATAAGAACAACAAAGACACAGCTCCAAACCACATCAGTGCCCAACATAATTTGATCAACAGTTCAATAATCACAACAGATATGTCAGGATTTGTAGTATTCTTTCTGGTTTACAATCATTACCTTTATATCACTTCCTCGAAAGAGTATGTATTCATATATCTTATCACTGGCAGGAAGACAAAAAAACATCAACAACAAAAAGAAGGTATACAGAACTTTTAGAGTATATTGGCCTGATTGATCAATTATGGAGTATGTTATTTACAGGTACATGATGTTAGCTATCAATGTCACCAAGAAGTTGATAAATTTATCAAGGATACTCTCGGAAATTTGCCGCAGCTCTTGGTCCGTTATTCTAGGCCAATAACAAGGATGTAATTGATTGAGACACCTTCCCTCGGCGGTGGTCTCGCAACACGAAGATGTGGAAGAACATCTTTCGTTGGATCAAAAGCAAGACCCTCACCAACCCTTGCCGGTCCGGTCGAAAATGCCGAGCCCTTTGTGCATGATGAAATGGAGATAATGTAGTGGCAAGTTCTCTTCCTTCGTAAAATGGTGTCGTTGGTGATAGCATAGGTCTTTCCAATCGCTGAAGTAGCCTCCATCTTGTTTCCGTTATTAGCAATACCCAAACTCATGCCGAGACATGTCTCGTAAAGTGATTCACTTGCCGTGCCATCTGTTGTTGGATCTTTATTGTCATCTCTTCGAGTACATTGAGGAGACTCTAATGCACTTTGAGTCCTAGTTAAGAAATGCATCCTTCCCGAGTCCCCAATACTAAGAATCGGTTGTTCCCATTTAATCGGCCTTACACTATTCTCTATTTCTTTTTGCCTCAAAATGTTACTGCTTTGCCCAGCTTCTATGTTTTTACCATGAATGGATGATTGTTCTTAGTAATAACAGCAATCTCATCATTTCTGGAATCGGTCATAAGGGTGGGTGGCTCCACCGGTCTACCTGGCAATAACGCATCACTTTTACCAAGGAATCTCTGATTATTTTGAGGTGAAAAAGCTTGAGCTAATTGATTTGAAACTCGCGAAAGAACAATCGATGATTTGGATAAGAAAAGTGGATATGAGACAAGAAACTTACAGACTGAACTCCTGAATTTTTCATGCAATTGACACATTGAACTCCTCCGCTATCAAGTAGATCAAACGAGTTCTTTGAAGCAATACATCCGCAATGGAGACGCCAAATAGTGAAGCTCATTAGAATGGTCAGAGCAAAACAGATTAGCACAGAACTTGCATACAATTCACAACATGTGCCACCATCTCACCTTCCCGAGAAAATGAGCAATCCCTCGGCCCAGATTCCTTTTGGTGATATATATCACAAAAGACAAGCCGCTCATATGCCACCTAGGTACGTAAGAAATGATATGATCAAAATAGGTCAACCAAGGAAACTTAACTGCAAAATGGTAACCGTGGTAAAAGTACCATCCTTTCTTGGAAGAAGCCACTCTTATGTTATTCAACTAAATAAACATGTTTTTGCCCATCATCAAAAACCAATCGCAAGAAAACGTCCAATCCCATGCACAAACCAATTTGTCACTACAATAATTGTTGGCAAGCGGCAATTTTATCAAGGAGCACTTAGAATCAGACTCCGAGTTCGTGAGCGAACTGAATTTTGAGCATTGTGCTCCGTGAGTTCAGAGCGAAACCTGCACTCGTTAGAAGCGGCGGAAGGTGTCACCGACCCGGCCCGCTTGGTATCAGCCACCATGACGGAGAACGAGACTAAGCAGAACACGGCGGCCGAAACCCTAAAACCTAGCTCAGCCCTCCACAGCTCCGTGTGCCGCACCTTCTCTGGGACGCCGCCCATGAACCATCTCTTGGACCTAACGCGGCCTCCGCCCCGCCGGCGGCGGACGACCGGTGACCACCGCAGCGCTACCTTGTTTGCCGCCTCGCGTCGCCCGCTGAGGTCTTCGCCCGAGAGGAGCTTCGCGATGGTCAGGGCCGACTCCTTCTGCGGCGATCCAGCTGGGGCCAGCGAGGGCGCGAGGTTGGATCTGATGAGCCGCGCGAGCACCCCGACGCCATCGCCGCTCCCCTACGCGGCCCACGCCACCCGCACCGACCGCAGCGCCTCCTGCCTCCTCGGCGTGCATCTCCACCCACCCCGCCTCCCGTCCTCCTTCGGCTCGGATCGACGCAGACGACGTCGTGAAGCGGGCGCAGCCATGACCATGAGCTGCGACTGGAGCCGCAGAGCGACCTGGTCCTCGTCGTCGCCGGCCGACCAGTCGAGCTCGATGCGGAACCCGAGGTCGTCGTAGCTCGTAGTGGCGGTCGGCGAAGAGGACGCGCTGGCCACGGCAATGGAGGAGGGCGGCGGTGGCAGGGACGAGAGGTGGGGCGGGTCAGCGAGGTCGCCGTAGTCTAGGGTGAGGTGGAAGATCTCGGATCTGCGCTTCCAGCCCAGGCCCCACGACGACATGGCGGCCGCCGCATCAAATGACGGGGCTAGGGTTCGGGTCCGAAGGCCAGGAGGCGGAGGAGGAGGGAGGCGGGGCGCGATGGTGTGAGGAAGGAAGCGGAGCACGGAGGAGGGAGGTGGCCACAGGTGGCGGCGGGCTTCGACGCAGCGCAGGTGGACGGGCGCTATGTTTGGGGCTTGGGCGCGTTTGGGGGCACGGGTTTAGGGGCGGCGCACACGGGCGCTATGTTGGGGGCCACATGGGTGGGCGATTGATGAGATGAACCGGGTGATTTGGTCCATCAGATTTGATGAAGTGACGTGATAAAACATCTTAGCCCTTGATTATGAGGAAGTAGGATTTCTGGGTGCACATTTTAGGGTGAACAAAGAAAAAATATCCTCTGTGGGGGCAGAATAGTGTGTGCATGTAGAAAAGAATTAACTGGTGAATTATATAGGGGTAAAGATTTGATGTTGCATTCTTGAATACTACAAACACGTAATGACATATCCTAAGGCGTCTACAAAGCACTGAATTATGGAGGAAAAAAACTATGATGGGGAAGTCTTTTAACATGCTAACTTAGTAGCTTCCACGTCTTCACGGAAATAATGTTAAATATATAGTTGGTGTCGCAGTCTTGAATATTGCAACACATAACAATGTAATCCTAGGATTTTCAAAGCAAACCAATTAACATGCTACCTTGTTAGGATTTGCAGCGTAACGTGTCTTAAGCTTGTAGGGTTAATTTTCTAAACAATGGAAAATGGAATCAGTAGGGTAACATTCTTCTCTAACCTGAGTACTATGTTTGATATCTAACTCTTACATTCCTGATCTTCACACAGCTTTCAAGCGTGTCTCTAGGTTGGAGGGCATCATCCCCACACTGGAGACATCCCATGCGCTCGTTTGCCTCGAGAAGCTCTGTGGGTTAGGGTGGTGTTGAACTGCAATGGAAGAGAAGGATGCCCACAAAGCTAGCAAGTACCTGGAAGTCTAAAAACTTCAGAGGCTAAATAATATCTATTTATGAGCTGTTTTGAAAGGGTGCAATAGGTACTTAGTGCTGTTCTTTGGATATGAAGTACAAATAATCCTTGGAAGTTGATTATTATGTAGCAGCTTTGTTTGTTGTCTTGTATCTGAATAATAATATTGAAGTGGTTAAAAAACACCCAGCTTTATCCAGCTTGTTGATCGTTGCCCTACTCATTGTGTGCTGTGCACTTCTCTGAATCTGAGGTGTCTTGCTGCTTTGTAATGGTTCTGTGTGTTGATTGGATCGTTGGAAGAGGGAATTATAATAAACTGAACGAAAGAAATAAAGAAGATGTGAAATCATGTGCTGAAAAATTGGCTTAGAATTGAATTTGCAAATGTGTTTGTTCATGTGTTTTGTCAATTTGACAAGAAACAGTAAGTTTCGCTTTGGCGCCGGACCAAACTTAAAGAAAACAGTAAGTTTCCCATCTACGACGGACAAAGTTTGTTGGTCTGTCGTAAACATGCTTTGGCAACCTCATTTTCCCATGTACGACGGACAAAGTTTTTGGGTCTGTCGTGAACGTGTTTTTGAGCTCATGAGCCGAACTCAATCTTCCAAGAAACCAGTAAGTTTTGCATGTACGGCGGACAAACTTCTTTGGTCAGTCGTGAATGGCTTTTTGAGGTTTGATTTCGCATGTACGACGGACCGATTTTGTTTGTCCGTCGTGAATGTGTTTTCGCCGGAATGATTTCTTCTTGGAACTGAAACTTTCACTTGTACAACGGACCGATTTTGTTTGTCCGTTGTGAATGGTTTATTGAGTGCTTTTTCATGTGTACGCCGGACCATATTTCCTTGTCCGTTGTGAATGCGTTTATGCTCGATTAGGGTTTTGAGCAAAATTGGAATTGTGTTTGATTCATTTTTGGGATTATGAAATTTGTGAGAATTTCATGATGCTTCTTTTGAAGTGGACTTTATGCAATGCTCGTGTGAGTATTTGCATGGATTGATGTGAGTCAAGTCGTGGACTTGTGCTCGGAATTGTTTTGTGGTTTGTTCATGTGCAGGTATTGCTCGAAGACGAACGTGGTCGATGACGGACCAGAACTAGGTTCATGGAGGAACTGAGGTTCGGGACTAGGTTCAGGGAGGAACTGAGGTCTTGGTGGTCAAGGATGTCATGCGGGACGTTCGGGCTAAGAGAATGGTGCACATGAAGAATGGTTAGTCACGTGAGAATGGCAGGAGGTCATTCGCGTGCAAAGTGTTAGTCACGTGAGTATGGCAGGTGGCCATACGCGTGCAAAGTGTTAGTCACGTGAGTATGGTAGGGTTGCCATACGCGTGCAAGAGTTGTACTCGGCCAGGTTGGGCCAAGTAGAGTTGTGTTGGATACAGATTCCTTCTAGGGAATAGGAATCGTATTCAGAATTCCTTGTGGGTTGGTGCTTTAAATAGGAGGGGTTGTCTCCTGTTGAAGAGCATCGAATTAAGGAGAGCTGAGCGCATCAAGCTTTGAGCTTGGTTTTAGGGTTTGTACTCTTTTGATGAGAGTACTTTAGACAAAAGAAATAAAGATCAATTCTTCTAATATTTTTGCGTGCTATAGTAACCACGTTGCTACAGTGTTTTCTGTTTTGGTTCTTGTTTGCATGCTTGTTCTAATTATAGATTGGTTTTTGATCTTTGAGTTTCATCTTGATTTGATCCATCAAAAACCTCTCTAGGGTATTGATCTAGTGTTCCTCAAAGTTTTATTGATAAATCTTTTGTTGTTCTTGATCAACTTTCAAGTTTACGTTAGATCAATTCTCGTCAAGTTCTGGATCAGCATGCTTGCGAAGCTTATAACTTTTGATCCGTAAGTCCGATCGAGCTGATTCTTTTTGAGTTCGATTCGTACTGGAATCTAGTTTCTTGTGTCCAAATTTCAGATCGATCCTACGGTTGGATCTCCGGGAATTCGCGTTTTACCAAACCTCTATCATTCTGTTTTTGTCGAAACCGAGGCAATTATTTGGTTCTGTTTTGGGGTGAACTTTTAATAGATCAAGAATTTGGTTTTAGCTTCCGCACAATCATTCACCCCCCTCTGATTGCTATATTCGTATACTTCGATCCTACAGAAGAGTTGATTTGGTTGGACTTTTTTGAGCAAGTTGCTAACCCTGACTGCAACCTCATGAAGAATTGAATGGTAACACATTTTCTTTTGGTGGTTGAGACCATAAGCTACCTTACCTTAAAAGTTTGCTTTTTTAGCTATTGTGAATAGAGCTTTATTTATCTACTGTTAATAGGCGGTACGCCAACAGGAATAGATGAGGTCATATGTTATAAGTGTTATTGATAAGCTACCTTAATTAGTTTGAAGGCTTATTTTCTTGCTAAATTATCAAACTAACCTGAACTTTTTTAACAAGGCATGGTTTTAACACATAATAGATTGTGAACTGAAAAAGGATGCTAATGACCTCAATATCGCCGTCTACACAAAGGCCTTTCTCGCAAAGATATAAATATTTGTAATTCATGTAGAGATTCCGTTGCAACGCACGGGCACTCTACTAGTATTGGTTCGATGTATTGGTTTAAAAAAAATTGATTTTTAAAAACTGTAAACTGAACTTAACCAAATAAATTCAAAAATCAAACTGAATTAACCAAACAAATTCGGTTCGGTTAATTCGGTTTTTTGATTAACCGAATTTTCTGTTACCATATATCTAGCACTCCTCCAGCACACATCAAAATGCATCCACAACATTCTTCAGATATCAAATACTAAGACAAACATATCATTCAGTTACTTATGCTTACCTAACAATCAAATGTAGTTCTGCTTTTTCAATGCAATTCACTCTAAGCAGAAAAGGCTCTGATAAATGATACTTTGTACACAGTATCGACTGAAGTACTGATGAACTTCATTCACAGGAAACACACACAAAGAAGCTAAAAAATGAACACTTTGCATACAATATTATCAACAATCTATAACGATGAACTCCATGCACTCCTTTCACATCAAATTCAGAACTATAGAAATAATGTTTAGTTCAGTATATGAGCAATGACAGATAGCGTTCATCAAAAGAGAATTAGACTTGAAAATAATTTAACCACTGACCTCTTGTGTTGGCCCTAACAACCACGATGTAATTGACACCCCCACCCCCCCACCCCCGCAGCTATGGATGTGGCCGGCATGCCCATCGGAGCTGCTGACTCACCTCGACATGCTCTTGATGCCATCCCGCCCGGATCTGGGATTTTCCAGCTCTACTTCTCCCAACTCCACCAGATCTGGGATTAAGGAGAGTCGGGGCCATGGATAGTGTAGGATCGAAGTATACGAATATAGCAATCAGAGGGGGGTGAATGATTATGCGGAAGCGAAAACCAAATTTTCAATCTACTAAAAGTTCACCCCAAAATAGAAACAAATAATTGCCTCGTATTCGACAAAAACAGAATGACAGAGGTTTGGTAAAATGCACATTCCCGGAGATCCAACTGTTAGATCGATCCGAAATGTGGACACAAGAAACTAGATTCCAATATGAATCGAACCCAAAAAGAATCAGCTCGATCGTACTTACGGATCAAAAGTTATGAGCTTCGCAAGCTTGCTGTTCCAGAACTTGACGAAAATCAATCTAATCAAAACTTGTAGATTAATCAAGAACAACAAAAGATTAATCAACAAAACTTTGAGGAACACTAGATCAATATCCTAGAAACATTTTTGATGGATCAAATCAAGATGAAACTCAAAGAACAAAAACCAATCTAGAACCAGAACAAGCATGCAAATAAGAACCAAAACAGGAAATAATGTAGTAACGCGGTTACTGTAGCACGCAAGGATCTGGAAGAATTTATCTTTATTTCTCTTGTCTAAAATACTCCCATCAAAACAGTACAAACCCTAAAACTGAGCTCTAAGCTCTCAATGCCCCAGCTCCAATTGATGCCCTTCAACAGGAGACAACCCCTCCTATTTAAAGGAGCAAAACACAAGGAGTCCTGAATACAATTCCTAATCCTAGAAGGAGTCCCACTCCTAATCCTAGAAAGAGTATGTATTCAATACAACTCCACTTGGCCCAACCTGGCCGAATACAACTCTTGCACGCGTATGGCAACCCTACCATACTCACGTGACTAACACTTTGCACGCGCATGGCCACCTGCCATTCTCACGTGACTAACCATTCTTCATGTGCACCATTCTCTAGCCCGAACATCCCGCATGACATCCTTGACCACCAAGACCTCGGTTCCTCCAGAACCTAGTCCCGAACGTCAGTTCCTCCATGAATCTAGTTTCGGTCCTGTCATCGACCACGTTCGCCCTCGAGCAACACCTGCACATGAACAAACCACAAAACGATTCCGAGCACAAGTCCGCGACTTGACTCAACATTAGTCCATGCAAATACTCACACGAGCATTGCATAAAGTCCACTTCAAAACAAGCATCATGAAATTCTCACAAATTTCATAATCTCAAATTTAAACCAAAATTCAATTCCAAAATTGCTCAAAACCCTAATCAAGCTAAAACCATTCACGCTGGACCAAACTCCGGTCTGGCGCAAAAGCCACGTGAAACCCTAGAAAATCCATTCACGTCGGACTAAAAACTTGGTCCAGCGTACACGTGATAACAGCCGTAAAAAATTCAGTTCACGACGGACCAAAAATTTGGTCCAGCGTACATGCAAAACTTACTGGTTTTGGAAGTTTTAATCCGGCTCAAAAACATTTGAAAACACGTTCACAGCGGACCAAAAGAAAATTGGTCTAGCGCAAACGTGCCACGCTCGGTTTCAAAAACAACTTGGTCCGACACGAAACCCTACAAAAACACATCCACGCCGGGCTAAAGAAATCAGTCCGGCGCAAACGTCGAGGCAGGCTCGGCTCGGCCCTGATGCGAGCCCAAAAAACCGGCTCAGCTCGCTAGCCGGCTCGTTGGCTCGTCGAGCCAGGACATTTTATCAGGAAATTAAACATTTATACAATAATTCATGTATTTGCAGTGAATAATATTAACTTACTAGTTACTACTAAATAATAGTAGTTGATTAGTTGCTCTATATCACACTTGTAGGAAATGGAATTGTCTCAACATCATCTTCATCATCTTTTTCCTAAAAATATAAGTCATTAGTCATACTAAATTCCCTGCATGGGCTGGGCCGCCGAGCCAATTTGGCTCATGAGCTGGCTCGGTGTTTTTGCAAGCCTGAAAAATAGGCTCGGCTCAAGCTCGGTCCGAGCCACGAGCCACGAGCCACGAGCTTATTTTCCAACCCTACTCTCGGTCACTTCAGCAAATCGGTCCGACGCACAAGCTCAAAACCACGTTCACGGCGGACCACAAATTTGGTCCGGCGTAAACACGAAAGACAATCCGACGCAGATGGGAAACTTACTGTTTTTCCAAGTTTGGTCCAGCGCCAATGCGAAACTTACTGTTTTTGGAATTTGATCCGGCGCATGTACAAGCACAAGCATATTTGCAAATTCAGTTCTAAGCCAATTTTTCAGCACATGATTTCACAGATAGGGATGGGGAGTGGTGGCGAAACGGCGGAGGCCAGAGCAGTTGAACCCGGAGGTAGAGCAGCTTGGGAGGATGGGAAGCGGAGCGGCGGAGGCCGAAGGGCAGAGGCAGAGCAATTTGGGAGGATGGGAGGCAGAGCAACGAAGGTCAGAGGCGGAGTGGCCGAGGTCGGAGGCGGAGCAGCTTGGGAGTTGGGAGGATGGGAGGCGAAGCCGGAGGAGTGAAGGATGCAGCAGAGGCAGAGGAACGGAGGATGCAGAGCAGTGGAGGCGGAGTAGCGGAGGATGCGACAGAAATGGGGTAGGGTTGGGAGCTCGCTAGTCGTCAACTCGGGGAGAAGGGATGGGGACTTACCAAATTGAATGTGGACGGGAATGGGGTAGGGCTCGGGGAGTGAAACATTGAAACTGAAAGTGCATCTAGGCCCCTAAAATAATTTTGGTCATTAATGATGACACAATTAAAGAGATCTAATGTTTTGACTAGAATTGATGTAGATATCGAGAACATATCGCGTTCGAAATGAGATTGGATGCCCCTACAAGTATTTAAATTTGAAAGACAGCATCAAGACAAGAAGTGTAGTTTTCCTTTTTATTTGAGTCTTAAGGATGACCGTACTATCAAGGGGATACAACGGGAAATCGCTGTTAGGATGTTCATGTGTTCAAAGTCATATATTGCATTTAAACTAGCACTCAAACACTTGCATTTTCCCGAAAACTATTTTTCTAACCGAGCTGCTCAACCCGGAGTGTCCTAATATTTTGTCCGGAGTATCCGAATAAATGATCCGGAGTGTCCGGGTTGCCCCACTCGGCCAAAAATCGTGTTTTAGCCAATCCGGAGTATCCGGGTTAAATGTCTGGAGAGTCCGGACTTTTTCGAAAATGAGGGCAACGGCTAGTTTTCCAAAAGACTATTTAAAGCCTCCCCCCTCTCCTAACGGCTAAATCATTCATTAAGCTCATTCATTGCAGCATTCTAGCCCTCTCTCACACATTCAAAGCATTCAATAGAGCTTCAACTTCCTCCCCATTGATTTGGTTGTTAATTAAATTCTTGGTGAGGAGAGGAAGTAGTTTAAAGTGCAAGGTGCATTCATTCCAACTCTTGAGCACTAGTTCATCCTCCAAGCGATCTCTCATGGTGTTGTTACTCTTGGAGATTGAAGGTCTCCTAGACGGCTAGGAGTTACTGTAACACCCCAAAATTTTGCTTTTCTTAAATTATTGTGTGATTGGGCACTTTGGTGAATTTTTGGAATTTTCTGGAATTTATTTGGATTTATTTGGAATTTATTTGAATTTATTCCATTTTGAAATAATTAAAGAATTAAACTTTGCAAATAAAATTTTGTTGGAAATATTTTATTTGAGTCCAAAATGATCCAAAGTATTTTCGAATTTTTCTCGAATTTTTACGAGTCTTTTGATATTTTTAATGAATTAAATGAATTTCTCGGGAATTATTTTAAATATTAAATCGCTGGAAATTCGAGTTGGGTCAAATCTTGTTCATCCGATCGACCGAGTCCGAGTCCGACTCAAGTCCGACCGCCACGTGACTTGGTTCAACCGCGTCCCGAACTCCAACCTAACCTTAGACCGGCCGCTGGATCTAGATCCAACGGCGATGCGTCTTGCCAGCGTCGCGTGGCGCGTGGACCGTCCGATGCGGAACACGTGGGCGGCATCGATCGTCGTCCTCGTCCGAATCCAAGCGGAGAGCTCCGCGTGACCGAAGCGGGGCACGGCTAGGGTTCGAATTCAGCGCAAACGCCGAGGCTATTTAATGACCGGGTTGTCCTCGAGGTTCTCCTCTCGCGCCGCACCAAAGCCCTAAGGTCCTAGCGCCCGGTACCGCCATCTTCCGGAATAGCTCACCGGGTTGGTTCGAGGGTTAGCATCGGTTTGTTGCTCGTGTCACCGTCGGCAAGCCGTCTCGCCGCCAG
This sequence comes from Rhipidocladum racemiflorum, assembly GCA_036346355.1. NCBI lineage: Eukaryota > Viridiplantae > Streptophyta > Magnoliopsida > Poales > Poaceae > Rhipidocladum > Rhipidocladum racemiflorum. The sequence goes on along the minus strand of CM070572.1, from coordinate 57,804,469 downwards.
CCGAGATCGGATCCGAAGCCCCGGCCAGGCGCACTGCGGAGCCATCTCACCTCGCCGGAATCGCGTCCGAACGCTGCTCGAGGTTGCCGTCTTCGTCTCCGGCCAGGCCCAGCCGCCGCGTCGCCATCGACCTTGCAAGCTCTGTGAGCCGTCCGATCAAGATCGAACGCACACGGTGAGCCCACGTTCTTTCCCAAACCCCGGAAATTAGATCGGATCTGGACCGTTGGATCAAGATCCAACGGCCCACGATCTCCACGTGCTGGAAACTGCGTTCATTTAGGGTCGATCTAGACCGGTGGATCTAGATCCAACGGCCGTGATCAGGCCACGGCGCCGCCGCCGCCCCGTGCGTTGAGTCACTGACAGGCCGGGCCCGCGTGCCAGCGGCCGAGCCTGGGCGTGACTGTGCGTCACAGACATGCGGGGCCCGCATGTCAGTGTCTCGCCCGAGAGTCGCGACCGCACGTGACTCCACCGACGGTAGGACCGCGTGTCGGCGACTGAGCCGTGGGCCGGTCCACGGTGGACCGAGCCAAGCCGTGGCCGAGTCCATGGACGGTGGCGTCGCCAGACCAATCAGAGGCTGCCACGTGTCCAGGCTGACGCAATAATTAATTTCCGAAAAAGAAAATGATTTATTAATTCGAAATAATGATTTCAAATTTTGTTTCAAACTTCAAACGCTTATAACTTTTGCGTTTCAACTCCGATTTGAGTGATTCAAATTTCTAAATTTGTATAAAATTGAGACCTACCTAAATATGAATTTTATTTAATTTTTGGACTAAAGTTTTTCTCTGTAAAATTATTTAATTGATTATTTAAACTTAAAATAATCATAACTTTTGCATTTTAACTCCAAATTTGACGATTCCAGTTTCTAAAAATTCATAAAATTATGTTCTCTCTGTTTATGGATTTTATTTGGATGATTGGATACTTTTTGCCTATTGTTTATTCGTGTATTTGCTATTTGCACGCTTTACGAGTAGACGTTGAAGTGCCGGAAGGATTCGAAGGAGAAGTATTGACTCAGGATCCAACTCAAGACCAAGAACAAGTACTTTTTGAAGGCAAGTTGTGCTTTGACCATGTTGATCCTATTTCGAAATCTATTTTGATTTAACCTATTGCATGCTAGTTCAATTAGAAAAATACTTTATTTAAATATGGGGGTTAGATAAATACCAATTTCTTTGTATGACACCTTGATTATTTAAATATGTGCCATGACCCTTGTCACCCTAGTTGTGGATTACTAGTTGGACATTATTAAATTGCCAACATGGGTTTTAGACCGTTGTAGTATCGCTTAGACACACTTTCGTGCTCATGACATGATTTTGGACAATCAAATGTTAATATTGACTTAATGATATATTGAACCTGTTTTGGAAAGGTATCATGTGATGTTGATGGCACGTGGTGCATGGTAATCAAGCGGGGTTTGATAAATAGTTTTTTCGGCCAGGGGCATGTGGCAAGAATGATCAGTGGGCCGGTTGTGGCATTGGGGATGTTGATTTGGTTCTTGGGTAGTCTTGCCCTGGTCACCCTAAGGACTTCACCTTGCAAGCCTTTGAACTGGGTCTAACGTGCAACCACATGTCCGTAATGGGACGGACCTAGTTGACTAAGTTGCTAATAACGCACTGTGGGACCTCGGGAGGTCAACTACACCCTTTGTGTAAGTTGTACGGGGAGCGTCTGGCCGAGGCCAGTACCCATCTAACGGTTGATTGGCCTAAACTTCGCCTTAGCTAAGGGAAGGGTTAGTGTGCAATAACCGGAGGACCACTTGTATTGTTAGAAGTTTCCGAAAGACTTTGTTACTGAACTTCGCCTTTGTGGTGTTTGACTGTATCTTGTGGGTAAAGTGCATAACCTCTGCAGAGTGTAGAATCTATTCGAATAGCCGTGTCCGCGGTATTGGACATCGCTCGAATTACAAATAAGGGTTAGATTTTCTCAAAAATAACTTGGATTTGAAAGGTTGGGTTGGATTAATAATGATGTTGATGGAAATGTGGATTAGGATGGGAAGGATGTTTACTAAACTCCTTGAAAAAGTTATCTATGCTATACTTGTTTCTACTGCTTTCGAATCTACTTATGTTACTTGTCAAATGTCAAGCATCGCAAATATACCTTGAGCTATTCCTTTGTACCAAGCCATGCATATAGTATATTAGCTTCGCATTCATGCATGACTTGCTGAGTACCAAGTACTCACCCTTGCCACAATACAACACCAGTTGAAGAGGAGACTACACCAGCTTTGGAGGAGGAGCTCCAAGAGGATCCGTCTATTTAGGGAGCGAGCCTAGTCAGTTGCCTGTGGTATACTGGATGGCGCCACGAAGTTATTTGATTTTCCGCTGCTACTATTTCTCTCTTAATAAGTTTCGCCCTGCGAGGCATACATTTGTAACTTGACCATAAGGTCGAGTAACCAGTTTGACTACTTAAATAAAGTACTTTACTATTATCGAGTGGTATGATTGTGATATTTACCGATGTTAAGACTGTGTGCACTAAGCTGCGTTCTGGACTAGTGCTGAATACACAGAGGGTCCGGATTTGCAAATTCGGGGTCCCGACAGAGGTGGTATCAGAGCCAGCTTGACCGTAGGCTCAACCCTAGCTAGAATGGTCGTAGTGAGGATAAAACCTATTTTCTAAAAGCTAAAAGGTTGTCAAGATAAGAAATGATATCTCGACTTATCCCCTTCTCTCTTTTCTTGTCTCTTGCTGAATTTTTCCTTACCTTGTCACGATTTAAAATTTTCGAGTTCTTACGTAAGCGCTCTTGTGACAGATGGAGGGAGAGTTCAACTACGTCGATCTGGAGGTTGGTCACGCCGCAGAACTTTGGCATATGCTACAGACTCTCGGAGATTTTGAGAAGCCCCAATACCAAGTGGAAGTGATCAGACAAGCAGGATTGATCAAGGCTTGTGACGTAAAGATTGAGGTACCTGCTAGGAAAAAGGGCCCAGGCAATCGCCCGATACACTGCACTGCCAGGAGGTCTACAATGCAGATGGGTATCCAAGAAGTATCACGACGAGCAATGCGACACATTACCCGTATCTACGCCAGAGAGTTGGAGAGCACGGTGTTCCGTTATCACCGCGCGAGAATAACCTTCTTGAACCGAAAGCGATTCAGGATGAGGATGCCATGGTTACACAGTTGGCACGACTTGTTGTCGCCCAGGAGGATGTACTCGATGATACAAGCAAGGAGCTACAGAAGGCCCACAAGGAGATCACGACAGAGAAGAATAGATGGCGGGAAGCTCAAGAGTATGTGTCCCACCTTCTGCAAAGGATTGGAGGGTTAGAGACGGTATTGTACGGACTGCAACTGTGAGCCAAGATTTGAGCTACACGAGCCAGATCCGGAGGAGTCAGATCTCGATGAGGACACTGCTTCTTCGATTACCACAGATGACACAGTTGTTGGACACGGCAATCATTTTGCACCTATACCGCAGCATCCGTACCCAGGCCGTGGAGGTTTTCTCGATGAGTGAACGTAGGTTTTATAGAGAGACTCTTTCGCCGAGTCGAGTCATAGAATAAAGAGTCACCCTTTAGGCGTTAGACTCCAGTGTTAGTTCGATTTGGATTTTCATTGTTTGCTGAGTGTGCAGTATGTGTTGCAAGGCCCTTAGGCATTGTAAGCAACCATACCAAGTTATTGATATCAATAATAAAGTTGGACCTTAAAGTTACACCTTTCGCCCCGCATAAATTCCATATTACTTGTCTATTCTTGTTCCCTCTCATCTCTAAAACCTAGAGAAAATCGACAGATGGTGAACACCCGCGGAAACTTTGGAAGTAATGGAAGTGGTTCTCGCCCAGCAGAAAACCCCAATGATGGAGCACCAGCACCGCCAGTTGATATGCAGAATTTTGGAGCATTTCTTGCTGCTCAAACTCAGTTGATGCATGCTATGATGCAACAAATGCAACACGTCCTTTGCCAGGCCACGCTAATCAAGTTAATCGGGGACAACGCCGTAATACAAGACTGCCGAGTTCATGAGGACTCACCCACCCACTTTCTCAGGGAATGCCAATCCATTGGAGGCCGATGATTGGTTAAGGTCAATTGAGAGGAAGCTACACATAGCTCAATGCATAGGAAATGAGAAGGTACTCTACGCTTCTCATCGGTTGGAAGGAACATTGCATTGAATGGTGGGAGAACTTCGTGCCCGCAAGAGAACCCTCAAGATATCACTTGGGAAGAGTTCACAAGCTGCGTTTACAAGATCACGTGCGAGAAGGAATCATGGACCTTAAGAAGGAGGAGTTCAGAGCATCAAGCAAGGTAATCACCCGGTGGTCGACTACTGAACAAGTTCACACAGCCTAGCACGCTACGCACTGAGGATGTAGCGACAGATAAAGCCGCAGTCTCGTTTTATGAAGGGACTTAACTCAGACTACAAGTAGGACTGATCACCCACACCTTTCCAGATTTCCAAGAGTTGGTGAATAAGGCGCTTATTCTTAAGGACAAGCGCAAGGAACCGGATGAGAACAGAAGCGCAGGATGCAACAAACAGGATCACGCCAGGGAACGCAACAAATGCGGCGAGAGTTGCACCAAATCAGTTTTTGATTCCAAACACAGAATGCTACAAGGACGCCGTCACCAAAGACCAAGACCCGTCAATCGTAACTACTGCACTTCACCCGCTAGAAACGCCGCTCGAGCAAATCGGCAAGGAACAAGTGAGACGCCGCTACAAGCGCAACGAGCCAGGACATTTTGCCAACATTGTCCAAAGAAGACAGCGAGAGTGACCCGATTCGCTTTAACTTGGGAACCACCCCGGCTAGGACGCCAAAGACCAGGAACCACATCCTGCATCGTGGTGAGAGGCCGAGTCAACCATGTCACCGCAGATGCACCGCAGAATGCTATGGACGCCGTCTTGGGTAAGTTACTTGTTAACTCAGCACTGCACAGCTTTGTTTGACTCGAGCTTCGCATTCGCTTGTTTCGCAAGGCTTTGCCGCTAGAAACGATTTGGGGATTGCAAGACTTAAGTGCATGCTTTTAGTTCAAACCCTTGGTTCCGAACTCCGAACGAAAGTAGGATGTTCCGGGGTGAGAATACTAATAGATGGAATAGAGTTCCTAGCGAACCTTATAATTTTGGAGACCCAGACCTTAGATGTTATTTTGGGAATGGACTGGTTATCCAAGCACAAGGCCGTATTGGATTGTGGACGAAGGACTATCTCAGTTGAGAGCCCTTGTGGAAAGAAAGTGGAATTTCAAGCCACTGCAGTTAGAGATGGACAGATGTTGGTTAACAGTACCAAGACAATCAGCATAGAGGATGTCTCCGTAGTGAATGAATACCCAGATGTTTTTCCCGAAGATCTACAGTATGCCGCAGACAGGGGACATAGAGTTTGTGATAGAGCTTGTACAGTGCACAAGACCGATAGCAAAGAGACCTTATCGGATGTCCACCGAGGAGTTGGTAGAGATGAAGAAACAAATAGAGGAGTTAATGGAGAAAGGATTTATCAGGCCAGAGTTAGTCGCCGTGGGGAGCACCGGCTTTGTTTGTCAAGAAGAAGGACGGGAGTTTCGGGATGTGCATTGACTACCGTGCACTCAATGAAGTCACCGTGAAGAATAAGTACCCGTTACCAGATTGATGATTTGTTTGATCAGCTGAGAGGAGCCGGAGTTTTCTCCAAGATTGATCTGAGATCGGGATACCATCAGCTGAAGATACGATCAGAAGATATTCCGAAAACTGCATTCTCGTCAAGATATGGACATTACGAGTTTACAGTTATGTCCTTTGGACTGACGAATGCGCCAGCATATTTCATGAATATGATGAATAAGGTGTTCATGGAATATTTGGACAAATTTGTCGTCGTGTTCATAGATGATATCCTAATCTACTCCAAGACAGAGGAAGAACATGCCGAACACTTGAGGCGAGTTTTGGAAAAGCTGAGGGAACAGCAACTCTTCGCCAAGTTCAGTAAGTGTGATTTTTGGAAGGACAAGGTGGAGTTCCTCGGACATGTAATGACCGCAGAAGGAGTCGCCGTTGATCCAAGCAAAGTAGAAGCCGTGTTACATTGGGAGTAACCAAAGACCGTGACCCAGATCCGGAGTTTCCTTGGAATGGCAGGATACTATCGCCGTTTCATTGAAGGCTTCTCGACAATTGCGAAACCTCTTACGCAATTGCTGAAAAAGGAGAAGAAGTTTGCATGGACGCTTGAGAATGTGAGAAAAGATTTCGTGAGTGAAGAAGCGATTGACATCGGGCCGGTGTTAGTTCTACCGGATGTTAATCAAAACTTTGATATTTATTGTGACGATCGCGCCAAGGACTTGGATGTGTCTTGTCTGAGAATGGAAAGGTCGCCGCTTATGCATCAAGGCGCTTGAGGCCGCATGAGGAGAATTATCCGACGCATGACCTAGAGTTAGCTGCCGTAGTGCATGCCTTGAAGATATGGCGTCACTATCTGATCGGGAACAGATGTGAAGTGTATACGGATCATAAGAGCCTTAAATACATATTCACCCAGTTGGATCTGAATATGAGGCAAAGGAGATGGTTAGAGTTGATCAAGGACTACAATGTTGGAATCCATTACCATCCCGGGAAGGCCAACGTAGTTGCCGATGCTTTGAGTCGGAAAAGTCATACCGTGAGTATGTTGCTAGCCACAAATCAGGGTGAGTTATGTGAGGATTTTCAGAGAATGAAGATTGAGGTGGTACCTAGCGGATTCTTGGCCGCATTGGAAGTGAAGCCTACCCTAGAGGATCGATCCTGAAGGATGTATGATGATGACAAGATCCGCAGGATTAAGTCCATCAAGGAAGAAGGCAAGGCAGAGGACTTCAAGTTGGATGAGCAAGGCACGTTATGGATGAAGGATCGCATCTGTGTGCCCAACAAGAAAGAATTAAAGCAACTGATTTTGGAAGAAGCCCATGACTCCAAGTACTCAATTCATCCTGGAAGCGCCAAAATGTATCAGGATTTGAAGGAAGGATTCTGGTGGCCGAGCATGAAGCGTGAAGTTGCCGAGCATGTTGCATTGTGCGACGTATGCCAGAGAGTCAAGGCAATGCATCGAGACCCAGCCAGGATTGCTACAAATTACTAAAATACCTAAGTGGAAGTGGGAGGAAATCGAATGGATTTCATTACCGGTTTGCCTAAGACTCAAGGAGGTTATGACTCCATATGGGTTATAGTGGATCGCTTGACCAAAGTAGCCCATTTTATCCCGTGAAGACCACCTACTCGGGAGATAAGTTAGCGAGTTGTACATGATCGGGATCGCCTGTTTGCACGGAGTGCCAAAGAGGATTGTATCTGACAGAGGTACCCAATTTACCTCAAGGTTTTGGAATAAGTTGCATGAAGCCATGGGAACCCGTTTGAACTTCAAGATGACCTATCATCCACAGACGGATGGACAGACCAAAGAGTCAATCAGATTCGGAGGATATGTTAAGAGCATGTGCATTGGCTTATGCTACCTCTTGGGATAAGAGTTTGCCGTATGCCGAGTTCGATTACAACAATAGTTACCAAGCTAGTTTACAAATGTCACCTTTTGAGGCATCAGATGGTCGACCACGCCGACGCCATTGAATTGGAATGAGACCGTGAGCCGTGTCTTCGGCCTGATATTCTTCAAGAGGTCAAGAAGCAGATTGCCATGATTAGGAAAGGTTGAAGATCGCCCAATCACGACAGAAGAGTTATCTTGACAATCGTCGCCGGACTTGAGTTTTAAAACCGTAAGACTTTGTATACCTCGAGTTACACCTCTCAAGGGAGTTAAGAGGTTCCATGCCAAAGGGAAACTCGCACACCGTAATGTAGGACCATTTAAGATTTTGAGCCGTAGAGGCGAAGTTGCTAATCTGCTGGAGTTGCCACATTCGTTAGCAGGAGTACATGACGTATTCCATGTGTCCCGATTGAAAAAGTGTCTCCGAGTACTGAGAGCAGACACAGCTAGAGTCAATTGAGTTGCAAGAAGATTTGACTTACAAGGAGCATCCCGTGAAGATTTTGGACACTATGGATCGAGAGACCAGAAATAAGTCAACCCATTTCTGTAGAGTTCAGTGGAGCAATCATGAAGAAAGCGAAGCGACTTGGGAACGCGAAGAGGATTTGAGGAAAGAGTTTCCGAACCTATTCCTTTAGTAAGCCCTGAATCTCGGGGACGAGATTACATTAGAGGAGGTTTGTAACACCCCAAAATTTTGCTTTTCTTAAATTATTGTGTGATTGGGCACTTTGGTGAATTTTTGGAATTTTCCGGAATTTATTTGGATTTATTTGGAATTTATTTGAATTTATTCCATTTTGAAATAATTAAAGAATTAAACTTTGCAAATAAAATTTTGTTGGAAATATTTTATTTGAGTCCAAAATGATCCAAAGTATTTTCCAGAATTTTTCTGGAATTTTTCTGAGTCTTTTCATATGTTTAATGAATTAAATGAATTTCTGGGAATTATTTTAAATATTAAATCGCTGGAAATTCGAGTTGGGTCAAGTACTGTTCATCCGACCGGACCCGAGTCCGACTCGAGTCCGACCCGAGCCACGTGACTTGGTTCAACCGCGTCCCCGAACCCAACCCTAACCCTAGACCCCGACCGTTGGATCTAGATCCAACGGCCGCGGCGCGTCTTGTAGCGTCGCGTGGCCGCGTGGGACCGTCCGATGCGGAACACGTGGGCGGCATCCGATCGTCGTCCTCGTCGAATCAAGCCGGAGAAGCTCCGCCGTGACCGAGCGGGACATGGCTAGGGTTCGAATTCCGCATAAACGCCGAGGCTATTTAATGACCGGTTGTCCTCGAGGTTCTCCTCTCCGCGCCGCACCAAAGCCCTAAGGTCCTAGCGCCCGACCACCGCCATCTTCCGGAATAGCTCACCGGGTTGGTTCGAGGGTTAGCATCGGTTTGTTGCTCGTGTCACCGTCGGCAAGCCGTCTCCGCCGCAATCGAGATCGGATCCGGAAGCCCGGCCAGCGCACTGCGGAGCCATCTCACCTCGCCGGAATCGCGTCTAACGCCGCTCGAGGTTGCCGCTCTTCGCTCTCGGCCAGGCGCGCCGCGTCGCCATCGACCTCGCAAGCTCTGTGCGCCGTCCGATCAAGATCGAACGCACACGGTGAGCCCACGTTCTTTCCCAAACCCCGGAACTTAGATCGGATCTGGACCGTTGGATCAAGATCCAACGGCCCACGATCGCCACGTGCTGGCAACTGCGTTAATTTAGGGTAGATCTAGACCGTTGGATCTAGATCCAACGGCCGTGATCATGCGTTGAGTCACTGACAGGCCGGGCCCACGTGCCAGCGGCCGAGCCTGGGCGTGACTGCGCGTCACTGACATGCGGGGCCCGCATGTCAGTGTCTCGCCCGAGAGTCGCACCGTGCACGTGACCCACTGACGGGTGGGACCGCGTGTCGGCCGACTGAGCCGTGGGCCGGTCCACGGTGGACCGAGCCAAGCCGTGGTGAGTCCATGGACCACCGACGCCGCCAGACCAATCGAGGTCGCCACGTGTCCAGCCGACGCAATAATTAATTTCCGAAAAAGAAAATGATTTATTAATTCGAAATAATGATTTCAAATTTTGTTTCAAACTTCAAACGCTTATAACTTTTGCGTTTCAACTCCGATTTGAGTGATTCAAATTTCTAAATTTGTATAAATTGAGGCCTACCTAAATATGAATTTTATTTAATTTTTGGACTAAAGTTTTTCTCTGTAAAATTATTTAATTGATTATTTAAACTTAAAATAATCATAACTTTTGCATTTTAACTCCAAATTTGACGATTCCAGTTTCTAAAAATTCATAAAATTATGTTCTCTCTGTTTATGGATTTTATTTGGATGATTGGATACTTTTTGCCTATTGTTTATTCGTGTATTTGCTATTTGCACGCTTTACGAGTAGACGTTGAAGTGCCGGAAGGATTCGAAGGAGAAGTATTGACTCAGGATCCAACTCAAGACCAAGAACAAGTACTTTTTGAAGGCAAGTTGTGCTTTGACCATGTTGATCCTATTTTGAAATCTATTTTGATTTAACCTATTGCATGCTAGTTCAATTAGAAAAATACTTTATTTAAATATGGGGGTTAGATAAATACCAATTTCTTTGTATGACACCTTGATTATTTAAATATGTGCCATGACCCTTGTCACCCTAGTTGTGGATTACTAGTTGGACATTATTAAATTGCCAACATGGGTTTTAGACCGTTGTAGTATAACGCTTAGACTCACTACGTGCTCATGACATGATTTTGGACAATCAAATGTTAATATTGACTTAATGATATATTGAACCTGTTTTGGAAAGGTATCATGTGATGTTGATGGCACGTGGTGCATGGTAATCAAGCTGGGTTTGATAAATAGTTTTTTCGACCGGGGCATGTGGCAAGAATGATCAGGTGGGCCAGTTGTGGCATTGGGGATGTTGATTTGGTTCTTCGGGTAGTCTTGCCCTGGTCACCCTAAGGACTTCACCTTGCAAGCCTTTGAACTGGTCTAACGTGCAACCACATGTCCAGAATGGGACGGACCTAGTTGACTAAGTTGCTAATAACGCACTGTGGGACCTCAGGAGGTCAACTACACCCTTTGTGTAAGTTGTGCGGGGGGCGTCTGGCCGAGGCCAGTACCCATCTAACGGTTGATTGGCCTAAACTTCGCCTTAGCTAAGGGAAGGGTTAGTGTGCAATAACCGGGGAGGACCACTTGTATTGTTAGAAGTTTCCGAAAGACTTTGTTACGGGAACTCGCCTTTGTGGTGTTTGACTGTATCTTGTGGGTAAAGTGCATAACCTCTGCAGAGTGTAGAATCTATTCGAATAGCCGTGTCCGCGGTATTGGACATCGCCGAATTACAAATAAGGGTTAGATTTTCTCAAAAATAACTTGGATTTGAAAGGTTGGGTTGGATTAATAATGATATTGATGGAAATGTGGATTAGGATGGGAAGGATGTTTACTAAACTTCTTGAAAAAGTTATCTATGCTATACTTGTTTCTACTGCTTTCGAATCTACTTATGTTACTTGTCAAATGTTGTTTACTGCAAATATACCTTGAGCTATTCCATTGTACCAAGCCATGCATATAGTATATTAGCCTGCATTCTGTGCATGACTTGCTGAGTACCAAGTACTCACCCTTGCCACAATACAACACCAGTTGAAGAGGAGACTACACCAGCTTTGGAGGAGGAGCTCCAAGAGGATCCGTCTATTTAGGGAGCGAGCCCAGTCAGTTGCCTGTGGTATACTGGATGGCGCCACGAAGTTATTTGATTTTCCGCTGCTACTATTTCTCTCTTAATAAGTTTCGCCCTGCGAGGCATACATTTGTAACTTGACCATAAGGTCGAGTAACCAGTTTGACTACTTAAATAAAGTACTTTACTATTATCGAGTGGTATGATTGTGATATTTACCGATGTTAAGACTGTGTGCACTAGCGCGTTCCTGGACTAGTGCTGAATACACAGAGGGTCCGGATTTGCAAATTCGGGGTCCCGACAGTTACCGGGAGCAACCAAGGATTGTGGTGTGCTCCGGTGGTTTGTGAAGGCAAGTCTCGCCTCCGAATGGGAAGAGACAAGAAGTGAAGCCGGCGAGTGCATTTGTGCAACACCGGGAGGAAAGCGGGTTGAAAAAGACCCCGGCTCAAGTGTGACCGAGCCACCTCAACGGAGACGTAGGATTCCCTTCAAGAATCCGAACTTCGGTAAAAATCGTGGTCTTCACTCCTTCTATTTACTTTAGCTTACTTTGTGTTGCTTTGAGCTTGTGGAGCCCCGATCTACTTGTGTATTTGTGTTGGCTCCAGATCTATTCTTGCTTAAGGTACTTGACTTCATTTAGAAGCATTTCTTTCAAGTAGCCTGTCGTTAAACTGAGTAGATTTAGTTTCTTGGTTCGAGCTGGTTCACCCAGAGTATCCGGATATATTGCTCGGATAATCTGGACCATCCGGAGTATCCGGACAAAACATCCGGAGTGTCCGGGTTGACCTGCTCAGGTAGATTTTATTCCACTATAATTTTTTAATTCGCCTATTCACCCCCCTCTAGGCGACATCTCTGGTCCGTTCAATTGGTATCAGAGCCAAATATCCGCAGTTTTGGCTTAACCGCTTGGAGAATTTGAGATGTCGGAAATAGAGAAGGTTACCGAAACCCATGACTAAGAGAAGGCCACTGGTTCCGGTAAGGGGGTTGAAATTCCTTATGATTATTCTTTCGTAGGAGTCTCAAGCTCCACATCTTACGTTTCCGTGTCCTCCGGCCGAGCGCCTCACTTCGATGGCACTCGCTATGCCGCATGGAAACATAAGATGAAGATGCACTTAAGATCACTTCACCCTTGTATTTGAGAGATTGTTGAGACAGGTTTCAAAGCCGCGGATCCTAGCAATCTCACTCCCGAAGAAAAGAAAGCTCAACACTTCAATGATTTGGCCGTCAACGCCTTATTCAATGCTCTAAGTGACAGTGAATTCAATCGTGTTGATGGACTTGAGGATGCCAAGGCTATTTGGGAAAGACTCATGGTAACACATGAAGGCATATCAAGTGTCCGTGAATCCAAGATTGAGCTCATCATTGGTGAACTAAGCCGATTCACATTGGAAGAAGGAGAATCATACACGAAGATGTTTGACCGCTTGATGGTGTTGGTGAATCAAGCTAAGGGACATGGAAGCATCGAGCTCACCGACAAGGCCATAGTCAAGATCATTCTTCGAGTGATCACCCCCACCAACCGCAACCTGGTTCAACTCATTTGCGACCGGCCAAACTTCGACACACTTACTCCACATGATGTAATTGGGAGGATAATGATGGATGAGATGATGGTCAAGGAAGCGGAAGTGGTAGAAGAAGAACTAAGTCCGGCAAGAAGAAGGGCATTGCTTTGAAAGCTGTCAAGATAGCACAAGAAGCCGAAGAGAGCTTAAGTGATGAAGAGTCAAGTGGTCCTTTGACAAACGAAGACATGGCTTTGCTAGTAAGAAGATTCAATAAATTCTTAAAGAAGAAGGGTTACAAGCCGGGGAGTCATTCCAAAGGGTATGGAAACAAGTCAAGAGGAAGACATTCAACCCGGAAATGCTATGAGTGTGGAGAACCCGGCCACTTCATTGCCGAGTGTCCACAAAAGGAAAACAAGGAAGACAAACCCCATAAGAAGGACAAATTCCGAAAGAAGGACAAGGATAAGAGCAAGAAGTACAAGGGCAAGGGTCATGCCTACATTGGAAAGGAATGGAACTCCGACTCCGAGTCCGAGTCCGAGTCCGAGTCCAACTCCGACAATGAAGGAGGACTCACATCCGTCGCCATCGCTACTCCACCGACAAAGTCGAAGAGTCTCTTCGACAACCTAAGCGATGAAGATGAAGACGCTCCAATGTGCTTTATGGCAAAGGGGCACAAGGTATCATCCAAAAATTCCATCCCTTCTATTGTTGATTATAGCTTGGATGATTGTGATGATGCTAGCGATGATGATGAGGTGGTATTCAAGAGTATGAATGATTTCGATATTAAAAAGTTAGACTTACTTCTTAAAGATATTGAAAAATTGGAGGAAATTGTTGAACAAAAGGAGGCTACTCTCGAAGCTCAAGAGAATTTACTCGTGCTTGAAAAGGAGAAAAATCTTGAGCTAGAGAAGAGCCTAGCTTTTGAAAGAAAGAAAAACGAGGAATTGGTCAAAAGCTCAAATTTGACCAAGATGGAAGTAATTAGTCTTGAGATCACCAATGCTTCACTCTTAGAGCAACTTGCTCAAGCAACAGATGCTTGCAAGGCTCTTGAAGTGAAGCTTGTTGATCTCTCGAATAATCCTCCTACCTCGATTGACAACTCCAATATTTCAATACCTTCAACTAGCAATGGATGCGCTAGATGCTATAATATTGATGTTGTTACCTGTGCTACTAACCGTGAGACTTTGAAAGTCTTGGCCCATGAAAATGAGAAGCTCAAGGGGATGCTTGAAGATGGACTTCAAAAGTCCTACAAGGCTAGCAAAGGTTTAGAGGAGTTTCTTGGTAAGCGGCAAGGTAATCCCAAGAAGCAAGGGCTTGGGTATGTTCCACCAAAGGGCAAAGAGAGCAACATTGTGGTTGCTCCTTTAAGCAAGCCTATTCACTTTATAAAAGGCGAAGGAACGTCCAACCACAAAGCTCATTCCGAGTTCTTTGCTTCCTATGTACTTAAGAGAACTAATCTTGGTCGTGTAGTTGCATATCATATTGGGCGTAAGCCTAGAGATGCTTCTCTTATTCGTTCCATTTGGGTTCCGAAGTCTCTTGTTACTAATGTGCGTGGATCTAAACAAGTTTGGGTACCAAAGTGCAAATTCTAAAATTTCTTTTGTAGGCTTATATCTCCGGTGGAACAAGTTGGATTTTGGATAGCGGATGCACATTCTTGGTCCAACTGATGTTATCTTTGAGAAAGATAGAGTTTGTACATAGGAGTTTGTGGCTATGGCATCACCGACTAGCCCATGTTGGTCCAACTGATGTTATCTTTGAGAAAGATAGAGTTTGTAGCGCCTGTTAAGCGGGTAAGCAAGTCGGTGCTCCTCATCCCGCCAATAACGTGATGACGACCTCAAGACCGTTGGAAATGCTTCATATGGATCTTTTCGGTCCGGTCGCCTACATAAGCATCGGGGGAAGTAAGTATGGTTTGGTTATTGTTGACGATTTTTCTCGCTTCACTTGGGTGTTTTTCTTGCATGATAAAGGTGAAGTCCAAGTGACACTAAAGAAATTCATGAAAAGAGCACAAAATGAGTTTGAAGTAAAGATCAAGAGAATTCGAAGCGACAACGGCACCGAGTTCAAAAATATTGGAGTTGAGGAATATCTCGATGAAGAAGGGATCAAGCATGAATTTTCGCCCCCTACTCCCCTCAACAAAATGGGGTGGCCGAAAGGAAGAATCAAATCCTCATCGAGATGGCGCGGACAATGCTTGATGAGTACAAGGTGTCCGACAGTTTTTTGGCGGAAGCCATCAACACCGTATGCCACAGCACCAACCGTCTCTATTTTCACAAGATCTTGAAGAAGACAGCATATGAGCTGCTCACCGGCAAGAAACCCAATGTATCCTACTTCTGAGTTTTCGGAAGCAAATGTTACATCCTCAACAAAAGAGCTAAGTCTTCTAAATTTGCTCCTAAAATAGTTGAAGGCTTCTTACTTGGTTATGGATCTAATGCTTATGCATACCGGATTTTCAACAACACCACTGGTGTGGTTGAAATTTCGCGTGACGTAACTTTTGATGAGACTAACGATTCTCAAGTAGAACAAGTTGATTGTGCCGTAATTGATAGGGAAGAACCACCTTGCGAAGCAATAAAGAAGTTGGCAATTGGTGAGGTGAGACCTCAAATTCCAGAACCTAACCCGAGCACTCCCACCCGGAGTATCCGGACTGGTCCGGAGTCTCTGGGTCCAATACTGGACACTCCGGATGTGAATGCTTCAGGGGAGATTTCGTGTTCATCCAAGCAAGCTCAAGATGGTTCAAATGCTTCTCAAGATGATGAGGAACCTATTTAAGCTTCAAATTCAACCGTACCTCACCCAAGAGTGCATCAAAGTATTCAACGAGATCATCTGGTCGACAACATTCTTGGAGACATTAACAAGGGAGTATCTACTAGATCTCTGTCGGGACCCCGAATTTGCAAATCCGGACCCTCTGTGTATTCAGCACTAGTCCAGGAACGCGCTAGTGCACACAGTCTTAACATCGGTAAATATCACAATCATACCATTCGATGTTATCAAGTACTTTATTTAAATAACCAAACTGGTTACTCGACCTTATGGCCAAGTTACAAATATATGCCTCGCAAGGCAAAACTTATTAAAAGAGAGATAATAGCAATGAAAATCAAATAACTTCGTGGCGCCATCCAAGATACCACAGGCAACCGACCGGCTCGCTTCCTAAGTAGACGGATCCTCTTGGAATTCCTCCTCCGGCCGGGCGTAGTCTCCTCTTCAACTGGTGTTGTGTTGAGGCAAGGGTGAGTACTTGGTACTCAAGAAGTCATGCAATGCACGAATGCTGCTAATATACTATATGCATGGCTTGGTACAAAGGAATAGCTCAAGGTATATTTGCGATGCTTGACTTTTGACAAGTAATATAAGTAGATTCGAAAGCGTGAGAAATAAGTAAAGCGTAAATAACTTTTCAAGAAGTTTAATAAACATTTTTCCCCATCCTAAACCACATTTCCATCATCTTCATTATTAAGCCAAACCAACCTTTCAAATCCAAGTTATTTTCGTAAAGTCTAACCCTTGACTGTAATCCCCGAGCATTGTCGATCGTGGACTCCGGCTATTCGAATAGATTCTAAACTCTGCAGAGGTTATGCACTTTACCCACAAGATACAAATCAAACACCACAAAGGCGAAGTTCCTCAGTAATAAAGCCTTTCGGAAGCCTCAAACAACACAGGTGGTCCTCTCCTGCAGGCTCTACACCATCCCTTCCCTTAGCCAAGGCGAAGTATGGGACCAACACACCGTTAGATGGGTATCTCGGCCACGCCCACGACACGCTCCCCGCACAATCACACAAACGGTGTAACTGACACCCTGAGGCTCCACAAGTGAGTCCTTAGCGACTTAGTCAACTAGGGCCGTCCCATTCCAGCCATGTGGTTGCAAGTATGACCCAGTTCAAAGGCTTGCAAGGTTAAGTCCTTAGAGTGACCAGGGCAAGACTACCCGAAGAACCAAATCAACATCCCCAATGCCACAATTGGCCCACCTGATTACTCTTGCCACATGCCCCGGTCGAAAACTGTTTATCAAACCCCAGTTGATTACCATGCACCACGTGCCTTCAACATCACATGATACTTTTCCAAAACAGGTTCAATATATCATTAAGTCAACATTAACATTTGATTATCCAAAATCATGTTATGAGCACGTAGCAGGTCTAAGCAGAATACTACAACGGTCTAGAACCCATGTTGGCAATCTAATAATGTCCAACTAGTAATCCACAACTAGGGTGACAAGGGTCATGGCACATACTTAAATAATCAAGGTGTCATACAGCAAATTGGTACTTATCTAACCCCCATGTTTAAACAAAGTATTTTTCTAATTGAACTAGCATGCAATAGTTTAAATCAAAATAGATTTCGAAATAGGATCAACATGGTCAAAGCACAACTTGCCTTCAAAAAGTACTTGCTCTTGGTCTTGAGTTGGATCCTGAGTCAATACTTCTCCTTCGAATCCTTCCGGCACTTCAACGTCTACTCGTAAAGCGTGCAAATAGCAAATACACGAATAAACAATAGGTAAAAAGTGTCCAAACATCCAAATAAAATCCATAAACAGAGAGAACATAATTTTATGGATTTTTAGAAACTGGAATCGTCAAATTCGGAGTTAAACGCAAAAGTTATGATTATTTAAAGTTTAAATAATCAATTAAATAATTTTACAGAGAAAAACTTTAGTCCAAAAATTAAATAAAATTTATATTTAAGTAGATCTTAATTTTATACAAATTTAGAAATTTGAATCACTCAAATCGGAGTTGAAACGCAAAAGTTATAAGCGTTTGAAGTTTGAAACAAAATCAAATCATTATTTCGAATTAATAAATCATTTTCTTTTTCGAAATTAATTATTGCGTCGGCATGGACACGTGGCAGCCTCTCGATTGGTTGGTCGACGTCACCGGTCCATGGACTTGGTCCACGCTTCGGCTCGGGTCTACTGTGGACTCGGCCCACGACTCTACGCGTGTCGCCGACATGTGGGCCCACCGGGTGACGCGTCATCGCCGACGTCGGCGGGGACTCACCACGGTCGGCGGTGGGACCCATCGTGACGTCATGGGTGACGTCGGCGCTATTCGATTAGCCAGCGACATGCGGCCCCTCGACACGCGGGCCGCGTGTCGGGTCCTACACGACGCTGCCAGCGTGGGCCCGATCGCGACGGCCAGGCTTCCCGACACACGTGGCGCAATCCCTACCGTTGATTTGAAATTCAACGGTCGCGATTAGATCCAGGGTTAACGCGTTGAATCTACTCGATGATCGTGGGTCGTTCGATCTAGATCGGACGGTCCGGATCTAATCCTATAATAATCACTACTACGACGCGTGGCGATTGTGAACCGCTGGATCTTGATCCAACGGTCCGCATCTAACCGGTTTGGAACACGTGAACTCACCTCAACCGCACGATCAAGATCGGACGGTCCACAGAGCTCGCGAGGGTGATGGCGACGCAGCGGCCGCTGCAGCCCACCGGAGACGAACGACGACGAGCCCGATGGCGTTTGGGGTTGCTCGGCGAGATGAGTCCTCCCTTCGTGCGTCTCGTCCACGGATTCCGGATCTGGGCTCCTTCTCGGGCGAAGACGACGGACGGCGGCGAATCGAGCAAAAACCGCGGCGGAGTGGCGCTCAACTACGGCGAGCTCGCACGGCAAACGGCGGCTCGAGGTAGATGGCTTGGGGAACGGTGCGCAAGGATGAGGGCAACCTCGGGCGTGACCAGGGCTTTAAATAGCCTCGGCGTTCGTGCGAGACGGAAACCTAATTCTACACGGCGGCGCGGCGGCGAGTCCGGCCGGACTCGGCGGAGACGATGACGCTCAGCCGTCCACGTGGCACGATCAACGGCCACGATCGCACGGGCGCGATCGAATCCGGGCCGGATACGGCTCGAACCGGTACGGGCGGATCTCAGCCGTTGGATCTTGATCCAACGGTTGGGATTGATTAGGGTTTTGAGCTGGTTTGATCGAGTCAACTGGCTCTGCCTGACTCGAGTCCGACTCGGTTCCGACTTCGGCCGGATGAACAAGATCCGACGAGTTGGATTTCCAATGATTTAATATTTAAAATAATTCCCAGTAATTCATTTAATTCATTAAAAATAGCAAATGACTCAGAAAAATTCTGGAAAATATTTTGGATCATTTTGGACTCAAATAAAATATTTCCAACAAAATTTTATTTGCAAAATTAAATTCTTTAATTATTTCAAAATGGAATAAATTCAAATAAATTCCAAATAAATCCAAATAAATTCCAGAAAATTCCAAAAATTCACCAAAGTGCCAAATCACACATGAATTTAAGAGAAGCAAAATTTTGGGGTGTTACAATCTCGAGGTGCGAATTTTTGTGAATTTTACTCGTTTGTATCTTCTCTTGAGCCTCTTAAGGTAGATGAAGCACTCAAAGATCCGGATTGGGTGATGGCTATGCAAGAGGAGCTGAACAACTTCAAGCGAAATCAAGTTTGAGAGCTTGTCGAAAGACCCAAGCAAAATGTCATTGGCACAAATTGGGTCTTCCGTAACAAGCAAGACAAAAATGGAATCGTGACGAGGAACAAAGCTCAATTGATTGCTCAAGGGTACACACAAATCGAAGGTTTGGATTTCGATGAAACATATGCTCCAGTAGCTAGGCTTGAATCTATTAGAATATTACTTGCCTTTGCTACTCACCATGATTTTAAGTTGTATCAAATGGACGTGAAAAGCGCCTTCCTAAATGGACCACTCTCCAAGATGGTCTATGTCGAGCAACCACCTGGTTTTGAAGATCCAAGACATCTGGACCATGTCTACTACCTACACAAAGCCCTCTATGGACTTAAGCAAGCACCAAGAGCATGGTTCGAGTGTCTACGAGATTTCCTTCTCGGACAAGGTTTTGTAGTCGGAAAGGCCGACCCTACTCTCTTTACTAAGCACATTGATAATGATTTATTTGTGTGCCAAATATATGTCGATGACATTATATTTGGATCTACTAACGAACATCTGTGTAAAGAGTTTAGTAAGACAATGACTAAAAGATTCGAGATGTCCATGATGGGAGAGTTGAAGTTCTTCCTTGGTTTTCAAGTCAAACAACTCAAGGAAGGAACCTTCATTTTCCAAACCAAATACATCAAGGACATGCTCAAGAAGTTTGGAATGGAGGATGCCAAGCCCATAAAGACACCCATGCAAGCCAACGGGCATCTAGACCTCGATAAGGAAGGTAAACCGGTCATCCAAAAGGTATATCGTTCGATGATCGGTTCTCTCCTTTACCTTTGTGCATCTAGGCCCGATATCATGCTTAGTGTTTGCATGTATGCACGTTTTCAAGCCGCTCCTAAAGAGTGCCACATGGTGGCCGTTAAGAGAATCTTAAGATACTTAGTGCACACTCCTCATTTTGGACTTTGGTATCCGAAAGGATGACCTTTGAATTAGTTGGCTATTCCGATACGGATTATGCCGGTTGCGAAGTGGATAGGAAGAATACCTCGGGAACTTGCCAATTCTTGGGTAGGTCTCTAGTCTCGTGATCTTCCAAGAAACAAAATTCTGTAGCCCTATCCACTGCCGAAGCCGAATATATAGCTGCCGGGAGTTTTTGTGCCCAATTACTTTGGATGAGACAAACCTTAAGTGATAATGGCTTATCCTACAAGAGTGTCCCACTATTGTGTGATAATGAGAGTGCCATAAAGATTGCTAACAATCCCATCCAACACTCCCGTACAAAACATATCGATATTCGCCATCATTTCCTAAGAGACCACGCAACCAAAGGCGAAATTGATATCCAACATGTGAGCACAAATGATCAATTAGCCGATATTTTTACCAAGCCCCTTGATGAGAAAAGGTTCTGCGAGCTGAGAAGTGGTCTAAATATTTTAGACTCTCGTAATGTGGCTTGAGAAGTGCTCACATATTGTTTGTTGAATGGAAAATGAATTTCAAAATCTTATTTATCTTTTTCTTTGAACTTCTTGTGTTTTTGGTTCTTGATCCTCGGATCAGGTCATTGCTATGTGACTATGGCTTGACTGCTTGATTGGCCGCTAGTCACACAGTAATTGGACGTTCTAGGGTTTCCCTCCCCGTTTCTCTTTGTCGTAAGATGGATCTCTCCTTGTAAATCCTTGTTTCATCCCGAGCTGGAGAACCTGGAGTATCCGGGATTTAAATCTGGAGTATCCGGTTAATCCGGAGTCTCCATACTAAATACCGGACTCTCTGGGTTAGGGGTTTCGGGTTTAACTCCCAAACCCCCGCGCGGTTTCTCATTTCTCTCCTTTTTCTCACCGCGCCTCTCTCTCTCCCGTTCTCATCTTGGGCAAGGACAGTTCCTCTCCTCATTCAATCTAGGGCGCTTGGAACCCCTCCTCCCACTCACTTTGAAGATCAAGGTAAGGAGGCTTTGCCCTAACCTTCCCCATTTCCGGTTTTGCTTCATCCCTTCCTCATCTTAGGGCACCTCCGTTTTTCTCCGGCTTGTCTAGGGTGCGGGTCATCTTCATTTCTTTTGGCCCTCAAGATCGGAGAAGCCCTTCCCTCACCCGTGTTCTTCGTGTTCTAATTCCTTGAGGTGAGTTCAATTTCTCTTGCCTTAGCTCGCGAATTTCTTGCTAGATTTCGTCTCTATTCGTCTCCTTGGTCATTCTTTCGGTGGTAAAGACCTAATGCTTGTCGTCTTAGCGTTGGTTCTCTCAATCTCCATCTCGCCTCGCGCGTGCTCTGGCACATCCGAAGTATCCGGATATTTTATCCAGAGTCTCCAGCTGTAATCCGGAGTATCCGAATATTTTATCCGGAGTCTCCGTCTGTAATCCAGAGTATCCGGGTAAAAGATCCGGAGTCTCCGGGTTATGTGCTTCGGCTAGAATCCACTTCTTGCTGCTTTGTAAGTCGCTTCACGGCTAATTCCTTTCATTCATGTTGTCTGGTCAGATGGATCCGACTCAGGGCACGTCTGGTGGTGGCGATCTTCCCAAGGATTCTCCTCCGCATTCTCCACCACCAAAGAGACAAAGGCATGCCGTGGCCAAACAGCCAGCTGGTAGGGGTGCTAGCCTTGCCATTGGTGCCCCTACTGTTCCTCTTCAGCAGCCTCAACCCGATCCAGATGAGCATCCAGCAGATGCACATGCCAGACTACGTGATCAGAAGAGAAGAGATTTTCGGAACTCTGGAAGTTTCATCGGACCCTTGGCTAAAGCCAAGCCCGTTTGGAGGTACCCCGGGACAGTTAGTCATTTCCGTGTCATTGACTATCGGACTGGCTTCGGTAAAGGAAAAGCGATAGTGGAAAATAGAAAGAAGGATCCTCTGGAATTCCATCAGGATGAGTATGTAGATCGTCGTTTCTGGAACAGATTTCAGTCAGATTATTATGAGACGGTTCTCTACCCACTTGAGCATCCAGTAGTCAGAATGAAAACAATTGACTGGGAGTACATGGCTAGAGCTGAGAATGCAGTATTTGATCAGGTTATTCAGATCTGTGAGCAGCAGCAGATAAAGAACCTCATGTCTTTCAAGTATGATTGGAACAATGAGGTGATCATGCAATTTTATGCCACCCTCTACTTCGACAAGAATGAGGAAGCTATTTGGTGGATGACAGACAGAGTCTGGTATGTGGCTAACAAGAAGAGGTTTGCTAGAGTGCTCAACCTCAGATTTGATGGGAGTCCTAAGCTGCATGCAAAGAAAGTAATGACTCCTGAGCAGATCGAGGCACTTTATGACACTTCTTAGCGCTTCACGGTTGGGACCATCAAGGGTCTGAAGGAGGTGCCAGCTGTGCTGTACAGGATATTTCGGGTCACTCTTTGGCCCAAGGAGGGAGATGCCTCTACCATCAGTTCCTTTGGTAGGAACTTGCTATTCCATCTTGTTGAGCGCTCTCACCCGTTTGATGTTGTTAATTTCTTGTGGGAGACAATGAGGCAGAATGCACAGAGCAACATGAGCAGCTACAGCTATGCCCCTTTTGTGATGGCTCTGATTACTAATGTCAGTGGACTCAAGTTTATCAAAGATGTGGAGCATTTGTCCTACAAGGTCCGCGCACCTTCTGCTCCTCCAGCTCCACCTATCCCAGGTCCTACTCCTAAGCCTCCCAGAGGACGTCCTTCGAGGACAAGTTCATTTACTGCTCCAGTTGCTTCCCTTGCTGTTCCCTCTGTGCCTTCAGATACCTCCAGCAGCACGCTTCAGAAGATGTTGAAGCACATCTTCTACCTTTGTCGCGATATCTCCACTCAGCAAAAGGAGCTTCGTCGGGAGGTCAAGAAGAACGGCAAGGGGATTAGAGACATTCGTCGCCACCTTGGTGAAGCGATCTCTCCTAGTGACTCTTCAGGATCTTCAGAGGAGAGCGATGAGGAGTCGTCTGCCAACAGGCTGTTCGGCATTGTCTCCTCCCCACCTTCAGCGACTGGGAGTGGCAATGGCAGTGGTGGATCGGAGTACGCGGCTTCCGACGATGATGAAGACAATGTGTAATCTCCTGTTTCCTCCTCCTTTTTAGTGTCTTAATGCCAAAGGGGGAGTGATTCTTTAGCTTGTCTTAGTCATTGTTCGTGTTTAGTTGTTGTTCGTGGCTGTCATTATGTTTGTCTTGTCTTTTGTGCTTGTTGTGGACTTGTTACTTGTTATTACTTGTGGTTGATGTTATTATTGTGTTATGAACCTTGTTATCCATGTGATGTCATTATGCTTGGTTAATGTCTTGATTATTCTTGCTATCTATTCCTCGAATGCAAAGATATAGGGGGAGCCCTTGCAAATTTCTTGCGAAATATGTGCATTTGATTCCACTCAATACACTCTAATGCACACATTTAGGCGGAGCTCCACTATACAATTGATATTCAATATGCTAAGCCAATTTCTTATAATATCTTATTTGCCTTTAATTGTGTTGTCATCAATTCACCAAAAAGGGGAGATTGAAAGTGCATCTAGGCCCCTAAAATAATTTTGGTGATTAATGATGACACAATTAAAGAGATCTATGTTTTGACTAGAATTGATGCAGATATCGAGAACATATCGCGTTCGAAATGAGATTGGACGCCCCTACAAGTATTTAAATTTAAAAAGACGGCATCTAGACAAGAAGTGTAGTTTTCCTTTTTATTTGAGTCTTAAGGATAGCCGTACTATCAAGGGGATACGACGGGATATCGTTGTTAGGATGTTCATGTGCTCAAAGTCATATATTGCATTTAAACTAGCACCCAAACACTTGCATTTTCCCAAAAACTGTTTTTCTAACCAAGCTGCTCAACCCGGAGTGTCCGGACATTTTGTCCGGAGTATAAGGACTTAGTCCGGAGTATCCGGATAAATGATCCGGAGTGTCCGGGTTGCCCCACTTGGCCAAAAATCGTGTTTTAGCCAATCCGGAGTATCCGGGTTAAATGTCCGGAGAGTCCGGACTTTTTCGAAAATGAGGGCAACGGCTAGTTTTCCAAAAGACTATTTAAAGCCTCCCCCCTCTCCCAACGGCTAGATCATTCATTAAGGTCATTCATTGCAGCATTCTAGCCCTCTCTCACACATTCAAAGCATTCAATAGAGCTTCAACTTCCTCCCCATTGATTTGGTTGTTAATTCAATTCTTGGTGAGGAGAGGAAGTAGTTTAAAGTGCAAGGTGCATTCATTCTAACTCTTGAGCACTAGTTCATTCTCCAAGCGATATCTCGTGGTGTTGTTAATCTTGGAGGTTGAAGGTGAAAAGATGAGAAAGTTGCCTAGAGGGGAGGGGTGAATAGGCAATTTAAAATTAAAACTAAATTCGTTGCAGCGGAAAGAGTATCGGAACTTCCGGTATAATATCAGAACTTCCGACAAGATCGGAACTCCCGGTATTTGTTCGGAATGTCCGATAGACTTCAACTAAGAGAAGAGTCTACTAAAAGAAATAAGCTTCAGGAACAATCTTAGACGCAATGAAAACAATAAATCGGGTAGAGAAACAATAATTTGTTCCCGGAGTTCGGATTCTTGAGGAAATCCTACGTCTCTGTTGAGGAAGCTCCAAAGAGCCGGGTCTTTTCCAACCCTTTCCTCCCAAACCTCGGTCGCACTTGAGGTTTGGTTTCACTATTGGTTCCTTTCCTTTCGGAGGCGGAGCCGGCATTCACAAACTTCTCACGGCTTCCCAAAATCGTCGGGAGCTCGTGAGCGACGCCTAGCCGTCTAGGAGTCCTTCAACCTTCAAGAGTAATGAATGCGCTGGATTCTTGATCTTGAAGAGGTTGTCTAATGCTCAAGATGAATGAACGCTTGACTATTTGTTCTCAACCACACTTAAGGTTTCCTCACTCATTAGATGATCACTAAGATCAAGAGGAGGACTCAAGAATGCTCTAGGATGTGCTCAAGGTGCTCAAGTATTCAGCCAAGTGAAGTGTGTAACCCACAAAAGGGAGAGGTGAGGGGTATTTATAGTTTTGGTTCAAAACTAGCCGTTATACCCGCACTCAGCCACACATCGGAATATCCGATCCCAACATCGGAATATCCGATCCCAACATTGGAATATCCGATGAGTGCAAACAACTAGAACTTGGAAAGCTTCCAACGGTCGAAAACTACGTGCATCGGAATGTCCAACAACAACTTCGGAACATCCGATGACACCCAGAAAGAGAACTCCACAGAACTTCCTAAGTCCAAATCAGAATGTCCGATATAAATATTGGAACATCCGAACCAAACAGAGAGTTCCCAATTCGGAAAACAGCTACTTCGGAACTTCCGAAGCTAAACTTTGGACAGTCCGAACTCAACAGAGAGTACTCTTTTGAGGACAACTTGCATTGGAACTTCCGATACACAGAATCGGAACTTCCGAACAAAACAGAGAGTACCCTAACCGAGATCCAACAAGCATCGGAACATTCGATATAAAATATCGAAATGTTCGACCCTCACAACGCACTACGGACTGAAGCACAACCACACATCGGAATGTCTGAGCTTCGGAACTTCCGACCTAACATCGGAACTTCCGACTAGAAATTAACAACCACAAAATTCCAATGCACGGGAGATGACTTGACCACTCTCAAGAGACTAAAAACCATTCATATGAGCATATAGACCATCTCTAGACCAATTTCAACGCACCCCTCTTGATAGTACGGCAAACCTATGACTCAACAAATTATAATTACATGCACAGTTGCCGTTTTTCTTACTCAATGACGTTTAAGGATGCCCGATGATCGTAGATGATCTCTATTTAAAACGTTCACCTGTTCATAAACTAGTTGAACATGTTAGATTCTTTAATCGTTTGTCATTAATCAACCAAAACAATATTAGGGGGCCTAGATGCACTTTCAGAAGGTTTCCTAGACGGCTAGGAGTTACCGAGAGCAACCAAGGATTGTGGTGTGCCCCGGTGGTTTGTGAAGGCAAGTCTCGCCTCTGAAAGGGAAGAGACAAGAAGTGAAGCTGGCGAGTGCATTTGTGCAACACCGGGAGGAAAGCGGGTTGAAAAAGACCCCAGCTCAAGTGTGACCGAGCCACCTCAACGAAGACGTAGGATTCCCTTCAAGAATCCAAACTTCGATAAAAATCGTGGTCTTCACTCCTTCTATTTACTTTAGCTTACTTTGTGTTGCTTTGAGCTTGTGGAGCCCCGATCTACTTGTGTATTTGTGTTGGCTCCAAATCTATTCTTGCTTAAGGTACTTGACTTCATTTAGAAGCATTTCTTTCAAGTAACCTGTCGTTAAACCGAGTAGATTTAGTTTCTTGGTTCGAGCTGGTTCACCCGGAGTATCCGTATATATTGCTCGGATAATCCGGACCATTCGGAGTATCCAGACAAAACATCCGAAGTGTCCGGGTTGACCTGCTCGGGTAGATTGTATTCTGCTGTAATTTTTTAATTCGCCTATTCACCCCCCTCTAGGCGACATCTCCGGTCCGTTCAGAAACGGGTACTTGTTATTCGGTTTTACCAGTTATTTAAGTTTTCATAATACAAAAACCAAACCAAAAATTGTAAACCAAATTATGTCAAAATTAAAACCGAATAGAAAACCGACAACCAAAAAAACCAAATTTTTTGGTTAATTCGGTTCAGTTGGGTTCGGTTTTTCGGTTTCGGTCAAAAAATGCCCACCCCTATGCACGGTTTGGATGGATTTTAGTTGGGAACAATGATGTGATACAAGTTAGGAAGCCTGGGATTCTATTTGTTGTAAAACACAATCGTCCTCCCTCTCAATCAACAGCATATTCATTGAAACATGCGAATAAAAGTAAAAGTATAGGTAGAAACACACATAATGTAAGGGGAAAGCTCTCTTTATTGGATAGATTTTTTTGTACAAAATAATGCCCAATATATAGTAGAAAAACCCATGAAGATTAATTCTGATTCGCTGGCCAATAAATAGAGTCCTTTCATACTGGAACAAGGATTCTATCCATATCATAACACTCCCCTTGGACGAATACCGCGTAATGCACATGTCTCATTAAAAACTCCTTCCAAAATCCAATGGAAAAAAATGAAAACAAGAGTACATTACACTCATACTCCGTGTTGCACTAGTTGCATCATTAAAAACTTTTATGTGAGAAACTTTAGAAAAACTCACTAAGGGAAAAAGAGCACAACTCATAATCTTCAGTGATGCGCACACGGGGGTGCACGATCTTCTGATGAGAACAATACGTCGATTTGGGGTGTTGATGAACCCGTGATCTTGGATTGCAACCAGCGAGGAAAGGAAACCGGCAATCACAACGTCACCAACGCAAGTCGATCAACCACGCTTAGACGCGATGGATCCTTATCCCTGATAGCAATCGAGAAACTTGCAAGAACAAAGTAAGGAAGCAATCTGAAATTTTGATACCAATAAAATTCACAAACACAATGGTGAGGTTCTGTTTCTCGTCTCGGATGGTCTAGTCGACACGCGCAAGCACGACGAGGGACGCATAAGGGGTCTACCAAAACACAACAAAACCTAAGGAACAAAGTATGGAGGTTGCAGCCATATATGGAGGGGTGGCCAAGGGAAGGGCGCCCAAGCTAGGGTCGATGTGGAGTATATGGCCCCCGGGTATCTACATGACAGGCCGCAAGAGCCCACCAAGAGGGGGCGTCCCAGGACGGCTGTAGAGAATCAGGTGTTATTTGGACTCTCACCATCATGCCCTACAAGAAAGGATAAAAGACGGTAAATAATTATTGTTAGGAAGGATACGATTGTATTTTGGAGATAGAATCTACATTGTAACTGACTCGGATCCCTCTGCCCCTTACCTATATAAAGGGGGCGAGGGGTACCAGGCAAAGACAAGCGAACACAATAGAGCAAACAACACATGATACGTGAGAGACATACTTTTCATAATCCCAGGACACAAGACTAGGGTATTACCTCCACTGTTGAGGGCCCGAACCTGTCTAATTCCTTGTCTTGTGTTACCATCAAGTTCAGATCCAACACATAGCCTTGTATAAATTATTGCCGATAACAAGCGTCGACAGTTGGCGTGCCAGGTAGGGGAAGCGCGAAGATCAATCTCAACAAGTTCGATGGCTTCCATCAACGAAATAGTGGCACCTTCACTTCTGGCCAGGTATTCCACTTTGGGAGTCTCCACTTCACCGTCGACAAGTTTGGCATGCTCACCCTTTTAGACTCGGATCAAATCCGGTCTGGGAGGAACTTCGACGGCATTCCTGCTAGGCTCACAATCGGGTCAGAAGAGGCCATGGTCATTCAACCACAGATGGTGCACCAGAGGCCCTCTTCCCGACTTGGACACGGTGAGCACTCAGCCAGGGATGAGTCTCTTTCGTACTCCCCCGGCATGGAGATTAACTACCGTACGATGTGCATGATCGGGGACGGGCGCTCCGAATCACAATACCGACGGGAGACCAAAGAAGCAGCGGAGTCAGAACGTCTTCACCATGACACCCATGAAGCGTGTACTCGGTCACTCCAAAACCAAGCCCGCAACGCCAATGAGGATATTTTGCACGAAAAGATAGGAAACCTGTTAGTTTTCCGCACGCCGCAGCAAAAAATTGTTGCCTCCAAAACATTCCTCGACACCTTGGGCTCAATCCTTGAGCCCCGATAGCCTGGCTGCCCCGATCATGGCACAAGTCAAAACCATGGTGACGGCGGTGGCAATACAGCATAACCAGCGAGATCAGGCGGCGACAAAAGCCACCCCGCATGCATGCGGAGACACACACGGCAAGCAGCCGGACCAACAGTAGTCGGGCGGGAAGTAGTCGACGTAAGCTCCCATATGGTGGGATTTGCGCTCAACCATCCGCTGCGACCTCTGCCAGGATCTCAACATCGGGAGGCGAGAGCGGGAAGACGATGAACAACGCCGGCGCGAGGATGACCACGACCGCTATGGAATTGACCACCATCGGGACAACCGACGTCGCGAAAGTAGTCACAGCGACCGCGAGCATCAAAACGCGAGCCTCGGTGGATGCAGGAACCACTACCATCCAGATCATCGCGATGATAATGATCACCGAGTGGAATCTCCGCCGCAACGTCACTCTCCCCGCCGTGAAGAGGAGCACATTGATGGAGTTAGAGCTTTCACCGCTCGACTCCGTTGAGTGGTATGGCCCGACGGTTTCAACCCCAAGGGCACCGTCAAGTTTGACGGAGAAAGAGATCCAGAAGCCTAGCTATAGGTCTACGCCCTAGCAGTCAAGGCAAATTACCTGCCAGTCATGCTCGCCCCGTCGACTCAAGCATGGCTTACAAGGCTGCTAAGGAATTCCATAGATTCCTGGGGAGACCTCTGTGAACAATTCATTACAAATTTTTTGGGCACTTTCGAGAAACCTGGAACTCTGTGGGATATGTATCAACTTCATCAGAAGAAGAACGAATCCCTACGAGACTTCATTCGATGCTTCATGTAGAAAAAGAACACAGTTCAGGACATCTCGGATTCGGTTGTCATTGCGACATTCCAGAAGAGAGTCAGCAACCCATATCTCATCAAGAAGATGTCCCAGAAACCCCTGACTATGGTAAGGGAAATGTTCGTCCTAGCTGACCGATATGCTAGAGCCTCAGATGCCTTAGCAGAACGCCGAGAGGATTGTCCGCAGTAGAAGGACAAAAAGGACCACCCCGAGTCCTCAAAACAGAAGGACATGAAGCGAAAGGGCGAGGAATTGGTTGCAACAGCCGATCGTGGCCGGGCAAAGGCGCCACAGACCAAAGATTACGAAGAAGTAATGAATGTGCAGTGCCCTTTCCATCCAAAGGGAAAACATGCCGCAAAAGACTGCTTCACCTTAAAGAGATTCGCTCAGGAAAACAACAAGCCGTCGGAACCCAAGGACAAAGGGGAGGCCGGCAAGAAGAAAGATTCTCCCAAAGAGGACAACTACCAGGAGATTGAGCACGAGCTCAATTTCATATTTGGGGGCTCAAGCGCATATGAGCCCAAGCGGAAGCAAAAGCTCACCGCTCGGAACATCAATGCAATCACGCCTGCGACCCCCCAATACCTGAGATGGTCCGATCGCTCGGATCATCCTGATCACATACCATACCCCGGCAGGTACCCTCTGGTGCTGGACCCGGTTATCCACAGCGTGAAGCTTGAAAAGGTGCTGATCGATGGGGGAAGTGGACTCAACATCTTGTTCGCAAACACCCTCGACGATATGAAGATTCCTCACTCTAAGTTGAAGCAAAGCTCATCACTTTTCCATGGGGTAATCCCCGGAACTTCCTCTGTACCACTTGGACAAATCACCTTGCCTGTCACATTCAGCACAAAGGAAAACTACCGGACCGAGTACATGAATTTTGAGGTAGCCGATTTCGAGACGGCGTATCACGCCATCTTGGGAAGACGGGGCTTGGCTAAGTTCATGGCGGTACCACACTACACCTACTCGACACTGAAGATGCCAGGCCCAAAGGGTGTTATCACGGTCCGTGTTGACGTCAGGCAGTCTTTCCTAAGCGACAGGGAAAGCTATGAACTGGCTGATACATCACGGGCATCGCCCGACATGGAAAAGCTTCGGCTGGCGGCTTCAGTCCTATAGGACAAAGATATCCCTGCCAAAAAGCAGAACAAGTCAGGAATCAAACTTGACGAAGAGGTTAAGAAGATAGCACTCGACCCGTCTGATCCAGCCAAGACGGCTCTGATTGGGACATGGCTCAACCAGAAATAGGAAGACGTGCTCATCACCTCCCTCCGGGCGAGCCAAGACATCTTCGCGTGGAAACCATCTAACATGCTTGGTGTCCCAAGGGAGGTGATCGAGCACTCCCTCAACATCAACGAAAAGGCAAAACCCATCAAGCAAAGACTCCGGCGGTTCGCACAAGACCGACGTGACACAATCAAGGAGGAGATCACCAAGCTTTTAGCCGCGGGCTTTATAAAAGAAGTGTATCATCCCGACTGGTTAGCGAACCCAGTCCTCGTTCGTAAAAAGAATAAAAGTTGACGCATGTGTGTTGATTATACCGATCTCAACAAAGCATGCCCAAAAGACCCATTCGGGCTCCCTCGCATCGACCAGGTGGTGGACTCAACCGCTGGCTGCAAGCTCCTGAGTTTCTTAGATGCCTACGTAGGGTACCACCATATGAGTCTCAAGGAAGAAGACTGCATCAAGATTTCATTCATCACGCCATTCGGGGTTTTTGCTACGTCACAATGCCATTCGGGTTGAAGAACGCTGGCGCGACCTATCAGCGTATGATACAGTGGTGTTTTCACACTCAACTCGGACGCAACATGGAGGCATACGATGTCATGGTTAAATCTTGGCTAAGGGGAGACCTCATCTCCGACTTGGCTGAGATATTTGAAAGCCTAAGGACTTACAAGATGAAGCTTAACCACGAGAAGTGTGTTTTTGGAGTCCCTTCGGGAAAACTACTTGGCTTCATCGTGTCCCACCGTGGCATTGAGCCAAACCTGGAGAAGATGTCATCTTGAAGATGAAGCCACCGACTGGTCAGAAGGATGTCCAGAAGCTCACAGGCTACATGGTGGCACTCGGCAAGTTCATCTCTCAACTAGGGACGCGGGAATGCTGTTCTTCAAGCTCCTCAAGAAGCAGAACAATTTCCAGTGGACCCCGGAGGTACAACCGGCTTTCGAGGATCTCAAGGCGTTCTTAATCACACCTCCAGTATTGGCTTCCCCAATGCCAAAGGAACCCCTTATGCTTTATATAGTAAAATTCCAAATATGAGAACAGAAGAACCTACAATAGACAATTGATACTGTGATTTCTATAGTCACTTACTATACATGCCACATGTTTATACAGCCATTAATAATTAAATTTGTTTAAATGTGCACATATTTATCTGTCATTTCTACGGTAGCTGTCGATGTTGCACGTTCACTGATAAGGACTAAATTTATGAGTAGCAGAGTTGTGATTTTGAATTGTCCATGGTTAATTGTTTTACCTCCCGCACCAGTTCTAAAGCCCCGTTTGGCAACTTGAAATCGGGCCGTTTCTACTAGAATCTGGGAGAAACCCAGCCAAATGGGTTAAAGCTCAGAACGATTCTCCTCGGATTATTTCTTCTTTTTTCACTTTGGGGCCGAATCACTCTCAACCCCGTTCCATTCGGATTCCCAGAATCCAGACAGCTAGCCAAACGGTTTCCAAACAGTGATTCTGATTCTATCTGAAACATTTCTACCAAGAATCTGAAATCGTTTCTGTTTCTACTAGAATATGAAACCGTAGTCCTAAAGAAGGTCGAAGGAACCTTACCATTTAATACACGTGTTGAAAATGTGCATCAATGAATTATAACATATGCGAAGATATATCTTTATGAGGGCAAATAATATTTTGATACGTGTAAAATACCATTGATTATATCACTCCTATGTTTTCTCTCTCACTGCTAATTTTGTTCCCCTTTTTGTTCCTTGCAGCTTACGATCCGACTGTTAGGGCGACCTCATAACTCATTTGTCAATGTTTCTTCCTGCACTGTTGGATGCCTTCAAAAACCATACTTGGCAAGGTTCACTCGTTCCCAGTTCATTTTATAGATTATGCTTAAGACCATCCTCTATTCTATTAGAAACCTTGCTCTAATTCTTTCGGCTCCCCCAAAACTCCTGATAAAGATTATGTGAATAGTAAGAAATGTAACAATTTAGTAAAGAATTCTTAGTTCATCTTTAAATTGTCCAACACTTGCATGCATGGTCCTCAATGCCTAAAAGTCGCACTAGAAATCAGCCTAAAGTGCTCATAATTTCATCTAATCAAGAAAAGCTCAATGGATAATTCTCCTGTT
Source organism: Rhipidocladum racemiflorum (assembly GCA_036346355.1). Classification (NCBI taxonomy): domain Eukaryota; kingdom Viridiplantae; phylum Streptophyta; class Magnoliopsida; order Poales; family Poaceae; genus Rhipidocladum; species Rhipidocladum racemiflorum. The sequence goes on along the minus strand of CM070572.1, from coordinate 57,771,174 downwards.
GAGCTATATTGTCTAAAATTTGCGCACGAACTACAGCTACAATATTGAGCCATTGAGCATTGCCCAATAGTACAACTCAATTTGTTCAGAAAATTTAGAAGCATTTCGTTGATATATACTTGCCCTGAGCCCTTCAGTTATTATCTAGGCCATATTAAGCATATGCCTCCGTTGCCCTTGTGCGGCGTGCCGCTGCGCATATGTACCTAGTACTGGTTAGGAAAAGAAGCATTGCCCCCTTTCTTGAGCATGCAATAGGAGTAGGGGTGAAAACGGAACGGAAAGTTTCCGACCGTTCCGAAGAAAAACGGAAACGGAAGCCCTTTTTCGGAAACGAAAACGGAAAATACCGGTACGGAAACGGAAAATAAAATTTTTTGTCGGAAACGGAAACGGAAACGGGAGAGCCAATTCCGGCGGAAACGGAAACGGAAACGGAAATTCCGTATAAGTTGAACCAGAAACTAAAAACGGAAACGGGCCGAAAAGAGAAATGGGCTTGGCCCAAACATGAGAAAGGAGAGTTTATATTTATTTTCAAATTAAAATAAATTCATAAATACAAATAGTTTTATATAAAATATTAAATATAGTTAAAAAATTCCGAAAAAAATCTCAAAAATACTTTGGAACATTTTGAACATAGAAAAATTATTTTCAGCATTATTTTTTTATAAATAAATTAATTTTATAAATCTATAAATAGCAAAATTGTATTTATAAACTCCAGAAAATCCAAGATAAATTTTAGAAAATCATAAATGAACATCAAACAATAATATACAAATTTTAGGGTGTTAAACCTTTGTAGTTGGTGGAGCAAAATGATATTTATGATAATTATATGGATGAGGACATGATTGTCTGATATGGGAGACAAATAACGTGCCTTCAACTAACAAATTTGAGAAAAATTTTCTAATGATAACAGTGAGCATAACACTATTCTTGTGTCCACCTTGGAGGTGGAATGTGCTACATTGTTTTTGTGATCATGTATATTGTGATTATCTACTATGTTCTTGTGAAATTTTCCGTTTTCGTTTCCGTATCCGTTCCGTTCCGCATTCGTTTCCGTCACTATCCGTTTTCGTATCCGTTTCCGGGGTTTCCGATTTCGTTTCCGTTACCGGTAAAAAATGTGGAAACGGAAACGGAACAGTCATTTACCGACCGTTTCCGTACCGTTTTCATCCCTAAATAGGAGCGTTTAACTACCGTCAACAAAAAAAAAAGGAGCGTTTAACTAGTGTCAATAAAAAAGGAGCGTTTTAAATGCATGATCAGCCATCACAATTCTTTTAAGTTTGACCCTAAGCTTGAGCCTTCGAGCCAAAATAGTACTGTTCTTCGGGTGATAACGAGTACTCCTTAGGCTTGGAAGCTGTTCCGAAGTTGTGTCTCCCCGTGTACTATTTTGCATGGTCGAATAGACATAAACTGTGACGACCAACAGTATTATTTCGTTCCTTCATTTCCCCCTATACGCTTTGGTGGCCCAGCCCGCTATTCTGAATTTTATGTGGGAACTGCTGGGGCCTGTTTATCGCAAAGGATTACACTTAGGCCCGGTTTAGAAGCAAAGTTTTTCAATACCATGATATTACAAAGCCATGGTTTGGAAATTGTTTTGGCATAAGTACCATGGTTTCATCTACCACCATTGAAATCATGGTTTTTCTTGAAACTACAAGCTGTTTGGCTACAAAGTCTTTTGCATGGTATTTTCAAAGTATTGACACCTCTGTCTCTCTCTCTACACCAGCCCCAAAAGCCAAAAACTCCACTCTAAGTGGAGTTCTCGATACTCCAAAAATACCATGGTATCAACAATACCATAGTTTTCAAAATAGAGTTTTTTTTGTTGCTTCCAAACACTTTATAGCAAAAAAATACTATGGTATTTTCTAAAACCGTAGTTTTACCTAGAAACTATAAAAATACTTTATTGCCAAACAGGCCCTTAGATTAGGCATAATCGTTGTATCCACGGAGGCAGGGACCAATGCCTACCTAACCCAGCCCAGTGAAGCCTCTTCTCGTCAGGCCGTCAGCCCACTAACCAGCCAAGGCCCAGCCGCGCGCCGCCTTCGACCGACACACGGCTCCATCCCATCGTGGCACTGCACGATCAACATCAGAACACAGTATACTCGGGATCTAGCCATGCGATGAGAGCTAATCGCGTTGCTCGTTTGTTTGCTGCGCGTTGTAGAGCAAGTTGCTCGTGCCGCTTTCATCCGGCTTCTATGCTCTTTATTCTAATACAAGTTACACAAATCTTGAAGTAAATGAAGGGGTAAGTAATCTCCATCTACCCTTCATTCATGCTTTAATATTTATTCAACTTTAAAAAGGAAGAGCATAGAAGCACCTCTCCGTCGGAACGCATGTGGCGTGCTGGTCTTCAATGGCAGAACAGCGCACGGTGGGGATCGATCGCGGCTGATCCAGGAACATGTCAACACCAACGTATCCAGCACGTGACGAGATCTCCGCCAACCGGCACAGATCGCCAGCTTTTCGCTTGATGAGGGTAGGCGATCCACCACAGGTGGTGGCGACTACGAGATTTCATCGGCATCTAGTCGGTCTTTATCGGTAACTAGCCTATTGGCCGTGTGATTGCATGATTTTTTTTGATGTAATATAGCACAATTTTTTTTTGGGTGTGATTTTAAATTTAAGAGTCTTTGTTTTGCAATCTAAATTTAAATTTAGGATAGCAAGTTTTATTTTCAGACCTCTCCCCTTACGATGTGAAAGAGAGGACTGGAAGGCGGATGCATCGAGGAAATTTAGCTCTCAACCTTTAAACATAGTGATATATATTCGTTTGTTTTGAAGTTAATATATCTCTGTTCGCGCCAAAAACGTGAAGGGGGTTTTAGGCCTCGAACACACAAGACAAACACCGGGTTTGCAGAGCGTGCCAGTCGATTTGACCTGAAATCGACAAGGTAGAATTTGTAATTTGACCGAAGCCGATAAACAAGGATCTATCGGCTTTTCGCTAGTCGGCAAGAACCGATTAGGAGATAACTAGATCAACCGATTCTGATTGATCCGGATACAAGGTAAAAATCGGCCGGGAAGGCGTCGCAACAAAACGAAGCAAATCAAACCTGGGTGAAATCGGCTAAAATCAACAATCGGCGATGCGCAACTATGTTGATTCCGTCGACTTGCAGAGAGATCTATGAGGCTAAAACAATGTAAAAGAAAAGCTTGTAAAAAGTAGATGTGTGTTGTTGGATTTTGATTGTGTGTCTGTTGTGCTTGACGCCCTCCTCCTTTTATAACACGCCTGACCGATCCGAGTTGTGTATGGATACGGTGCTTTTATCCGTATCGGCCTTTTATCTGATTTCCTTCCCTTTTAGAAACGGTTTCCTTCTCTGATTTGTTTACCGATTTCTTTTCCACATCTCCTCTGTCTTGGACTGATTCCAACACACATCGAATTTTGGTGCAAACATATGCCCCCCATTTTTGAAAGGTAACTTGTTATCTTTCAAAAATCCCTTCGTCTTTTCCGTGATCGGCTTGTCGTTTAGGATTCATCTCGGTAACTTCCCCATTAATAGCGCCGCAATGTCCTCGGTGCGTTTTTAATGCAACAACTGCTCCCGCCTGCTCGCCTTCTTTCATCGCGGTATAAATATGGGGTCCCCCCCACGGTCATTTTCACGCTTTCAAGCTCTCGGATCAGGCACCATCGGCTCTTGTCATCCTCTCTTTGTTCTTTCAGAATCGGCTGACATGGACCCTTCACAGGTATTCATCCCGATTCCTCAAAGTTCCAATCAATTCTACTTAGGACCGATAGGTAGTATGTCGGCAGACACAGTCATCAATACCGAGATCCCTAGACTCCCTCTATCTACTTTGGGTACAATGTTTCGAGTGGGAAAAAGTTTTAGGGCATGGCCCACTAGCCTAAAAGGATGGAGATCTTGGTTTATTAGGGTATCGGCTCAAAAGAGGGTAGAATGGGAGAGGATGGGTATAGCCGAGTCTCTATCTTTGAGTCTAGCCGACCCTGAAGCCAATGAACCTTTGGTAGCTGCGGCATGTTATTTTTGGTCGGATTCTTTCAACGCCTTTTTATTCCGTCGGCCCAATCGGCCCTACTCTGCTAGATGTGGCCCAATTGTCTTTGCCTTAGGCCAGACGGGGACCGATTATCGGCTTTCAATGGAAAACCTTCTTTCAAATTAATCCGCAAAAGGCGAAGGTTGGCATAGATACATCCAAAATAACAATAGGGTCACTGGTCCAGTATCGGCTGAAGAGCACGTCGCTTTTCTCAATCTTTGGTTAGACCGATATCTTTTCTGTGGTGCTTCCCTTGGCCCTACCCAAACTTTTCAGTTAGTAGCGGAACGTCTGCTGGAGGGTCATCGGCTTTCCCTTGGCAAGATGTTCCTCGGGGCAGTATTTCAAATGATGTACGTAATTCGTAGCCGACTCTTTTCCGGTTTTGCCAAACATGTCGTTGGTAATATAGGAGGTCCTCTTTGGTTCGTCCAAACATGGCTTCATTGTATGTTTAGCCGATCTATTTTATCCGAACCCTCTGGTAGCTCAACTTTCCCTCGGGAGGATTACCCAGAGCATGTCATTCCACAGTATAGAGCTAGCCGATCCTATGGCGAGAGGTTTATCATGTCTTCGGCCGGAGAGCTAAAAATGGACTCGATCGGCTTGCACAAATACCTCAGTTTCTTCCTTTCCTTAGATAGGGCTTCCTTCGGCCAACAAGACTTTTTCCGATATACCGATGTAGCCGATTGCCCACACCCAACATTCCTTCACCTTGATTCTGATAGTTCCTCGATGCCCCAATCTACCCTAGATTTGTACAAAATCATCCTCACTCCTTGCATTTTTCATGTCGGCTTGAATACCCGCAACCGAACATTTCAAATTGCCTTACGAGTTTTACCACCCTTCGGTTTACGCTCGTCAATTAGGCTTTGGGCAAACCATTCCATCTTTCCCCTACTATCTTGTGTCGAGCCCCGAGCCCGAGTGACCAACAAAGGTCGCCGAGATCATCCTTGAAGTAGCCGATGGGTTGCAAATCCTCTCAACGCCACATTTTGTTCTTAATTCCGTCGGTCATTGCGTTCTCGCAGTGGTGGACTAGAATATCAGAAGCCATACTAATGGACAGGACTCCGTCGGCTATAATTCACTTATTCCTTCCCGACTTTCATGAGCCGACGGTAGTTTCCGGGTCCAGCACAAGCTCGGGTTATAGCGACTCTTCAGTAGCTGTAGAGGTACCGTTGTTTTTATATCCCTCTGCTTTTACACTTGCTGTCGGCTTTTATTTAGAATGCCTTTGATCTTTCCAGGTCGGTACGGGTGCTGGTGAGCCATCAACCGATCCCCATGTTTCTGCCAGTAGTAGCCGACAACGACGTCCAGGTCAATCTGTTGGCACCACTGGGTATACTTCAGGAAACTTGGATATTCAAGCTCCCTCTTTAACGGACTTAGCTCGCCAGCGTGCTCCAAGTAAGTCTTTTGCATATCGGCTAACATGCCCCTTGCTTTGACAATTGCTAACTCGAAAACACTGCAGAGAGGAGGAAGAAGTCGGCCAGGCGCTCACCCAGACCTGTGAGGCGGCAACCTGATGGCTCTCCAGAGCACTCAGCTACTGATGTAAGTTTTATTCTTTATTCTTTGCTCAATATCATTTTTTCATATTGCTGATTTTATTCTCTTGAATCCCTAGCAATCTCCGTCAGTTCAAGTGGCGGGAGTTATAGCCGATTTCCAAGGTGCTACATCGGCTATCCCTCCACTCCGCTCCATTGCCGGCCATATCGCAACAGACTATCGAGATCTCCGATCCACGACCCCAGGCGCTATCAAGCGATTCGCCGATTTGTTGGGCTTCACTCTGGACGAGCTCGACGATCCGGAAGTGCTAGCCACCGATGACTACCCAGCCGACATCCAGCGCATAATAGCAGCTTCTGCGCCAGCATCGGCTGCCGTTACCGCTGAGCCGGGTATGCAGGAGCGACTCAATCGTCTCTGGGCCAGTGATGCAGCCAGGCAGCTCTTACGGCCAACACTCGGCCCTTGAGGAACGCTATGGCGGCCATGCAAGCCGACCTTCCCCTGCGACCATGAATGCTTTGCTAGAAGTGTGCCATCCGGATGATCGCTCGGCTAGACGTAGAATCGGCCAAAACCGGACTTGAGCAGAGGAAGGCCCAGCAAGCCGACCAAGAGATTCTGGACAAACTTATAGCGGATGCTAAATCTCGAAAGGGTGCTTTTGACCAGGGTCTTTGCTATGCTGAAATCGGCCAAAGCTAAGGCCCGTGAGCCGGAGTCATCCAAGAAAAACTTGAAGAACAAATGGCCTTGGTTACAAGAGAACTTGCAGATTGCCAAATCGGCATTGCAGATGCGACATCTTCACTAGCGTCTCGAAGGCGACAAATTGGCGAAGTTTTGCCAAAGTTAAGAGCCAATCGGCCAAGATAGTCCAGTCCGGGTGATGCAAAGAGCTGATCAACAATTGATAGACGGCATTCAAGCTACCATCGGAAGGGCAGCGGCGGCACTATCGGCTTTGGGAGCCCATTTGCCGGTCGGGTCTACACTAGTCTTTAACTTCTTGATTAGTTGTGGCCAACCTCTGTAATATTGCTTTAAACTTGAGATGCCTTTTGAAATCTTGCTTGATCGGTGTGCATCCGATTTTGTAAACCTTTAATCTGTGGATGGATGTTTCAAACCGACTTGGCCTACCAGATGACCAATTTTATATGCATGTGCTTGTCATTGATCCTGATGCCTTCACCTCTATAGTTAGGACCCGACCCGGATGCTTGGGTGATATGCCTTGAGATACTTTCCATTGATTGCTTTAGGTAGGACGAACCCTTCTAATGATTCCGGTATATATGAATTTCCGTCAACCTACGATTGATCTTATAAGGTCCTTCCCATGTCGGAGACCATTTGCCGAATCGATTATCCCTAGACCCAATCGGCAACACGGTTTTCCATACTAAATCGGCTTGGATGAATGACTTAACAATCACTTTTTATTATGCGACCTGGCAACAATCTCTTTGTTCTTTTAAGCCGATCTAGCGTGACTAGCCTTAGTTCAGCCAAATCATCTAGATTGTCCAGCATCGCCTGTTTGTATTCATCGGCTGATACCTTATCTTGCTCGTGTAGCCTTATTGAGCCGATGTTGATTTCAACGGGCAAAACGGCTTCTTGTCCGTATACCAACTGAAAGGGTGACAATTTAGTTGTTCCGTGATAAGATAGCCGATAAGCCCATAAAGCCTCTGATAGCGTCGAATGCCATCTCCTTGGCTTTTCCTCAATTTTTCTTTTTATCAGCTTTATCAATGTTTTGTTCGACGATTCGGCCTGTCCGTTGGCCTGAGCATAGTAAGGGGAGGAGTTGAGTAATTTTATCCCAAGACTTTCTGCAAACCCTTTGAATTCATTGGACATGAACACAGTACCCTGATCAGTAGTGATTGTCTGTGGAATCCCAAACCGATGGACGATGTGTTTGTTTACAAAGTCGATTAGTTCTTTACCAGTAACCTTCTTGAGTGGCACAGCCTCAACCCATTTTGAGAAATAATCCGTGGCTGCAAGGATGAATTTATGTCCTTTGCTGGATGACGGAAATATCTGGCCGATTATGTCTATACCCCATCCTCTAAACGGCCATGGCTTGACGATCGGATGTAAAGCCGATCTTTGGTCTTTCAGTATGTTACCAAACTTTTGACACGTTTGGCATCCTCTATAATATTTGAAGCAATCTTCTAACATCGTCGGCCAAAAATATCCTGTTCGTCTCAGTACCCATTTCATCTTACGAGCCGATTGATGTGACCCACAAATGCCTTCATGAACTTCACCCATTGCCACTTTGGCTTCCTCGGTTCCCAGACATCTTAATAACAAACCTTCCATAGTCCGAAAGTACAATACGTCTTCTAGTAGAACATATTTGAGTGCTTTGCGCCTGACCTTTTGCTCGATCGGCTTAGTGGATCTGACAAATAATCCCTTATCTCTGTTCTCCAGTCGACGGGGTGGACACAGAGAACCGGCCAAACGTTTAGCTCGATTGGTCCTTGTCGGCTTTCAATCTTGTACCCTGATGCACTTTGTGCCAATCGGTTTGCTTTATCATTAGCTTTTCTGGGATATGTTTTATGGAAAATGTAGTGAATATCTCGATGATCTGGAGGCATTGATGCAAGTCTTTGGGTTAGTGCATCATCATTGCATCAGTATTCTCCTCGACTTCTTTGTACAATTAACATCGAATCCCGAAAGCTTCGACGTCTCTCACTCGATGCTATCTAACAGCTTGTAGACCCTTAGTAATGCTTCGTGATTCGCTTGATTATTTGAACATCGGCTATTTAGCCGATACATGAAGTCATACTCCTGCTTTCTAGGTGAAACTAATACCACACCGATGCCTTCGCCTTCTTGGCAAACAGACCCATCAAAATACAATGCCAAGGAGTTACACTAGTTGTTCCTACTATTGTTTCACTCCACTGTGATAAAATCGGCCACAGCTTGTCCTTTCACAGTTAGTCGATTCATAGGATAACTCAAACTCTGTTAGGCGTATGCCCATTTACCAAGTCGGCCTCGTAGAATTGGCGCCGATAATATGTATTTTACTATATCGGTTTTGCATATTATGACGCATTTGGACGCCAGTATATAATGTCTTAACTTGGTGCAAGCAAAGTACCATGACAGGCATAATTTTTCTACAAAGGGATACCTGGTTTCGCATTTAGAAGACGTCGGCTTAAGTAATATATTGCTCGTTCCTTCCTATCGGCTTCTTGTGTTAAAAGCTGCTCCAATCGAATCACCTTCACCGATATATATAGTCTAAAAGGTATCACCGTGTTTGGTCGCGGTCAATCTTGGTGGACTCATCAGATAACCCTTTATGTCGTCGAAGGCCTTTTGCTGATCGGCTTCCCACTTAAACTCTTGGTTATCTTTAATTTTCAGCAGTGGTGTGAAGGCCCGAATACGTCCTGACAAGTTTGAGATAAAACGTCGCAAGTAATTGATTTTCCCAATCAACACCGCAACTCCTTTTACTTGTCGGCGGTTTAGTATCGGCTATGGCTTTCACTTTGGTTGGGTTTACTTCAATCCCTCCTTCATGCAATCAGTAAACCCAAGAAATTGTCCACCGATACTCCGAAAGCACATTTGAGAGGGTTCATTTTTAACCCATGTAACCTTGTGCTTTCGAACATTTTCCTCAGATCGGCTAAATGTTGCCGCCTTCTTTGGATTTTACCACTACGTCGTCAATGTATATTTCCACAAGATTGCCGATCAAATCATGGAAAATATGGTTCATAGCACGTTGATAAGTAGCTCGGCATTTTTAAACCGAAGGTCATAACTTTCCATTCATATAGCCCTAAAGCCCCGGACATCCGAAAGCCGTTTTGTGTATATCGGCCGGCCATGAATATCTGATTGTATCCGGCGTTCCGTCCCAAAAAGCTTATGATGTTATTCCCAGACGCAGCATCGATAAGCATATCGGCTATGGGCATTGGGTACTCGTCTTTTGGCGTAGCTTTGTTCAAATCTCTAAAATCAACACATACCCTAAGTTTGCCGTTTTTCTTCTTCACAGGGACGATGTTTGAGACCCACTCAGCGTATCGGCAAGGCCGGATAAATTTCGCCTCTAGCAATCGTCCTACTTCTTCCTTTATAGCGTCATACAACGTAGGGTTAAACCGCCTAGGTACTTGTTTGAGCGGCCGATATCCAGGTTTTATAGGCGTAGATGTTCAACTAGTGGCTTAAACCTGGCATTTCATAATACTCCCATGCAAAGCAATCCTTATATTCCTTGAGTATTTCGACCAACTTTGCTTTATAACTGGGTTCTAATTTAGCACTTACAAACGTTGGTCTTTTGCTATCCCCTTCCCCAATATCGATCTCTTCAAGCGAATCGGCAGAAGTAAATCCTAACCCCTTTCTTTCTTCTTCAAAATCATCAACAGCTTCTTCGTATTCTTCCTGCCGATAGCTCCTTGCTTTCTCCTGTAGTTTTGCTATTGTCTTGCGCTCCATCTTCTTATCACTTCGTCTGTCCGATCAAACGTATTGGGTTTAACGCTGATCGGCTTGAATCCTGATTTCTCAACACAGATAAAATCGCAATTGTCCAAGGCTTTTCCTGATATGCATTCAGCCTCTTCGTGTGGCCAATTGGTGTCAGGGCTAGCCATGGCGATATGAGCCGATGTGTCGGCTGGTACGATTTCTACTGTATCATCGTTCCATTGCACCAGCTTCTGGTGCATAGTTGATGGTATACAACAGTTAGCATGGATCCAGTCCCGCCCAAGGAGTACGCTGTAATTGCCTTTAGCTTCAATTACAAAAAACGCAGTCGGCAAAGTTTTATTACCGACTGTCAGTTCTGACACCATTACGCCTTTAGCCTCAGTTGGGTCTCCGGTGAAGTCATTTAGCACCATGTTGGTCTTGATTAAGTCTTCGTCGGCTTTTCCCAGCTTTCTGAAAGTACTTAACGGCATCAGATTGACCGTTGCCCCGCCATCGACCAACATACGGGATATTGGTCGGCCATTAATAAATCCCTTTAGATACAATGGTTTCAAATGCCGATGCATGTCTTGTGGTTTTTCAAACACAGCGTCTGGTGCTCCGAGGCACAACTGGGCGAACACTTCTTCAGCCGATTCTTCGGTTCTGAACTCGGCAGGTAAAGTGAATACCATGTTTATATCCATTGGTGGCGTATCATCTCGGATCATCGGAGAACTGGATTGAACCGATTGATCTGAATCACTATCGGTCTGTTCCTTCTTTCTCCACTCCTTTTTCAAAATCGGTACCGGTCTTAACTTATTAAACGTCCGATCCCTCTCACTCTCCTTTTCGGCTTCCCTTTCTTCTTGTGTTTTTAATCGCTGAAGCCTTCTGCGTTGCGACTTGCTGAGACCCGACGGGCACCATCTAGGCCTGGGTTCTATCGGCTTTCTTATCTTTCCAGCTAAATTGCCTATTTCGCTGTCAGATTCCATCCTTCTTGCGTTAGCCGATAACTCCTGACTTTGGGAGGATTCGCCTTGTTCTGATGTTGACAACCTTTCATAGATCGGCCTTCTGCTCCTTACTTCCGGACGATCGCGTATCGGTCTGGACAACCTGTCTTTTACAGATTGGTTTGGCCGACATGTAGACGAGTGTTGCATAGGACAAGATACAACTGTTGGTAAGGTCATCCCTCTTTCCCAGCAAAACTGCCAAAAAGGACATTGCCGATGTTTCTCTTCCTCTGTAATCGGCCGATGTGGCACATCTGGCCGCCAACGTTCGTCCCTCCTTTGTCCTGATCGGTGAAAACCCTGGTGGTGTGGAGGGTTATACTTTTGACTTATCCTTTCATATTTCCCCAGGAGTTGCGAGAAAGTCGGCTTTGGTTTGAAATCGGCTCTTCTTGGAGCCTTCTCAGCTCGATACCATTTACCGACCTCTAAGTCCCCTCTTGGTTTCACCGTTCTTGAGTTTTGTCCATTTTTATCGGCTTCTATTTGTATAGAACCGACAGTGATCTGCACTGTCTCGTCTCGTGATACAATTCCCTTAGTCGGCTTATCCTCTTCCGCAGGCCTCTTTTCTTTCCGTGAACATTGAACCATGTTGACCTGAAAAGGGCCCATATCTATCTGCATAGCCGACTCTTCTGCAAACTTTAACCTGCCATCGGCGATGGCCGATTGGATCTGTTGTCGAAAAATATTGCAATCGTTAGTGTTATGAGAGAACGAATGATGCCATTTGCAATACCTTCGTTTTTTAATTTCCTCGGCCGATGGTATGATATGCCCTTCTGGTAACCTTATGAGTTTTTCTTGTAGTAATAAATCAAATATTTTGTCGCATTTTGAAACATCATATGAATACTTGACTTCCGCCTTATTCTTTGTCGGCCTAGCGAGAAGCAGACGAGTGGTTTTTTGGAACCTTTGGCCCACTCGGCTATGTTTACTTCTGCTTCGTCGGAGGTGTCGCCCGAATCGTAATCTACCATGTTTACTTTGGCCTTTTCATTGCCGTTTGTCCTAAACCTATCTTTAAACCCTTTGCTCTCTGCATATCGGCTTTCATGTGTCGATACGCGATGGAGTAGGTGGCCTAAGTCGGGGAACTCCTGGCCTGACAACTTCTCTTTTAATGGAGGGATTAACCCTTGGAATGCTAGGTCGGCCAATTGATCGTCGGGCAATGTTACACTGTAGCACCTATTCGTACGCCCCGAAATCTCTTGATATAATCGAGACCGATTCGCCAGTATTGGCCGGATCAACTAAGATCGTAAATCCTGAGCTCCATAGTTCCCGAAAAGAAGTACTCATGGAATCGGCTTTCTAAATCATTCCATATATGAACTGAATTAGGTGGTAGATTCGTGAACCAAGTGAATGCAGTGCCAGATAACGACAAAGGAAACAACCTAATTTTTAACCCATCGGACTGTGCCGCCTCCCCACACTGAGCCATGAACCGTCCGATATGCTCAATCGTGGTAATAGAATCATCCCCTGAGAATTTAGCAAAGTCTGGTATCCTAAAGTTGTGGGGGTACGGCATTCGGTCTATGTAATCGGGGTACGGCTTCCTGTAGCCGATCACTCTCCCTCTGGGTTGTAGACCGAACTGTTCTCTTAAAACATTGGCAATTTGTTCTGCCCAATTAACATTGTCGGCTTGTGGTGCAGCCGGACATGGCCAATTCTCATTGTTTGCGCCCTGCCCCCCGAGTGCACACTCGGGTCTTTGTCCAACTCGCACCTCAGGAGGTCTTGGTGCTGCGTCATAATTGTGATTAAAACCTAATGCATCGGGTATGGGCGCGAAAGGTTCGATGTATGGCACCACCCTATATGGTGCTTGTTTCATGGTTGTGGCCCCTCGTGACTGTGGAACCTGTCCAATTTCAATCGGCTGATAAGCCGATAACCCGATGTTGGAGGGCGCACTTGATTGATTTGATGCGCCTATCTTGGCTCCATCCGTGTGCCCATGGAAGTGTGTGAACCCATCTTTCTGCATGCTTGGTTTCAAAACAGTAGGTTGAGCCGGCATCATGATAGGCGCTTGAGCCGACATGTTGCCTGTGTTGGTGTTGGGTGCTATGGAATATCTTGGAGTGCGTAGGGATGGTTTGTGGTGGGTCTAGCAGGCTTCCAGACGCAGCTAATTCTTGCGCAATTGTTTTCACACTATTTTCTATCATCGGCTTTAAAGTAGATACTAGAGCCGATGATTGGTTAATCAATGCGTGATGAACAGATTGCTCGATCATACTTGATAAATCAGCTTGAGCGGGTGCGTATCGGCTTACCGACTCAGATGTTGACTCTCCGATAGGATTGATGCTTGGGAGTGCAATCTTCTGAGTAACGCCACGGCGTGTTTTCTGGAAGCATCGTAGCATCATTTCCTCTAGAGCTGCCTTTCGATCTTCGATTTCTTTTCGTTGCTCAGGGGTTAAATCGGCCATCTGAGGCGCGATTATGGCATCGGTGTTGATGTCGGCGGTGACTGCGGGCTTGTCGGTTGACGACATTCTTTTGTGTCCCACGGCGTGCCAAAATATGTTCGCGCCAAAAACGTGAAGGGGGTTTTAGGCCTCGAACACACAAGACAAACACCGGGTTTGCAGAGCGTGCCAGTCGATTTGACCTGAAATCGACAAGGTAGAATTTGTAATTTGACCGAAGCCGATAAACAAGGATCTATCGGCTTTTCGCTAGTCGGCAAGAACCGATTAGGAGATAACTAGATCAACCGATTCTGATTGATCCGGATACAAGGTAAAAATCGGCTTCGGGAAGGCGATGCGCAACAAAACGAAGCAAATCAAACCTGGGTGAAATCGGCTAAAATCAACAATCGGCGATGCGCAACTATGTTGATTCCGTCGACTTGCAGAGAGATCTATGAGGCTAAAACAATGTAAAAGAAAAGCTTGTAAAAAGTAGATGTGTGTTGTTGGATTTTGATTGTGTGTCTGTTGTGCTTGACGCCCTCCTCCTTTTATAACACGCCTGACCGATCCGAGTTGTGTATGGATACGGTGCTTTTATCCGTATCGGCCTTTTATCTGATTTCCTTCCCTTTTAGAAACGGTTTCCTTCTCTGATTTGTTTACCGATTTCTTTTCCACATCTCCTCTGTCTTGGACTGATTCCAACACACATCGAATTTTGGTGCAAACAATCTCTAAATCAACGTTTGAATCTAAGCCTTTAAAACTGGAGTTCACCAAATTAAAGATCAGATATTTTAATTTCTAGTTATTCAAGAAAGTGGGGGCAGAGGACATGTTCTTGGGCTTCTTTTATTGACATGATATAAGGCTATTCACAATGAGAATTTCATTCTCATTAAATGAGATGCCACGTAGGCAAAAGAATGCCACAATGGGAATTACACTTCAAGAATGAATCATTTTGGAAAATAAATGGATACGTGTGATCAATATGCCAAGAATATAAAGTAAAGATGAATGTTATCACCAAGTAAAATGATCAAGAATAATACTCCCTCGATCCAAGATTACCCCTAATTATTATCATCAAACACTATACACTATACACTATACTTAATGTAAACATTTAGAGAATATAAATTAAAGATAAATATTTATTAATGGTATAGAGGGAATGTTATACTAATTTCCAAGAGTTTCAAACATGGTTTGTACCATTTTTCATTCAATTGAAATTTATAGGTCAGCCTTTTATCAGGACAGTAGCACTGTCATAATTTTTAAAAATTCATCAAGCATGATCATCATATGAAAATTTTATGAGAATATTAGTGATGCATGAGGACCGTCCACAAAAATTTTCAAAAGTTCTAACGTAGTTTGACCCATTTTTTATTCGATTGAAATTTGCCGTTCAGTCTTCAGTAGCACTGACAGAATTTTTGAAAATTCGTAAAGATTGATCATCATCTAAAAATTTTATGGGAATATTATGTATGTGTCAAAACCATTCAATTTTTTTTTAAAAAAAATTTCTAACGTAGTTTGCACCATTTTTTATTCGATTGAAATTTGTCGGTTAGCCTTTTATCAGGACAGTAGCACTGTTAGAATTTCTAAAAATTTCTCAAGCTTGATCATCATCTGAAATTTTTATGTGGATATTAGTGTTGTGTCATCACCCTCCAAATTTTTTAAAAAAATTTGTTGACGTTGTTTGAACTATTTTTTGTTCAGTTAAAATTTACCAAGATTTTAGTATTTTCAGACAAAATTTTGTTTTTTAGCGAAATTTCGGTCCAAAAACTTTTGGATTTAAATTTTGCATTTTAAATTTCGTCCGAAATAATAAAATTTTATTAAAATTATAAGATGTGAACCGAAAATGAAATTGAGAACCGGAGGGCTATCTTCCAAATGAAAAATTTTCACCATTCTGGCCTCTTTGAAATTGTTTTTTACTGATCTAACCGTTCATCGCATGAAAGTTCAAAAATAGCCTGTAAACAGTAAAATGCTGCGGATCCCGGACGCGGAAATATTTTTTCAAGTTTTTTTATTTGGAATTCCGCGATGCCAGAGCGCGAGATTTTTTTTAAAAAATAAAAATAAAATTCTAGCTCTTGGGGAGCGCTGGATATTAAAAAAAAAAATTTTGCTTTTTTTAAAAAGCCACGGTCAGGGACCGCTGTTTTAAAAAAAAAATTTGTTTTTTTTTTATTTACCGTTGTTTTAAAAAAAAAACATTCGTTTTTAAAAACAGCGGTCGGTCGTTTTTTTTAAAAAAACACCGGTCTACTTTTTTATTTTGTTTTGTTTTTTCTGTTTAATTGATCAAAAATCTAAAAAATGAAAAAAATACATTTTGTTGATCAATTGGCAAAAATTTCACTGTTATGGTCCTGTAAATAAAAAAATATTTACGAGATTAGCCGGCACAAAATTGTTTTTGTGGAACTTTATGCAGCACGGCAGTGTTTTTGTTGAAAAAAGAAAAAAAATACATTTTGTTGATCAATTGTTTATGTTTTTTTTTCGAAAAATTCCATATTTAATACAATTTTGACTTGTATTGTATTAAATACAAAGTTTTATTTGTGGGACTTTATGCAGCACCGCGGTATGCTGCAGGCTGCCGGCCAGACCCACCACCACTATCAATATTGGATGCAAAGCATTTGGCATGTGAGAATCGCATGCAAGCCAGGCTCTCTTTCTTTCGATGCTTTTGCGTGTGAGAATACTCCGGTGAAGAATCAATTCTCCGGTCAATCATCCATCACATCGGTCGGCCACCGCTTTTACAAAATGTATTTTTTTTCATTTTTGAATTTTTGCATCAATTATACCGAAAAACAAAAACAAAAAAATTAATAATAAAAAAAAATAATTACCCAACGGTGGGAATTAAAAAACAGAATAAAAAATAAAAATTTAAAATCCCGCACTCCCCCACCGCTGTTTTTTTTTCAAACGAAAAAAAAATCAATGCAATTAATACAACACTCCCCCACCGCTGGTTTTAAAAAACAAAAACAAAAACAAAAACAAAAAAATCCCGCTCCTCCCCACCGCTGGTTAATTATGAAATGAAAAAAATATTTTAAATATCCAGCAGTTTGAAACCGCAGCAAAAAATTTGATTTTTTTTAAAAAATTATGCAGCGATCGGGGTTCGCGGGATTCAAAATAAAAAAATTTCCGCGGTCGGAACCCGCGGTATTACACTGTTACGAGGCCATTTTTGCAATTTCGGGCGGAAAACGGCTAGATCCAAAAAAAATATTTCTGTGAAGGCTATAACAGTAAAAAATTCTCCAAATGAAATCACAGTTATTCCCTTTTCAGAAAAAAATAAGTTATATCTTCATTTGGAACTTGAGGGAGACCTCAGACCGTGACTTATCAACTTCCAAGTAGGGATGGAACTGGTACGGATATTTTTCGACCGACCGAATTGATTTGGATGATGATTTGGATAGTTTCACATATATCCAGTGGATTTCTCGGATAATGATATGGATACAGATAATTTATATGGATGCAGATACGTATATGGAACACTGATTATCCGACGAATACGGAATATCCGAGTTTGTGTTCAGATAATATCCGAATATGACATACGGATATTATCCAAATAACATGTTTGTGTTGTCTTGACTCTTGAGTCTTGAACTCAACTATTGTAATATTGTTTACTGTTTAGTGTCTGCTACTATACTGGAAACTAAGAAGTTGGAACTTTGAACTTGAACCATGTCCATCAGAGATGAGACCATGACAACATGTAACTACTGCAAGGTTACATACATATGGAATTGTGGTTTGTGGAATATGGATGGCCAGACGTGGATGTCATATACTCATATGTACTTCATCTGTGCTATGTAGTTGTCTATATGGCTAACTGGCTATGTTTTCTTATAAAGAATGATTATGTTTGATATTTGCCAATTGTTGAATTCAGACGATCATCATTCATCATTCATCAATGACGAACATGACACTGAAGGTCTATTAGACTACTAGAGACCATTACTTATAAATTTGAGTAGTTTTCATAGTAGATTAAATAAATTTGAAGGTGCATTAAAAACAAAATTTAAATGTAATTAATTTTTAAATACCAGTTGGAATTTAAATGAAATTCTCAAATTTTTGATTGATCTTTCTCCTAATTTTCAATTTCAATTTAGAAATTTTGAATTTGTACTAATTTAATAATATTCGTGCACAAATTTTTTGATTTTTGACATTTTCTTATTTTTTAAAAAAAATCCAAAATTTGAATTTAAATTTGGACTGATTTTGGAAAAAAACTGAAATTGTATTTTAAAATATCCGACTAATATTATTCATATCCATGCTGATTCCGATCCGTATTTGATCTTTATTCGTAACCGATATTATCCTGTATAATTCGTATTTGATTCTGTATACAATACTATTCGTATTCAATTCTATATTTGATAAAAAATACGAATACAAATACGAATAGAATGATCACCGTATCCGATCCAATCACATCGTACTTCCAGGCAGCGCACCGTCGACATAATTGAAACAGCAGCTCCACTGCTTTGCTCGACGCCAAACGAAACCTACTTTGATTTTCGGAATCCGGCCACGAGCAAATGGCGAACGGCAGCAGCAGCAGGGACGACAGCGCGGCGCGGTGGCGCTTCTCCCGGCCGTCCTCGGGCGCCCCTATGGACGACGCCGGCAACAAGAGCATCCGCGCGGTGCTCGTCCGGGTCTTCTCCTCCGTGGACGCGTCCGGGCCCCGTCCAATCGTGCCGCTCAGCAACGGCGACCCCACCGTCTCCGCCTGCTTCCGGACCGCGCCCGCCGCCGAAGACGCCGTCGTGGACGCGCTCCGCTCCGGGGAGCTCAACGGATACTCCCTCACCGTCGGCACCCTCCAGGCGCGCCGGTGAGCACTGCTCTCCCTGCCTGCCTACCTCACATGATTGATGCCTTTAAGCTTTAAGCTCCGATTTGCGCTGATTTTCTTAGTAAGTTCGTCCCATGCTACGAAATGACTGATGCTTACCTATGCTTACCTACTAAACCGCATCTATGCAAACACCGTCATATTCTTAGGATACAGTAAAACAACTCACTTTTTCTTTTGTGGCATTTTTTTTCTTCTAAAATTGGGTTATTTGCGTATAAAAGAAATGCAAATTTGCGGGCATCTGCACGGACTTTACCTGACCGTTGCATCCACTCTAGAGGTGGGCATCGTGCCGGCCCGGTCCTGCCCGGGTTTATCGTACTTCGGGCCGGAACCGTGCCGTGCCACGACGGCCTATCATGCCCACCGTGCTAGGCTGTGCAGGCCTGACTTATCTTTGACGAGCTCAGGCCCGACCTATTTGTGCTTCGTGCCTGCTTTGTGTCGTGCCAGCCCAGGTCCGATCCATTTTCACTAGTGTGACGAGCAAAGAAATAAAACACATCACTAATACTAAACTACATATTTTAATTACATAAGAGACTAATCACATCAACAAATGTCAAACATAAATGCAATACTTGAAGATGCCCTGAATCAACAATATCTGCCAACTTTTAGATTTTAATCTGTAATTTCATATCCGTTCGTGCCATGCCGACACGGACCCGGTCCAAACGATCGTACTGGGTCGTGCCGCCCATCGTGCTCGGTTCTCAGGCCCGGCACGGAACCGTGCTGTGCCGGGCTTTGCACCGGACCATCCCGTCGTGCTTTGGGCCGGCCCAAATGCCCACCTCTGACTCCACTCTCATGGTAACACTAGGCAAGGTGTATGTGTTACCAAGCTACAGTCCATTATTCCGGTAATCCGTTCAGCCCATCCGCATCAATGCATGTGTCACAGTGTCAGCTGGCTGGTTGGCCACCACCTTCAAGCATAAATGAGCACGTACGGTGAGGAGAGAGCTTCCATGAGTCCCTGGTAGGGATGACCACTAGGCAAGGTGTATGTGTTACTCCTACCAAGCTACAGTTCATTGTTCCGACAGTCCGTAGAGCCCATCCGCATCAATGCATGTGTCACAGTGTCAGGCTGGTTGGCCACCACCGTTGTCAAGCATAAATGAGCACATATGGTATTGGTGACGGAGAGCTTTCATGAGTGGATCCTGGTAGGGATGGTCATCGACTAGGTATTTTTGGGAACAATTGTTTAAGATTCGAATCCGAAATTTGAATTCGTGTCATCTATTTAAACCCATCAAATTTATCAGGTATAGATCTATGCTCACGTCTGAACCCGATGAATACTTGATACTCGATAAGTACCCATACCCACCAGCTATTTCAAGTTGTATTTGATTTCAATGAACAAGATGTTAGGCTCCATAGACTTAACATCACTCGATATCTATCCCAAGTTGCACACCATAGAATAATGTAAACATAGCTTATAGCTTATTCAGTAAAAGACTCAAATAATTGCTATATCATCACAATTTAACGATTAACATATAATTAAATGCTACTTTAAAAATAGAAGTTCAAGTAATAAAATGATGCTCATATTTTATTTCTAAAAACTAGTGAATTGTCTTTTTGAGATCAGCAATGGTAATGTAAATTTTATCACATGTTATAGGATAACTATCGGGTATCGATTTATGGGTGCAAATTGACACACCCACGTCTATCTTATTATCTTATCGGGCGCCCAAACCCGAAAACCTATAATCTAAAATGCTACCCATGCCAGCCTTTATCGGATCAGGAACCCGCGGATATCCAAACCCATACATAAAACTGTCATCCTAGGGTGAGGACTCCTCATCACCGTCCGATCATGTTTAGGATTCGTGAGATCATGATCCGACGGTGACTGGGGCAGCCTCCATGTCGGCATGGATCCCTTGTACGTAACAAGCCTTCATCAACTCGGTTTAATCTGACCTGGTGAGATCGCGTGGTGAGAATCACAAGACTGTCATCTAAATTAGAAAACTAAGGCCTGCAGATCGGAAGCACGTGTTGAAGTCAAGTCATAGCGGGGGCCAATGGAGGGTGGGCATCCTGTACATCCAAATTATATGCACCAAGTCTCCCATTCTCCTCCGTGCGTCATCCTCGAAGCATCCATTGCCATGGCCCACAAGCCAAAGCAAAGGGGCTGAGGGAGGCCAATGGAGAGTGCGCAGCCGCGGTGGCGATTTGCGCCGTTGCCCAGTACGCCGCCGGTCGCGGATGGAACGACGAGCGTTCGTGGCACGCTCGCCAAGGTCATTTCTTCTGTCGAACAACGGCCGGTCCATGCACCGTGCGGCTTGGCAGCGGTGACCCCTCTGTCGTCGACTGCTTCCGCACGGGTTTCAAATTTCGTTTTGGATTAAATCTCGTCACCTATCAAAATCTGAAATTTCACCGAGATCTCGTTATTTCATAAGAAATCTGAACGATATACAAAAACCAAAATTTAAATCTGGTCAAGTTTTAATCAAATCTCGGTCAAATTCACCGAGATCTCGGCGAGATTCAACGAGATCTCGGGCTTTGAATTTTTTAGGGTTTTTTCAATTTCGCTGGAATTATGATCTACCGATTGTCCCATATGGGAAACGACGCAAAGAATCCAATCCGGTCAAAAAAATTTCAAATCTCGGTAAAAAAATCGAGATTTCTTCGAAATTATAGGGTACTGTAGCATTTTTAAATTTCTTTAGGGTTTTTTAATTTCACCGGGATTATAGAACTGTGAGAGGGTCCGAAATCTGAAATTTCTGACGAGAATTTAAACCCTGTTCCGCACCACGTCGGCGGCTGAGGAAGCCATCGTCGATGCTGTCCGCTCTATAAAGTACAGCTGCTACTCTTCCGGCAGGGGCATCCCCCCTGCTCGCTGGTGAGGCTCCAAGATCGCGAGTTCCGTGTCATCCTGCCGACACATGGATCGTTCTTGATTTTTTTCATTGTCATGCCATCCAACCATGCAGGCATGCACTAGCTTAAATCACCTAAGGTTATGTTTTTGAAGCGAGTACGTGTAAATTAACGAGTCTTTGATTCATCACCCGTTCTCCACTTAAAATGCCTATGCATTATTACCCATTCACAAATGGAGGTCCCTGCAAATTCTCTTCTATTCCGTAGCTGATACTAGTGCCGCTTTTGGTTGACTCTGGAAGTCAGTTTCTTTTTCAATTAACGAGTGAAAATCAGGAAACTAGTGTTTCGCTGTTTAATTAGAATATCTGTTGTTTTCAACCACCAAACCATCATGCAAACGTGCTATTTCTCTATTTGGGTTGCATGTGCAACAATTTTTTGATTCAATCCTGTCTGCAAAATTAAGCCTAGATAGCCAGGGCCTCTTGATCTTCCAGATTTCAGCATTCAACAAGCGAATCTACTAGCGGATCTCTAAGTACAGAACAAGATTCCAGTATAATGATTTTTAACATCTTACAGGGTTTCAAATTAATGATTTTCAGAAGTTCAAATTTACTAATATAGTAGGAGTTATACGTGCAACCAAATTTAATTCAGTGCCTCATGCATAAAAACATAAACTTTGTACTGTATAAAAGAAAGGAGAAGAAAAAACTTTTGTGTGTTGGTACGGAAAAAATGCTTGGTGTTCATCCATGTTACGTAATTTTTTACTTCAAGAGCATATGACATATCTGTGTATTGTTCATCCATGTTAGACAAATTACTTTGAGCTTTTCTGATTGTACCTTCTGAAATTCTATTGCATGATGCTATCTCTAGTCTCTACCGTTAAAGAATTAGTATGAAAATCTTTGACATGTTTGTTAAAACTGTAGCGCTATTTCAGACTACCTATCTCGAGATCTCCCTTACGAGCTTTCGCCGGATGATATTTACCTCACCGCCGGATGTATCCAAGCAATTGAGGTCATGATCTCTGTTCTTGCCCGACCTGGCTCCAACATCTTACTTCCAAGACCCGGATTTCCACTGTACGAAGGGCGGGCTACCTTCAGCAACCTAGAGGTCAGACATTTCGACCTTATTCCAGACAGAGGTTGGGAGGCTGACATTGAGTCTGTGGAAGCTCTTGCTGATGAGAATACAGTCGCGATTGTCATCATCAATCCCAATAATCCTTGTGGGAGTGTGTACTCGTATGACTATTTGGCCAAAGTGAGTGTATGTTTTGTGAGAACTACATCTAATGCATGTTTCTTGTTCTTCTTCATTTTTGTGAGATGCCTATCAGATGTACTTGAAATGAACAGATTGCAGAAACTGCAAGGAAACTTGGCATATTAATCATTGCTGATGAGGTATATGACCATTTGGCATTTGGGAATAAGCCTTTCATACCGATGGGTGTTTTTGGGGAGACTGTTCCAGTTATCACCCTAGGATCTATATCAAAAAGATGGGTTGTGCCTGGTTGGCGACTCGGTTGGATAGCAACATGCGACCCGAATGGCATCTTAGAGGAAGCAAAGGTGAATCACTGATCTGTCTTTTGTATTCTGATACATTTATGTTTTTTTGGTGGTTGCACGTAGAGGTGGGCATTGGGCCGGGCTTTTTTGGGCCGGCCCGAAGCACGATGGTATGGCACGGTGCAAAGCACGGCACGGCACGGTTCCGGGCCGGGCCGACGCCTGTAACGCAGGGCGGGCCCGGAACCGAGCACGAGGCGGCACGGCACGCGGCACGACAGTTTGGGCCGGGCGTCGCGACGGCAACGAACGAACGCGAAATCACGGATTAAGGCTTAAAAGTTGGTAGATATTGTTGATTCAGGGCATCTTCAAGCATTGCATTTATGTTTGACATTTTGTTGATGTTATTAGTCTCTTATGTAATTAAAATAGGTAGTTTAGTAGTAGTGATTTGTTTTATTTCTTTGTTCGTCACAATAGTAAAAATGGGTCGGGCTTGGGCGGCGTACAAGCGAGCACGGCGCCAAATGGGCCGGGCTTGGGCTCGCCAAAAGTGAGTCGGGCGGCACGGCCAAGATGGCACGATGGGCCGTCGTGGCACGGCACGGTTTCGGCCCGAAGCACGATGGGCCCGGGCCGGGCCGGCACGGCACGGCACGACGCCCACCTCTAGTTGCACGTCTAAGTGAGCATTTCAAATAGTTGAAATATATATCTTTGTTTGGCTGGTCATTTTGTGCATTTTGGCTAGGGGTGAATGGTAGATTGTTTCTCATGTTTAAATCATTTTACTAATAAGCAAATGTGGGTTCTTTTTGTACCCTTTTTGGCTTCATAATTTCACTGAGAAATACATGATGATTTACTGTTCTTTCCAGTTGTCTTGGTAAAGTTGACTTGCTGAGAGGAGTGAACAAAAGTAAGGAACACTATTATGACTTGACTGAAATTTGTCAAATTAGGGCATTTCTGCTATCCATGCCCCTTTTTTTTACTTTTGAAGGCAAGGAATTGCAAAAGACGAATTATCTTTATCAGTTCACCGAATTAATTGGCAAATGACAGAATATGCTTCAGCAGTCTGGAACGTATTTGAAACTGGAGATGGCATTTCATATATGGGACACTTTCTAGTTTTTTTTTGTAGGGAACTATATATGTTGAGTATTATTGCCGGAAGTTTTCTACCTGGATTTTTTTCTTTCTTTTTAGATTTCCAATGTGTATCAAATCATATGATAGGACATGGTTCGTCAGGCTAATAATTTTCTTGGACTAATTCTCTGACAGATTAAGGAATCAATCACCAACTATATCAACATATCAACTGATCCTGCAACATTTATTCAGGTATATATATGTCTCTTTATTTGCACATCTATCATTAAAGATGATATTTTTTTTCTCCGAAATCAGTGTTCAATAAGAAATAATTTGGGGAAGTAAGAAATTTGCATTATGCACGGTGTTTTGTGGGAGCTCCTTGTTTATAGGCTGGGCAGGTTGGCTGTAGGAGTGCTCGAGATATAGACTTGGGCGTTTCAGTGACCTTTCAAAATCACTTATTTTTTTCTACTTTAGGATATACCAGTTAGTTGTAAGCATCTTATTTGGTGTCATAGCAGAAAAATCTTATTGAGATTGGTAAATTTTCTCATAACTATATTCCGCGGCGCAGTGGTGCAGCAAGCACCGCGACCGCAAACTGGCCCATAGGCATTTTGACCAATTTTCTATCACAGGGAGCAATCCCTCAAATTATAGCCAACACAAAGGACGATTTCTTCAACAAAATTCTTGATCTATTAAGGAGCTCAGCAGAGTTTTGTTATAGTAAAATAAAGGAGATCAGGGGTATTACATGCCCTCACAAGCCGGAGGGGTCAATGTTTGTGATGGTAAGGAAATCTCTAATTAATATGCTCCAGATCAATTGGCTCAGTTGTATACCAAGTCCAATGAGTATCTAATTTTGGTATCATGTTTATTCTGCAGGTAAAGTTAGATTTCTCTTGCTTTGATGGCATCTGTGACGATATGGACTTCTGCTGCAGGTTGGCAAAAGAGGAGTCTGTGATTGTGTTGCCGGGTAAAATTTCCACACGTGTTCAGACTCTCAAAACAAGTTTGCCAACTATATTAGTACTAGTTTCATTATCCTCTTTCCGTTGTTGCAATAAAAAACTTCTTAATGAAGTGAATTGCAATAGGCATTGTAGTATATTTAGATTTTGCAAAACCAACCTTGTGGTCTCTATTATGTCTGGAGTACATTTGTGGTTTAGTAATAGGTCCATTTAACCCGACCCCCTTAACTTACAAAGCCAGATCAATTTACATCTAGAGGTGGTTCAGGAGGGTGATATAGCTGATGTGGAGGTGGTTTTGCCATGTTAGCTACTTGTGTCACCAAATATGAGAGGTGCTTCTGTGCTCTTCTATTTTAAAGTTGCACAAACATTAAAGCATGAATGAAGAGTAGATAGTGATTACTTACCTCTTCGTTTGCTTCAAGTTCGTGCAATCTCTATTAAGAGGAAAAGCATAGAAACACTGCTCAAATGGATTTTGATGCTAGTTATTAGCAGCAACAAATAAAAAAAAATCCCTCTTCGACATATTGAATTAATGAGTCTTGAAAGTGTTTCAAAAATGAATCAAAGGGAAAAAAAAATATCCCTGACGATGTGGCTACTAACATCCTTAAGATGGATCCTAGTCAGCAAAAACCAAGAACCAGTAATGTGGCTGTCAAAATGGCAAACCTGGCCAAGGTGGTTTCAGAGGGTGGTTTCGCTGACGTGGAAGTGATTTTGCGACGTTAGCAACTTATGTCACCAAATTTTGCTACAGTGGCATCAACAATTAAAAATTGTCTTCACCATAGTGAATTAATGAATCATGAAAGAGAAAATATCCCTAATGATGTGGCTACCAATATTCTTGATTTAGAACACCGCCGACCAAAATCGGTGGTGTGGCTAAACCTTCTCAGTGTAAATTGACCTGGTTTTCCATGTTTAGGGGGGACTGAATACCCGAGTTTATAGTTTTCGGGGTTAAGCGGACTTTTTGCAAAGTTCAAGGGTTAAAATGGACTTATTCACGTGGTTTGTGTAGATCTCCATGTTATAGCTCTGCTGTTTTATATCATGGTGAGCTATGGCCTTAATTTACAAATGGTAAAAGTTAAGTAAATATCATCTGTACTTTGTGAACTTACTAAACAATGTTAGAAGGCAATTTCACCACTCAACAATTTTGTAGGATGCCATTTGTAGCTACGGTTTACATGGAAAGACAAGGCCTCAGGAGTTAGGATACACAAACACCTCCAGCTATGCCAGCACTCTTGCCCAATTAATCCTTCCCTTATGATATGAATATTTTGCAGGAAGTGCACTGGGAATGAAGGATTGGATTCGCGTTACTTTCGCCATCGATCTACCGTCTCTTGAGGATGGCCTTGAAAGGATCAAGAACTTCTGCCAGAGGCATGGCAAACTTGAAGCCTAAGATCAAAGATGGGTCATCCGTTTGTGGTTGGTAATAATTGGTTGCCTTGTTGGGGCTTCGACGCTATTTACCGTGTGGAACTCGTATCTGTTATTCCAGCTGAAAACTGGCTCATCTGTATACAAATACATATATAGTTGGGAAATGATTCTGTACCAGACTGCAAGAATCAAGGAGTACACAAAATAACCTTGGTGCCCTTAAATCATTCCCACAACTCATTTAAAAGCATAGAAGCACTGCTCATTTATAAATCAAGCACATCATAGATACGAGATATTTGCACAACGTATAAGGGAATAAGGGATGCGTTAAACTACGATATTCTTAAATCATTCATTAATTATGTACGGTAACATAATAGTACGAAGTCGATCTATAAATTATAAAAAAAATTCAAGTTTCGTCTATAGTGATGTGAATGTGAATTATCTATGACACGACCAATATTTCATAATAAGCGACCAGCGAATCCGTGATTAAATATACTAGTCATCGGCACGTGCGCTTGCATGGGTTACATGCATTATGTACTAGCAATAAGCCCATGCGTTACAACGGAAAGTCAAATAGCATGCTGGTCTTCTTTTACTTCACATGAAAATTTTGCATAGGAAACTTCAGGCCAACATTAATTGCTGATAAAGGTTTTATCCATTCCAGATAGAATATCTCTGGTGACCCTAATCCAATCATTTGGCAAACTCAGTAATAATGTGATGCACACACTGCACATACAACTACTAATATCACTTAGATAAAAAGGTGGCAAGCACACAATAACATGGACCAATCAAAACGATGTATACATGCCTAGTTCAGCCTCTAGCCCCTGCCTGTCACATGTTGTAACATTCCAAATTTTGAGATTTTGAAAAGTTTTGAAATAAAAAAAGAACCATTCGAATTTTCTCGAATTAATTTCAACTTGATTTGAATTTTTAATCAACCAAAATATTTTATTTAATTTATCTGTGCATCAAATCTTGGATTTTCAGTTTTTAATGGGTTCCTTGTGCTTCAAGGAATTTTTCTGTAAATTTTGAGATTTTTCCGAGTTTAATTGCTATTTATTTGCATTTATTTGAATTTCTGGGAATTTACTAAATAGAAAAATGGTTTTAAATCCTCTTTTGGTCTTGGGCCGAATTCTCCCTTCGGCCCGGTTCCCTCCGCGTCCCCGGCCCGCTTCGCGCGGCCCAACGCCACCCCACCGGCCCAGCCAGCCCGCAGCGCCACGCCGCCCGTACCCTAACCCTAGCGCCTCCCGCGTCTTGCGCCGCCCTCGACGTCCGCGTCCTGCACGCGTGTCTCGAGGCTTTAAAAGCCGCAACGAAGCCCGGATCGAGGTTTCCCTCCTTCCGCCGCACCCGAAGCCCTCTTCCCCATCGCCCGAGCCGCCGTATCTTGTTCGTGCGAGCTCGCCGGAGTTGCCGCCGCCCAAAGCTTCCCTTTTCCCCGTCTATCTTCATCCACGGACCATCTTCGGCCGTGTCGTTCGCTTCTTTGAGTGCGTGGTGACTCCCTCTTCCAGATCCACCAAAACCCGGGCCCGATCCGGCCGTTTTGCGTCGACGGCAGTGTCGTCTTCCTCCACTCCGGTATTAAACAAGATTAATAAGAATTTGCATAATAACATGAACAAGAACAATAATAATCTTAGAACCACACGCCTAAACACGTTCGAGACCATGCGCTCGAGAATGCTTGGGTCCATGCTCCTGAGAATGCCCGAATCACATGTGTCCAGGAGCAATATTTATCTTTTGGTGACGATGAAGAACGAAGATGTAACATCCCAAAAATTGCTTTTAATATATTTAATGTGTTTATGGGATTATTTGGAATTTTTCGAAATTTATTTGGAATCCTCGAGGTTAATTTGAATTCAAGCTTATTGAACTATTCGCATTAAATAAAGATCCCACATTTTTGCATAGGCATAAAATCTAAAATTTTAGTTATAATAAAGATAATTGGAAGACGAGAGTGTTCCTTTCAAATATTTTTGAAAAACATGTTATATAACTTAAGTCGTTGATTTTACAAAAATCTGTACAGGTGTTTGATTCACTAAAAGAATTTTTACGAAAATTCTATGCGTCGAAAAATCGTGAAACCAACTTTGTTAAGTTTCAAATAGTTCATAGTATTTTAGAGGAATTTTCCAGATTTTTAGAATCTTTCTAGTTTTTTTCTCAACACGTTTTGAGAACGCATACGCGTATACATGTATGCATGTATTCATGTGCATTTCCTCCGGCCGTTTCATTTTTCCAGTATGCATAGGATTATAGGAAGCACGCGTACCTCCAATCATTCCCTGTATACGATTCCAGCCGTTTCCATTACTAGCGCGCATGAATACCTGGACGTTTTCATTGCTAGCCGTCTCCATTTTCTTTCTTCTAGCAACTCCACTTCCTGTACCTTCTTCATTGCCAGCCGTTACTAGTTAATTCCATTATTCACTTCTTTCCATTTGCCTTCCATTCCAGCCGATTCTACACTCAGCCGTTCTCATTTTTCTAAGTTCTTAAAGAAATCTGTCAGCTATAACCTAGCCTATTGAATCTGGTACGCCCGAAGCACGAAACTAGATAGGTAGCCCTACCTAAGACTAGAAAAGTATCGTATTTTTTTCTGCAATGCAATGAAGCTTTTCCATTTAATTTTCAGCGCTGTTTCCTACCCATGTGAATGAAGCACGTCATTATCAACACCATGTGAGGCGTTGGAAATTTTTTAATTGGCCGTTTCTTAAATGGAGAAACGACACCATGGCGTGCTTCATGGTGTGAGCAACGTAATTGCAAAACTATAGACGTCAATACTGTTTCCCTCCTTCCATTCCCTTGCATGCATGCATCTACACAAGGCTAAACGTTTCCTGTATGCATGAACCATGGCATGAGCGTTTCTTCTCTCCAGCCATTTCCATTTTCTTGCACGCATGAACTAGCAGCCATTTTCCACTTCTAAGCAATACATGCACGTCCCATTTCCTATGCGTGAGCCTTCCATCCTCTAGCCGCATCATTCTAGTGAGTGTTTTTATTTCCTATTCCTCCATCTTTGGCGAGTGCTGGAATCGTCGCCACCGCTGTTGACGTTGACGTTGCCGCCGTCGTCGTCTTTGCTGCCATCTACGTCATCGTCTTTGCTGCCATCTACGTCGTCGTCGTCATTGGAGTCGTCGCCTCCGCCGCCACCGTCGTCGTCTTCGCCGTCGTCGCACTCCCCGACCTCGTCTTCTCCTGCGCCTACGGTTTACGCTACCGCCTACGCCGAACGGTATTCTTGTTCTCTTTTTCCTTTCGCGCGTGCTCTATCTCTACGGTTTGGTGGATCTCGTCGTGTGTATTTTCGCGTGTATATATATATTAGTATGTAAGCATGACCACGTATATGTTAGGCCGCACGCCGATATATATATATTTGTACTAGAGGTTAGAACGTGTATATATATGTATATATTAGGATCGTACGCAAGTATATGTGTAAATATATATATACTTGATCGTGCCGTACGCATGCCGTATAGACATGTAAGTATTTAGACATGTATATATACTTGATGACCGAACGCTCGCACGCATGTACTTATACTAGCATGCATCCATATATATACACTATGCAATTTTTTTTATATAGCCGTAGTTAATATATATATGTATATAAATACTTGTTAGGCGCATGCATATTTCTAGATTAGTCGTTGCATGTATATATATACGGCAACGATGTTTTTTCTCGGTTCTCCTGAGTTTGCTCGTTCTGGCAGCGCTGCCGCCGTCGCGCCGTTGCCGCCTTCTGGCCTCGCCAGCTCGGTCGCTTGTACGTGCATAGAAGATGAGAAGTTTGTACGTAACTTTTCAGGAAAATTGCGAATTTTGTCTTTTTCACTACAAATCTGTTCTAGCTCCAAACTGCATGCAAAAATTTTTATTAATTAGTAAAAATTAATACCTTTCTACAGTAATTTTATTGAAATTTTATAAATAAATTTATACT
This sequence comes from Rhipidocladum racemiflorum, assembly GCA_036346355.1. Taxonomy (NCBI): domain Eukaryota; kingdom Viridiplantae; phylum Streptophyta; class Magnoliopsida; order Poales; family Poaceae; genus Rhipidocladum; species Rhipidocladum racemiflorum. The sequence goes on along the minus strand of CM070572.1, from coordinate 57,740,660 downwards.
GTTAAATTATTTGTGGAAAGTCCAAACTTACGAATTTTGTATCTCTTAAACTATACGTCCAAAAATTCCAAAATAAATTTTATAAATCTTAGAAAATACTAAAATAATTATCTAGAAATTTGCATGGAGATTATAAGCTAGTTTTATTTGTAGCATTGTTTTTGAATGTGTATTTATACGTGGTTCCGAGTGTTTATTTGGTTTCTTATTTGCTACGCGTAGACGTCGAGTTGTGTGATGCTGTCGGAAGTGAAGATCAAGATCTAGACCACAGCCAGCTGATCTTTGAAGGCAAGTTGTGCTTTGGCCATGTTGTTCCTAGTAATTGGCCAAATTATGCATGCTATGTTGTTAAAATGATTTAATTTAATTTGGGATAAAGTAGCTAATTCACCTAATTGTTAATTCCACCCTTGATGTTAATATTTGTATGCCATACAACCATTGTCACCTTAAGTTGGGTTTTAAAATAGTTGGATGATATGATTGTGCCAACACGGGAGGCTAGACCGTGAATAGTTGCCTAGCTATGCTCACGTGAAATGTGTTTCAAATGGCAAAGAATATTAACTAATGATGTATGAAATGAGTTTTGAAATGGTGTAATCTCGCCACATAATGATATGACGTGTAGGTACCTTTGTGGTTCTACATGGTAATTGATATTATTGTTGGCATGTGTTGCACAATAATCAAACTGGGGGGGTGATTTAGTGACGGGGGACATCACTACCATGGATACGGCCATGCCTACAAACCCAATTGAAACCAACAATGTAATACAAGGGCCAATTACTCGAGCTCGCGCACGTCAATTCAATTACCAGGTGAATGCGTTCCTCGGGTTGCATACAAATAATTTAATGAATGGAATGCTATTCAATCCTTGTGATGATTTTATTGTCCTTAGGAACCAAGGAGAAGGGCTCCCAAACGTCAAGCATGAAACCAATTCTTCCGGTGCACAAGTTCAACTCGGATTCGGCCTCCGGGGCAGCACCAACTTAAAACGACCATAACTTTTGATCCACAAGGGTGTTTGGGGTCTATGAGTACTGGTTTGAAAGGTTTCTGTCGGGGGGTCGGGTAATTTCCATAAATTACCTCGGATGCCACCAACGACCAAGCTCGCTCCCGCCCGAGCCACCAGGAGGTCGTTACCCTGGGTTGTCTAATCAGAACTTGGAAGGCTACGCATTAGGCCGATTCAGAGCTCGGGCTCGGGTGGGGCGAGAATGCCACGTATTCCGATCGATTCGAGCTCGAGCTCGGGTAAGATGTCCAAGCTCGGTGCGGTCATCGGCCGACCTTACGCGGTCTCGGTCGGTGGGAATAACCACCCGAGCGTAACTTCCGTTGGCGTCTGCTACGTTTCCGTGGGAGCGTGGCGGAAAGGTAGGATCCACGGTTGCCACGTTTGGGCGAGGTCCAAGCGTGCGGGTAGTGGGGTCGTGGAGTTCGATCCTTTGTAAGCTATAAAAGGGTCCCCATCGTGAGGGGACACAGAATGGCAACAACAACACACGCAGACACCGATTGTAAGACAAGAGTCATACACTCGGACACTTTGCAAGAGTATACAAGAGCTGGAGTAGGGCTATTATCTCTTCCCTGAGAGGCCCGAACCAGGGTAAGCTAACGTGTCCACGCTCGTTGAGATCTGGTGATCCGTTCCTTGAGTAATCCCTCACGCAAGAAGGGGTCACGGTTGGTCCCTCCACCAACAAGTAAGCTCGGCGGGCCTGTTTCCCCAATCGTCGACAATTTGGCGCCGTCCGTGGGGACCGACTTTCCTTTCGTGAGGAATCCCGAAGAATGTCGAATCCCGAGAACCACCGGGGCTCTACGCCCGAGATCGAGGAAGAGGACAAGCGGTTCTTCGACAATGGGGCGGCGACGTCGCCGTATTAAGAATCAAGACGGTTCCAGGAGCTTTTCCCTGGAAGCGGCTATTCTGCCGGGCGATTCTCTCGCTCGGCTCGGCGCCCTCTCGGACGGCGAAGTGCGACGGAGCTCTACGATGGTCTGGACATCCCGACATCTACGAGCTCGACCAGGGACCGCTTCACGGGAGACACCGTGATGTCCCCTCGCGATCCGTCCAATCCCGTAACGCCTTCGTTGCGGAGGAGGATGGAAATGTCGGAGCAAATCCTACCGGCGCGTCTTCACCGCTATGAAGCGGCCAAAGAGCACTGCGAGCATCCCTGAATCGGACGACCGACCGACTACGGCAAGTCCGAGGTGGCTTTGGCCCGATAAGACCAGGGCGGTTCGTGAGAATTTCCGCAGCGTCACGGGACTCGGAGTCTGCGGCGACGCATTTAACGGGCTCGTTACCCCGCGTTCCCCGAAAGCGGGAACGCTTCAAGCCCTGGCCACGGTGGTGCGCAACCTCGAGAGTTTCTGGCAGGTCGACCTAGAAGCCATGGCGCGGCCGTGGCCGACGACCTCGAGGAAATCGCCACAGACATAAGGGCGGCGGAGGCCTCCCGGGAAAGGCGCCAGAGCAATTCTCGAACGCCGCCGCCGGGCGTCAGCGCCACCACCCCGATGACTCACGCACCGCACCTGAGTGATCGGGCGCGAAGGCGACGGGCTCGGGAGGGCACCGGAGCAATTCCGGGCTCCCTCGGGACCAGCCGGAATCTGAGCCACCCGTAACCGGGCCGAACATTCCTCATCGGGCCACTCCCCATCCTACAGCGTAGGGAGATTTTCTCGCCTGGGCCCACTAACCTCGGGCTCGGTGGTGGGGATCGCCGATCAGCCGCTGGCCGTGGCGATCGCCAAGCGATCCGTGTTCGGGTGCATGCGTTCGCGACATCAAGCGACGAGTGACCTGGCCGACAAGGTTTAAGCCGGGTCACATCGAGATTCGATGGGACTCGTAACCCCGACGAGTTTCTCTCGATCTACACCACGGCCATTTTAGGCTGCGGGGTGATGAAAGGGTGATGGCCAACTTTCGCCCACGCCTGACGGGCGGCTCAGGCGTGGCTATTCAACCGTAAGGAGAACTCGATCCGGTCTGGGCCCACCGAGCAAAGACTCTCCGAGCCAACTTCCAGAGCCGCTACGCCCGCCTCGGGAAGGAGCGCGACCTTGAGCTGCCTGATACATGCACGGAGGGCGAGACCTCGCGCTGGCCCGGGGCCGCTTCATGCAAGTGCGCAATTCCATCCCGAGCATCTCGGATGAGGCGGTCGTCGGGCTTTCAAGTTCGGGGTCCGAGACGACGCTTTACTCAGGACCTCGAAATCCACCCGACATCACAGCCAACGAGTATTCCGCATGGCTGACCGTTACGCCAACGCGACGAGGCCGCCCAATGGAAGAAGGCGCTGAGCGAGGAAAGCTGCCCCCTCGGCCGGGCTCGAAGGGGCATCAAGCCAAAAGAGCGTAAGCTCGATCGAGAAAAAAATCAAAAAGAAGAAAAAATCCTCCGTCTCCGGCATGGTGGCAGCCATCGAAAGACAACGGCCGACCTCGCAGTCGTATAGGGGGGGAGCCCCGAAAGGAAAGGGTCGACCGGTTCAGCGGAGCAACGAGCAGAACCGGGACGACCAAGAACGCGGCGACCAACGCGGGCGGGCTAGTGCCTATTTCTGCCCGCTCCACCAGGCGCATGGGCATGACCTTCTAATTGCGAGCGTGGGCCTCCCGCCTGGAGCAGTTCTACAATGGTAAGGGTCCCATGCCCACGCTCCCCGAGATGGAAGGAGACGTCAAGGGCAAGAAGCCCGCCGAGGAGCAAGACACCGACATGGAGTACCAAGAGCCGAGAAACCACATCGCCGTGATATTCTGGTGCTCCGCCGCCTATGGGTCGCGTCGGGAGTTAAAGGAGGCCACGCGCGAGGTACTCCGTGTCACTCAGGGGAAGCCTCCTGTTCAGCAGCTCAAGTGGTCCGAGCTGCCGATCACCTTCTCCAAGGACGACTGCCCTCTGGGGATGACGAAACCCCAAAGGCTTCCGATGGTCGTTAGCCCAACGATCTGCAACACCGCAGTAGGTCGGGTCCTTGTGGATTGCGGAAGCTCCCTGGACCTGATATCTGCCAGGGTCTTGGACGAGATCTGCATCCTCGCTCCAAGATCAAAAGCCTGGCGGTCCGTTCTACGGATAGTGCGAACGTCGGTCAGGCCGCTCGGCGATCGTCTGCCCGATAACGTTCGGCAATCCGAGCAACTTCCGAACGGAGCTGATCACGTTCGAAGTGGTCGATTTCGAGTCGGCTTACAACGCGATCCTGGGCCGACCAGCACTCGCCAAATTCATGGCCGCCACTCACCACGGGTATCAATGCTTGAAGGTCCCCGGCCCCGGCGGCGTGATCACGGTCAAGGGAAGCCCGAAAGCAGCCCTAAACTGCGACGAGAGGCGTTAGACATGGTCGGTCAAGCGCCTTGGCCCGAGCAAGAGCCGAGGAGTTCCGGCCCAAGGCTAGCCTCCAAGCCGAGGAGAAACCAAGGCCATCCGTTGTGCGGCATGTAACTGCATAAGATCGTACACGTGGGGCTTCCTAGATCCTAAATAGGAACTCGAGCTCGTGACCTTCCTCCGAGAAGCGCGGACACGTTCGCACAGGAACCGTCCGACATGCCCGAGTCCCAAGGAAGGTCGTCGAGCACAAAGGCTAGCGATTCGGCGATAAAAGCACATGCGGCAGAAGCTCAGCGCTTCTCCCGGAGAAGCAAGCCATCATCGAGAGGAACTGGACAAACTCCTCAAAGCCGGTTTCATTCGGAGGTCGACCATTCCGAGTGGTTGGCCAACCCGATTATCGTGATGAAAAAGGGGCAAGTGGCGCATGTGTGTCGATCACAGGGCTGAATGCCGCATGCCCGAAAGACAATTTCCCGCTACCTCGGATAGACCAGTTGGTCGACGCAACGGCCGGCTCCGAGGCGATGAGCTTTCTGGACGCCTACTCAGGCTATCACCAGATCGGCATATCGCCCGACGATGAGGAGAAAACTTCCTTCATCACGCCGTTTGGCACATTCTGCTACACGACCATGTCCTTCGGTCTAAGGAACGCTGGAGCGACCTTCCAGCGCCTTATGCGTAAAACCTTCTCGAACCAAATAGGTCGAACCTGGAAGTGTATGTAGACGACATAGTCGTCAAGAGCAAGATGGCCTCGGACCATGTATCCGATCTAGAGGAGACTTTTCATAACCTCAATAAGCATCGAATAAAGTTAAACCCTGAAAAATGTGTGTTCGGGTCAAAGCCGCAAGGTGCTCGGATACATGATCGGCCCACAAGGAATCGGGCCAACCGAGAAAAGATAGAAGCCATCGAGAACATGCGACCACCGACTTGCACTCGGGAGGTCCAGTCCACCTCGACCGGAGAATGGCGGCCTTAAGTCGTTTCATCTCGCGGCTCGGGAACGTGGCCTACCTTTCTTCAAGGCGCTCGGAAGCACGACGGTTTCAGCGTGGGACAGATGAAGCGCATCCGCTCTTTCAAAGAGCTTAAGCTATATTTGTCAAGACCCCGGTCTTGACCACGCCAAGAATGGGAGAGGTTCTCTTGCTCTACCTCGCCGCCACACCCAGCGGTAAGCGCCGTCTTAATGATAGAACGGGGCGGGTGCGGCGCCCGATCTACTACGTCGGCCAAGTCTTACACGGACCAAAGGAGCGTTACCCGAGGTCCGAAACTCCTTTATACGCTCCTCGTGGCCTCGAAGAAATTAAGACACTACTTCCAGGCACACAAAATCCAAGTCCCGACCAACTTCCACGAGAGAAATTCTCGAATCGGGGCGCATAGCGGGCGGATCGCGAAATGGGCCATGGAGCTCGCGGTCGAGATCGAATTCTCGGCCGTAACTGCGATCAAATCTCAGGTCCTAGCGGACTTCCTAGCCGAATGGACAAACCCCGCCCGCCCGAACCCGAACTCCAACCAGGCCGAGCACGGTCATTTGGGTCATGCACTTCGGCGGATCCCGAGCTTACGATTGCTCGGTGGAGTGGTCCTCGAATCCCCTCGAGGGGAACGGATCCAAGACGCCTCCAATTGCATTTCGCGCAACAAACAACGCGGCCGAATCTGAAGGTCCGCTGGCCAGGGCCGGGCATGCAAAGCGCTCGAGTCCAACGACTAATCGCTGCGAAGGGCGACTCGCACCGGTCGTCAACCAGGTTAACAAGGAGTATCGGTGCTCAGATGACTCAATGGCGCTTTACCTGGCTGAAGTAAGGAAGATGGAAAAGTACTTGAAACTTCAAGTACTATACATCCTCAGGAAGGACAATGCCCTGGCCGACCATCTATCGAAGGTCGGTTCCGCCAGCTTTCCCGCCGGCGGGTGCTCATCGAGCACCTCTATAAGCTCCTCCATACCCCTCGGAGGAGGCAACCGAGACGGGTGGTACCGTCTCCTTCCTCGAGCAGGATGCGAATTGGATGACGCCATTCATCCAATACTTTGCACGGACATCGCCGAGGAGGAAGCCGAGAAATCCCGGCTAGTGAGGCGCCTCGACCTATAAAATGGTCGAGGGCCTCTTATACCGCAAAGGCGCGCTTGGCGTCCTCTCCAAGTGCATCACCCAAGAGGAAGGCAAATACCTCCTCAAGGATATCCATGACGGATGTGTGGAGCTCACTCGTCCCTTAGGACCTTGGTGAGCAAAGCCTTCCTGGTTGGGTTACTATTGGCCGACGGCCTTGGCCGACGCAGCGCTCAATAGTAACCTCCGCCGATCTTGCCGCTCCATGCTCGGAAGGTCCATCACCAAGATACGCGCTCTGCACCATGCCGCTAACCTGGCCATTCTCGGTTTGGGGCATCGACATACTCGGTCCATTTCCAGGGAAGGAGGGGTTGTAAATACTGCTCGTCGCAATCGACACCTTCACTAAATGGATCGAGGCCGAGCCTATTTCAACCATCTCGACACAGCGGCTAAAAGGTTCTTCCGCAATAATGTAGTAACCCGCTTTGGCGCCCGAGTCGCCTCATTACCGACAACGGCACTCGGCCTCACAAGCGAGGTGTTTCAGTGCTTATTGCGAGGAGGTCGAGACCAAGATATGCCGCATCCGTGGCCCACCCACGAGCAATGGGGCGCCGAGCCGCGAACAGCAGATCGTCCAAGGAATCAAGAAGAGAGTCTTCAAGAGCCTCGATCGGCATGGTCAGGCCTGGGTGGACGAACTACCCCCGCCCTTCAGTCATCCGCACCACGACGAGCCGAGCTACGGAGACCCCTTTCACCAGATATGGCGCGGAAGCCGTCCTACCTGCCGAGGTTGTCCTAGGATCCCCAAGGGTGAACCTAGCCGATAGCATCGACGCAGAAGGCGGCGCCTTCTCGACCTCGACCTCGCGGAGGCGTCCGTGAACGGGTTACGTTGCGATCCGCGGTCTACTGCAAGCACTTCGCGAGCACGCCCGCTAAATCGGATGCGACCAAGGACCTTGCACGTCGGCGATCTCGTTCTGCGACGGGTCCAAGACACATCAAAAGCCAACAAGCTAACGCCAAGATGGGAAGGTCCTTACACGGTCGTCTCAACAAAGACGCCCGAGGTTTCCGCCTCGCAATGGAAGATGGTCGAGAACTAGCTAGCACTTGGAACATCGACCACCTGCGTAAGTTCCATGTCGAACCACACTCGCCTACCTTTTTAATAAATTTTGTCACCTCGTCTTCTCGTTCTTTCTCTCTCTCTTTCTCCATTACCTCCGCAAAAAATTCTACGATTAAGCTCGACCCGCATAAAGTGTCGAGGCGGTCGATCGTCGGGGCAAAACACCGTGCGACAAGAGCTCGACCTCAAGGGCTTCCTTCCTCGTAAGACGACCATCTTTTTCGCGGTAGACCTCCGCCGCAAGCAAAGATTCGCGACAGACACCCTTCCGAGCGGTTCCGAGCTTAAGTCGGCCGGTGGCGACATCGACGCACCGTACCCTAAGAGCCACACGGTCCCCAGAACTCTACTCCGCCAACGCAGGTCGTGCTCGCAGCTCGCCCACGACCTCCGTTGGCGGCGGGGCTATAGGGGTACCAAGTGGCCACGACCTCGCAGCTCTCACGCGAGGTAGCTACTCCTAGTACGATTGACCGCTAAGTCACGTAAGGCCGGCGGTAAGCCGAACAAGGAACCGCGACACCAAACAAATCGTTATCATCTCGGACAAAACAACAAAAACGCGTTTAGAGATAGATAAACGCTCTTTCTATGTTCAATCAAGGCGGTTTTCCTTAAGTTTTTTTACGGTAAAGACAGGAAAGAAAATTACAGGAGTCACGCTTCGCGTCTGCAGAGCGACGAGCTCGTCCCGCACCGAGTCAAGCTCGGACTCAAGGTCGAGCACCCGCCGGCGAGCTTCCCGACCTTCGCTTGCCGCCTGTCGAAGTCGCCTGGACTCCTCCCGTTGCTGGTCGATTGTCCTTTCGGCGCTTCGGGCGGCGTCGCGCAAGGTCGCCACCGTGGCCTCAAGGCCCGATCTTGCCTGCTCGCTCGGCCGAGTCGCTCACGGAGCTCGTGCACGGACTCCTCCACCTTCCGCCGGATCTCGGCCTCGAGAAGATGTCGGCTCGGCAACCGGCGCTCGAGCTCGCGATCTTGGCGTCTGCTCGGATTGGTGCTTAGCGACAACTTCAAGCGGCACGGTGGCGGCATGGAAGTCCTTCATGGTGGACTCCGGCACTGCGCGACAAGGTATTTCGGTCGTGATCGAGTTTTTGATAAAAACACATGAGTCGAGTACTTACCCAACAAAGCCGAGCCTCCACCCCTGCTGAACATCTCGGCGGGTCCTCCGTCTCGTCCTATTCCCTGGCGGGCAAGGGATCTCCGCCTCGATCCCTTCTCCTTGATCGGAGGCGGGGCTTGAGCCCGAGCTCCTCATCCCCTCGAGGGCGAAGGAGCTTTGTCCTGGGGACGACCTCCGCCTCTGGAGAGGGACGACCTCAAGAGCGAGGATCACCTCCCGCTCTTCTTCCTCCCGGCAGAAGTTGCGCCGGGGCTCCACCCTTCGGCGTCTACGGCCATGGGAGCAACTGGGACACCGGGTCGGCATCCGCCCTTGGCTGCAGCAGCGTCCCGACCGCGGGATCAATCGGGGCACCGAAGTCGGCGGCCGGAAGGTCGGTCCCGATCGAACAGCCTCGGCGCCGGCAGATCCCTTCGTCTTGAAGCTGCCCGGCTCACCTACGGTGGCGGGCTCATCTCCCGACCAGGGTAGCCGGCTCTTCCTCGTTGGACGAGCTCCCGCCAGGATGGGGTCCCCGACGCCGCGGCGTGGCTGACCCGGCGTGACGTCACGAGCACGGGGGGAGACCTCGGCGATCTCCTGGAGAGTCGCGGTGATGATGTCGCTGGCGCCGGAAGAATCCTCGCGGGGAGTTTCAGCGGCCTGCTCATCACCATCAGACTCCACGACTATGATGTGGGGGATGCCCTCCTTCGCGGCTCGGCATCGGCAGCCGCGATCTTCCTCCGTGTCTCCTCTTCGGGAGACACGACCTCTGGGTCCCGGAGCTCCGCGGCAGTGGGCTCCCCCACCTCGACATCGTCGCCACCAGCGGCCCGTGGGGACTGGGCCTCCGCGGCCTCAGCTCCCACTTCGGCCTCGTCGCCCACGACGGCCTCGGCAGCCGGGCAAGCTCCCTCTCTAGCACGAGGTCAAGAATATCGTCAGCCATCGCTTCGAAATCCCATAACTCCGCACCAACCGCCACACCCACTATAGACGATGTGGGGTTAGTATGGTGCCGGAGGGGAAAGAGACAAACGAGAGGGGAGCAGGAGACTGACCTTGCTCGGCGTCCGCTAGCTGAGCTCGGGCGCGGGCCAGGAGGGCGGCCATGTCCTCGCGCGCCTTGTCGGCCCTGGCGACCGAAGGGTCGGCCTCCCCCAAGCCGACCTCGGAGACGGTCGGCGTTAGCGCGGTTGAGGCGTGGCAGGCGACTGCGGGACCTCGGGACCAAGGGGCGAGTCGGCTCGTCCTTCTCCTCCTCGCGGTCCCGGAGCCGAGCTCGAAGCTCACCGCGCGAGCTCACTGAAGGGCCGCGATCTGGCCTTCCAACGACCTTCCGCGCCGGGCCGGCGCGGTGCGGCCTCCTTCTTCGCGCGACAATTTGGCGCAAGCGAGCCATCAGCTCGGGATTGTCTCGGGTGTACTCATCCATCCACAATCTTAGTTCACTCACCTCCTGCCGGTCCGCATACTCCAAGTGCTGGCGGGGTGAGCGGTCGTCCGGGCCGGAACGCCTGCGTGTGCGCCTGGGCGGGGACGGCGTGGCCGACGGAGATCGAGCGCGGCGCTTGCGACCCGCCTGTCCCTTGGTCTTTCGACCCCGTCCCGCCAACTGGGATCCCAGCTGGGACACGGCAACTTCGAGGGCAACCTTCTCCTGTTGAAAAAGAGAAAAACTCAAATGAGGTCGGAAGGCCCCTGGCGAAGCCTGTCCGGACGAAAGCTTCGAAAGAAGTCCGAATCAGAGACTTACCGCCTCGGTCCGGTTAAGGACGTTGTTCGGGATCTGGCGGCCCTCGATGATTTCCTTGCCTTTAGGGGTGCCGAACATCTCGGACACCCTCACATCCACCCAGTCCTCTGGCGGAGCTACATACCAGCCAAGGGAGAGGTCGTGAGAAGGGGCATCCTCTGCTCGGAAAAGAAGATCGAGGGCGACGACATACCTGAGCGTGATTCCCGGGTGATGTCCTGCCACCCCTCGACCTTGAAGAAGGGATGCTCCCTCCTCCTAAGGGGCGATATCCGGTTCTGGCGTAGTCCCGGTAACGCCCCACGGCCACCAGTGCACGTGAGCTCGTTGATCGTCGTGAGGATCTTCTCCTCCTCGGGCTCCACGGGCGGTCGGGCGTCTCGGCAAGCGCGACCTCTGGCGCCGGAGTAGGAAAGCGTGCCGCCTCCGCTTTCCTCAAGTAGAACTAAGAGTCGGCCCAACCCGACACCGAGTCCTTGAGCGTGAAGCTCTGTACTCGTATGGTCGGGTAGGTCGCAGGCGGAAGTAGAGGCAGCCGGCCTGCGAAGGCGTGCCGGTGCGAGAAAGGGTGTAGAAGTGGAAGAAGAGACTGGGAGTGGGCTCGACGCCCACGAACCCTTCGCAGAGATGGGTAAAGATGGCCATGATGAGAATGGAGTTGGGGTGGAGGTGAGCGATCTCGCACTCGCAGGAGGCGAGTACGGCCTCGAGGAACTCACTTTCGGGCGTCCGGAGCCCGTTCATGGCGTAGAGCTCGGTGGAGACGATCTCCCCCTCCTCCGGCTGTGGGCTCTCCTCGGCGCCAGGGACTCTCCATGTGCCGGCATCAACGTACCTCGCCTCGCTTGGAGGATCTCTAGCTGCGCTGTCGAGCTTCTTGTGCCGAACCTCGCCATGAGGGTGGAAAAGATGATCGAGAAGAAGGATGAGCGCCAAGCGTGGGAGTATGAGACGCAGCGATCGCAAAAGCGGCCAAGTGAGTCTAAGGGTTTTCTCTCGAGTGTTTAAAAGCTCCTCCAGGAAATGGGAAAGCAAAAGGACTTCCCGCCGTTATGGTCGAGGAAGCCCTAGAGGCACAGAGGGCAGTTGAGGCGTTCGCCATTCAGAAAACGACACGTGGGCACGCAAATCGAAACCGCCCCGCCGTAAAAGACGGTTCCCAGAAGGAGCGATTCGAGGCTTCCAGGAGAAGGAACCGGCCGAGAGGGGCCCACTTACATAGCTCGAAGCGCGACGAGCCGGGGAACAAGCTCGTTCGGAGGAGGTTAATAGCTCGTTGGTCGCGGCGATTGTCCGCCGCAGCGAACCGACATGCTCGTAGAACGGTAGGCCCAAGGGGAAGGCCTTCCTTAGACCTTTTCCCACTTGAACCTCGGGGGCTAGCTGTCGGGGGGTCGGGTAATTTCCATAAATTACCTCGGATGCCACCAACGACCAAGCTCGCTCCCGCCCGAGCCACCAGGAGGTCGTTACCCTGGGTTGTCTAATCGGAACTTGGAAGGCTACGCATTCCGGCGATTCCGAGCTCGGGCTCGGTGGGACCGAATGCCACGTATTCCATCGATTCGAGCTCGAGCTCGGGTAAGATGTCCAAGCTCTGCGTCGGTCATCGGCCGACCTTACGCGGTCTCGGGTCGGTGGGAATAACCACCCGAGCGTAACTTCCGCTGGGCCCGCTACGCTTCCCGTGGGAGCGTGGCGGAAAGGTAGGATCCACTGGTTGCCACGTTTGGACGAGGTCCAAACGCGGGTAGTGGGGTCGTGGAGTTCGATCCTTTGTAAGCTATAAAGGGTCCCCATCGTGAGGGGACACAGCAAGAACAACAACACACGCATTGCACCGATTGTAAGACAAGAGTCATACACTCAGACACTTTGCAAGAGTATACAAGAGCTGGAGTAGGGCTATTATCTCTTCCCTGAGAGGCCCGAACCAGGGTAAACTGCTGTGTCCACGCTCGTTGAGATCTGGTGATCCGTTCCTTGAGTAATCCCTCACGCAAGAAGGGGTCACAGTTGGTCCCTCCACCAACAAGTAAGCTCGGCGGGGGCCTGTTCCCCAATCGTCGACAGTTTCGTTGTCCTCTTTCCAACGTATCTAGCCTCATGTCCAATTTCCTTATGAGTCAACGGGAATCTGCAAAACAAGTTCGGTCATCTTTCCAAATCCGAGTCAAACTAGGAATAGGACTCCTACTCGGGCATGGATGTGTTTTGGACGCCCCTAGCACGGTTTTGGCCTCCTATTTCTCCTATATATAGCTAGGGAGTCCCCCAAAATAACTTGGGTTTTGGTTATTTGATAGTTTAGCCTTTTGCTACTATTTGAGTCTTTTAGACGTGCTCAACGGCCGCCTAACAAGCTCCTTGTATCGGAACCCCAACTTTTTCTATACTTCATCTATATTTGCAATTTTAGATTGCTTTTGCCTTGTTCTTGCTTGTTATTCGATTGCTTGCAGGAATTGATCTTCGTGATCAGGTTGATCGTGCCCACGGTAAGGTCAATAACCTTCTGGAGTTGGTTTAGCGATTGCTAAGGCGCATCGTCGTTGTACGTTGTAGTCGGATCGTCAAAGTCATCTCCACCCAAATCGAAGGTTATCATTTTCATCGAAAGATCGGGACACCCAATGTTATATCATTTAGTCTGGGGCAAGTGGTAAGAGGCTTCATGTCAGGTGGGCCTTCATGGCAACAGTCTTTGGGATAACAGCCTTCGTGGCAATGGGATGAGTGATGTGAGGGGCCTTGTGCTAGGGTTTTGAGAGAATGATGTCTTGCCCTGGACAGTTAAGGACTTCACCTTGCAAACCTTTGAACTGGGCCTTTCGTACAACCACATGACTGAAGTGGGACGGTCTTAGTTTAGTAGGATTCTGAAATCTTACCTTTGATACCTCAGGGTGACAGTTACATTGGGGTAATGTAACACCCCAAAATTTTGCTTTTCTTAAATTCATGTGTGATTTGGCACTTTGGTGAATTTTTGGAATTTTCTGGAATTTATTTGGATTTATTTGGAATTTATTTGAATTTATTCCATTTTGAAATAATTAAAGAATTAAACTTTGCAAATAAAATTTTGTTGGAAATATTTTATTTGAGTCCCAAATACCCTAAAATATTTTCCAGAATTTTTCTCGAATTTTTCTGAGTCTTTTGCTATTTTTAATGAATTAAATGAATTTTTGGGAATTATTTTAAATATTAAATCGCTGGAAAATCAAGTCGGGTCAAATCGTTTCATCCGACCGACCGAGTCCGAAGTCCGATTCGAGTCCGACCGAGCCACGTGACTCGACCAACCAAGTCCAAACTCCTAACCTCGTGGAACCGTTGGATCAAGATCCAACGGCCGAAATCGAGCCGCACCGATCCGACCGGATCCGATCGCGCCCGAGCCAATCGTGGCCGTTGATCGCGCCACGTGGACGGTCCTCCGTCGTCGTCTCCGCCCGAGTCCGAGCCGGATTCCGCCGCCGCGCCCGCCGCCGTGAGGTTCTAGGTTTCCGTTTTCCGCGCGGAAGCCGAGGCTATTTAATGCCCGGATCACACCCCGAGGACCACCTTGACCTTGCGCAGCCGTTGCCCTAGCCGTCGCCGCCGCAGTGCCCCTGACGCGCCCGCAATCGCTCGCCGGAGTTGTAGCACTTCTCCGCCGCGGTTTTTTTTGCTCGCCGCCCGCCCGTCCCCGCCGCCGTTGACCCCAGACCGGACTCACCGCGACGAGACGCACCGAAGGACCTCTCACCTCGCCGGAGGAGCCCGCATAACGCCGTTGCCGTGTCGCCGTCCCGGCTCAGGCCCGGCCCGACTCGCCAGACGCCATCGCTGCCGCTCGAAGCTTGGCGGCCGTCCGATCAAGATCCAACGTCCCAGATTGCGCCACGCCATCTCACGGTGAGATTCCGTCCAAAACCACTAGATCCAATCTTGACCGTCCGATCTAGATTCAACGGTCGAGATCAAACGCGTTAACCCAAACGCTGCGTGAGAGCGAATCTAATGGGCCGTTGAATTTCAAATCAACGGCCGAGATTGCGCCACGCGTCGGGAAAGGCGACCGCCGCGGCGCCATCCGCAGCGTGCAGTGTACGCCGACACGCGGCCCGCATGTCAGCGACGTGACCAAACCGCACCATGACGTCACGCTGACGTCATGGCGGCTCGCTGTCGGCCGTACGGCCGAGCGGCGTCGGCAAGAATGACGCTCGCGATGGGTCCCACACTGCCGCGTGGTGAGCCCGCCGACGTCGGCCGATGACGTCATCCGAGGCGGACCCACATGTCATTCTCACGAGGATGCCGTGGACCGAGTCCACGGTAGACCCGAGCCGAGCGTGGACCAAGTCCATGGACCGGCTGACGTCAGCAGACCAATCAGAGGCTGCCACGTGTCCTCGCTGACGCAATAATTAATTTCCGAAAAAGAAAATGATTTATTAATTCGAAATAATGATTTCAGATTTTGATTCAAACTTCAAACGCTTATAACTTTTGCGTTTCAACTCCGATTTGAGTGATTCAAATTTCTAAATTTGTATAAAATTGAGATCTACCTAAATATGAATTTTATTTAATTTTTTGGACTAAAGTTTTTCTCTGTAAAATTATTTAATTGATTATTTAAACTTCAAAATGCTATAACTTTTGCATTTTAACTCTAAATTTGACGATTCCAGTTTCTAAAAATTCATAAAATTATGTTCTCTCTGTTTATGGATTTTATTTGGATGTTTGGACACTTTTTGCCTATTGTTTATTCGTGTATTGCTATTTGCACGCTTTACGAGTAGACGCGTTGAAGTGCTTAAGGATTCGAAGGAGAAGTATTGACTCAGGATCCAACTCAAGACCAAGAACAAGTACTTTTTGAAGGCAAGTTGTGCTTTGACCATGTTGATCCTATTTTGAAACTTATTTTGATTTAACCTATTGCATGCTAGTTCAATTAGAAGATACTTTATTTAAATATGGGGGATTAGATAAATACCAATTTGCTGTATGACACCTTGATTATTTAAATATGTGCCATGACCCTTGTCACCCTAGTTGTGGATTACTAGTTGGACATTACTAAAATTGCCAACATGGGTTTAGACCGTTGTAGTATATTGCTTAGACTCACTCGTGCTCATGATATGATTTTGGACAATCAAATGTTAATATGGACTTAATGATATATTGAACCTGTTTTGGAAAGGTATCATGTGATGTTGATGGCACGTGGTGCATGGTAATCAACTGGGGTTTGATAAATAGTTTTTCGACCAGGGCATGTGGTAAGAATGATCAGGTGGGCGGTTGGCCTTTGGGGATGTTGATTTGGTTCTTCGGGTAGTCTTGCCCTGGTCACCCTAAGGACTTAACCTTGCAAGCCTTTGAACTGGGTCTAACGTGCAACCACATGTCTCAGAATGGGACGGACCTAGTTGACTAAGTTGCTAATAACGCACTGTGGGACCTCGGGAGGTCAACTACACCCTTTGTGTAAGTTGTACGGGGGAGCGTACCGGGGTTGAGGCCAGGTACCCATCTAACGGTTGATTGGCCTAAACTTCGCCTTAGCTAAGGGAAGGGTTAGTGTGCAATAACCGGGGAGGACCACTTGTATTGTTAGAGGTTTCCGAAAGACTTTGTTACGGGAACTCGCCTTTGTGGTGTTTGACTGTATCTTGTGGGTAAAGTGCATAACCTCTGCAGAGTGTAGAATCTATTCGAATAGCCGTGTCCGCGGTATTGGACATCGCTCGAGAATTACAGTCAAGGGTTAGATTTTCTCAGAAATAACTTGGACTTGAAAGGTTGGGTTGGACTAATAATGATGTTGATGGAAATGTGGATTAGGATGGGAAAGATGTTTATTAAACTCCTTGAAAAGTTAATTATGCTATACTTGTTTCTACTGCTTTCGAATCTACTTATGCTACTTGTCAAATCTTTGTTTCGCAAATATACCTTGAGCCATTCCTTTGTATCAAGCCATGCATGTAGTATATTAGCTTGCATTCTGTGCATGACTTGCTGAGTACCAAGTACTCACCCTTGCCACAATACAACACCAGTTGAAGAGGAGACTACACCAGCTTTGGAGGAGGAGCTCCAAGAGGAACCGTCTACTTAGGGAGCGAGCCCAGTCAGTTGCCTGTGGTATACTGGATGGCGCCACGAAGTTATTTGATTTTCCGCTGCTACTATTTCTCTCTTAATAAGTTTCGCCCTGCGAGGCGTATATTTGTAACTTGATCATAAGGTCGAGCAACCAGTTTGACTATTTAGTTAAAGTACTTTATTAAGTATCGAGTGGTATGATTGTGATATTTACCAATGTTAAGACTGTGTGCACTAGCGCGTTCCTGGACTAGTGCTGAATACACAGAGGGTCCGGATTTGCAGATTCGGGGTCCCGACAGGTAACTGTGTGGGGGAGCGTACCGGAGCTACGGCTTGGTACCCTATCCAACGGTGATTGTCGGTCCTACACTTCGATCCTTCGTGGGGGAAGTGGTAGTGAAGGCAATACCGGAGAGGGTCATAGGTGGAGATCGAGGTTTTCGAAAAGCTTTGTTATGATCACTCATTCGCATACTCTTGTATGGCGATTCACGGCTGATGTGGTGAGTTGATTATATCTTGTGGGTAAAGTGTACAACCTCTGCAGAGTGTGTCAAAACTATTCGAATAGCCGAGTCCACGGTACTGGACAAAGCTCAGGGATTACAATCAAGGGTTAGACTTTCCAAAATAAAAATGTGGGAATGGGTAGGCCAGAGATAATTGCTAAAGTGATTTAGGGCTTTGTGCCAAACTGCTTGAAAAGAGATTGATAACTTATTATACAATATGATTTAATTGCTTTTGAATCTATTAAGAGTATTTAACAAAAGCAAAATGCTGTTTAGTGCAAAATAACCACCAAACCATTCCTTTGGAAGAAGCCATGCATATAGTAATAGGATTGCACCTTTGTGCATGACTTACTGAGTATGTTGTATACTCACCCTTGCCATCAACAAAACATCAGAAGGAGAGTCAACACTTGCTTGGGAGGAGGAGTATATCGAGGACCGGGAGAACTAGGGTGCAAGCCACATCAGTTGCCTGTGGAATGAGATGGAGCCATCAAGACTTTTTATTTTTTGCTGCTAATGTTTGTTTACTTTTGTTATAGTAAGCCCTACGTGGCTGAATTTTGTAAGTTGACCGTAAGGTCGTGCAACCGGTTTATATATTGTGTTTGAAGTACTTTATTATATTTCCGTTGTGTATGATTGTGATATTCAACCCTGTACTACTGTGTGTACTAGCGTGATCCTAGACTAGTACAGAATACACAGAGGGTCCGGATTTGCAGATTCGGGTCCCGACAGAAGATCCAAAGACAATAATTAATCAACTAATCTTCTCAAATATTATAAATTCAACTAAGTTCACAAAACTATATTATTATACGAAAGTTCGACAACTAAACCAACTAGCCCCTTTATTAATCAAAGAATAATCACTAACACTAGATAGCTCTGGTAGATGATATGACAAGTGTTATGATGGCACTACCCCCATCCGATGCATGCCGCATTTATTGTTCACCTAAAATATTAAAGAAGCAAAGGTGAGTCCATGAAATTTTCGTCTGGTAGATCCAGCTGATAGGCAGCACACCAAATTTTCTCCTTCACAGTGCATGGCCCGTAGAACTTGTAAGCCAATTTTGGGTAGGGCCGGTTCACTAGAGATGATTGTGCATAAGGTTGTAGTTTTAACAGAACCTTCTCTCCAACCTGAAATTGACGCTCCTAGCGATGCCGATCAGCCTTCAACTTCATGTGGTTCTGCGCCCTATTCAGCTGTTGTCTGAGCAGTTCGTTGAACTTCTGTCTCTCCTGAAGAAATTCGCCCACATCTACTGCCGAATAATCAGATGGCGCCATGACAGTACCATAATTAGGCTTAGTTCCATACAAGGCTTTGAACGAAGAACATCCAAGCGATGAATGAAAGTTGGTATTATACCAAAACTCAGCCAATGCTAACCGCTGCTTCCACTTGGTCGGTGTCTCGTGAACTGCACACCGCAAGTACATTTCCAAACACTGGTTGACTCTCTCACTTTGGCCGTCCGTTTGCGGATGATAGGCCATACTATATTGTAGATTGGTGTTCAGTGAATTGAAGAGCTCCCGCCAAAAGATGCTTGTGAAAACCTTATCCCGGCCGGAGGTTATTGATCATCGCACGCCGTGAAGTCTCACCACTTGCTCTAAGAATATTCTGTCCACCTTCTGAGCAGTATAAGGATGTCGGAGTGCAATGAAGTGTGCATACTTGGAAAATCTATCAACTACGACCATGATTGTGTTGTGACCTTCATATAGCGGAAGACCCTCTATGAAGTCCATGGTTAAGTCCTGCCAGGCTGCTTCGGGTATGGGCAATGGCTGTAGCAGTCCTGCAGGTTTCCTCCTTTCACCTTTAGCCATTTGACACACCACACATTGTTTGACAAATTCCTCCACCCGTTGTTTCATGCCTTCCCAATAAAACATTTTCTTCAGTCGTTGATATGTAGTATGGATTCCGGAGTGACCACCCACAGCTCCCAAATGAAAGGCCACAATTAACTTTGTCTGTAGCATTGAATTTGCCCCAATCCAAATTCTTCCTTTATACCGAATAACTCCTTGATGCAGTTCATATCCATTTTCATCCGGACTTTGCACTGCCAACTGCTGCATACGTCGTCGGGCTGCCTCATCTGTGATGCAGGAATTTACCACTTCTTGAATCCATGCCGGCTGCACCTCTGAGATTGTGTGCAATTCCAAAGGATGTCCAACCCTTGATAGAGCATCAGCAACTAGATTTTCCTTGCCCTTTTTGTACACTATCTTGAACCTCAAACCCATCAACCTAGTCATAGCTTTACGCTGCATTTCCGACTGCAATTGCTGCTCATCCAAGTAACAAAGGTTCTTATGATTTGTCTTTATCACGAACTCCTGACGTTGCAAATACTGCCTCCACCTCTCCACTGCCAACATAAGTGCCAAAAATTCTTTCTCATAGATTGACAGACTTCGATGAACTGGACCGAGAGCTTTACTGAAGAAAACAACCGAATGCCCGTGTTGCATTAACACTGCCCCCAACACCTTGGTCACTAGCATCCGTTTCCACTTCAAATCCTTGCTCAAAATCAAGCAATTTCAGAACGGGTGTTGACGACATTGCTTCTTTGAGCCTTAAGAATGCATTTCCGGCCTCATCATTCCACTCAAACGCCTTCTTTTTAAGGAGATTGGTCAACGGTTTTGCTAACACTCCATATCCCTGGACAAACTTTCTGTAGTACCCGGTTAGACCAAGGAAGCCCCTTAATTTGGTCACTGTCTCCTTTCTGCTTGAGTTAGCACCTTGCTTGTGCCACTCATTCCTCTCAAACAGTATGTGTAAGACTGTTTGCTACTGCAATTCGGCGCTACAAAACAATGTGCTGACAGTCGTACAAGTAGAATTTTAAGAAGTTGTCTTCATTTTACACTTAAGAAAACTGAAGTCCTCCGTATATGTGAATGTGATGGGACTCGAGTGCTTTTGTTAGAACAGAATGGGATGCATGTTGCAACCAGATCCAGCAGAACGGCACTGAATCTCCATAAGTACAGACACTTTGCAAGCCTAAAACAAGTTCAAAACCAGGGGACATGCAAGCTTCCAGTCTGTGAAGCTCCATCAGGCTAAGCATTGCTCCACTTATATTGAAATGCACCTGATTTTTTTCTTCTTCTCTGTATAATGGCATCCAGCAGCAAAAATCACCACGCTTGCCTCTAAATACACCAAAATACAGATGTAGATCAGGAACAGTCGAAAAACAGTGAGGCGCTGCACAATCCTGGGCATACAAAGCATTCTGAAGTTTTCAACATAACCAACAAATGTTACTAGACATGATTTTTCATGTATGTATACACAGAAGTATGTGTCCAATGCTTGGTCGGAATCACCAAGTCATTTTCAGGACGTGAAATACACAGAAGTAGAGAAGCAGAGCAAGTATTGAAAACAGCAGTATAGATGTTGAAGCTAGTGTGTTTCGGGAATTTTGCTCCAACACGTACTAGGTAGTAGGAAACGTTCTGAGTATATTAGCAAGTGCAATATTTTCAAGGAATAATTGATGAGCAACCACCTAATATTTGTTAGCTGCACACTTCGACTTCGATCCAGCTCGAAGTTGGGCCTGACCACCTTCATCGAAATTTTTGATCAGCCCAAGCTGAGTACATTTTTAGGGCCATTGTTAACCAGATTATGATTCCTGCCCTCTGTCTCGGGGTATTGATTTTCTCATAATTTTACTGCCAATGCCGATTCGACTGCTAAATTACTCTCCTTTTCCCCTCCAACTCAAACTCGAGCTCCAAAGTTTTCACCATTCAAACCATAGTTATCAGTACCACACTAATACTAGCAGATATATACCATTTCAGCATCTAAACTAGTACAAAGTAGCCCTATATATTGTACCGGTCTTAATACTAGCCATACAAGTTTTGATACCGGTTTTACCGTGGAATTGACAATATAGTCTATTGAACTATATGTTTTATGCTTAAGTAGGGTCTCTACCAGATTTATTTCGGGTTCTTTTCTCCACATGCCGCTCCAGCCAACCGAGCTAAATGAAGTTGTGTTTTTAATGCAAAATGTTTATCTGTATTTCTTCTAAATGGCATTTTAATTCTCTCCAAAAAATTTGAAGCCAAATTCGGTCCTCAAAACTTATATCTGGTCCAAATAAGTTAAAATACTGTAAAAAAAACCGAGATTTGGCAAAATCTCGCTGAGATTTTCAAATACTGCAGTGATTTGAATATATATATATATATGGATTATTTTGTTGGGATTCTGAATCTGAGGACCGAATTATGAGATTTCGGTGAAATATCGCCAGCATTTTGAGCCTTTCAATGAACTTCAAACTCTATTTTACTGACGTTTGACTGTTTGAGGCCCATGTTCCACCGTACCCCGCAAAGTCATCCAATAAAATCCTCGCACCGGCCACGTACCCGAAGCACCACTGCCCCCGTGTTTGACTCCCAACGGCTATATTCCGCACGTAGCATACTGACACGTAGGGCCCGGAGATCTTCCCACTCGACCAAAACGTCGGACCAAACACACACCGACCAAAGCGAGGCGAAGCATATCGTCGAACACATGGCGGCCATACCGATGGACACCTCATCCCCGGCGCCGCCCGCGAAGCTCCCCGCGCCTCCGGACCAGGAGGCCGCGACGCCGCCGCCGAAGCCGGCGGGGCAGATGTCGCCTCTGCCCTCGCCGCTGCAGATGTCCGGGTACTGGCGCCACGACCTGCTCCTGCTGTCCCCGCCCCCGAGTTCGCGTCGCAACCGCTCGAGGCAGCGGGGCACGGCGGGCGCGAGCGCTGACGAGAGCCTGGAGGTGAGCAGCGCGCGGCGCCCAGGAACGCACGGCGGGCGAAGCGGAGGCTGGAGAAGGAGATTGAGGCGGACGAGGACGCCGCCAGGAGGGCGCGCAGGAGAAAGTCCACGAGGGCGGCTGCGGACAAGGTGGCGGTGGTTGTGGTTGTGGAGGAGGAGGAGGACATGACCTTGGCTTTGCTTTCGGCTCGTACCGATGCTGCTACTCACGGTGACCGAAACTAATCTCTTGTTGGTTCTTGTTAATTTACTGATTTCAAGAAATCACTGCTCTGAATTTTGTATGAGTTCCTTTCTAATTGTTCTTGTTTCCAGTTACAGGAACCGACGTTGTTGACCAGTCTGGGTGGGAAGGTCTCTGGGAAAGGATCATCGAGTTGGTGATGTGGAAGAACGTCGCGAAATCGGCACTCTGGTTCGGTCTCGGATCCATGTTCTTCTTCTCTTGGTCCTTTTCTGGAGAGATTACATTCAGGCATGCACAACCTGCGACTGTATTACCTGAAATTACCGATTTGCTCTTTTTGTTGTTGTTGTTGTAATCTCGTATTGAGCCTCGGGTGATTATTTGCAGCCCAATCTCGGCACTTTGTCACCTCGGTGTTATGATCTTGGGTCTAGCCTTCTTCAAAGATTCCGTGCCTCAGAGGTATGAACCAGTGGTAATCGATTTGTTTTTTAGAACGAAGCAAGTAATTTGGGTTCGCATTTGTAACAGGCAGCAGGTGGGCAGGGGGAGAAGCTTCCAATTAAGTAATTGACCGAAGAGGATGTGCCCCGTGCTGCCCGAGCTGTGTTGCCGATTGCCAACTCCATGATATCTACGGCACAAGTGATCTTCTCTGGTGACCCGTCGATGACTCTCAAAGTAAGCCTCAATGTCGGTTCGTGTTGTGACATTCTTGCCAAAGAACAACGTTTTCCCTGAGCAATATAGAAAAGCAACTTTAAAAAAGAGAAGAACAGAAGCACCTCTCAGAAAGAAATTTGTGATTTCTGAAATCTTAGGCATTACCTGTTCTTCTGCTTGGTGCCAAATATGGTAATCTTGTTACGGTACGGAGGCTTCAATTGGATGCACAAAGTACTAGCAAATCAATCTTCTCATGACTGCACTGTTAATTCATGTTCTGGTTAAATGAAACTTTACAGGGTTTTTCTCCTGTTTTACACTCCCAAAGCTTTATATCTGCTATTCGAGTCAAATTCATACTGCAGAGGTACAATTTACTTGTCCCCACTGAGAATCTTGTTTGTTATGTACGTCCATTGTTCAGAGCATAAGACCAAGCTCCCCCTTTTTACCCCAGTTGAGATTTTTAGAGATCGGGCTCTAGAAGCATGGAAGTTTTGCCCCCACAAGAAACTCGTTGCGTCCACAGCAGTGACAATGTGCTGGAACTTGTTTAGTGTTAAGACACACGTCATGGCAGGTATCTGTGCTGACATGATCAATACAACTGAGATAACTCATTATGTCAATCTCTTCAACTACATTGCAGTGCTGATGAAAATAAGATATATTCATTAGTTAACGATTAATACTTTTATCATACCATCATTGATTTGCATCATGGAAAATATTATAAAATGTTCCAAATCTGTATGGAGATAATCTCTGCTAGACCGTTTGTTCTTGTTTTTTGAGTAGCCAATGTGGAGCAATCTCTGACCCTAATCCCCAATAGAACCTAGCCAGGAATCTACTGAAATTTTTCAAAAGCTGATGGTTTTCAAACTTACAACTAGTTTTCAATTTTTGAAAGAGTATTATAAAATGTGATGTTTATATTGAAGAATAGTGCTAAAACTGTTTAAGCCCCAGGTGAATAAGTTATAACTCATGCAGTTTCAAAATGACAATCCATGAAATGATCTAGATAATATGGAATAGCTGTTTCAAAAAGCATTTCACCTACTTTTTAGTGATCATCTTCTTGATGCATGGTTATCTTAGATCAGATCATTTCAGAATGCATATTGTACTACAAAATTGTGCCTACGGTATAAATGAAAAGTAGTGAAGCAAATTGTCATTTTGGGAAACATGGACATTGAAAATCTTACAGATTCACCAAAGTTAACAATGTAACAGTGTGATGGGAAATATGTGACATTGAGTGTCGTCATTACTCTTCTGTATATGCACTTTGATACCAAAAAATAGCAATCTTCCGAAGGATTTTGTTTTCATCTTCTAAGTCCAAAATTCTGTGATGAGCCTACCATTTTGTGAAGAATAAACTGAAAGGTCTACTTGTACTGAGTCTTCCCTATTTGCTTAAATGAACATAGAACCTCTATAAGATTAAGAAGGTTAGTCTTGTTAGACAGTATCCTGTTATGCCTTGTATAGATATTGTCTAATATAGGCTTTCCTTCTATATCCTCTTGTACATGTATATATACTGGCCCATTGGTCTCATGTTGAATACAAGTGCTATTCATAACATGGTATCAGAGTGAATCTAGGGTTTTTTTGTCCTGGCGTTGCACTTGGGCCGTCGCCTATGCACAGCCGCCGCTTCGTTCTATGCGGTCGCCACTCGTCTGTTCCGACTGGGTCGTCCTCGTTGCTGTCGCCCGCCGTTGTCGCTTTCCGCCCGCCGTCACCGTCTCTCAGGCGAGTGCCCGCCTAAGGCCTTGTTCTGTTCGACGGCTTGCGGCACCGGCTCTTCCCGTCTGGCCAGCCCGGCCCGAGCTCGCCTCCACCGGTCGCATCGCGTCTCCTCCGACCGCCGCCTTGCGCTCCGTCGGACGGCCTCTAGCCCAGCCGCCCGCGTCCGAGCCGGTTGCATCTTGTCTTCAATCGGGACGGTGAAGACCTTCGATTCCCATCGGCCGGCGCCAACCGCTTCTAACCGGCTCGCACCTAAGCCGCCGCTTCGTTTCCACCGGTCATGCGCTGGTAGCCTCTCATCCTCTCGGATTGACTCCGATCGGGCCGCGCTTCGCCTCACCACCTCGTTGCGGCAAATTCGCTCGTGAGGAGCTTACTCGTATCGCCCATCTGAGATCGAGACAAAGCACCCGAGCCCGAGCCGACTTTTTGTTTGATCGGACTTCAAATCCAATTGGGATCCAACCGTGAAGCTTCGGGTCCGGCTCTAGCTTTTAGCTCCAGCTCCATATCGCTTCGTTTTCGGCTTTGGCTTCTTGCGTGAGACCAGTAAAAAAAATGTCGTCGTCTTCTGGTTCTTCAGGAACTATTTCTGTTCCTTGATGCCCAGTTATTTTCGATGGTCTCAATTATCGAGATTGGATTTTTCATATGCGCCTTCATATGCGTGGTCAGCGTCTTTGGGAGTTTCTTACCGGCGAGCTATCCTGTCCGCCTCGTCCTGCTCCCCCTGCCACGCCTTTTATTCCCAAGGAGGCCAATGATACTGATCGCCAGAAGGCCTCTAATGATTATGCTGATGCTGTGGAGTCTTTTTAGACTCAGTTTACTGCTCATAAGACGTGGATTGATGAAGATGCTCGTGCCTTGGCTATTTTGGTTGCTAGCATGGCGGTGCATCTCACTGGTGATATTGTCGCTTTGTCTTTGGCACAGTTGATGTGGGCGCATCTTCGCGATCGCTATGCGCCTGCTGGTGACTCTATATACCTTGCTGTGGTGCGACAGGAGCAGTCATTGCAGCAAGGTGATTCTACTGTAGATGAGTTCTATGTGCAGCTGTCTTCGGTGTGGCGTCAGCTTGATTCCTTGGGACCGGAGGTTTGCCGTACTTGCCAGTGCTGTCAGCGTTAACATTCTCATTTGGAGCTTTGCCGCATCTATGACTTCCTAACACATCTTCGGGTTGAGTTTGAGAAGATTCGTGCCCAGCTGCTTGCTCGTCATCCTCGTGTGACTCTGTTGGAGACCCTTGCAGCTATTCTTACTGAGGAGACTCCCTTAGTTCTGGCGGCACCTCGTTCTACTCCTCCATCAGTGGGTCCTACTCCAGTTTCGGCTACTGGGGATGGCGGCCTGCACTGCACCTACTGCGACAAAAATGGTCATGTGGAGCAGTTCTGCTACCGGAAGAAGAAGGATCTTGCTCGTCGAAGTGGCCGTCCTAAGAGCAATGGAGGCTCATGAGATTCAGGTGTCTCCTCTTAGCGGGCTCCCCCTCAGCAGACTCCTGTTGGTTCTGACTGCACTCAGGAGATTCTTATGCTACTGCGTCGCATGGCTGCTGTCGGCATATTCTACACCAAGGTATCCCCTCGGCCTGGTACAAGATAAATGGCCTGGCAGCCAGGCCCCCTTTCGCCGAGTACCAACCCACGTGGCAGCATGGCGACCAGGAGGCGATCAGCCTGGCGACCAGGACAAGCGACAAGGAGGGCGACCGGCCAGGCGATTGGACTACAAGGCGAGGAGACGGGCGACCAGGAGGCGAAACCGGAGGCTTCGCCCTGAAGCCTCCCCCTTCCTGACACACTGTGTCAGGGCCATTTAATGTAAAGACGGCCTGCCCACTGGCGCCCCGCACCTTCCCTAAGCGGAGTGGACGGGAACGGGCGGCCGTGCAAAGAATTAGGCGGAGGACAAGACAGAGGCGGACATTGTAATTATGATGTACAGGTCGGCGTGACATCATCTCCCTACCTGCCCGAGCTCGCCCAGCCTATATAAGGGGAGCTCGGGTGCATGGAGAGAGGGGAGAGGGACATTGTACTACTCTCCACCAGAACAAAGAGCAAAGAGATAAGCAGGACGTAGGGCTATTACCCACGCTGGGGGCCCGAACCTGGGTAAAAACAGGGTGTGATAGCTGAGTTCTGATGTTCTTCCTCCCTTGGGTCTCACGGCAGAGCAGCTAGGGTTAACCACTGCGAAGATGCACCCCTACTGAACCTAAAACCTCCATTCTTGGGGGATCCTGCCAGTAGAAAACACCAACAGGGGCGCGCCAGGTAGGGGGCTAGTGGTTGGTTCGCCCGACACCACTCGTTGATACCAGGCTTTCGATAAGTAGCGCCGCTCGTCTGGAAATGGCGGGTTCGCAGCGTCAGGAGGCGGCAAGGGCGGACATCGTTCATGGTACGTCCCGGCATTCTCGTCAGGCGGGAAGTCGTCTCAGGACGCCCGGTTCGGCGGCGGCCACTCCGGCCCAAAACTTACACGCCGTCCGTCTCCTCCTGGACCACCCTCCGGTGGGACTCGCGGGAGACGACCTGGCGGCGACATGGCTCCGGGACCTTGCTGGGCTTGTTAATGCGGCCCGGCCGTGTCGACGCCTTGCCCCGTCGAGCCAGTCGGCACCTCGATGCGGCAGCGCGCAGAGCTCAAGCTTCCAGTCTCCCAAACAGGGAGCGCTCTGGCCAGGAGGGCCAGGGCAAAGGTAAGGATACGCAAGACTCAAGTCCCGGCTCCACAAGGAACCGCGGGGACCTGGGGGGCTCACTCGAAGGAGCACCATCGGTGGCGTGGCGTTGATCTACGAGATCACCTGCAACACCGCCGCGCCCTAAGGCAGGCCCGCGGCAAGCGGGCGGCCTCATGGGATGAAAGCTCATCCCATGAGTCTCACTCCGGGGGGGAGGATTTCTCCTCCTTCGGCTCTCTGGGGAGTCAGAGTTTGCCCTCCCCAGCACGGTCTCCGCGTCGGGGCTCGGGTGGACAGCTTGACTCCCCCTATAGTGTCGGGTGTCAGCCGTTTTCTCGACGGCTGCACCGCGTGGTGTGGCCAGAGAGGTTTCGCCCGACATCCCTTGAGAAGTATGATGGCACCACCAACCCGGAGGAGTTCCTGCAAATTTATACTACGGTCGTGCGGGCCGCTGGAGGGACCGAAAAGGTCATGGCTAACTACCTTCCAACAGCCTTAACCGAATCCGCTCGGTCTTGGCTGTTGAATCTCCCGTAGAGCTCGGTGCACTCATGGGGAGAGTTGTGTGGCCTTTTCGTCGCCAACTTCCAGGGCTCGTACACACAGCCGGGCGTGGAGGTCGACCTCCATGCCCTCGAGCAGGGGAGAGAGGAGTCGTTGCGCGACTTCATCCGGCGATTCTGCCACTGTCGCAATACGATCCCTCGAATCTCCGAGCAGTCGGTCGTGATCGCCTTCCGAAGACGCGTTCGGGACCGCAAGATGCGTGAGAAGATGGCCACCCGCGAGGTCGCCACAACCTCTGAGCTTTTCTCCCTGGCGCACAAGTGTGCTAGGGCAGCAGAGGCTCGGGGGCTGCGGTCCGGTTCTACGGGTGGCCGCGACAGAGACAAGGCTGGGGCCTCAAGGGTGCGAGGCGTGTGAGACCAAGCGGGTCTTGGCTGCTGAGCATGAATGACGGGAAACCCATCCGCGGGGGCGTGGCCGTCGCGCCCGGCAGGGCGGCCAACGTGGACGAAAAGACGACGACCGCGAGGAAAAGGAGGGCCGGCCCTACTGCCCGATCCACTGGACTAGCGATCACGACCTAGCAAATTGTCAGGTCCTAACCGACATGGTGGGTCGATAGTAAGGAGCACCGCCCTCATGATGAAGACTAAGACTCCGCCCCGCTGGCCTTTCAGCGGGCGGACCACACTGTGGCATACGTCCATGGTGGCTCGGCCACCTACCCCTCCAACACGGCATTCAAACGCCTGAGGGAGGTTTGTGCTACGGTGCCAAGCACATGAGCGGGTTTGATGCTGAAATGGTCGGAGGAGCTGACCACTTTCAGTCAGGCCGATCACCCCGAGAACACAGCTGGCCTAGGTCACCTTCTGATCCTGGTTTCACCCACGATTCAGAACGTGAGGCTAGGACGGGTGCTGATGGATGGGGGGAGCACCATCAGCCTTCTGTCCTCCGGGGCATTCCGCGCCCTGCAAGTACCTCGGCGGGAGTTGTGCCCAACGTTGCCCTTGATGGAATAAGTCCTTGTACTGTTGGTCTTTGTGGTCCATGATGGAATAAGTCCTTGTACTGTTGGTCTTTGTGGTCCTCATGGTAGTTTGCTTTTTAGGACAGCATCTAAGGACAACATCTTAGACTAGACTAGCATCTTAGACTAACATCTTAGCATATGCTTGACTGCCATGGCTAGCTATAAATATGTAACCCCAACCCCTCAGGAGGGGCATGTCATTGAGTGAGAAATAAACCTGAAAATTGCCCCAACTCCTATTGTCACCCTATCTAAACGAGAGTAAGAATTCAGCTACTAACAAGTGGTATCAGAGCCGTTCTTTCCTGCAGCCTAAACGTCTCTTGCTCATCCCCTTCCCACGCCCCCCTTTGCTCTCATTAGCAGCGTAACACTGCTCTCGCTCACCCTTCAACTCTGAGCAGACGGCGGCGGCTAAATCGAGGCAGATTCTTCCCCTAGCGGCGATCCCCGCTAGCATGCCATGTCCGAAGGAGCGATCTCCTCGGTCGCCTCAAGTGCGCGGCACGGCAGAGGCCGAGATTGCCGCGATAGAGATCGCGGCGACAGCAAGACTGCGGCAGCGGCGGCAAGCGGCAAAAGCGCGGCGCGGCAGGCAGCGGCAAGCGAAGTGGAAAGCGGCAGCGGCGGATGCGGCGCGTCTTGGCGGCAGCGAGCTTCGAGGCTCTGGCGGTAACTCAACGGCTCTGCCCCTGCCGATGGCGGCACCGAAGTGGGGCTCAAGCTGGGAGAGGAAGCGTAGAGAAGCGGTGCGATGAAGCGGCAGCGCAACGCCATGAGCGTGGTGGCAGCCAGGCGACAGCGCGACGCGCTAGCGCTCCGGTGGCGGCAGTTGGGTCGACGGAGATCGCGGCCTTTACAGCGGCGTGGCTCTCCTTCCAGGTACGATGGTCACCACGGATCCAGGCCATTGTCGGGGACGTCGGTCCGGCAGCTGGATGGCCTACCTCACCAAGACCAACTTCGTCGAGTGGCCGCGGTAATGCGGGTACGGCTCCAGGTGCGGCACATGTGGGAAGCAGTTCGGTACGGCGACGTCGAGTACTACGAGGATCGACGGGCGCTGGATGCCCTCATAGCTGCAGTACCGTCCGAGATGCAGTTCTCGCTTCCCAAAAAGCGAACTGCCAAGGAGGCCTGGGATGCCATCGCTGCGGCACGCATCGGCGGAATCAGCGCGCCGCAAGACCACCTGCGCAGCGCCGCAGGAGTGGGAGAACCTGGCCTTCAAGCCAGGTGAGGACGTTGATGACTTTGCTCTCCGTCTCAACACTCTGCTGCAGAAGATGGTGCAGTTCGGCGACGACACCTACGACGAGGAGAGCCGTCCAGAAGCTTTTTCGTTGTATCCCCGAAAGGTACAAGTAGATCGCTCGCTCGATCGAGTCTCTGCTGGATCTCTCCACGATGTCGATCGAAGAGGCGATAGGTCGTCGACAGCGATGAACCACAGTCTCTCTCGGGGCCTATCACCATCGGCGGGAAGCTGTATCTCACTCGGGAACAGTGGGAGGCCTGCCAAGGTGTCGGGAAGAAGGCGGAGTCCTCTTCCACAATAGGCGGCTGCAAGCGCGTCAAGCCGCGCAAGGCGCGCGGACGCGTTCAGGCTGGGGCGCGAGGACGTGCCGCGGGTGACCCCCGTGGAGGCACCCAGGGCGGCACCACTGGCAACCAGAAGCCGGCACGAGACGACTCCTGCCGCAACTATGGCAAGCTTGGCCATTGGGCCAAGGAGTGTCGCCAGCCACGATGTGGCCGGGCCCACGTCGCGCAGGTGGAGGAAGAAGAGCCGGCTCTGCTCCTGGCACATGCAAGCATCGAGCTATCTCCAGCGGCATCGGCCGCAGCGAATCTCCACCTTGATGAGCCGAGAGCACACGCCTTCCTTGGCGACAGCTCAAGCAGCGACAAGATTGACGGGTGGTGCCTCGACACTGGCGCTACCCATCACATGACCGGTCGACGGGAGTTCTTCACCGTGCTTGACTACAACGTCCGAGGCTCCGTCAAGTTTGGGGACGCCTCCAGCATGGAGATCAAGGGCGTCGGCTCTGTCCTTTTCACCGCCGAGTCTGGAGAGCACAGGCTGCTCACCGGAGTACTACATCCCTGCGTTAAGGAACTCTATCATCAGCTTGGGACAGCTGGATGAGAACGGCTCGCGCGTGGCGATCAAGAACAGAGTCCTGAGGATTTGGGATCACCATCGTCGCCTTCTTGCCAAGGTAACCAGAGGCATCAATCGACTTTATGTCCTCAACGTGCAGGTGGCACATCCTCTCTGCCTTGTTGCTCGTCGGGACGATGAGGCGTGGCAGTGGCATGAGCGCTTCGGGCACCTTCACTTTGAGGCTCTGAAGAGGCTCAGTGCCAACGAGATGGTGCGCGGCCTCCCGTGCCTTGACCACATAGAGCAGTTCTGCGATGTCTGCGTGTTGACAAAGCAGAGGCGGCTCCCCTTTCCCCAGCAGTCGAGCTTCCGAGCCAAGGAGCGGCTCGAGCTCGTGCACGGGGACTTGTGTGGCCCGGTAACACCAGCTACACCAGGAGGACGACACTACTTTCTGCTGCTCGTCGATGACCTCTCCCGCTACATGTGGGTGACGGTTCTCGGCAGCAAGGGAGAGGCTGCGAATGCCATCGGGCGCGCGCAGGCTGCTGCGGAGGCGGAATGCGGCCGCAAGCTGCGCGTGCTATGCACCGACAATGGCGGCGAATTCACGGTAGCTGAGTTCGCGTCGTACTGTGCGGATGAGGGCATTCAGCGCCACTACTCAGCCGTCTGACCAGCGAGAATGGCGTCGTCGGCGGCGCAACAGGCGGTTGTGGGGATGGCTCGGGCCCTTCTCAGCGAGAGGGATGCCGCCGCTTTTACGGGAGGCGGTGGTGACGGCCGTCTACATCCTCAATCGCTCGCCCACCAAGGCTCTCAATGGCAGGACGCCGTACGAGGCTTGGCATGGGCGCAAGCCGGCGGTCTCCCATCTACGGGTCTTTGGCTGCCTCGCGTTCGTCAAAGAGCTTAGCCCACATCGGCAAGCTCGGCAGCGAAGCACTCGATGTTCCTCGGTGTTCACGCAGCGGAGGGCTCGAAGGCCCTCTTGCATTCTTGACCAGGGACACGGCGTGTGCGCCTGGCGCAGCGACGTAGTGTTCGACGAAGGCGAGGATGGGCATGGGACAAGGCGGTGGGCGATGGCTCGACTCGACAGTGCGACTTCAGCATCCGTCACGTCCACTTCAAGGAATCGGGAGTAAGCGGCCCTCTTCATCAAGCATGCCTACCCGGTCCAGAAGCTTCCACTGGCTCCAGCGTTATGCTCTCCAGCCACAACTCCAGCTGCGGCAAGTTCTTCGCCAACACTACCACAGCAGGCAACTCCACGCACTCCAGCACCAACGGCCACTCCTCCGGGCACGTCCACTCCGCCATCAGCTAGGGTCGACCACGGCCCGGTGTAGTTGGCTACTCCGCTCTCCCACGATGAGGCGCCTCGGCGTATATCTGGCAGCGGCCGATGCGATATCGTCGATAGAGAACCTTCTCGGCGACCCGGGCAGCCGGTGCCTCGTGATCTGGAGGCGCAGTTACATCTTGCGTGTGACGACGGCGAGCCTCGATCTTTCGCGGAGGCCGCGAAACATGCGGCATGGCGTGTCGCGATGCAGTCGGAGATGGATGCGGTTGAGAAGAACCGCACCTGGGAGCTTGCTGATCTCCCTCGTGGTCATCGCGCGATCACTCTTAAGTGGGTGTTCAAGCTGAAGCGGGATGAAGCCGGCGCCATTGTCAAGTACAAGGCTCGCTTGGTAGCCGCACGCGGTTTTAAATGCGGCGGAGGATCGACTTCGGCGATGCCTTCGCCCGTGCACGGATGGAATCCGTCGCGACTTCTCCTTGCCAGCCGCCAGGAAGGTTGGCATGTTCATCACATGGACGTTAAATCGGCGTTTCTAAACGGCGATTTGAAGAGAGGAGGCCTCGTGCACGGCCAGCCGGGCTTTGAGATTCCCGGCAAGGAGGGTTAGGTGCTACACCTGCGCAAGGCCCTCTATGGCTTGCGACAGGCACCAAGGGCGTGGAATGCCAAGTTGGATTCCACGCTCAAAAGGATGGGCTTCGAGCAAAGCCCGCACGAGGCGGCCATCTACCGGCGGGGCAATGGTGGAAACGCCTGGCGGTGGGTGTCTCGTCGGCGACTTGGTGATCAAGACGGCGAAGGGCGTGGAGGTGACAAGATTCAAGGAGGAGATGAAGGCCACCTTCCAAATGAGTGACACAGGGCCTCTCTCCTTCTACCGGGATCGAGGTGCACCAGGCGACTCCGGAATCACGCTCGACCAGGCTGCCTCGCTAGGCGTGTCGTTGAGTGGCCGAGCTCACCGACGCAATCGGCCTCACTCCGATGGAGGAAGCGGTGAGATTGAGCCGCGACGACCACGACGGAAGAGGTGGGCGCCACGCGATCTGCGGCGTCTTGTGGGAGCCTCGCTACCTCGTCCACACGGCCGGATTTGGCCTTCTCCGTCGACTCGTTAGTCGGTTCATGCGGCGGCCGACGATGGAACACCAACAGTGTGAAGAGGATCATCCGCTATGTCGCGAGGACTCTCGACCACGGCCTCTACTACCCGAGTGCCTCGAGAGGCACACCTGCGTCGCTCTGGCCACGGCGGCCGACCAGCGGTGACATCGACACAAGCAAGAGCACGAGCGGGATTCTGTTCTTCCTCGGCAAGTGCCTCGTTTGCTGGCAGTCGGTTAAGCAGCAAGTGGTGGCCCTGTCCAGCTGCGAGGCCGAGTACATAGCGGTTTCCATCGCTTCGACTCAGGCACTTTGGCTTGCTCGACTGCTTGGTGATCTCCTCGGCAGAGATACTGAAGCGGTGGAACTCAGGGTGGACAGCAAGTCCACTCTGGCCCTAGCAAAGAACCCCGTTTTTCATGAACGGAGCAAGCACATCCGGGTGAGGTACCATTTCATCCGAGATTGCTTGGACAAAGGAAGTATCAAGGCGCGTTACATCAACACTAAGGACCAGCTTGCGGACCTGCTCACCAAGCCCCTTGGGAGGATCAAGTTCCTTGAGCTTCGCTCCAGGACCGGGAGGGTCCAGTTTTCCCACAAGACGACGGACAAGACTTAGGGGGAGAATGATGGAATAAGTCCTTGTACTGTTGGTCTTTGTGGTCCATGATGGAATAAGTCCTTGTACTGTTGGTCTTTGTGGTCCTCATGGTAGTCTGCTTTTTAGGACAGCATCTAAGGACAGCATCTTAGACTAGACTAGCATCTTAAACTAGCATCTTAGCATATGCTTGACTGCCCTGGCTAGATATAAATATGTAACCCCAACCCCTCAGGAGGGGCATGGCATTGAGTGAGAAATAAACCCGAAAATTGCCCCAACTCCTATTGTCACCCTCTCTAAATGAGAGTAAGAATTCATCTACTAACAGCCCTTCCATGGGCCAGGTTTCCCTCCCCGTCACCTTTGGGGA
Organism: Rhipidocladum racemiflorum; assembly: GCA_036346355.1. Classification (NCBI taxonomy): domain Eukaryota; kingdom Viridiplantae; phylum Streptophyta; class Magnoliopsida; order Poales; family Poaceae; genus Rhipidocladum; species Rhipidocladum racemiflorum. Next base: position 57,706,331 of record CM070572.1, on the reverse strand, counting down.
GGAAAGCAACTTCCGGACCGAGATGGTGGATTTCGAGGTCGCCGACTTCGATCTCCCCTTCAACGCCTTGCTTGGTCGACCTGCGTTGGCCAAGTTCATGGCAGTAACCCACTACTCCTACATGATGGTAAAGATGCCGGGGCCCGCTGGCCCCATAGTACTCCGGGTGGACCGACCAAAGGCCTTGCGTTGCCACAAAAACACACTGGACTTGGCCGGTGCCACCTGCAGCACGCCGGCCGATGCCGCCTGCAGCACGCCGGCCGATGCCGCCTGTCCAGGAGCCCCTCAGGGCAGATCCGCACCTCGCTTGGCCCCTCCGGCGAGGTCAAGGTTGTTAGTAGCTGAATTCTTACTCTAATTAGAGAGGGTGACAATAGGAGTTGGGGCAATTTTCGGGTTTATTTCTCACTCAATGCCATACCCATCCTGAGGGGTTGGGGTTACATATTTATAGCTAGCCAGGGCAGTCAAGCATATGCTAAGATGCTAGTCTAGTCTAAGATGCTGTCCTAAAAAGCAAACTACCATGAGGACCACAAAGACCAACAGTACAAGGACTGCTGTCCTAAAAAGCAAACTACCATGAGGACCACAAAGACCAACAGACAAGGACTTATTCCATCATTCTCCCCCTAAGTCTTGTCCGTCGTCTTGTGGGAAAACTGGACCCTCCCGGTCCTGGGGCGAAGCTCAAGGAACTTGATCCTCCCAAGGGGCTTGGTGAGCAGGTCCGCAAGCTGGTCCTTAGTGTTGATGTAACACGTCTTGATGCTTCCCTTGTCCAAGCAATCTCGGATGAAATGGTACCTCACCCGGATGTGCTTGCTCCGTTCATGAAAGACGGGGTTCTTTGCCAGGGCAGGCGGACTTCTTTGTCCACCCCGAGTTCCATCGCCAAGATTCTCTGCCGAGGAGATCACCAAGCGATCGAGCAAGCCAAAGTGCTCGAGTCGGCCGGTGGAAACCGCTATGTACTCGGCCTCGCACCGATAGGGCCACCACTTGTCGCTTAATCGATCGCCGCCTAACGCAGGCACTCGCCGAGGAAGAAGAGATCCCGCTCGTGCTCTTGCTTGTGTCGATGTCGCCGCCGTGGTCGCTGTCGCTGTAGCCGACGAGGTGTGCCTCTCCAGGGCACCTCGGGTAGTAGAGGCCATGGTCGAGAGTTCCCGCGACATAGCGGATGATCCTCTTCATAGCCTGTTGGTGTTCCATCGTCGGTCGCTGCATGAACCGACTAACGTAGCCGACGGAGAAGGCTAAATCCGGCCGTGTGTGGACGAGGTAGCGGAGGCTCCCCACAAGACGTCGGTGCTGCGTAGCGCCCACCTCTTCCGTCGTGTCGTCGCGGCTCAACTTCAGCCGCTCCTCCATCGGAGTGAGTGCTGGATTGCAGTCGGTGAGCCCAGCCAGCTCAACGACACGCCTGGCGTAGGCGATCTGTCGAAGCATGATTCCGGAGTCGTCCTGGTGCACCTCGATCCCAAGGTAGGAGAGAGGCCCCAGGTCACTCATTTGGAAGGTGGCCTTCATCTCCTCCTTGAATACTGTCACCTCCACGTCCTTGGTGCCGGTGATCACCAAGTCGTCGACGTAGACACCCACCAGCAGAGCATTTCCACCATTGCCCCGCCGGTAGATGGCCGCCTCGTGCGGGCTTTGCTCGAAGCCCATCCTTTTGAGCGTGGAATCCAACTTGGCATTCCACGCCCTTGGTGCCTGTCGCAAGCCATAGAGGGCTTTGCGCAGGCGTAGCACCTTACCCTCCTTGCCGGGAATCTCAAAGCCCGGCGGCTGGTGCACGTAGACCTCCTCCTTCAAATCGCCGTTAAGAAACGCCGATTTAACGTCCATGTGATGAACATGCCAGCCTTTCCCGGGCGACCAAGAAGGAGAAGTCGACGGATTCCATCCGTACACGGGCGAAGGCATCGCCGGTCGATCCTCCTCGCACGAAACAAACAGGCCACCAAGCGAGCCTTGTGCTTGACGATGGCGCCGGCTTCATCCCGCTTCAGCTTGAACACCCACTTAAGAGTGATCGCGCGGTGACCATGAGGGAGATCAACAAGCTCCCAGGTGCGGTTCTTCTCAACCGCATCCATCTCCGACTGCATCGCGACACGCCATGCCGCATGTTTCGCGGCCTCCGCGAAAGATCGAGGCTCGCCGTCGTCACACGCAAGATGCAACTGCGCCTCCAGATCGCGAGGCACCAGTCCCGGCACCGGCTGGTCGCCGAGAAGGTTCCCCATCGTACGATACCGTACCGGCTCGCCGTTGTGATATACGTCGAGGCGCTCCTCATCGTGGGAGAGCGGAGTAGCGAACTCCACCGGGCCGTGGTCGACACTAGCTGATGGCGGAGTGGACGTGCCCGGAGGAGTGGCCGTTGGTGCTGGAGTGCGTGGAGTTGCCTGCTGTGGTAGTGTTGGCGAAGAACTTGCCGCAGCTGGAGTTGTGGCTGGAGAGCATGACGCTGGAGCCGGTGGAAGCTTCGAGGGGCTGGGTAGGCATGCTTGATGAAGAGGGGCCGCCTACTCCCGCCTTCCTTGAAGTGGACGTACTCGACAGTGAAGTCGTTGTACATCGGAGTCGAGCCATCGTCCACCACCTTGTCCCATGCCCATCCTCGCCCTTCGTCGAACACTACGTCGCGCGCCCGCACACGCTGTGTCCTTGGCTCAAGAATGCGGTAGGCCTTCGAGCCCTCCGCGTAGCCGAGGAACACCCCTGGAGTGCTTCTGTCGTCGAGCTTGCCGATGGGGCTAAGCTCTTTGACGAACGCGAGGCAGCCAAAGACCCGTAGATGGGAGACCGCCGGCTTGCGCCCATGCCAAGCCTCGTACGGCGTCCTGCCATTGAGAGCCTTGGTGGGCGAGCGATTGAGGATGTAGACGGCCGTCACCACCGCCTCTCCCCAGAAAACAGCCGGCATCCCCCTCTGCTTGAGAAGGGCCCAAGCCATCCCCACAACCGTCTGGTTGCGCCGCTCGACGACGCCATACTATTGCGGGCTGTACGGCGCGGAGTAGTGGCGCTGAATGCCCTCATCCGCACAGTATGACGCGAACTCAGCTACAGTGAATTCGCCGCCGTTGTCGGTGCGCAGCACGCGCAGCTTGTGGCCGCATTCCGCCTCCGCAGCAGCCTGCGCGTGCCTGATGGCATTCGCAGCCTCTCCCTTGCTGCCGAGAACCGTCACCCACATGTAGCGGGTGAGGTCGTCGACGAGCAGCAAAAAGTAGCGTCGTCCTCCTGGTGTAGCTGGTGTTACCGGGCCACACAAGTCCCCGTGCACGAGCTCGAGCCGCTCCTTGGGTCGGAAGCTCGACCGCTGGGGAAAGGGGAGCCGCCTCTGCTTTGTCAACACGCAGACATCGCAGAACTGCTCTATGTGGTCAAGGCACGGGAGGCCGCACACCATCTCGTTGGCACTGAGCCTCTTCAGAGCCTCAAAGTGAAGGTGCCCGAAGCGCTCATGCCACTGCCACGCCTCATCGTCCCGACGAGCAACAAGGCAGAGAGGATGTGCCACCTGCACGTTGAGGACATAAAGTCGATTGATGCCTCTGGTTAACTTGGCAAGAAGGCGACGATGGTGATCCCAAATCCTCAGGACTCCGTTCTTGATCGCCACGCGCGAGCCGTTCTCATCCAGCTGTCCCAAGCTGATGATAGAGTTCCTTAATGCAGGGATGTAGTAGATTCCGGTGGGCAGCCTGTGCTCTCCAGACTCGGCGGTGAAGAGGACAGAGTCGACGCCCTTGATCTCCACGCTGGAGGCGTCCCCAAACTTGACGGAGCCTCGGACGTTGTAGTCAAGCTCGGTGAAGAACTCCCGTCGACCGGTCATGTGATGGGTAGCGCCAGTGTCGAGGCACCACCCGTCAATCTTGTCGCTGCTTGAGCTGTCGCCAAGGAAGGCGTGTGCTCTCGGCTCATCAAGGTGGAGGAGATTTCTTTGCGGCCGATGCGGCTGGAGATAGCTTCGATGCTTGCGTGTGCCAGGAAGCGAGCCGCTCTTCTTCCTCCACCTGCGCGACGTGGGCCTGGCCACGTCGTGGCTGGCGACACTCCTTGGCCCAATGGCCAAGCTTGCCACAGTTGCGGCAGGAGTCGTCCCGTGGCGGCTTCTGGTTGCCGGTGGCGCCGCCCTGGGCGCCTCCGCGGGGGTCACCCGTGACACGTCCTCGCGCCCCAGCCTGGACGTGTCCACGCGCCTTGCGCGGCTTGGCGCGCTTGCGGCCGCCTGTCGTGGAAGAGGACTCCCCCTTCTTCCCGACACCCTAGCAGGCCTCCCACTGTTCCCGAGTGAGATACAGCTTCCCGCCGATGGTGATAGGCCCCGAGAAGGACTGTGGTTCATCGCTGTCGACGACCTTGAGGCGACCTATCGCCTCTTCGATCGACATCGTGGAGAGATCCAACAGAGACTCGATCGAGCGAGCGATCTGCTTGTACCTTTCGGGGATACAATGAAAAAGTTCTGGACGGCTCTCTCCTCGTCGTAGGTGTCGTCGCCGAACTGCACCATCTTCTGCAGTAGTGTTGAGACGGAGAGCAAAGCCATCAACATCCTCACCTGGCTTGAAGGCCAGGTTCTCCCACTCCTTGCGAAGTGCCTGCAGGGTGGTCTTGCGGGCGCGGTCGCTGCCGATGCGTGCCACCGCGATGGCATCCCAGGCCTTCTTGGCAGTTCGCTTTTTGGAAAAAGCGAGAACTGCATCTCGGACGGTACTGCAGCTATGAGGGTATCCAGCGCCCGTCGATCCTCGTAGTACTCGACGTCGCCGTACCGAACTGCTTCCCACATGTGCCGCACCTGGAGCCGTACCCGCATTACCGCAGCCCACTCGACGTAGTTGGTCTTGGTGAGGGTAGGCCATCCACTGCCGGGACCGACGTCCCTGACAATGGCCTGGATCCCGTGGTGACCATCGTACCGGTCCGGGGAAGGAGAGCCGCGCCGCCTGTAAAGGCCGCGATCTCCGTCGACCCAACTGCCGCCACCGGGAGCGCCGTTGGCGCGTCCGCGCCTGTCTGGGCTGCCACCGTGCTCATGGGGTTGCGCGGCTGCCCACTGCGCCGCTTCTCGCCGCTTCTCCTCCCGCTTGAGCCCCACTTCGGTGCCGCCGTCGGCAGGGGCGTAGCCGCTGAGCTACCGCCAGCAGAGCCTCGAGCTCTGCTGCCGCCGCACGCGCTGCATCCGCCGCTGCCGTTTACTTTCGCTCTTGCCGCTGCCGCGCTCCGCCGCCGCCGACTTTGCCGCTTGCATGCCGTCGCTGCTTCTCTTTGCTGCCGCTCGCGATCCTCTGCTGCGGCAACCTTGGCCTCTCTTTGGTGCCGCGTGCTCGAGGCGATCGAAGGCCGAGATCGCTTCGGACATGGCGTGCTAGTGGGGGACTGCTGCTAGGGGAAGAATCTGCCTCCGACGAGCTGCTGCTCGTCTGTTCAGGAGTTGAAGGGTGAGCGAGAGCAATTTGTTATTCTTCTTTGCTAGCTGAGAGCAAAGGGGGGCGTGGGAAGGAGATGAGCAAGAGATGTTTAGGCTGCAGGAAAGAACGGCTCTGATACCACTTGTTAGTAGCTGAATTCTTACTCTCATTTACTCTCATTTAGAGAGGGTGACAATAGGAGTTGGGGCAATTTTCGGGTTTATTTCTCACTCAATGCCATACCCATCCTGAGGGGTTAGGGTTACATATTTATAGCTAGCCAGGGCAGTCAAGCATATGCTAAGATGCTAGTCTAAGATGCTAGTCTAAGATGCTAGTCTAGTCTAAGATGCTGTCCTAAAAAGCAAACTACCATGAGGACCACAAAGACCAACAGTACAAGGACTGCTGTCCTAAAAAGCAAACTACCATGAGGACCACAAAGACCAACAGACAAGGACTTATTCCATCAAAGGTGGTCTCCCTGAACGAGGGCGAGCCTGGGAAAACTCTCCATTGGCGCCAGCCTCAGCGCCAAATAAGAAGACGCGCTCTCACCTTCCTCTGTTCTAACTCCGACGTGTTTGCCTGGCAACCGTCCGATATGACTGGGGTCCTAGGGGGTGATCGAGCACCGATTGGCTACGCTCTCAGGAGTGCGCCCGGTCCGACAAAAGGTCTGGAGGCAGGCACCTGAGCGGTAGGATGCCATTCGGCAGGAGGTAGAAAAGCTCCAGAAGTCGCTCCAGAAGCCAAAGAAGAACCCGCGCCTTCCCCCTAGACTCTTTTCTTCGACGGCTCTTTCCGGCTGGAAGGTGCGGGGGCTAGGGTTGTCCTGGTTTCCCCAACCGGTGACATCCTCCATTACGTGGTTGCCCTGGACTTCAGGGTCACCAACAACGTCGCCGAATATGAAGGATTACTGGCAGGATTGCGCGCCGCCTCGGCTTTGGGCGTTCGGCGCCTTCAAGTCAAGGGTGACTCCCTACTGGTAATCAACCAAGCGCGAAAAGAGTTCCAATGCCCTGACCCCACCATGGCTGTCTACCTGGCGGAGGTCAGAAGGATGGAGCGTCGCTTCGAGGGATTAGGGTACACCCATATCCCTCGACGCGACAACCATCTGGCGGACGGACTTTCGCAGCTCGCCTCATCAAGATCTTCTGTGCCGGTCGGAGTCTTTGAAGAAAGACTATCTCGACCGTCCGTCGCTGCCCCCAAAGAGGGAGAGCGCGATGGTGTGGGCGTCTCGGCCTCTGCTTCCGGCGAGGGCGGCAACGCGGGTGTCCCGGCCCCCCTGTCGGGATGGAAGGACGGCATGGCTATCCTGGCCCCCGATTCGGGATGGAAGGATAGCACGACCGCCCTGGCCCCCAATGGGGATTGGAAGGATGACGCGTCAGCCATGACCCTCGTTGTCGAGAACGTCGGCCCCGCCAATGCCGTGTCAGGGGAAACGCTCGGCCAAGCGGAGTACCCAGGCCATCACCACGTGTTCGCCCCCCTTGGCCGGGAAGAGCAGTGGATGGATCCCATCCGCGCCTTCCTGCAAGACCAAGTGTTCCCCGATGATGATGCCTCAGTCGAGAAACTTGCACGAAAGGCCAAGTGTTATACTCTGGTAGGTGGGGACCTATATCGCCAGAGTAGAAACGGTATCCTCCTGAAGTGCATCACTCGGGAAGAGGGGAGCTCCCTGCTCTCTGATATCCATGGGGGCATGTGCGGGAGCCATATGTCAGGCCAGACGCTCGTTGGCAAAGCGTTTCGCCAAGGATATTATTGGCCTACTGCCCTCCAGGATGCCGGCGAATTGGTGAAGCGATGCAAGGCATGTCAATTCCACGCCAAGCAAATCCACCGACCCACCCAGGCCTTACAAACCATCCCGCTCTCCTGGCCATTTGCGGTCTGGGGGCTAGATATCCTGGGCCCGTTCCCGCGGGCCATAGGGGGCTTCACCCACTTGTTCGTCGCCATCGACAAGTTTACTAAGTGGGTTGAAGCCGACGCGGTGCGCGCCATCATGGCGTCCGTCACTGTCAAATTCGTGCTTGGGATCTTCACTCGCTTTGGAGTCGCCAACCGCATCATCACTGACAACGGCGCTCAGTTCACCAGCGCGGCCTTCCTCGACTTCTGCGACAGAATGGGAACCAAGGTGTGCTTCGCTTCGGTGGCCCACCCAAGGAGCAACGGCCAAGCGGAACGCGCCAACGCGCTGGTACTGAGGGGACTCAAGACTAGAGCCTTCGACCGACTCCACAATCGAGGGACTCGGTGGGCGGAAGAACTCCCGGCGGTACTGTGGTCCCTCCGAACCACACCCAACCGGGCGACTGGAGAAACACTCTTCCTGGTCTACAGAGCAGAGGCTGTCCTCCCGTCCGAGCTAACGCTTGGCTCCCCACGGGCTTCAGCCTTCGCGGAGGAAGACCAGGAGGATCTTTGCCAAGACGACGTCAATCTTCTGGAAGAAGCACGTGACCGGGCAGCCTTGCGCGCGGCCCGGTATCAACAGAGTCTCAGGAGGTATCACGCCTCCCGGGTCCTGCCGAGAACGCTGGCGGTAGGTGACTTGGTCTTACGCAGGATCCAGACGCACACCGGCCTCAACAAATTGTCCCCCCGGTGGGTCCCTTCAAGGTGGTTTCGGTCTCACGGCCCGGAGCGGTCCGACTTGCGACCGAGGACGGCCAGGAATTGGCCAACTCCCAGAACGTGGAACTACTGCGGAAGTTCTACCCCTGAAGATGTGTAAAAATCTTGGCGGTTCCCTGACTGGCCCAGCGACTGCCAAACAGAGAAGCTGCTGGTGTCTAAAGTACTTCTTGCTTTGTTTCCCTTTACCTTTCCTGCGCGTACCCGGAAGGGTAGGTTTTGCCGTGCTCATCATCAGTTTTTGTCTGACTTGCCGTTTCTTGGCTGACATACGATTGCTTTCGGCGCCTAAGCCGTGCAGGGCCAGGCGACTAGGGGACGCGTGCGGCCCGGTCTCCTAAGACGGCCAGCTCCGCTGACACCGCTAAGTCCGACACCCCCTGGTTTCCCCGCTTTCCTAACACGCCGCCCCGAGAACGTTATCCAGGGTCCTAGGAAACCTAAGTCCTGAAAGAGTAGGAAACTATGACGAGTCACGCGCAAAGGATTTGGCTCAAGAACCCAAGTGTCCCAAGGAAAAAAGGGATACTAGGGGAGGGAATCACATCAAGAACCCAAGTCCATAGGATGTTCTTCTTACGTATCCTGCATAACAACTTGTTGTGTTTGCAGCGAATATCGTGTAACCCCCATAAGGCGCTGAGGCGTATAGCGCACCATGGCAAGTAGGTTCTACCGAACGGGAAGCTTGGGGACTAGTCGTCTGTCAGCGAGATCGGACGAGCACCAGCAAACATAATCAAGCACGCAGGTGACATTTGAAACCATAAAAATGCATAAAAGATGTTTATAGTCCATGCAGGCGGAAGGATGACAAAATAAAAGAGGTAAGAGTGATGGCCCGGCTGATTAAGGGTCTTCGCCATCTTTGGCCTCGATGACCCCGGCGTCCTCCTCAGGGGGACGAAGTTGGCGGCCGCGGGCTGCACCTGCATCAATCCGGCCACGAACTCCGCAGCCTCCTGCACGCGACCCCGCCCCTGCGCCTCGTCCCCCTCGATGCTGGCCACGGTGGCCAGGGAGTTGAAGGAGACGTCGCGGCTGGCGCAGCAGGCAAGCACGTAGGCGGCTGCTTCGACAGCAACCTCCCGCCAAAGCATCTGGCAATCCTCGGAGGGCGTCCGCTACCTGCCATAAACCAAAGGCATATTGCTGGGCGGTGAACTCCAAGGGACGACGAAGCTCCACCCCTAGCGGCCTTAGACTTTTCGCCATGCTCCTGTGCGACGATCAAAGCATGACGGCGATATTGTGAGTGTCCGCCGCAGGGTCATCTCCGCCTTAGCCCCGGCCCTCTCAGCCTCCCGCATCCGGGAGCAGCAGGTTAGCACCAGCCACCCTCTCCTGGGCCAGGAGCGCCTCCGCCCTCTCTTTCTCCTCGCGCAACGTCGCAAGCTGCTGGGAGACCTGCGACACCTGATCGGTGGCAATGGTGAGGAGGGTGCCGAGGCCCGCATAGGCCTGCTTGAGCTCAGCGAGCAGTGGAGACAGCTCATCAGTTGCTGCCGGGGAGATGACTGCCGCGGGGACGACACTGGCAGCCCCTTCCTGGATCGCTTCTCCGACAACGACCGGCCCTGAGGTTGATGCTCCCGTAGCCTCGGCTGTCGCCACGGGTGCTCCTTGGGTCAGAGTATCTTAGGGGGCCGTCCTCGGGGGCGACTGGAAGGAGAATGCCGATGCCCCGAGCGCGAGACCGCGCGGACGGGCGGCGGCGGCCATGCTCGGCGCTGGATCAGCCGGCACCGAAGGAGTTGGCGCCAACGATGTCAAAGTCGGCGGAGGCGGCAGCAACAAAATCCGCGCCGAAGGAGTCGATACCGCATCCGGGGCAATGGGCGTCGGCGCCCCGGACGAAGACCCCGCCACTTCCAAAGTAGTGGAAGGAATGGCGAGAACGGCGGCAACGGAAGATTGACCCCCGGTACAAGGCCTCTTAGGGTCCATGGCCGGGGCGTCTGAGGCGAGCGGGCGCTTGCCGGCGCTACGATCGTCACCGGCGGCCGTATCCCCTATCATCAAGGGGCCCCGAGCCGGCGCCGTCGCGCGATGCTGTTGATCTGGAGCCTCTCGGCGGACTCCAGATCACAGAGTGGCCGGACTGCGGCTGGGATGTCCATGCCGCCCGATGGCACCGGGAGCAACTCGCCCACCCACCTGAAGAGGGCGGGACCGGTCAAGTTCCCATCTCCTGGGAACAAAAAAGAAGAAGTCTCAAAAGATGGCGACCATGAAGAAGAGTGAGAGGCTAAAAAAAAATCAAAGGCTTACGGCCTGGGAATGTCCGGGTCGTGTCGTCGTCACCCGTATACTGCCATGCAGGGCGGGCACGACTACGATGGGGGCTAATCCTCCGGGCTATAAAATCCCAGACCACCAGCACCCCGGTGAGGCCTGCGTCTCGCAAGTGCTAAACGCGAGTCGCCATTGCTTGGAGCTCCGCCGAGTCATCGGTCGGTGAGCCCCAGTTGTCATTCAGCACCGTCGGCGCGGAGGGCAGCGCGAGGGAATCGATCCCGTTGTCGTCACCAACGTACAACCAGTTGCTCCGCCACGACTTTCAGTTGGACTTTGGCTGGAAGGGGACGTAGCGTGGAGCCTGTCCGTCGCGGTGCCACAGAGAGTGTAGAAGTGGCGGAGGAATGGAAGGTTGGGTTTCACCCACCACAAACATCTCGCAAAGATGCGCGAAAATGGCGAGGTGGACGATGGAGTTTGGGGAGAGGTGAAGATGGTGGATGCCGTAGAAGTGGAGGACGGTAAGGAAGAACTCGGAAAAGGGCGGGACCAGCCCCGCTAGCAAAGCTGACCCAAAGATAATTTCCCCGGGTCGGCACCGCGGAGTGATGGTCCTGCGTCAAAGCTGAAGGGCCCCCTTCGCCGCGATCTTGGAGAGGGTGGCGACCCGGTCCGCCTCGGTGGTGGAAGCAGGAAGAGGCTGAGCCATGGGAGAGAAGACAAAAAGCAGGAAGAAATGTATGCAAGAATTCAAGCAAGCGTGAGATCACTGGGAACAAGAGTACATGCGTACTTATACCCGGCGCTCTGACGGTTTGTAAAAACAGCACAGGGGCGTGACGCTTCATGTCCCCGAGGCAAAGCGGCGGAGGTGGAAAGGCGGTTGGGATACCTTGAGGGACGGGTTCTACCCCGGCTCGTAGCAGTGTTTAATGTGGTCTGAAACGCAAACCGACACACGTTCTGAGGTGGACTCGGGGGCTACTGTCGGCATATTCTACACCGAGGTATCCCCTCCGTCCGGTAGAAGATAAATGGCCCGGCGGCCAGGCCCCCTTTCGCCGAGTACCAACCCACGTGGCAGCATGGCGACCAGGAGGGCAATCAGCCCGGCGACCAGGACCGGCGACCATGTAGGCCGGGCGATTAGACTACAAGGCGAGGAGACGGGAGACCAGGAGATGAAGCCTCCCCCTCCCTGACACACCATGTCAGTGCCATTTATAGTCTGTTTGGTTGCCTTCTCAGCTCAGCCAGGTTGCATGAGCTCAGCCAGGCCGGTGGGAGTCAGGCTGAGTGGATGCAAGGAGATGTTGTTTGGTTGGTCGTATGAGGTTGGACAGGCTGCACAGAGATGTTGTTTGGTTGGTTGTATTGGAATGGAAGTGTGATAGGCAAATTCAATAGAGGGATGAAACAAATTTTAAAAATACTAGAAAATCAATAATTTCACCAACGAAAATAAAAAGTTTTAAAATATATTCTAGAAAATCAATAAATTGAAAAACTAAAATTTTAATCTTTTGAAATTTATGTAGCAAGTAAGGTCTAGTTTTGTTCAAAAAAAATATCAGGAACACATAGGTGAAATCGGTTCGTTGATCGGAGATGCTAATCAAAAGATATATCAAAGAAAAGAAGAAAACTAGATAGTAAATGCTGATGTCAGCATACATGCATGGCTCGGTAGAGCCTGGCCTTGGGGAAACGGTGGATTTTCTCGTTTCCCTGGAGCCAGGCTGAAAGGGGTGTTTTGCATCTGTAGAGCCAGGCTAAGTTGGATGAGAAGACAACCAAACACGCAACTTTTGCATCTGCAGATGCAAATCTCTTTGGATGCAGCCAACCAAACAGCCCATTAATGTAAAGATGGCCTGCCCACTGGCGCCCCGCACCTTCCCTAAGCGGAGTGGACGGGAACGGGCGGTCGCGCAAAGAATTAGGCGGAGGACAAGACAGAGGCGGACATTGTAATTATGATGTACAGGTCGGCGTGACATCATCTCCCTACCTGCTCGAGCTCGCCCAGCCTATATAAGGGGAGCTCGGGTGCATGGAGAGAGGGGAGAGGGACATTGTACTACTCTCCACCAGAACAAAGAGCAAAGAGATAAGCAGGACGTAGGGCTATTACTCACGCTGGGGGCCCGAACCTGGGTAAAAACAGGGTGTGATAGCTGAGTTCTGATGTTCTTCCTCATCGGGATCTCACGGCAGTGCAGATAGGGTTAACCACTGCGAAGATGCACCCCTACTGAACCTAAAACCTCCATTCTCGGGGGATCCTGCCGGTAGAAAACGCCGACAGCTGCCTCTACATAGACAGGTTCGGCTGGTTCTGCTACTCAGTCTTCCAGTGAGAGACCACCTTCCTCATCAGGTATCACACCATGTATTTTTGACTCTGGAGCTTCTTTTCATATGACATCTTATCCCACGAGTCTGCATTCCATTTAGCCCTCTTGTTGCTCCTACCACTGTGCAGACCGCAGATGGAACTTCTCTTTTTGTTGCAGGACGAGACACTCTTTTGTCATCCTCTTTTCATGTTCTTGATGTTTTTATGTTCCCAAATTGACCATGCAGCTCATATCCGCTGGCCAGCTTACTGATCATAGTTGTCGCGTTATTCTTGATTCTGACTCTTGTTGTGTTCAGGATCGCCGCACGGGGGCTCTAGTTGGGACTGGCCCTCGCCGCCATGATTTTCAGCGTTATTGGGAGCTTGACTGGCTTTATCTACCTTCCGCTGCCTCTGTCAGTCTCTCTGTTTCCTCTACCGCTTCAGCATCCGTTGCTTCTTCTATCGGGACTTTTGCCCAATGGCATCACTGTTTGGGCCATTGTTGTGGTTCGCGTCTGTCTTCTTTAGTTCATCGTGGTCTTTTAGGCTCTGTGTTTGGTGATGCTTCTTTACACTGTACAGGTTGTAAGCTTGGCAAACAGCCACAACTCCCCTACCATTCTAGTGAGTCTATATCATAGCGTCCTTTTGGTTTTGTTCATTCTGATGTTTGGGGTCCGGCTCCTTTTGTTTCAAAAGGGGGTCATCGATATTATATTCTTTTTATTGATGATTTCTCTCGACACACTTCGATATATTTTATGTCCTCTCGTAGTGTGGTTTTATCCATCTATAAGAATTTTGCTTCCATGATTCACACTCAGTTTGATTCTCCCATTCGTGTTCTCCGTGCTGACTCGGCAGGGGAGTATTTGTTAGGAGCTCTTCGAGCTTTTCTTGCAATACAGGGCACTCTTTCTCAGTTTTCATATCCTGGTGCTCATGCTCAGAATGGTGTGGCTGAGCGCAAGCATCGTCATCTTCTTTAGACAGCTCGTGCTCTTATGCTTGCTTCCGTTGTTCCACCTCACTTCTGGGCTGAGGTTGTTTCCATTGCCACCTACTTGACCAACATCCAACCTTCTTCTGCTCTTAAGGGTGGGATTCCAGTTGAGTGTCTTTGTGGCATGCCTCTTGATTATTCTGGACTTCGCCTTTTTGGTTGTGTACAATGTTCTTCTTGCACCTCGTGAACGCACCAAGCTGACTGCTCAGTCTGTTGAGTGCGTTTTTCTGGGATACAGCGCTGAGCATAAGGGATATCGTTGTTGGGATCCTGTTGGCCGACGGATACGGATCTCACGGGATGTCACTTTTGATGAATCTCGTCCCTTCTACCCTCGTTTTTCTTCCTCTCCTACATCCCTTGTTGAGCCATTGTCTTTCCTGACTTTTCCTGATACTCCAGTTGTCACTTTTCCTCTTTCACAATCGGCGTCTCCTTTACCGCCGGTTTCTTCACCACCATCCTCTCCTCCAAAGGCCTCTTCAGATATTGTTCCTCCCTATCCTCTCTACTACACTCGTCCGCAAGCTGAGGAATCTTCTAATGTGCCATCTTCTTCTAATATGCCATCTTCTTCTTCTGATGAGCCATCTTCTTTAGATTCTCCTCCTCGTTATGCTCTTCGCGATCGGCAGTCTATTCGGCCTCCTGAGCGCCTTGGCTTTGTTGGTGCAGCTCTGGCTGAACCGACTTCTTACCGCGATGCTGTTATTCATCAGGAATGGCAGCATGCGATGGCGGAGGAGCTTGCTGCCCTTGAGCGCACTGGCACGTGGGATCTTGTACCACTTCCTCCATGTATCCGTCCCATTACATGCAAGTGGGTCTATAAGATTAAGGCTCGCTCTGATGGTTCTCTTGAGCGCTACAAGGCTTGTCTTGTGGTGTGTGGTTTTCAGCAGGAGCATGGTCGTGATTATGATGAGACCTTTGCACATGTGGCTCATATGACCACTGTTCGCACTCTGCTTGCTGTCGCCTCTGTCCATGAGTGGTCCATCTCTTAGCTTGATGTCTAGAATGCATTTCTTAATGGTGAGCTGCATGAGGAGGTCTATATGCAGCCACCACCGGGGTATTATGTTCCTGAGGGCAGGGTTTGTCGGCTTCGTCCCTTTCTTTATGGGCTCAAGCAAGCCCCTCGTGCTTGGTTTGAGTGTTTTTCTTCTGTGATCACTGCAGCTGGTTTTTCTGCAAGTGCTCATGATCCTGCGCTCTTTGTTCACACTTCTTCTCGAGGTCGGACTCTTCTCTTTCTATATGTTGATGACATGATCATTACTGGAGACGATTCTCAGTATATTGCCTTTGTATAGGCTCGTCTTAGTGAGCAGTTTCTCATGTCCTCTTCGATACTTTCTTGGGATTGAGGTTTCTTCTACATCTGACGGTTTCGTTCTCTCCCAAGAGAAGTATATCCAGGATCTTCTTGATTGTGCTTCTCCCACTGATGAGCGTACAGCTGAGACTCCCATGGAGCTCAATGTTGTGACTTCGATCTACTGATGGTGAACCTCTTGAGGATCCTACTCGCTATCGCCATCTTGTTGGGAGTCTTGTTTATCTTGGTGTCACTCGCCCTGACATTTCATATTCAGTCCATATCTTGAGTCAGTTCGTTTTCGCTCCCACTCAGCTCCACTATAGTCATCTTCTTCGTGTTCTACGATATCTTCGTGGAACTATCTCTCGCCGTCTTTTCTTTCTATGCTCCATCTCTTTACAGCTCCAGGCATACTCTGATGCTACATGGGCTAGTGACCATTTTGATCGTCGGTCTCTTTCTGCTTACTGTGTTTTTCTTGGTGGTTCTCTCATTGCTTGGAAGACTAAGAAGCAGACAGCAGTTTCTCGTTCGAGTGCTGAGGTTGAGTTGCGAGCTATGGCTCTTTTGATAGCAGAGGTTACTTGGCTACGGTGGTGACTTGAGGATTTTGGTGTTTCTGTTTGTACACTGACTCCTCTTTTATCTAACAGTACATGAGCTATCAGCATTGCTCGAGATCCAGTGAAGCATGAACTTACCAAGCATATTGGTGTTGATGCTTCTTATATGAGGTCACAGGTACAGGATCAGGTTGTGGCTCTTCAGTATATGCCTTCAGAGCTCCAGTTAGCAGATTTCTTCACGAAGACGCAAACTAGAGCTTATCATAACTTTTACCTCTCCAAACTCAGTGTTGTAGATCCACCATTAGTTTGTGTGGGGGGGTGTTAGACAGTATCCTGTTATGCCTTGTATAGATATTGCCTAATATAGGCTTTCCTTCTATACCCTCTTGTACATGTATATATACTGGCCCTTTGGCCTCATGTTGAATACAAGTGCTATTCATAACAAGTCTAATGGCCGCCGAATTTCTTACCATGAACATCTTGCTAAGGGCCCGCCGAATTTCTGTTGTGTAAATACGTGACAACACCGATACGTTGCTCATTTAGCTTTTTATCAACCATCTGAACCCCAACTGTCAGTATGCTTTTAACCCTGGGTGCAACTAGAGATAGGCATCTGACCGAGCTTTTTTGAACACAGTGACTGAATTTTTTGGGCATGGTGGCACGAGGGGGTACGGAGGCATGGTGTAGCTGAGGTTACTTGTGCCCGTGCCCACGCCGTGGCTCGCTTTGTGGGGAGGTAGGGGCCGGAGAGAGGCGACGGGGAGGTGGGTGTGGAGGAAGGCGGCGGGGAGGTGGACGTGCGGAGGGGGAGACCGCGTGGGGAGAGGGAGAGGGACAAGCAGGATTCGAGGAGGTGGAGCGGGCACCGTGGGGGCGGGGGCTGGGGGGGCACCGAGGAGGGTGGAGGAGGCAAGCGAGCACAATGTCGGCCTAGGAAATGGAAGGGGAGAGAAGGAAAAGAAAAGAAGAAAGAGAAAGAAGGGAAGAAAAGAAAAAGAAAAGGGTGAAAAAGGAAAGAAAATGAAAAGATAAAAGAGAAAAAAAAGATTTATGTGTTACGGTGGACGGTGGAGCATACATGCATCAAATCTCCAAAGAGTAAAACAAAACAAGCAAGATGAAATTAATTATGTTGTTCGTAGTTTGTACACACATCACAAGAAGCATGATAATATAGAAGAACAACACAACACAATATGACATATGACATACTCTACAATTCACTTGATTTCCCATAACCATGGCAACATGCAAATAAACAGCAGAGAAGAACTGAAAGAAGTGGAGGAAGCTAGAAGGTGAGGTAGGTGCAGTGATTTGATGATGGCTTCTTAACTCACATGAGTGCTAGAAGCCAACCAAATTATCTCTCTCAGACACACACACACAAACACACACACCTCACCTTCTTCTCTCTCCTCCAGCCCCTCGTTCGTTCATCGCTGAGAGAGATTGAGAGAGAGAGAGAATGACGGCTGAGAGAGACATGGGAGAGAGAGCAGGGGGCAACGAGCGAGAGAGAGAGAGAGGTGAGGGAGATTGAGAGAGATGGGCGAGAGAGAGAGAGAGAGAGAGAGAGAGAGAGAGAGGAGAGGGGGAGAGAGCTGAGATAGAGAGAGAATTGAGAGAGACGTGCAAGAGAAGGGAGAGAGTTGAGAGAGATTGAGGTAGACGGTCAAGAGAGAGCAATGTACAAGTCTTTGTACTAAGGAATATCGTGTATTTTCGCAAGTACTTCAATGTCATTCTGTACCTTTTCAAGATTGAATAAAATTTAGTTTATTTTTCCCTAATATTTGTGTGGAATACATGGGCCATGGGTATCTATGCAACGGGCCACGAGGACCCACCAAGAGGGGACGACTCGTGATGGCTATACTGGATCGGGTATTGCCTGATCCCTCACCATCGTGTCCTACAAGGAACTAAGAATATGGGAACTAACTTCTGTTAGGAAAGATACGATTGTATCCCGGAGATAAAAATCTCCACCTTGTAACCGACCAGGAATCTACCCTGTAACCGACTTGGATCTACCCTGTAACCGACTCAGACTCGGATAAGATCATATCCGGGGTAGACTAATGGCATATCATCCGGCATCCCGTTCGGGTCGGGGAAGGCCACGGCCATCTACTCACGAGTTGTACACCAGAGACCTACTTCCCGACTCGGATACGGTGAACTGGAAAGCAACACGAGGAGCTCCCATATTTTTTGGGGGATTTACATGATCGAGGACGAGCGCTCTGATTCGGATTGCCGACGGGATGTCGAGGGAGCAGTGGAGGCAGATCGTCTTCGTCGTGAAGCCCAAGAAGCGCGCACTCGGTCTCTCCAAACCCAAGGTCGCAACGTCAATGAAGATATTCTGCATGCCAGAATGGGAGCCAATCTGTTTTCCGCACACTGCAGCAGAATATTGTCGCCTCTAAGACACTTCTTGACACCATGGGACTGATAATTAAAGCCGACAGCCCGGCCGCCTCAATCATGGCCCAAGTCAAAGCCATGGTAACGGCGGCGGCAATTCAACACAATCAACGAGATCAGGTGATGATGACTCACCCTCGTACTCGCGCAGCCACTCAGACCGCTCGCAGTCGGTAGAAGTCCCATCGTGATATGGACGCGCGCCTAGCCATCTACTGCGACCTCCGCCAAAATCTTACCGCCAGAAGGCAAGAGCGAGAGGATAAGAACGGCGCCACCGCAACGACGATTACGAGCGTTTCGGCATCGACCACAACCAAGGCGACGGCCACCGCGACAGCCGCGTCAACCGGAGTCCAGATTGTGGCGAACGGAGGCACCAACGCTACTTTGGCCATCTCCATGACGCCGACCGCAGGGTGAGATCACCCCTCGCCGATCTCCTCGTAGATCACTACGTTGTGATGATGCACCCGTCAATGGGATCTGGGCGTTTTTCGATCGGCTTCGCCGAGTGGTGTGGCACGACGGTTTCAACCCCAAGGGCATCGTCAAGTTCGATGCGGAAAGAGATCCAGAGGCCTCGCTGCAGGTTTACACCCTTGCAGTCAAAGCTGCGGGGGGTGACCACAACGTGATGGCGAATTATTTGCCAGTCATACTTGCCCCATCAGCTCAAACGTGGCTCACGGGACTTCCAAGGAACACAATAGATTCTTTGGGAGATCTGTGTGAGCAGTTCATCATGAATTTCCAGGGCACTTACGAGAGGCCTGGAACCCTGTGGAACTTATATCATCTTCATCAGAAGAAAAATGAGTCCCTACGAGAATTCATCCGACACTTCACACAGAAGAAGAATACAGTTCGGGACGTCTCGTATGCGATCGTTATCGCGGCTTTCCAGGAAGGAGTCAGCGATCCCGATATCATCAAGAAGATGTCTCGGAAACCGCCAACTACGGTCAAAGAGATGTTCGCCCTGGCCGACCGCTACGCTACAGCCTCAGATGCCTTGGCCGAGCGCCGAGAAGACCGTCCTCAACAGAAGGACAAAAAGGATCATACCGAATCCTCGAAACAGGAGGACAGGAAATGGAAGGGCGAGGAGCTGGTCACAACAGCAAATCGCGGCCGGGCAAAGGCGCCACAGACCCAGGACTACGATAAGTTAATGAACACGCAATGCCCTTTCCATCCCAAAGGAAAACACGCTGCAAAGGACTGCTTCACCCTGAAGAGATTCGCGCAAGAGAACAACAAGCAGTCGGAGACCAAGGACAAAGAGGAAGCTAGCAAGAAAGGAGATTCCCCCACAGAGGACGACTACCAGGACTGTAGTCGTACACGAGCTTAATTTCATATTCGGGGGCTCGGGCGCGTATGAGTCCAAGCGAAAGCAAAAGCTCACCGCTCGGGACATCAATGCGGTCATACCAGCAACCCCCCAATATTTGAGGTGGTCCGAGGTCCCGATCATGTTTGACCGCTCGGATCACCCTGATCACATACCATACCCGGGTAGGTATCCTTCGGTGCTAGACCCTGTCATCCACAGCGTGAGGCTGAAAAAAGTACTGATAGATGAAGCGGACTCAACATCCTATTCTCCAAAACCTTCGACGACATGAAGATCCCCTGCTCTGAGAGACAAAACTCGTCGCCGTTCCATGGGGTAATCCCCGGGACATCATCTATACCACTCGGGCAGATCACTTTGTCCGTTATGTTTGGTACGAAGGAGAACTACTGGACCGAGCACATGAATTTTGAAGTAGCCGATTTCGAGACGGCGTATCACGCCATCATGGGAAGACCTGGCTTAGCAAAATTTATGGCGGTGCCTCACTACACCTAATCGGTGCTAAAAATGCCGGGCCCAAAGGGTGTTATCACAGTCCGTGGTGACGTCAAGCAATCCTTCCTGTGCGACAAGGAGAGCTGCGAACTGGCGGAGACATTGCAGGCGTCGGCCGACTTGGAGAAACTCCAATTGACGGCTTTTGTCCTGCAGGAAGAGGACGTCCCCACCAAGAAACAAGCCAAGTCAGGGATCAAGCCGGACAAAGGGGTCAAAAAGATAGCACTCGACCCATCCAACTCAGCAAAGACGGCTCTGATTGGGACACGGCTCGACCAAAAATAGGAGGACGCGCTCGTCACCTTCCTCTAGGCGAACCAGGACATCTTCGCGTGGAAACCATCCGACATGCCCGGAGTCCCAAGGGAGGTGATCGAGCACTCCCTAAATGTCGATGAGAAGGCGAGACCGGTCAAGCAATGACTCCAACAGTTCGCCTAAGACCGATGAGACACAATCAAGGAAGAGATCACCAAACTTTTAGCCGCAGGCTTTATGAAAGAAGTGTATCATCCCGACTGGTTAGCAAACCCGGTCCTCGTTCGCAAAAAGAATAAAAGTTGGCGCATGTGTACCGATCTCAACAAGGCGTGCCCAAAAGATCCATTCGGGCTGCCTCGCATCAACCAAGTGGTGGACTCAACCGCCGGTTGCGAGCTCCTGAGTTTCCTAGACACCTACTCAGGGTATCACCAGATTAACCTCAAGGAGAAAGATTGCATCAAGATTTTATTCATCACGCCGTACAAGGCCTTCTGCTACGTCACAATGCCATTCGGGTTGAAAAACGCTGGCTCAACCTATCAGCGCGCGATACAGTGATGTTTCCACACTCAACTTGGATGCAATGTGGAGGCTTATGTGGACGATGTCGTGGTCAAATCTCGGCTGAGGGAGGATCTCATCTCTGACCTAGCTGAGACATTTGAGAGCCTAAGGGTTTACAGGATGAAACTCAACCCCGAGAAGTTTGTTTTCGGAGTCCCTTCGGGAAAACTACTCGGATTCATCGTGTCCCACCGTGGTATTGAGGCGAACCCAGAGAAGATTAATGCCATCTTAAAGATGAAGCCGTCGACCGGCCATAAGGACGTCCAAAAGCTCACAGGGTGCATGGTATCACTCGGCAGATTCATCTCTTGCCTAGGGATGCGGGGGACGCCGTTCTTCAAGCTCCTCAAGAAGCAGGAAAAGTTCCAATGGACCCTCGAGGCACAGCAGGCCTTTGAGAACCTCATGGATTTCTTAACGACACCTCAAGTATTGGCCTCCCCAATGCCGGAGGAGCCTCTTATGCTTTACATAGCAGCGACGACTCACGTAGTCAACGCAGCAATTGTTGTGGAGCGAGAGGAGGCGGGACACCTGCAAAATGTGCAACGTCCAGTCTACTTCGTCAGCGAAGTATTGGGCGAATCCAAGGTACCCCTTGGTCTGAGAAGTTGCTATACGCCCGTCTTTGATCACTTCCTGTAAGCTCAAGCATTATTTCCAAGAGCACGCGATTTCGGTGATCACGGTCTTCCCGATTGGAGACATACTCCACAACCGGGAGGATCGCAAAGTGGGCAGCCTAGCTTGGAGCCTTTGAGATTACATTCAAGCCACACACCACCATCAAATCACAAGCACTCGCCAACTTCACCGTCGAGTGGACGGAATTGCAAAAACCCTGTAGCTGTCAAGGAACTTGAGTACTGGACGATGCATTTTGACGGTTCTCACACTCAACGGCGTGGGAGCAGGTGTAGTGCTTGCCTCTCCGAAAGGAGAAAAGCTAAGATATGTCCTTCAAATTCATTTTCCAGTATCAAACAATGCCACCAAGTATGAAGCACTCATCCATGGGCTCCGTATCGCCATTTCACTCGACATCTGGCGATTGGCGATTCGCGGAGACTCTCAGCTCATGATCAACCAAATGCAAAAGGACTGGTCATGCGTTGATGATAAGATGGTTGCATACTGCCAGGGGGTGCGCAAGCTGGAGGACAAGTTTGACGGACTAGAACTTTCGCATGTGCTTCGCCGGGATAACGAGGCAGTAGACGAGCTCGCTAGACTGGGTTCCAGTCGGACAGCTGTACCGACTGGTGTATTCGTCAAAGAGCTCCATAAACCTATGGCAAACCTGCAGCAAGAGGACAAGCCAGAGGAAAAATCAGCTGATACAAAGGTGTTAGTCATCAACCCCGACTGGACAACCCCCTATTTGGATTATTTGATGAGAGACGAACTTCCTGAAGACCGCACGTAGGCGGAACGCATCGCACGCGGGAGTAAAAGCTTCCGAATTATTCAGACGATGCATATCAGAACAAGAAGGAAGAAATCTTCTATAACAAATCCACTCGGGAATCTGTGAGCATCATGCAGTGTCAAAGGACCCTAGTCGGGAAGGCTGTAAGCCAGGGCTTCTTCTGGCCAACTGTGGTAACAGATGAAGAGGACATCGTCCGTACTTGCGAGGGCTGTCAATTTTTCACTCGGCAAATTCATGTGCCAGCACAAGAGTTGCAAACCATTCCAATCAACTGGCCGTTCGCAGTTTGGGGGCTCGACATGGTTGGACCTCTGAAGAAGGCACAAGGTGGTTTCACCCACATCTTTGTCGCCATCGACAAGTTCACAAAGTGGGTCGAAGCCAAGCCTGTCGCCACCATCACGGCGGTAAAAGCTAGGGAATTCTTTCAAGAAACCGTGGTCTGTTTTGGCATCCCGAACATAATCATAACAGACAACGGCACTCAGTTCAGAGGTGCTGAATTTCAAGACTGGTGCGGAGAGCTCGGAATCAAGATCGCTTTGCTTCCGTGGCGCATCCGCGGAGCAACGAACAGGTCAAATTAGCTAACGGCATGGTATTGCAGGAGCTAAAAGCAAGGGTGTTTGATCGTCTCAAGCCATATGCCCCGTGATGGGTCAAAGAATTGCCCTCGGTACTCTGGGGGCTGAGGACTTCCCCCAGCAGGGCAACCGGACAGTCAACTTTTTTCCTGGTGTATGGCTCAGAGGCGGTCTTACCTACCGAATTAGAATTCGTATCCCCAAGGGTCCGGAAATACAAGGAGGACGAGTCAGAAGAAAGCTGAATGGTAGACATCGACCGACTAGAAGACGCTAGGCATGGATGTCAAGGCGCCGCCTAGGCGTCGCGGCGCCGGTGGGAGGTCGCCGGGAGTGGTCGCCTCGCCTGGCCGACGAAAGGCGACCGCCTGGCCCGTCTAGGCGTCGCCCGGGCTGTCGCGGCGTCTCCAGGCGAGCTCGGGCGGGCGCCTAGGCTGGGAGGAGGACGGGGTCATGGGGGAATAAGACAAGAGTCAAAGGAGCTAGCCAGCTAGGGTTGGCGACTTGGCATCTGCAGCGTCCTCCTCCGTGCGCCGTCACCACCTCCGTCGCCGCCACCTCCTCCGTCGACGCCGTCGGCTGCAGGTCCGTGCGCCCCCCTCTCCTTCGCCCCCCTCTGCACCGTCTTCCTCCCTCTCCTTGCGGCCGAGCGGCGCGCCGACCTCCGCCGCGCCGCTCCAACCTCCGAGCCGTCTGCTTCGCCCTCCTCCTCCTCTGCTTCGCCCCCCTCTTCACTGCCTCCCTCTGCTTCACCCCCTCTGCTCCGGCTGCTGCTGGCTCTCCTCCCTCTGCTTCGCCCCCCTCTGCTCCGGCTGCTGCTGGCCCTCCTCCGGCTGCTGCTGCTGGTTATGCTCTGCTAGTCTAGTCTGCTCCCTCTGCTTCGCCCCCCTCTGTTGAGTGTTGATGCTAAGCCATGTGTGATGTGTGTGCTGCTTTGGACAGGGTCTGAGCCTCTGAGGCCATGTCTGATGCTGCAGCAGCTGCTGCCGGCGATGTTGCCGATGCTGCATATGATCCAGCTAAAGATCTTGCACGAAAGGCCAAGTCCAATGATCCAGGATGGAAGTATGGATTTTGGCCGGATTTGAGCAACAAAGATTTGGTGCAATGTACCCTATGTGGCAAACAAATGCGCTCGGGAATAAAGAGATTGAAGCAACATCTTGCAGCAGGGTTTGGAGATGTGCAAAAGTGTTCGAAGACAACCACAGCAATAATGAGGGAGATGCAAGACTATCTCAAGAAGACGTCAAGAAGTAGAGTCATTGAATTGGATGATGATATTGATAAGGCAGTCGAACAAGAAGAGGAAGAAGTGGGCTGTTATGAGAGGCACCCAAGCTCCCAAGAAGCGTCATCTAAAGCTTCCAACCTATGTCCAATTTTTGGGACAGCTGCGAAAAGAAAGCATTCAGCTCTTCACAAGTTGGGAGAACTGGTGGCAAAACAAACTAAATCAGTTGTTGGGTTGCTTCGGAAGACACCGGAAGAGGTGGTTGATGT
This sequence comes from Rhipidocladum racemiflorum, assembly GCA_036346355.1. Classification (NCBI taxonomy): domain Eukaryota; kingdom Viridiplantae; phylum Streptophyta; class Magnoliopsida; order Poales; family Poaceae; genus Rhipidocladum; species Rhipidocladum racemiflorum. The sequence continues at coordinate 57,682,095 of CM070572.1, read as the reverse complement.
GAGACATGGCAAGGGCCCTTCTCAAACCACAATGGAGCAATGTGTAAGAACTGCAGAGGAGAAAGAAAGGGTGCGAGGCCACGTAGCTGATTTCTTCTATGAGTGTGGCATTCCATTCAATGCCATCAAGTCTAGAAGCTTTGAGATCATGTGTGGAATATGGACCCGGTTTCAATAACATTTCATACCATGATTTGAGGGTGCCGTTACTTGAGAAAGCAAAGAGGGAGACTGATAAGTTGATGATGGAGCAAGAGAAACATTGGAAAGCTGTTGGTTGCACACTCATGTATGATGGATGGACAGATAAGAGGGGAAGACACTTGATCAATTTTCTTGTGAACTGTCCGGCGGGGACTTTCTTCTTGGAGTCTGTTGATGCATCAAGTGAAGTGGCTAATGCAACAATGCTAGTAGGTTTGCTTGAGGCAAGAATTGAGCGGATCGGCAAGGAAAATGTTGTTCAGGTGGTGACAGACAACGGTGCCAACTTCAAAGCGGCAGGTAGAATTCTAATGGAGAGGATCCCTGCTCTATTTTGGACTCCTTGTGCTGCACATTGCTTGGACCTCATGTTGGAGGACATTGGGAAGCTACCGGAGTTCAAGAAGACAATTGATAATGCCAAGCGGCTCACTACATTTAGGGTCTGTTTGGGAGAGCTCCACTCCAAAAAAATCAGCTCCACTTCATCAACTCCACCGTTGAGTAGCTCCACCATAGAGTTGAAGTAGTGAAGGGAGGTGTTTGGCTTGCAAATTAGATCCAGCTTCAAGAATAAATGGTTTTGGTGTGGATATCCATTTATGCCCTTGGGTGTTGATGTAACCAGTGGCAAAGGTGGGTAATTACCTCATATGTGTAACCAGTGGCAAAGGTGGGTAATTACCTAGCAACTTCACGAGTGGGTATGAAACGGTGTTTCTTGGAGTACCCCTTGAGGAGCTCCACAAAAACCATGGAGCAGCCCCCTAGATTCGCATTTTTCCTGGAGTTAGAGTTCTATGGAGCTGAGGTGTTTGGCTACACGAATTTGGAGTGGAGCTAAAAATTGAGGAGCAGAGCTCTCCCAAACAGGCCCTTATCTATAGGCATGGGAGGCTACTTTCAACAATGAGAGAGTTGACAAATGGGAAGGATCTTGTAAGGCTAGCAGCTACTAGGTTTGCCACATCTTTTCTCACATTGCAGAGCTTGTACAAGAACAGAGATGTGTTGAGACAGCTATTTACTAGTGAAGATTGGACTCGGTGCAATCTTGCAAGAACTGAGGCTGGTAAAAAGGTTCAAGAAATTGTGATCGCTATTAGATTTTGGAATGCAGTGGAGGATTGCATAAGAGCATCACAACCACTTCTTGTTGTGCTACGAATAGTTGATGGTGATGAGAGGCCGGCAATGGCCGAGGTTTATGCAAGTATGGATTTTGCAAAAAGGAAGATCGCCGACACTTTAGCAACTAAGCAACCATTGCTTAGAAGAGTCATGGCAATTATTGATCGGCGATGGGCTGATCAAATGGAGCAAAAATTGTATGGGGCTGCATTATTCTTGAACCCAGGAAAATACTATGAAATCAAGGATAAAGATGCGGAACAAGCGTCTAGGTTGAGGTTAATGTTCAATGATGTGCTCGAGAAGATGTTCTATGATGATGAAGACAAGCTTTGCAAAATAAGTGACCAAGCCGATATCTATGACAATTTGCGAGGTGGCTTTGGAAGGCCAATGGCCATTAGAGCTTACAAAACCAAGAACCCCCGTTAGTACTTTTATCTCTTCTTAAGCTTTTAAGATTCTAACATAGTTGGTTACTAATTTACTATGTTTCAAAATATAGTTGATTGGTGGATTGCATTTGGGGGCTTGACATTCGACCTTCAAGCATTTGCAAAGCGCATCTTAGGTCTTTGTTGTTCGGCCTCGGGGTGTGAGCGCAATTGGAGCACATTTGAGTTTGTAAGTAACTACTCAATGCTTTAGATTTTTATTTAGTTTTGAACCATCTAAAGTTATCCTTGTTTACCTCTCTTGTTTGTAGATCCATACCAAGAGAAGGAACCGATTAGAACACCAAAGGTTGAATGATTTGGTCTATGTCCAATACAACCGGAAAATTGCCAATAGATTTAAAATGCGCCGTGAAGGAGGAACCAATTATAACCCTTTGTTCCTAGATGAGTTTCAATGGGACAATGAATGGGTTGATGCAAATGCCCAACAAGTTCACAGTGGGGATGATCTTTTATGGTCTCATGTTGATGACGCCATAGATGCATCACGCAACTTTGAGGGTCGTAATGTTCCTAGGAGAGCGCATGAAGGAATCATATCATACTCTCGTCGTCATGGAGGTGGTTCTACATCAAGGGTTGTTCAAGACCTTGGTTTAGACAGTGAAGATGATGAACATGAAGCTGAGCCTCTTCTGAACGATGATGAGAATGTTGATGATGATTATGGGGCTCGACCTAGTCCTCATGACGATGAGACTGGTGGAGATGGATCAAACGAGGATTTCAATGCTTTAGAATTAGAACTAGATGTTTAAGGTTGCTTGTTTTGGTGATTGTGACTATGATTTTCTTTTGGACTTGTGGAGTTGTGGTGACTATGCATGATTTGTCCTTCTAAACAACATTAGCTATTGGTAGTAATGTTGCTATCTACTTGTTTAAGACTTGTATGTGCTTCTCTATTTAATTGGCATCTTGTCATGCTATTTATTTGCATCCATACAAGGTTTATGTGTATTGGTGATAATGTGCTATACTGAAAATACTAACCCTCGCCTAATCCTCGCCTAGGCGCCCGCCTTGTCGCCTAGGCGTCCAGGCGATGGGCTGGCGCCTCGCCTCGCCTTGTCGCCTTGACAACCTTGACGCTAGGGATGTCACCGCAATCTAGTCGGCCAAGTACCTCCAGGGCTTACGTCGCTATCACGATCGCAATGTACGGGGTCGTGCCTTCTCTAAAGGAGATTTGGTTCTAAGAGAGAATCAAAAAAGCGAGCACAAACTCTCCCCAAGCTGGGAAGGCCCCTACATTGTTGACAAAGTAACGCGCCCGGGGACTTACAGACTTAGGCGCGAAGACGGCGTGGTCATCAGCAACACGTGGAACGTAGAACAGCTACGTCGCTTCTACACTTAAACTCTCTACTCGATTATGTTATTACGAATAAAGCTTTTTCTTTTGCCATACGACTCAGTTGTTGCACAACTAAGCAGTAAGCCCGAGCTACACTTAATAAGTGTACGTTTGCACGTACATGCTTCCCCGAAATAAAGTTCTTTTGCCTTACGACTCAGTTGTTGCACAACTAAGCAGTAAGCCGGGGGCTACATTTAATAAGTGTACACTGGGACGCACACGTTTTTCCGAGAAGCCTCTGTTCCCCTCTTGTGACAACTTCCAGTAAGCCCGAGTGCGCAAACCCTGAACAGTGAAACTCTGATCCCTCAAACGACGAACTCTAGTCACTCGGAAAGCGTTTCTAGGGCAAAGGGCCATGAGTCGATCCCCGTCGCTCGGGGGCTGGACCAGTCGGGCAGAGTACGTAGCAGAGAGGGGATCAAGCCACTCGGACAAATTCAGAATAAACAAAGGAAGAAGAAAAAAAGAAGAGGCATCGGATTCAAGTGACAAAAGCAACTAGATATATGCATACATGACAAAATGTTTTACATTTCCTAAGTCCCTACTCGTATGCATTTACAGAGGATTCAGTTCCAAATTTTCTACCAAAGCTTCGGATGCGTCCTTGACCTCCTCGAGAAGGGCAGCAGCCTCGTCGTCGTCCACCGTGCAGGCAAAGCCCTCCTTGATGGCCTCAAGATCCCCTCGAGGGTAAAGTGACTTGACAATTGCTAGCGCTTGGCTAGCACTTGTGGTCGCCCTTTCCCTCAGGTGAGACCTAAGCCTCTCGGGCGCTTCCTGCAAACGTCAGAGGGCCTGGCTCTCGTCGCTCAAGTCACCTAGATGTAGAAAGGACAGCAATGGTTCGGAGGCTTGGCGGAATGCGGCAAATGACGCTTTCATAGTCTTGATCCTTCCTTCAAGAACGTCAAACTGTGCCCGTGTCCTCGTTCGGTACCCTGCGAGCAAAACGGATCAACAACCCAAGCACTCCAAGGGCTATAAAGACAAAGGAACACTGGGCACGCACCTTCCAGCTCCCACGTTAATCTCTCCAAGTTGGTTTGAGCTTGGAATTCCCAGCCCTCCGACGCCTTGCGCTGATCCTGGAGCTTTGCGTTGACGGAATCCCGAGCTAAAGAAGCAGAAGAAGTCAGAAGATGGACGGCTAAACTGCGGCGGTAGTTCAATCGAAGAAAAACTTACCTTGGGAGGGAGCAGAAAATATCCAGCTTCTCCAAAAGCAGAGATTGAACCTTGGCTCGAAGCCCTTGAAGCTCGGTCTGGCGCTCAGTCCTGGTCTGCTCCAGGTTCTCATTGTATTCCTTGCGCGTCTTGATTTCTGGGAGGACTCGCCGGAGGAATTCCGATTTCCTCTCAGAGCGGTCTCCTAGGCTCTGAAGATGACAAGAAAGCGTAAAGAAGATGCACTGCCAGAGGCAGGTACAGGGAAGGAGGAACCAAAAACTTAACCGAATCAGTCAGGCGCAATGGACGGTGTGCTCAAGGAGCTCCTCCCTTTCCCTCTCTGCCGCATCGTCGACATCGTCCCACTCTTCTGCCCCGCTGGCCCATGCGGCTTGGAGAAGAGGGGGCTTGGAGTGTGGGAGCGTGCGCCGGCTCTCGAGGAATCTCCTCCTCCTAAGGGGAGGAGCAGGAGGCGGGCTCCTGATCCGTCGGACCCAATGATGGCTCGGGACGCGGGCGAGGCGGCGAGGAAGGCTGCGCCGATTCGAGGACGGCTTCGGTCTCCTCGGGGACGGCAGCACTCGGCGAGGGCGCCCTGTCCCGACCGGGGACGCTCTCAAGATCAATCTCCTGGGAAGTCCCAGTCGGCACGTCAACAGGAATGTCATCAGACGGTTTCCTGACAAAAAAAAAAATCAGAACCTAGTACAGCAAAAAATAAAAGATGAGAATTAGGGAGGAGAACTGATCTGTTGGATCTCCTTATCTGGAGCCTCCGGTGCAGGAAGTATCGGGGGATGATCCGAAGGCTCCCGAAGCCTGGCAGGCCGCTTCAGATCCGCCCCTGGGTACGATATTCGGGGAGCGGAGCAGCAGAAAAAAATGCCAATCGATCCTGCGGAAAAGCAACCAGTCAGCAAATAGTCACAGCAGCGGCTCGGTCGAGATTCGAACAAAGGACCAGAGTTACCGGAGGAGGAGGGCGTTTCATGCTAAAGGACTTGGGCACCCCCCGGAGTCAAGCATGGTGTTCGGGGTTAAGAAGTCGCTTAGTCATCTAAAGAGCACTTCGTCCGGAACCCACTCAGGTGCCTCCCGAGTAGTATCGGTCACTCCAAGGTATTTGAATCCTAGGTGGACTCATTCCTTGAGAGGCTGCACTCGGCGAATGACGAAGCTGGCAGCAATTCCGACTCTGTGCAGGCCATCCTCCTTCAGCTTGCGAATTATCGCCAGGAGCTCTTTGACTTGGTCCATGTCGCAAGCTGGGGGCGTCAGAGGACCAGGAGGGCGAGACAATGGGCTTTCGCCCAGAAAAAGGAGGGAGGGAAGGATCAGGATTGGTGCAATAGAACCATTCCTGGTGCCCACCCTTGTTGGAAGATCTGAAAGGGATGGCGAAGTAGGATTTCTTCAGGCCATCCCGAAGCTGAAAGCCGGCACGCCCAATAGCTTTGGGGAAGCTCTTGTTTGGGAAGGGCTTGAGCAGAAAAGGATGACGAAAAAGACTAAAGTGCGAGCTAATGCCAATGTAGGCTTCACAGAGATGGACAAAGACAGAAATTTGAAGAATGGAATTGGGATTCAGGTGAATCAACTCAATTCCATAAAAATGAAGAAGGCCGCGAAAAAAGGCGCCGGAGGGGAACCAAATCCGCGCCAGAAAAAGGACTCGAAGACGACTATTTCCTCCGCGCGAGGGGTAGGAGAGGACTCACCCGCTACTGGGCATGCGCCAATTAATATCAATGCCGGGAGAACTCTGGCGACGACCATTTCTTCTAGGTGTGCCTCCGTTGTCACCGAAACGGCCCAATCCTTGGAAGCGGGTAGTGCGCTAGCATGTATGGAAGAAGTGGACGACATCCTGGATACGGTGGAAGAGCAAGGCCAATGGCGTGGTGGCGGCAAGCCCCGGCGAGAGAAGCGTGGCGAGAGAGACGAAGACGAAGGGGCGAAGGCGTGAAAGGGGAATGCGACTCCTCGTTTACGCCAAAGGCCATATTTACGCGTAAAATGGCATTAGGTTTTCGCCTCCGGGCGGGAAAAGCGCTTTGGTTCCCGTGAAGTGGCTTGGGCCCGAAGCGAAATCCCCAGTTAGGATTTAATCTTGGTTTCGGGTCCGGACTTAACCAAGTTGGACCGACAGCTGTACACCGCGAACGCTGGGTTAAGCCGCGATAGGCCCCACGTCGGGTTGCAAGCTATGCGACACGACAACCGGGCACGGGTACCACTCGGCCGGAACATGATATAGCTATGGTGCGCCCCAAGTCGGGCTGATGTCCAGTATCCTAATGGATATAGCTATGGTGCGCCCCACGTTGGGCTGATCTCCAGTATTCTAATGGATATAGCTATGGTACGCCCCTAGTCGGGCTGATCTCCAGTATCCTAATAGATGTAGCTATGGTGTGCCCCAAAATGGGCTGATCACCAGAATCCCAGTAGTTATATTGGGTATCGCTTGAGATAAGCCCCATGTCGAGTCGATCACTGGTTACCGCAAGACGGAATTGGATGTCGTGAATTGACTCTGAATAGTAGGTTCCGAGGGTACACCCCATGATGGGTTATCAGTTGTGCATCATGGCAGTTGGACACAAGTACCACTCGACCAAAACTTATTCAAAGTTGTAGTGCGCCATATTGAGTATCACTAGTTTTCTAATGACTATATTGAGTATCACTCAGTTTTCCCGACTGGCGGAGCTCTATTGAGTTCTTCGCAATCTCTCTGCCTACAACAAAGCACTCGGCGTCAAAGGAGGACCAGTCGGGAAGCTACGCCCGAAGCTGATAGCACTCGGCGTGGAGAAGGACACGACCGGCTGCAGCCAGAAAGATGGCGACTCGATTACAAAGCACTCGGGGGTTACTGTGGAATACATGGGCCATGGGTATCTATGCAACGGGCCACGAGGACCCACCAAGAGGGGACGACTCGTGATGGCTATACTGGATCGGGTATTGCCTGATCCCTCACCATCGTGTCCTACAAGGAACTGAGAATATGGGAACTAACTTCTGTTAGGATATGAGAATATGAGAATATGGGTATTCACCGTATAAACAATGAATCACTGCAAGTTATAAATAATAGAATTACCGCTGGACACACAGACTCGTAGCGGAAGTAGAGTCAATGTAGCGCGGTGGTGCAGATATAGTCGTACTAGTCTCGCGCCTCCTCCAACAGCTCCTCGTGACCATCGCAGATTGCGGATTGTTCTAGCGTTGAAGCCTTGCAGCAATGCCTCTAAGGTACCCACACGTACAAGGCAGGAACACCATATGCCAGAGTTCTAGGCCGGCTACGCGGTTCTAGGCAGAGGAGGGGTAGTGGCTAGGGTTTCGGGAATTTTGAATTCCTACTGTATCTCTTAACTCTAAAGCCATCACCCCCTCCCTTTAAATAGACGTCCTATAATGGGCGCTATTGAAAGATGTGATAATTGCCTAGAGGGGGTGAATAGGCTTTTAAAATTTAATTTAAAATAAACGCAGCGGAAACAAATTGGAACTTCTGATATTCTGATCGGAACTTCCGATACTAAATCGGAACTTCCGACTTACTATCGAAATGTCCGATCTGTTAGAAATTGGAGGAACACAAGCAAATGTAACTACTTACTATATAACTCTATTACTAGCTGATGCAAGATAAAGTAAAGGAGCTAGACAAGATGCACAATAAGCAACTAGCAATTAACTTTGAGAGACAAGAGAATTTGTTCCCGAAGTTTGGATCCTTGAGGAGATTCTACGTCTCCGTTGAGGAAGCTCACAAAGAGCCGGGTCTTTTCCAACCCTTTCCTCCCAAACCTCGGTCACACTTGAGGTTTGGCTTCACTTTTGATTGCTTCCCTTTCGGAGGCGAAATCGGCCTTCACAAACTTCTCACGGCCACACACAACCTTTGGGGGCTCGTGAGTGACACCTAGCCATCTAGTAGTCCTTCAACCTCCAAGAGTAATAAACGCAATGTGAAGATAATCTTGGAGATGCTCAAGATAAATGATTTTAGATTTTGTTCTTGGCACTAGATCTCTTTTGCACCTCACTCTTCAAAAGATCAGCCAAAGAGGTTACCTCACTAATGAGGAGGTGGAGGGGTATTTATAGGGTTGGGCAAAAACTAGCCGTTATGCCTCCACTCAGCCACATACCGGAACTTTCAATGTTGACATCGGAACATCCGATATGTCTAAATTTCCAGAAATCAACTGACCCCAACGATCAAAACTACGCACATCGGAACTTCCGATTTTCATGATTGGAATATCCGATGTAACTAGAGAGTTACTTTAAAAGACTTTTAGAAAAGTTTCCAAGTTAATATCGGAAAGTCCGATGTACAGATCGGAACATCCGATCTGTCCAAAGAGTACCCTTTTCAGATTTTATACGGATCGGAACTTCCAACCAAACACATCGGAACATCCAAAGTATCCAGAGAGTACCCTCAACCTTTCAAGCACTTATCAGAACATCCGATATGCAAACCGGAATATCCGATTTGTCCAGAGAGCACCTTATTTGGAATTTGACCTAATTGGAACATCCGAACCAACTTATCAGAATATCCGATCTGAGTGAAGGGACAACTAGACACCGGAACTTCTGATGGATCGGAACATCCGATGTAAAATCAGAACATCTGACCCAGGCTTAAAAGAATTCTAATCTAGTGAATGTGCCGTGACTTGTGTCTCTCAACTATTTTAGCTAGTATTCATTTCAGCATAGAATCATGTCTTTGACCATCTGCATTGCATCCCTCTTAATAGAGTACAGCAACCTATTAACTCAATTAAGAATATAAAACTTAAACCGAAATAATGCCGTATTGTTACTTCACATTTTGTAGGGTAGCCAACGTTCGTAGATGATCCCACTTTAGGACTTTCACCTGTTCATTAACTCCTTGAACGTGTTAGTCCCTTTAATCGTTTGTCATTAATCATCCAAAACTCATTTAGGGGCCTAGATGCATTTCAGCTACATTAGAGGCCCATTAGGAATATAAAACCATTAGAATTTGGATCACCATTCAAATTAAGTCCCAGCCCTTTAAGCATGCGACCACCCTATAGATTCTCGTATACCTAGACATGGGTCGAGTACTCCTACTCGATCACTAATCGGTAGCGGTCCCTAGCAGGATGTGCCGACTCTTAAGTATATGTAAAGATCACATCGGATGAACCTAAACAATGCTTAGTTATATGCATTTCTCTTTGCCTCATGATATCAGTCAAACTCAAGGCGAGTACATGCCATCCTTGTTTAGTTACCTCGACCACTCTTTCTCGATTACGTGACTCGGAATGCTCAACTATGGTTAACTCTTTAACCGCGAGTAGCATGGTCATGCATTTTCGGAATACGACCACTCAAGAGGCCTATAGATATCTCTCTTTGTTGAATGGAAGGGCAAATCCTATTTTGATCAACCATGCTTCGCAGCATACTTCATGACAAAACTGAAAGCCACATTTATAACTACCCAGCTACGGAGTAGCGTTTGGCAACCCATAAGTAAGTCATTACACATCTCGAGTACATGCGTCAACCTCAAGTCTAAGGATATAACATACACATTGTACATGAGACCAACTGATGATAAGAAGATTACAACGTCCTCGCAGTGTCTCAAGGTAGTAAATGTACGTACAAAATTTGATTAGATAGCATATAAGTGATGTGCACTTTTATCAAGGGGTAGTGGCTGGGTGATTTTATATGTCTAGCGTGATAAGGGCTTGAAATTATCTAGGATTTAATATTTACCAATACGAGTAATGTTACCAGTCAAGGGTAGTCGGGTATCCTTGAGCACTCCTGCACGCCTGCCTCATCGTCGAGACCGGCGCGCCGCACAAGGCCATTGAGCTGGAGTTCGCCGCGCTCCTTCTCCGAGCTGCTCGAGCTGAGCGATGACCTGATCACCGCCTTGATATGTGCCACTCATTCCACCTGTGTGCATTCTGCTATGTTCATTCCACTTGTGGTGCACTTCTATCAAGGGGTAGTGGCTGGGTGATTTGCTATGTCTAGCGTGATAAGGGCTTGAAATTATCTAGGATTTAATATTTGCCTAATGTTACCAGTCAAGGATGCGACTGGGTATCCCTGAGCACTCCTGCACGCGTGCCTCATCGTCGAGATAGGCGCGCCTTGAAATTATCTAGGATTTAATATTTGCCTAATGTTACCAGTCAAGGATGCGACTGGGTATCCCTGAGCACTCCTGCACGCGTGCCTCATCGTCGAGATAGGCGCGCCGCACAAGGCCATCGAGCTGGAGTTCGCTGCGCTCCTTCTCCCAGCTGCTTGAGCTGAGCGATGACCTGATCACCGCCGTGATATGTGCCATTCATTCCACCTCGTGTTCATTCCACCTGTGTGCATGCCACCTCGTGTTCACTTGGGGTAGTAAGAACTAAAAAATGAGGCAAGGTCTCTCCAAATAGAAATCTTTTGTTTAGCTAGATATATAGCTTACTAATGTACTGCAATCTTGTCGAAACTTGCAATTACTTCACTTTTTTTAGGTGGGATTACTTCACTAGTATTTCATACCATCAATGCTATATTTATGATGTTTACAAACTTTTACTTTCCCCTTTTTTTCACATATTCAAACACTCCACCCACTACTACAGTCAAGGTCATCACAGACGGTTCTAAAAGGTGATCACAGACGGTTCACAAAACCGTTTGTAAACATGTGTCAGTGATGCCAACGATGTATCACAGACGGTTCTATTAAAGAACCGTCTATGGTCCCATTTTTCCTCTACACCCCCAGCAGAACTTCCATTATTAGTATCTGTTATTCAAAATTTTCATCTACTTAGATATTTCTGCAACGACACTTGTAAGGCACAACCAGTTATAGATTTTGTAATTGAATATCTAAACATCATAGATGCACAGAGGCAACAATTTATCTGATCAGGATCGTCTTAAAATATGAACATTTGTAGCGTTTTTATCTCCTCTTATTATAATATTGATGGTTTCTAAGGCAAAATCCATGTCATTCCACAGTTCGTCCTAAGCGCTATCAAGCTCTTATTTATCGCTATCACTTTATCCTCGTCACCGAATGAGAATACCATTGGCAACCATGCTTCTTGAACTATAGAGTTGATTAAGTCATCGATAGTGATAAATCAGCGCGCATGACACCTTTCAGGACGAACCTGTGCAATTGATATGGAGTACGTTATAAGCACGCACACTTCTCTTGTACCTCTTCCGAACAGGTTTCAATTCTTTTTAACCATGTATGAGCAAATCAAATATGTGTTATACGACAAAGATCAGAAGGAACGAATCTTGAATGCTCCGCCGTATCGTTGTGATTGGCACACAAGATTGCAAGGCAACGCTCCCCTTGAGAAGTCATACCGCAGAGGTTGCAAACCATATAATCCGAATGGAGGACCCATTGCCTTTCTGGACTTCTATAGGAACACACTTGTGCATAGATTGGAAAGAAACCACAAACCATTGATGTACACTTCGAATGACCTTGAAAATATCTTGTGTGGCGACCCGTATAATTAATCCTAGATAATAACTGTAGTTTTGCCATTAATCTCGAGTTAATTATGCTGATCTGGGCATATTAGCTAATAAAACATTGAGCAGACCCGACACTTTATCAGTTAATACACCGAATTTAGAGTGTTACAATAGAAACAATAACTAGAGACTGAAATAGAAACTTTATTACATTCCATTGCCACGTAGGCTATATGTTCAATACTTTAATTATACATACAATTCAAGTAAAACAAAAATATATTACGTGAATACTAATTACCCAAAAGCTATCAAAGGCTAATGCACTCCTCTGGAATCTATATTTTCGATCAGAGGCTTGCCCACCAGATCCAATATCTATCAAAGGGAGTTATAAATGGTGAGTACAAAGATGTACTCAGCAAGTGTTAATAACAAATGAATTTTATCATCTGGAACCCTCACCAGTTCCATTCCTCAATCCATACCACAAAACCATTTATCCAAAAATAGGTTTTATTAAGAAAATTTTGAGTTTCAATTTTTATTTGCAAAATTTCTACCAGCATTCGCAAACAATGCTCCGTAGCCTCCAGTCCAGGAGACAGAGATGAATTCATGATTTTATACCCTGCGCAGGTTTTGTATCACTTTACCCATAGCGAATTCAACCACAATTGAGAACCCAGAATGTTTATCACTACTTTGGCATTAATCTCCAACCCTGGCCCCTTCTAGTTGTACGCTATACTGATTCGATGGCACTAAAACCTGGGTTAACCAGTTGTACCTCGTCATAGAATCAGAGATACTCATATTCCCTGACCACTTACCAGTTGTGCTACAACGCGAATCAGTGGCACTAAGACATTGGGGTAGCCAGTTGATCTCCGTCACACAGTTCGGAGATATTCCTCAAATGGATTTCTAAACTAATAAAAGATTGAGTTTACCTGCAGCATGGATCGTCCAATCCAATCATGCAATTTGGCCCAACTCCACACTGGTCGGCCCAACTCCAACGCGCGCATTATCCAATGTCAGCGCACTCGATGGTTCCACCCCACTCGCGCTGTCCCTTCTACACAGTTACGCACAACCACCCGTCTCTTTGCACATCAGTCGGCAATTCCATCTCGTGAAATTGCTGCCCACTCCCTCCCCAAATCTCGCGTCATCATCGTCGCCGTCCCTGCCCCAGCATCCCGCATTGCTTCCGCACCCTCCACTATCTGGTCATTCGCGTGCAACCCCTAGACACCTATGTCGTGCATTCCCCTTCTCCCTCTTGCTCTCCTCGCCCTACGCACCAGTGCCGGTGACGCCGCCATCCCTTCATTCGCGCTATCCGCATGATTCCGCTCCCCCTAGCTTCTTCTCTGGTCGTCGTGCGCTCCTTCTCCTCACGAGATCTGGTCTCCGAGGGGGAGGAAGAAGAGACAAGAAGCGCAGCCTCCGCCCCCAGGCCGCCGCCGCCTCCGCGTCTAGAAACCCTAGCAGTAGTGGTAGAGGCAGCACCAACCCTTACCTCCCCCAGCAACTATGGCTCCAGCTCCTCATCACTGCACCGCTCTCCGCTGCAACCAGCCCTCGGCATTGGCCTCCTCCATCGACGACGAGGAGGATAGAAGGCGAGAGGACGTGAGGTGGCGGCCTCCTCGGAGCCGCGAGGTCGAGCCCCATGGGAGATGAGGACGGCTCTGCCCGGCGATGGTCATGGTGGCCGCCACTGGCCAGCTTGGAGTTCCTCCTCCCCGCGCTCCCACGAGCACCGCCTATATCCACTCGTGGTCTCTGCGGCCACTCTGCCTAGCCTCGAGGACCCTGACGGCAGCAACAAAGAAGCAAGACATCACAGAAGTGCTACTCTGAACATTTCACTGTTATCGGATCTAATCCCCAATTTGTTCTAGTTGCTAACCCTCGAACCCTTCCAATTTCTTCTCAAGCCTCTACATATTCTATTCTCCTGATCTAACATGCATTTGATGAGATCCAAAATTTTCCTTATTTTGTTGTAGGTATTCAACACAAATGAATCATTTTCTAGGATTGAGGGATGGTTGCTAGCAAGGATGATAGCAAATTTGTGGTTGGGGACGGCAGCAAGGTTGCATGCACACTTCCTTCGATCTAGGAATTCACGGACGAGCTTACTAATAAAGAATTTTGACGCCTGACACAACAAGAGTTTGTAATTAGTCTTGCATTAAAAATATATTTCATTCTGGATTGTTGTTTCATTATTTTTCTTGATGCTATGAAATTTGGTTCCTAATATTCCTCTTATTTTTCTGATTTTTTGTGCAATGTTGGTACGAGAACACATCAGATATCTAAGTTGGCCATTCTTTACTAGCGTCAGTACATTCCCATATAAGATAGCTAACCACAGGGCATTAAGCATCTTGATAAAGGGCTTAGTAAACTACACCCTTCTTTCGCGATGAATGGTATGTTAATAATTCATTGGACTGTGTAAATGCCACTCTTCTGAAATTTGGTGTTCATATTTTGATAAAAAAACTTTCTCCTTTTGATGCTATAGTTTGGTCTTTCATTTACCAGACATGATTGTTTTTTCAAATTGTATGACTGTATGTTTTTTGTGTCAGAATAGTATCTGGAATCTCCAGATAGTTAAACAACACATACACATATATGTTGAGGACTAAGGCCATAAGTATTTTCTCTTGAACTAGCATCGCCGTCGTTTGGGAAGCTTGATGTCTCGTACTGGAATCGACACCATGGTGCGGTGATCTTGATTGATGAGAGGATGTGTTACATTCTGATGGAAAAATTGAATATATCTCATGTTAAAACTGATGACATTGTGAAATGTGAAAGTCGAAAGTAAAGACCCTGGGTGCTACCATGCATCTGCACTGCAATGGTTGGACGTATGCAAAGAAGGAACAAAGACAGAGGCAGAAGCACCCCTTTCAGTATTTTCACCACCCATGCTTCTGAGATAATTTGATTTCAGTGTCGTGAGTACTCTGACACAAGGATTGGATCTCTTTCTTCTTTTGACCCACTGAAAGCTGTTTCTATTTATGGATTGATATTGCCACATCAAAATTCTTTTATTTTTTCATTATTTCTATCATATTTTACCAAAATAGTTAAAATGTTGTGGGTAAGAAGACTTACAAATAAACTTGTACTCATTTCTATCCTATTTTAGTGTCAACAGAGTGAAACGATTTATTGGAAAGATAAATAAATGAAGAAAAAGCACTATGTGATGTATTGAAACAAAGCCGAATGTGTTTTGTTTCAAAACCGAACACCAATTTAAATGTTAATTTACATTGAACTATTTGTTTTAACATGAAATTTACCCCAGTAACTGTTTGGTGCCTTGCTATGTTATGATTGAGAGATCTGGAAGTACCACGGTCCAACCAATATGAATTTGCAGAAGTTGATTTTAGGGAAAAGTAAGGGAAGCTCGAATTAATCCATGTGAATATAAACATCTCTTTTTAAACTTCGCTGTTGTGTACACAATTTCCCTTCCGACTATACCTATAAGGATATAACCATCTTTGGTCCTATTAAGGTTACTCTTAGATCGATTTGTCTTGTGTACTTAAGTCCTGTTTGGATTGGGCTAGACTTTAGGCCTTAGTCCTCACCCTTGATACTTAGTTAACTGAGGATTGTTGCATTTTTCAGGTTTATTTCACTCGGTGTTTATGAACTATCTTGCAGTCATGTAGTTTGCTCTAAGTCCATTGGGATAGCTGACTCTATAATTGGACCTACAGCCCTGGCAATCTGGGAAATTGTTGTAGTTTAGCATCATATTTTACCTATCAGCTGTATAATTATGAGTAGGAGTTTCAGTAAAGGAAGAATTCTGCTCATGGTGATTAATAGCTCATTAGCTAAGTTGTATGAGACTTTTTTTTGTCTAATCAACACCCATAAAGGATACCATTCTTTGTATATGCAAGTATAATTCAACTGTTGTTTGTAGCATCATGCTTGTGAAAAAGCAGTACATGGCTGCTAAACGAGTGTCTGTTGCATTTCACTCAGTGACTGCACGGCAACCATACAAACCTAACCAGCTTAATTGATCTTTCAGACATTGCTCAAGTTCTTATTAATATCTACAATTCCTTGACTAACAAAAATGATTCTTTTAGTTTCCTGTTCAGATGCAAAAGGCACTGATGAACATTAAGAACAAGTATGACAAGACAAGTCCTTCATTTAGTTTGGAACAGAATGATGAAGGTTCTTGTAGCACTGCAGTTGACCTTATTCGGACCTGCTGATTGTAGGTAGGCAAGCGGGTGTCATGCTGATATGTCTTGTGTTGTCACTGTTGTGCATCTGTGCTATAAACTGAACAGATGAGCGTGCTGAACTGAACTGGCCCTGTCCAGGATCTATTCTCCTAGATATCATTTGAAGGCTCGGACGTCTGGTATTTTCTGCAGAAGCTGTTGCCTTCTTTTGTTTACTCTTTACTGCCCTACAGATGTTTTAACTTCCTAAATGATGGCGTTCTATTTTGGATTTTGGCATCGTTGACAGGGGCTACTTTTAAAAGTTTTTTTTTGTTCTGGTTCTTTTTAAAATGGTTGAAGTATGAACAGGACGTAATTTGATTGTAGTTGATCTGAATTCTGAACTGACTTATTATCAAGTTGCAGGCACACAACAGGTTGAAGGTAAACAACTAATGAAATAATGTATGCATGTCTTTCATAATTTGAACAACGCTCATTTTTGTTTGTAGAACTACGGCAAATAGTGCTTCACGATGTTAATGTAAGGAACTTTGTCATGAATACTGTTGAAATAAAAAATAATACAATTGCTAGAACGATTGGATTAACGTAAGCCCCCAATCATTTCATCTCACTTCAATGTAGTAAAAAGTATTTATGATTTTGACCTTTTTCAATCCATTTTGTAGTGTGTGTATATTTCTCTTTACTTGACAAGCTACAGATGAGAGCGAGTCTTCCAGAAGGCTGCTGCATTAGCTTCATTTCTAAATTTCAGTTCATGTTTCTGTTTACTTAATGATGTCGAATGTTTTATTCGATTGTTGTTATTTCACAACGTGGTTTCGCAGTTATTTATATATTGATATATTGTTAATATGTATTAAAGTCGACGTTTGTGTTGCAACTTCATTTAAGACATCATGTGTGAATTCTATTGGGAAGATATGGTTTTGGAGTCAATGGTATGTTGTAAGCCAACTTGATGTGTTAGGTAACATGATTTTGTGTGTAACATACGTGGAACTTATGAAGAACCTTGTCAGAAAGGTGATCATGCTTTTATATATGTTTCCTTGATATGCGTGTTACGGAATACTTGAGTTCATTGCACACATACTTGTATATACGTTTTATTGATGTGTAAAACACAATACTGGTGTTGGTTGTACAGCTTGGGTTTATATTTGATGCTATGTATTAGTATAAACTCTTGTGTGATTCGTTGCAATGCACGGGCATCTTACTAGTAGAATATATCATCCTGGTAACTCAACTGCAGTTGATTACCGAGGATAACCATAACTGGTTATCAACATGTACTTCACCAAAAATCCGGCAATCCCAGCTTAACACATCTTACTTGCCTAATATGGAGATTAAATACCATCATAGGACAACATTTTCTGGTTGTTTCCAACACACTATGGTTGATATGATTTAATATGGGTCATTGCTCGAGTGAAGTGGTTTTAACCTTATATTATATCCCTATATAGAGGGTCCAACCGGCAACCTTAAATATGGCACCCTCTACCCACCATTTAACAACTCACCCCGATTTCACCTGTTGGTTGAGTCGAAATACCAATTTCAACTGCACTCACAGTTTATCCACAATCAATTTAAATTTTAATAACAAAATAAGGTTTTACCATTCATCAGTGAGTTTCACAAACCTTTGTAAAACCATTTCGTAAATGTGAACAAGGGAGCTTGCATGGATTTTGGAGAAAATAATTGTCCTCACACAGTTGCAGAAGATGATCTCCTGCTAGATTTAAATTAATCCCTAAAATTATAAAATATTATAATTCAGATATCTAATAGTTTTTTTATATGTTTTAGGTGTCCAACCCTTTCTTTAACTTTTATTAAATTATTGTATGCTTACTGTGTATTTCATTTTGAGGTTCTTTAAATTGACATATTTTAACTGGGTGTATTTTAGTTTGGAATGATTTGATTCATTACATTTTAATTTAATGCCATTTCAATTTAGATTACACCTTGGCCTAGGTAGGACTTGACTGTTTCAATTAATATGATAATTGCTAAAATTTAGTTAGTCAATATTTACTTATCCGATCAAGTTCATTGATTCTTACTTGGTTTATTTTGCTTTCTTAAATAATTAGAGCATTGCCAATTCAATTTATGGTTGATTTATTAAGTAATCCATGGAATTCGACTCTTTTTTGAATTGTAGTAGGTTATACTTGCCTATTTAGCTTTATTTTCTTGGTCATTACGATTTAATTACAAGCTTACTCAATCCATTGTGCTATTTGTTTATTTAATTGAAATGATGTTATTAGTATTATTTACCTCTTGTGTGCGTACGCCTCTTTATCCTATTTAAACTTTTAACCATAATATTATGGTTATGATATGGATATCTTAATTTACCTCAGTTTATTAAGTTATTAATCCCATTATTATCATCATTGTTATTAATGAAAGTGCATCTAGGCCCCTAAGTGTGTTTTGGATGATTAATGACAAACTATTAAGGGACTAATGTGTTCAATGAGTTAATTAACAAGTGAAAGTCCCAAAGTAAGATCATCTACGAACAATGGCGACCCTACAAAATGAGGAGAAATATAAACAACATCATTTCGGTTTAATCCTTCATTTGTTGTTAAGTCAATAGGTATGACGTACTATTAAGAGGGATGCAACGTAGATGGTTAAAGACATGTCTCTATGCTCAGATGAATATTAGCTTGAAAAAGTTGAGAGACACGAGTCACAGCTCATTCACCGGGATTGGTGTTTCAGTGTCAGGATCGGATGTTCCGATCAGGTGATCGGATACTCCGATCGATCAGAAAGTCTGGTGCTAAGTGGTCTAAGTCTCCGATGCTTCTCTGTAAAGATCGGAAGTTTTGATCTGTAGGATCGAATAGTCTGATCAGGACTTAGAAACTTTTTCAAATAAATCTACTAAAGGTGCTTCTCTGGAAAGATTGCAAGTTCCGATCTGTAGGATCGGATAGTCCGATTAGGCTTAGATTGAAAAAGTGCGTCTCTGGACAGATCGGATGTTCCGATCGTGTATATCGGATAGTCCGATATGTGTACAATTCAAAGTTGTGCAGAGCTAGGGTATGAAGCGTTTCTAGAGTTTTAGCCGAATCGGATATTCCGATGTTCTGATCGGATGTTCTGATGTGTGGCTAGTTGGAGGCATAACAGCTAGTTTTTGCTCCCTTCTATAAATACACCCCACTCTCCCTTTGAAAGGGTTGGCCTTTAGAGCAGTTCATTCACATCTTTGAGGCTTCTCTCTCTTGCTCTTTGATCTTTGTGATCCATTACTTGAGAGAGGTGTGGGAAGTGAGATTGAGTGCTAAGAGCAGTAGTTTGAGATATTTATCTTGAGCACTAGAGTTCATCTCCAAGATCGAGTTCATGTTGCATTTGTTACTCTTGGAGGTTAAGGACTCTTAGACGGCTAGGAGTTGCACACGAGCACCCGAAGATTGTGGTGTGCCGTGGGAGTTTGTGAAGGTTCAATTTCACCTCCGAAAGGGAAGAAATCAAGAAGTGAAGCCAAGTCTCAAGTGTGACCGAGATTGGCAAGGAAAAGGGTTGAAAAAGACCCGGCTCAAGTGTGACCGAGCTTCCTCAACGGATACGTAGGATCCCCTCAAGGATCCAAACTTCGGGAACAAATTCACCGCGTCTCGGCGTTTGGTTATTTCTATTTCGTTGTGCATTTCGTTTTATTTAGATATCTATCCTTGAATTGTTCTTTATAGACGTGCTATATCTTGCTTGCTAGCTTTCTATAAGTTGTTGGTATCTACTTGTGCTAGCCTTAAAAAGGAATCAATTTATATTTAGGTGTAATTCGTTTCGATACTCTCTAGACTCTGGACTAATCGGGCATTCCAATAGTAACATCGGAAGTTTCTATTTGGATCGAAAGTTCCAACCATTGTATCGGAAGTTCGATCTGTTTCCTGCTGCGATTAATTTAAATAAGTTTTAAATGCCTATTCACCCCCCTCTAGGCTACTATCTCATCTTTCAATTAATGCTATTTCTTATTTGTTATTATTATAATTAGTTTATTATCTTCTTTTCTATCTTTTCCTCAACCGGTCGATCCTTATTCTTTCTTTGACTTGATTTAATTTGATACATATATGTTGTTTATTTAAATTCGGTATATGGATTAGATTGTCACCTTTTGACTTGGCGTGTTTTAATTTTGAACATTACAATTTGCAGTACTTTAAATTGGTGTATTCTATTTTAGCGTATTACAATTTAGCGTATTTTAATTTGCTGCATCGGCTTAGCTATGATTATCCAATTTATTTATTATAATGACTAATGATAATGTTAAATTTTTCACTGGGTCTTCTACTTACTTAGCTTTTATTTTGATTTCTGCTAAATGCATATTGCCACTTGGACTAAACTCTACTTTCACAACTCAAGAGAAGCGTTGGTCCAACAAACATGGTTGTCTCAATCATCTATCGCACTCCATTAACATATAATGGATGCCTCTAAGATCGATTGAGCACAACTTTAATTAATTTGAATGAAATAGTTGTGCCTTGAGTACACCGATGCAACTAATACTTCGTTATACTCAAGAACTATCGATTATTCTTAATCGATCACAAGAACACCATCAACACATGATGAAATGTTCTTTGATGATTAAAAGACAATCGACCTCAATTTAAAATTTTCATTTAAATTGATGTGAGTATATTTAACTACACAAGTTTTCATATACTCAATGATGAAAGGTATTGATCCATAATGTGTGGAATATATGGAAATGATCAATACTCTAAACCATCAACTATAGAATAAAATCTACAAATGTATGTGCATTCATTTAATTGACATTTGAATCAATATGCACATGTTCTAATTTAGAAGGCATTGAGTTTATCCTAAGATACCATGAGTATACTACAACTAGGCAATTTAAATATATACTCAATGTTTTGTTTCAATGTCTTGATCTTTTATATGTGGAAATAAAGAATAGATCAATACTATTGAAACATCAAGTTAAAGCTTAGGCTCCCCCTAAATATGTTCATCCATGTAATATATGGATTCGAAATATAATGCACATTTTGCGGTTAATGTAATGGGGAAAATTCATACTTTAACTTGAAACCTAAGTAGGCATTAAGATAATGAATATTAATACAAGTGCATACCTTGGTTTTCCATTTTCATCCAAATATGAGACTATTGACGATAAGCTCAATAAACAAAGTTAGTCTCATTAAGATCTAGTTTGTCATTAAATAATTATTAGCATTAATATTAAACCAGTTACCAAAACCAATAGAGCTTGAACTTACACCGGCCGAGCTCGATCTACTCTCCCTTGGCTCGGCCCCTACTCCATCCATGGTTGTTGGTTTACTCCCTCCATACCCCATATTTATCTATTTCTCCCTATACTACAATGGTTGGTTGAATTGTTAATTTGCTTAGCAATTACTGTGATTTTAATGGAGAGAATGATGAATGGGTTGATGATGATCAATTTTAGGTATACCACTTGAAACCCATGATGATTGCTAGGATTGTTTACTGATTTTCTTAATCAGCTTGATCTTGCCATGTAACTATATGATGCTACAAGGTTGTTTAATAGTCTATGATGTGCATGCTCATTTAGTATATGCAGTGGCTTTATTATGATTTGATTGACAGGGTAAATGATGAGTTGATGCCACGTATTGTAGTTGAAATAATTCCTTTTCGGTCTGTGATGTTTAATTTATTGCATTCACAGGTTGGATGGCGTCGTGGCGACGATCTTAGTTTGCAATATGCTGGGGGAGTATGTGTGAGCTAAGGGGATGTACAGCGTAACCCCTTATGATTGCTATTGAAACCAGTCATTTTTAGCTCCAGTTCATTTTTGTTTTGCTATTGCTACTCTATGCCACTCTACTGGTAATTTACTCATATCCAATACTATGATATGTACTTTGAGCTATTGATATGTTCCTGGTGGTTACCTAATGAAAGAATGCTTGAGGAAATGAGGAGTTGTTCTAGGTGGTGATGTTGAGGTGCGGTGGTCATGCCCTGGCCGATTGGGGTTGATGGCGATGTGGTCGACTCCTCTTTGCTCCTCCTCCTAGTGATTTGGTCCTTGGCCTCCTGATCTGGGCCTCTTTGCTTGAGCCCCTGGATGATGTTCTTGACTTGAGCTCTTGCTCCTGGCTTCCTAGAGACTTGGCTTGGTTGGCTTGTGTTTGGATGCTTGTGTTTAGATGCTGGCTATTGGCTACCTTAAGCTTGGCTCTCCCTTCGGTTTGGCTTTGCTCTGGGGCTAGGAGTCTTATTGTAATATTCTAGGGGAATTTTAGAGAAGAAGAATGTATTATTCCAGGAGGACTTTAGGAGAGAAAAATCTAAATTTTTTTAAAGCGTTTGTCAGTTTTGGGCCAATTTTGGGCCTTCAGGCATGTTTTTTTGGGTCGGAAGGGGGGGAACCCCTCCCTCAAAACCCTAGGGTGCCCCACCCCTTTCCCTAGGTGCCTCCCCCTCCCCAGCCGCCCCTCCCCCTTCCCCCTAGATGCAATTTCCAGTAGCCACCTCTTCCCCCATGCGCCTCCTCCTCTCCTCCTTGCAGCCGCTCCCTCTGTTCCCCCTTTGCGCCTCCACTCCTCATCCATCAAGCACGTCCCCCTCCTCCTCCTAGGTACCCTCCCCTGCCCAGTTGCCCCTCTCCCATTGCCCTTGGTGAGCCTGATGTTTGCTACCCCGGATCAAGGTCGAAGGGTTGACGGCGAGGCAAGATCCCGTGTTCGTCGATCTTGATATATTTCTATTGGATCTAAGACATGTAAGAGGTTGAAGAATTCATCTAGAATATATCTCAACCCAGTAAGATCTATTAAAACCTATGTTTGCTTAAGTTGTGCTTACAACATCGTGTTCTTTAGATAAAATCATTGTTTTTGGTGCAGCTTGAACTACTTACATGAAAAGTTGAAACCTTTGGTTTATCCTTTTGGAATCTCTGTCTTAAGGTCATTTTCTAGTTGTGGTTCAAATTTCATCGTTTGGATGGGTAAAACTTAAGTTATTGAGGTTTCTTTGTGGTAAGTTTCTGAAAGTCCTGTTTTTGTGCAGCAGGGATGTTGACCTAGATAAATTTCTCATTTGATCTTTGTTTTGAAATTTATTTGGAACCATAACCCTAAGAACTTTATCATGCTATGTTTCAAATTTTATCAAATTTGGACGAGTAAATATAGAGTTATTAATGTTCCTTGACATTCAAATTCGATATTGCTTTACACCAGAGTTGCTAAAATTATTGCTTTATTCATTCTATTTTTGGTGTTCTTAAATCTATTATTTCCTCACTGATATTTTTGAAAAGATATTTTTGAGAGAAAAAATTTATTTAGCTCCTATTAAACCCCCTAATCGCCCGATTTCAATCCTTCAATCGCCAAAGCAAATCCTTTTGCAACAGTTATACAAAAGGGTGGCCTTCCCCCCGACAGCCTCATACAAACAAGAGACTGCAGGGGAGCAACGAGACGCAACCCGCGGGCGCCGCCATTGCTGGTGGCGACCCCGATCTCGTCAGTGCTCTGCAACGAGATCCCACTGCGTCAGCTTCCCCACCAGCCTCGTCCGCGCCGCCTCCGTCTTGGCCATCCTCCGATCCTTCCCCGCGCTCCCCCCGCCCCGCCTCCTCGGCTTCTGCGTGGACCTCCCATGCCCCCGGTTCATACCCGTCCCTCTGTTTCCAGACCTCGCCTCTGCCGTCCGCTGCGCCTGGGACCGCTGCTTCAGCGCCCACGGGTACGTCGCCAGCCACCGCGCCAGCCTTGCCGACTGCTCGGAACGGCCGCCTCCTCGCCGACTCCCCCAAGAGAGCGACGCGACTGGGCACCGTCACCACGCCCTACTGATACGCCGTGCCCGTGCTCAACCCGCTGCATGACGATGGCCCGGCCTCCCATCTTCCCACCACTGGATGACGAGGGACGTGATCAAGAGACAAGCCTAATTATAAAAGCGTCCAAAGAGAAGGGTCTCTGTATATATGGCCATTTTGTTGTAGTGTGATATCCCACTCCATTTGCATTAATATTGGCGATCTTTAATTTGTAATGGTGTGCTCAATTTGCTGCTGTGATGAGGCAGTGCAAATGGATGAAAAAACAAAATCCAGCGAGTATGATCTGGTCTCTTGGACAAAGCGTGTGCCATTC
Source organism: Rhipidocladum racemiflorum (assembly GCA_036346355.1). Classification (NCBI taxonomy): domain Eukaryota; kingdom Viridiplantae; phylum Streptophyta; class Magnoliopsida; order Poales; family Poaceae; genus Rhipidocladum; species Rhipidocladum racemiflorum. The sequence continues at coordinate 57,657,746 of CM070572.1, read as the reverse complement.
TAGTAATTCCTTTCTGCTTGAGTTAGCACCTTGCTTGTGCCACTCATTCCTCTCAAACAGTATGTGTAAGACTGTTTGCTACTGCAATTCGGCGCTACAAAACAATGTGCTGACAGTCGTACAAGTAGAATTTTAAGAAGTTGTCTTCATTTTACACTTCAGAAAACTGAAGTCCTCCGTATATGTGAATGTGATGGGACTCGAGTGCTTTTGTTAGAACAGAATGGGATGCATGTTGCAACCAGATCCAGTAGAACGGCACTGAATCTCTGTGAGTACAAACACCTTGCAAGCCTAAAACAAGTTCAAAACCAGGGGACATGCAAGCTTCCAGTCTGTGAAGCTCCATCAGGCTAAGCATTGCTCCACTTATATTGAAATGCACCTGATTTTTTTCTTCTTCTCTGTATAATGGCATCCAGCAGCAAAAATCACCACGCTTGCCTCTCACCAAAGTACATTCTTGGGCATACAAGCATTCAAATGTTTGCAACATAACTAGCAGATGTTACTACACATGATTTTTCATGTATGTATACTGGCGTCCGATGCTTGCTCGGAATGACCGAGTCATTTTCAGGACGTGAAATACACAGAAGTAAAGAAGCAGAGCAAGTACTGAAAACAGTACTAGATGTTATTGGTGGTGTGTTTCAGGAATTTTGGTCCAACACGTACCAAGGTTTGAAATTTCGTTTTAAGGTTTCATCTCGTCTATCTCCGAAATCCGAAATTTCGGCGAAATCTCGGGTTTTGGATGAAATCCGAATGAATAACAAGAGGCAAAATTTGAATCCGGTAAATTTGAAAACGAAAAAACCGAGATTTCGGTGAAAATTAACAGACCGAAAATGTATTCCAAACTTCTTGAAAATTTTTGCAAATTTTTTTGCATGCTTCTGACATAATGCTAATATTCCTATGAAATTTGTAGATAATGATCAAGCTTGAGGAATTTTATAAAATTCATAAAGTGCAAAATACTCTAAAATGCTATCCCGAGGTTAAAAAAATGGGAAAAGTTTGAAAAAATCATGACAGAATGTATGTGACATTCTCTATGTGTTTGAATGGAAATTACTAAGTTTTTGCGCATAAAATACCTTACACTTTGAAATTTCGGCAGCATTTCGCCTAATTTTTTAGGCAGCATAATACAAGCATTATATAATATGATCACAAATGATAAACACTTAAATTACATTCAGCAACACCATACATTCCATCCATCACAATTTGTTTCAAATATACATACACGACATAGCCACCCATCGGAGACCTGCAAGAGGCATAATTAAATAAGAAGTTTAAAAGAGTGAAATGATCTTGTGAAAAACTATGCTTTGACATGCCTACGAGTAACGGTACACGTATGGTGCAACCTCCATCTCTGCAGTATCAACAATGATCTCGCCGTACTTCCTCTCATGCCCTGTCTTGTAATCCTCCTGGGACACGTTCCGCGGTAGCCATGCGGATTTCCAGTGTTCGTAATGAGCGATCCAAACTGTAGGTTGCTTTGACTGGCGCAAGTATCTGGTAGGCATTTCTCGTGAGTACAGATTGGTGTATGGATCAGTGTAGTCAAACAACAACGACATGCTCGATCTGTCGTGACTCTGGCGGTGATCGTACACACCCTGATGACCTTCGTAGGTCATCGAGCAATACCCTAACATGGGGTACCCAGGCTGCTCTGTGGGGAAGCCCCAATGGCTGTTAGACTGGCTACTAGACCATGATGTCATGTCATCTTGGGCCTGTCCTCCCTGCTGTCCACCCCTAGTAGTGGTCGTGCCCTTCTCCGTACTACGGGTCTGCCTCTGTGAGCCCTTCCTCGGGGCAGTTCCCCCTTGTTGTGATCATACCAGCGTTGGTGATTGTGAGCCGAGTTGGAGGGAGTAGGGAGCATCATTGTCACCAGAGTCTGTCGACGAGCTGTTATGGACAGACGTTTGGTAGTGTGGATCCTCCAAGGGGGTCTCTGTTTAGTCGTCGCTGTCCACATCTGTCTCATCATTTCTTGCCTTTCCTTTTTTCCTTGCCACGTGGACTGGCTCACAACTTCGCAAACCCACCTAAAGCACCCTTCAATAAGTCATCATCCATGACACGCTATCTCTTCCCTGTGTGTGTCGCCTATTGAGAATGCAGCCCAATTTGGGAGGCTCTTCCCACCTGTAGCCAGTTCGAAACAACAATTTGTGAGATGTCCCACATACATGACTAATAAGTTTAACAAGATATAATTGAGATTTACCGATGACCTTTTCGAGCTCTTCATTGGGGATGGTATGAACCACAAATTGGGCCAGCAGGAGTGGTTCGTACCCACTGTCCTCATCAAGCAGAGGCTCCGATCCAAACATGGATGAATCGAACCAATCTGCAATCGGGTCCGTACCGGAATGCAATGCATTCTTAATGAGACGATCGAATGGGTCAACATCTTGTGCATCGCGGGTCGAATCGTAGTCTTGTAGTCGAAGTCGGAGATTGTAGTGAACAAACACGAGTTTCTGAATCATTGCGTAACTTAATCGGTTCCTTAATTGCGTGTGCACTAAGGCAAATGTGCTCCAATTTCGCTCGCATCCACTGACGATGCACACTGTGACACCATCGTCATGGCGTACTTCTACAACATCGGCTTATCATTCCCAAATGCCATCCACCATTGTGTTACAGACAGCAACACAACGCAACCAGACAAGCTCTTAGTATGTTGATACATGCCATAAGGAACATTAACTGCAATTATTAACCTACAAGCCAACATACTGGGACATTTGCATTGCGCTCCGCTAGCTGAGTGCCGAATCATCCCCTCCTCTGATGGAAAATGTCAGCTTCCCTTATGGCCAGTACCACGCTACTATCGTCATCAGCTAAAATGCCTAGGGCAGTGGATAACTGCCCTATGAACGATGGAGTGTTGCATATGTTGTACTCATAGTGAGACCGTAGGTCCAGGACGGATGCTGCAATGGACACCATAATTTTGAGATTAGCACAATGGAAATGAACATATCAAGGTCAGATGAAAAAGTATGTATTTCATTAACCTGCAGCCATGAGGGTTCCATCATTTATGTTGTTCATTCTCTTCTCAAATACTTTAATTAATGGCATGTATTGGTTACCACCCTCTTGCCTAAGTTGCCTGCACTCATTACTGACAAGCGCATATTGTAGCATGACTCCACTTATTATTGGCAACTTGTCTTGATCCGCAAACCTAAAAAATTTGTACATTGGTTGAACGCCCCTAATGCACCACTCCAAAAGGTCCCACTAACCCCTGTCGACGAGGTGATCATACGTGAACTTACACTCTTCCATCCCAGCCCATTTGCTATTTGTGCAGTCGGGATCAGTCATCCATTGTTGAAATTACTCCTTTTTTTCCCCTTAAAGCTATTAAGGAAAATGAAGGTCGTACCAAATCTGTGGCATTTGGCCTGACCAACTCCCCATATATGTGCTCCCTCATCATGGCGTGCAGATTCTTGTGATTATAGAAGAAGCGAGAAATCCTCTTTGTCGCTCCTACGACCTCTTTGACCGAAATTTCGGCAGCACCTCCTTTGTTTTTCCATGGTTTGAAGCAACAACAATAATATCACAAGACATAACATAATGAATGACATCTAAAATAGCAATAACGGGAGGTATAGCAACAATTTAAATCCAGAATAATGAATTCAACCATCTCATGAACTAAAACGAAGTGAACGATAGAACCAAGCACACATTAAGGCGTAGTCCAAGCTTTAGCGCAATAAACTTATTATCACAACTACGAATGGTAAAGTGTAGTTGTCTAAGTGAATGAAGCTACGTGAAGATGTGCCGCTAATCCCTTTTCCCGCATGCCAGTTTCATGGTACCTAAAAACATCATAAAACACAAGCGTGAGTTCATCACTCAGCAAAGTGTATTGCAATGGAATAGAGCATCAACATTAATCAATAGCATCATTATTACATATCATAGCACATCATCATAAGCATCTCATAGTACAACTTCATAAACATCTCATAATCAACTTCATTCATGCAATGCAATGCAATGCAATGCACATGTCTCTTTTCTTAGCACATACCGGTATTGCCGAGTGCACATCCGTCGGTGTGCACCCTCTTTCCCCTTCCATCCCATAGATGGAGGGTGCCTACTCTTACTGACTCGCTCCCATAAACAACCGTGGATGGGACTACGAGGTAGGTCTTTCTCAGTGGCGCGCCGGATTAGTCATAACTTTCTCACCGACCTTACCGGATTAGTTATGACTTTCTCACCATCCTGGCCAGTCCTCATGCCATGAAAGCAAGGAATACACTATTTACCTTTCATCGTTCAGGTGTCAAGCACAATATCCTTTTACTCACCATCATCACTTTATCATTCTCATCATCACTACATACTCACCAATATACCATAAGCATGAATAAACTTTGCAACCATTTGTAATTCAGCAAATGCATAACCATCTAACAATTCATGTTCACTTATCTCATTCCAAGAATCAAACATGGAAAGCAAACATATCAACGGTTAACTCGCATCATAACAAAAGCATAACGCCACTCAAGTCACAAACATTACAATACACTTGCCTTCAACGGAGTGGCGAGAGGTTGAGGGCACTCCCGGGGTCACACCACCTGCACATAGGTACAATACACTCAAAACTTGCCCACAAAACTGTACGAGAGCGATCATCTACAACAACTTCGCAACCCACTCCTAAAACCCGAAAACTGAGAATCTGTCCCATCGGGACAGCGGGCTTCCAATTATCATAACTTGAGTTCTAAAACTCCAAATCAAGTAAACGAGTACATTTTCTCGAATCTTAGGAAATTTCCCAACTTTTTCTAGGTATTCGCGAAGACTGAATCGGCCTCTAAAATTGTCTAATCTACAGTTGAACACGATCTGTTCCAATCACATCACAGATTTGACAGTGCTCGCTAAAACAGCCATAACTTTTAAACGGCTGGACGGAATTTAGCGTTCTTGGTGTCCAATTAAAGGTAATTGAATTACCTACAACTTTATCAACAGACGGCCGACCAGAAAATGCCTCTAAAATTCCCAAAACTCAAGCCCTAAGTTGGGGTTCAAATCTGCCCGAGGACAGAACGTTGGACAGAATTGCGCTCTCCCTAAATACATCTAACCACAGCACCTAAACATGGATTTTGGGCATGGATTCTCCCATCTAACAGCACCTATACCACCTCAAAAAAACCTACAATGGCTTACCTCTTCTTGATGAAACAAAACGACGACGGATCTCTCCTCCTTCCGGCCTCGATCGCCCTCCAAACTCTGAAATTCGCCAGATCCTCTCAGATGGACGAGATCCACAAGAACACTAATTCCCATCTATTCCAAGCATTTCTCATACCCAGAGACATTTAGCTAAAATAGATGTTCACAACAGAACACTTTAATTCAATTACCATCACCTTCTTTACAACCAACGATACTCTCAACAGATTTCGAACCAACATCACAAATCTTCCTCATAATCCACTTTTTAAACCACAACCAAAGTTCTACACCTAGCCCAAGCTAAGACCACAGATTATTACTAAACCACAACTGGTTCTTTTCCTAAGAGGGTCTCGCCCTCACACTCTTTCACTCAAACAACCAAGTCCAAAAGTATAAATCGTTATTATATTCAACAATATACCATGAACATTCATATTCGTGATCTCATCTAGAATACGAAAGAAGTACAACTCTTTTGAATCCAATTGGACCATGTGCATCAACTTGAACCCAATGCGCTACAAATTCACTTTGGAAAGAATTCAACAACTTCCAAAAATTACTCTTTTTCTTTTCCTAAGTCAAGTCGCAAAGGAAAAAAAATTAAAATCTCAAACCAATGCGATACAATTCGCATCGAGGAGCACCTAAATAAAAGAAAGACTCCACACAAAACTTTGACAGAAACTCTCATACTAACCAAGAAACAATAAACTCGCCTTCACCAAAGCAAGACCTCTCATTAACAACCAAAATCCACATTTTGGAAGAGAAAACCGATTCTCAAGTCAGACACAAGAACCCACAATCTCCACATTATCTCTCAAAGAGAAAGAGAAACTCAAATCTCTTACATAGCATAGCCAAAAATACCAGAAATTATTCATTCTTTCGTTTCATGTTAGAAAGCATAGGAAATCTCAATTCCCTTAACCACTCGATCCATAACCAGTACATTAAAACCAAGGCACCAATTAAGCTTTACCTTAAGGAAAACTCCATTAGAAGAGAAACACCGCATGAAACTGTATTGACTCAACTCATCATCACAAAAACAAACATCAAGTCTTCACCCAAGCAAAACATTCCTTAGACAACCACATATTACTTGTGAAACAATCATAAGTTTCATCTTTTGAATCTCTCGCAACACCGTACTCTCTTTTCAATTAAATCCAACTCTAGTCACAATAAGGTTACAAATATTGTTAACTCAAGGACTTCCAGCATAAACCATCATGTCTATTCATTCCCTTTAAATACTGATCCCAAAGTTAATTTGGTTTGCACGCTATGAAGCGTAATCCACTCATACATTCTTGAGTGTGAATCCCATATTCATCACATGAGCTAAACAACTTAGCCCAAAACCAAAGATTAGCATGGTTCAATGGAATAAAATATTCTGGAATCCATCACCCGATTACTTTCCAAAACTACTCTTTCATCCTCATTTCCAATCATCAAAGCCAAGTCTACATCTTGACAGAAAAAGGAACTTAATCAGGGGAGTTCTATTGCCTATTAATTAGAACGCCTTAACAAAAGGCATACGCTCCAAGAAAAACATGCAATCAATTGAATCCATAAACCTTCAAAAGAAGGTTCAACTCGAATCCCACCATTTCTAGTATTCCAATACTCTTAGCCATTAAGGATTTCATATTCACCAAATCCTAGAAAGTCCAACACTTTTGATCAAAAGTTACAACATCCAATCTTTGTTCAATTACTTTCTACTATTCACATAACCACTATTGGTCATATTATCATCGACCTCTCAACCATATCTATCTTATGGCAATCAACAAGGAGAACCACGTTCTCACAGCTTCAGCACAAGTAACTTATCAGTTATCTCGACAAAAGGCACATATCAACATCTTCTTTTGGTCTACTAACCCTGACGAACCATCATTCATACAATTTGTTACTCCAAGCTTAAAACACATCTCTTCACATCTATTCTGGCGTAATCAACAAATACCTTACGTATAATCCCTAAGTCACATATTCCATATCCCCAGTTCATTCCACCAATAATTAATCCTAACCACGCTGTCGGTGTTTCGGGCACCGGCTAGTACGATTTTTAGTCTAGGGGTCCCGCGCTCCGTCTCCTTGAATGGATAGACTCTGGGAGCCCAAGATGTATACTGGTTCGGGCCGAATGTCCCTACTCTAGTTCGTGTGGTGGGTTCGTATTGCTTAGAATGCAGACGGCTGCGGGGTTACAAGTGAGGACAGAGGAAAGGCCTCGAGTGCTACCTCTACTCGTGAAAAGAAAAGAACTCTCCTCTGTTCGTCTCGCCTCCCCAGAGGGTCTTGCCTCCCTTTATATAGTCAGAGGGGGCAAGTTACATAGGAAATTGGAGAAGGGTGGAGTGTCCTACGCCCGGGAGTTCTAGTCTTCGGTCCTTGGTCGTCAGGCCGATGTCTTCTCACGCCATGTCTGGTTGGTAGATACATCGGGCGGCATGGTTTTCTGCTTTGTCAGGCTGTGGCGCACCCACCCTCTACGTATTGTCAGGTGCTGGCGTCGTAGTGGTTGGCTCTGGCGTTGCCTCGGGAGGGGGCGTATCCTCTCACTATGCATGATAGGATGACAAGACCGGAGCTTTTGACTTCAGCAGCCCCCCGCTGCCTTGGGAAGGAGCCTCCTACCTCCGCACGGTCGCTCCGAACCGTCGTGTTCGAAGGGCAAGCGGCCAACTCTTGGCGAAGACTTGTCTTAGCCTGGTCAGAGCTTGTGTGACGTCCGTCCAGTAGCGGGGGGTCGGGCCCTGCGGGGCTTCCGACCCATGGCGGGGGTCGGACCGCCCCCTCGGTTGGCTTGGTCGGAGACGAGTGTCCTTCGTGACCCAGCGGGACCTTCGGCCAGAGCTGGATTCGGGGCGGCCCATTCGTAGTTCTGGGCCGCTGGGGATACCCATGGTATGAGTATTCGACAGTAGCCCCGAGCGAGCTCACCAGAGGCGGTCGGGGGGTTTTGCCTGGATCAGCAAGGTCTGGTCGAGCTCAGAGAGCGAACTCGGTCGACCGGTTCATCCGGGTGCGCGCAAGCGCACCCGGTGGGTGTAGCCCCCGAGCCCCCGAGCGGGTAGGAGAGCCGGTCGGGGGGTTTGCAAAGTCCGAGCGAGTGGACTGGGTCATCCGATTTGACCGGGTGCGCGCAAGCGCAACCGATGGGTGTAGCCCCCGAGCGGGTCACAGAGCCGGTCGAGGGGTTTGCACTCGTTGGCAGAGGCCGGTTAGTTTGGTCGGCGGGTTTTGGCTTGGTGTTGCCTTGATCGGTGAGGATGCCCAGATGCCTCGAACGAGGTTCTGGTATCCGGGCGCTACTTTTACATTGTAGCTCGACGTGGCCTTGGTCGGTACGGACGCCCAGATGCCTCGAGCGAGGTTTTGGTTTCTGGCTGCTAGTTTTACGTCGTAGCTTGACGCGTTTGTGGGGCTGGTTTTATGCCGGAGCTAGGCGAAGGGCGTCCGTCCCGAGTCCTTATCTAGTGAGGCTACCTGCGGGAAGAGTGGCCGCTGTCTGTCCCACGTGTACGCCCCGTCCGCAGGTGTGGGACCTGGAGGGGGTGAGCGGACACGTGTTTACCTACGTCAGTTTGAACACCGTGCTCGTGGAGCTAATAGCGGGTAATCCGAGTGGGACCTGGAGATCCCTCCCAAGGGGGATCTTTCCCAGCGGACGACCCCATCGAGGGTGTCCGGCCTGCTGGGGGCGACCCATGAGAACCTTTCTTTACTCGATCCCGTATCGGACTCCTGGTCGTCCGCCGACCCGAAGCGCAGCTGGCTGCCACCCATCAATGGGCTCCGCGGGAGAGTGTGAAGTGCGGTCTCGGACACGAGTCGAGGCGATTGGGTCGTCAGCCGAGCCAACCATAGTGGCCCTTTGGGGGCTCGCCCCGTCCTCGCCCCTCGCTCAGCTTTCCACCGGGGCGGCACTAAACCGACTTGGCGGGTCAGCCCTTGGATCCCGCGGCGTTGGTCTGGGCCCCGAGGGTGAGCTATTCGGCTCTTTGTAATCTCGAGGCCACAGTGGCCCACCAGGCCTTTCTTGCTAGTTGTGGTGCGGTTGGTCCAGTCGGGGAGTTGAAGCCGAGGGGTCATGCGGCGCTCCGCCCGAAGCGGTGTCCTTTTGCCCCCCCACCGTCTCGTCAAGATTCAATGCGCGGTGGAGGGAGTGGAAAGGAACCATCGCGCCTCACCAAGGCTGTGGGCAGTCAAAGCGACGGCGCGTGCAGTGTTCCGCTCGAGGCGGCGCCTGTTCGGACCGCATCGTCTCGTCTCCATAAATACAGCATGGGGGCGTGAGAGTGGCCACGCTCGTCCATTGCGTTTGCTTCCCCGCCTTCCTGTTTTCCTCCTTCGAATCGATGGCGACCGTCGCCAGGGTCGAAGGCAACATGGGCCGAGCGCGGGCAAGATTACGGGCGGCGAAGGAGACGGTGGCGGGGCAGCTGCACGTGGAGGCCGAGGGCGCGATCATCGAGAGCAGTGACAACTCCGACGACGACGCCTTCTTCTAGGAATCTCCCGAGCGTCCGCTCCTGACTTTTGTTTTTGCTTTTTTAATTCCTGCACTTTAGTTTTTTGAATAATTGTGATGTAATATATTTTGGCTGGTAGGGGGGCCGACCATAAGTTTCTGATTTTCCTTCTTCCGTGAAGTGCTTCTTTGCATTTTTTTATTGTGATGAATACTTGACATCATAGCCATAGGAACCGCAGGGGTTGTACAAGCGTAGGTTGTCGTGCCAACACTTTCGAGGGAAGCGCAAAGAGAGTAGAAACTTAGGTACGAAACATACATTCGCGCAGGAAAGGAGTGCTCCCGACCGACAGTGGGTGGCTCCGCACGAGCACTTCCTTCTTCTGCAAAGCACTACTTAGCAACCGTAGCGGCTGGGGGCGTAGGTTGTAGTACTCGGGTTGAGAGTGTTACCGCTAGGGAGAACTGAATGGTTGGTCGGATCGTCGACCCGCGCGGGTACGTGAATCGGCTCGGGAGTGCACCCGGTGGGTGTGACCCCCGAGCCTCCGAACGGGTCGGAGACTTAGTGACTCTTTGGTCGACAAAGCCCGATCGAGTGCGCGCGATTGTACTCGGTCGGTCGTTCCGACCGAGTGCGCGCGAGCGCACCCGGTGGGTGTAGCCCTCGAGCCCCCGGGTGGGTCGGGGAGCTGGTCGAGGGGTTTGCCTTGGTCGGCGAGGGCGCCCAGATGCCTTTGGTAAGGTTCTGGTGCCCGAGTGCCAGCTTTACGTCATAGCTCAACATTGCCTAGGTCGGCGTGGGCGCCCAAATGCCTTTAGCATGGTTCCGGTGCCCGAGTGCTAGCTTTACGTCATAGCTCGACGTCGCCTAAGTTGGCGCGGGCGCCCAGATGCCTTTAGTAAGGTTTCGGTGCCCAAGTGCTAGCTTTACGTCATAGATCGACATTGCCTTGGTCGGCGCGGGCGCCCAGGTGCCTTTAGCAAGGTTCCGATGCCCAGGTGCTAGTTTTGCATCGTAGCTCGACGCGTTTGTGGGGCTGGTTTTACGCTGGAGCTAGGCGAAGGGCGTCTGTCCGGAGTCCTCATCTAGTGAGGCTATCTACGGGAGGAGAGGCTGCTGTCTATCCCACGTGTACGCCCCGTCCGCAGGTGTGAGACCTGGAGGGGGTGAGCGGACACGTGTTTACCTACGTCGGTTTGAACACCGTGCTCGTGGAACTAATAGCGGGTAATCCGAGTGGGACCTGGAGATCCCTCCCAAGGGGGATCTTTCCTAGCGAACGATCCCATTGAGGGCGTCCAGCCCGCTGGGGGCGACCCATAAGAACCTTTCTTTACTCAATGCCGTATCGGACTCCTGGTCATCCGCCGACCCGGAGCGCAGCTGGCTGCCACCCATCGATGGGTTCCGCGGGAGAGTGTGAAGTATGGTCTCGAACACGAGTTGAGGCGATCGGGTCATCTGCCGACCCAACTAGAGGCCCACTGGGGGCTCGCCTACTCCTCGTCCCTTGCTTGATTTCCCGCTGGGGCGACTCTGAATCCTCTGTGTTTTCCAGGGGCTAACCGGGATGGTCTCCCGGGCATGCTACCGGGGGAGAAGGAGTTGAGGGTCACGGCCCTCGTGGGATCCGCACAGCGCGACTGCGACCGCAGGAGGCGGAAGGAGGGAAGGAGGAGGAAGAGGAGGGAGGAGAAAAGGCAAGAGTGCACGACGAGGAGGTCACCGACACGATCGCTGTTGAGTCGGCCTGTTTGGGGTCGACCTCAAGCGAGAGCAGCGGGGACAGTGGGGGCGACCCGTACCATGTTTTTGACCCCGAACTGCCGGCCAGCGGAGGCCCGGGAGAGGGTGCCGGTGCGAGTGTCGCCACTGTTGTGTCCCAGGCGGAGACGCCCCGGTGGAGGTGTCCCTGGGGAAGCGGAGGGCCGACTCGCCTCCGCTGGGGGCCGTCGAAGAGGGTGCGGCTGCCGCGCACCCGCTCATCACAGTAATCGTCCTCTTCGCTCCCGAGTTATATTATTTTAGAGTCGCTCGATTAGCTCCCGACCGACTGCCATGCGTGCAGGACCTACACGGGGGTGGTTGTGGCAGCGGCGGTGGCGCACCCCGTAGTGGCCTTGCGAGGGCTGGTGCCGTCCTCGCAGCCGGTGGGGACCGAGGGGCTACCGGTCGAGCCAGAGCGACCGACGTAGCTGGCGCCGCCGGCGAGTATCAAGGTGCCGGAGGCGGTGTTGGAGCCACCAGCGGAGCCGACAGGGGTCGAGGCACTGCCGGCGGGACCGGAGCGCGAAGAACCCCCGTGGCCCCTGTCGAGTCGAGGACTCAGCAGGGGGCCGAAGAAGGCGAGAAGCTTCCGCCGCCATCGCTGGGGGATCCGTCGGCTCATGCGATCTGGGTGGCCAAAGTGACCCCGCCGCCGCTGCCCGGTGGCCCGCCGATGGGGACGGCCCAAGCGTCGGGGGTGCTGCGTGATCCGCCGCAAGCTCAGTCCACCGGGGCGGTCCCGGGGGAATCCGCTCGGCCGCTTCCGACCACGTTGATCTGGCCGGGCGCCGATCCGTCCGGGAGGCCGTCCATCGTTCAAGACGACGATGCGGAGCATAGGGAGTGGGAGGCCTTTCAGGAAGGTGCTCGGCTCGCCGAGGCTGAGGTGGCCCAGGTCCGACAGAGACTGGCCCTCACCCTCGAGTCCTCCAGCAGGGCGCTTGACGACATTACCAACGGGATTCACCCGACCAGCGCGGTGAGCTAGATGAAAAAACCCCATCCTTGTTGTCTTCGGTGAGTTTGTAGTAGGCTAATAGGGTGTTCCTGTTTCGCAGCACTTGCGTGCCCGATCGGAGGACAAGTCCGAGTTCCTCCGATGTTTGTACGGCCGGAGGATGGCTGCCGAGGTGGAGTGCGACCGACTACGCCCCTAGTTGCACGACACCCAGGAGGCCCTGGATCAGGAGTGGGCAGGGGCGGAAAAGGCCCGCCAGGAGCTGGGTCAGGTCGAACAGTTCTTGTTCGATGCGCGGCTGGCCAACCAGACCCTGAGGGCGGATGCCACCAAGCTCAAGTCCTCCCTGGAGGGGGCCAACAGCGCCAAAGATGCTACCATCGCCACGGAAGGGACCGCCCAGTTGGAGGCGACCCGCCTTCGGGATGAGCGGGACTCGGCTTGAAGGGAGGCCGAGCGATTACGCGCCGAGCGGAATACTGCTCGAGAAGAGCTGGCCTCGGCGAGGAAGCTTGTCGAGGATGCCGCGCGTGACCGAGTGGCCCGGGCCAAGGCCGAAGAGGATCTCCGTGCTCTGACGGCTTCCACAGCAGGTAGGTGTACTAACCCTTGGTCGATCTTGCGATCGCGGCCTGGGGTCGCTTGCCTGACGCTGATTTGATTCTGTAGAGTTGCAAAAGAACTTTAGCGACGCTGTGGAAGCGCGGAGGCTGGCAGTGGAAGCGCGCGACACCGCAATCACTGCGCGGGACGTGGCCTTGACGGCACGGTAGCTGGCGGAGGAGGAGCGTTCCGAGCAAGCCACCGAGCTGGCGACCCTTCGGGGGGTTGGGCAGCACATCTCCGAGCTGGTGCTCGGGACGGTGGCAGGCCCGAGTTTGCTTGCCGTCGAACTGGCTCGCGTGCCTGAGCACGTCGAGAGTTCGGTGAGCGAAGGCGTTGTCCTCGGGGCTGGTTCGGCGCTCGTCAGCACCCTATCCCACTACGACGGCATTAACCTCGATACCGTCGGCAGTGGGATCACCGGGAATAGGACCGACGAGGAGATCGACAGGTTCGAGACCCAGGTCGAGCCGCATACTCGGGTGATCACCCGCAGGATACCGCCGCGGGGCATCCTCCACCGAGAGTAGAAAAAATGTTAAATGTTTTTCTTTGGTAGTGCAATAATCTTTTGTAATGAATTTTGAGTTCATTACAAAATTTTGGCCAGTTGGGCCAACCTAAGTTTGATTTTGTCTCTTTGCGTTTTTCTTGCCGTGATGGACACTTACAACCATAGCTTTGGAGACCACATGGGTAGCTCGAGCGTAGGTTGGTGTGCTAACACTTTAGAGGAGCGCAAAAAGAGACACTTAGGCTCAAAATGCTCACTTTGCGGGGGAAAAGTGTTTCCGACCGGCTATGGCTCCCTCCGCATGGACACTTCCTTCTTCCGCGAAGCACTACTTAGCAACCGTAGCCGCTAGGACATAGGCCGTAGCGCTCGGGTCGAGAGGGTTACCGCTAGGGGGGACCGAATGGCCGGTCGAATCGCTGACCCGTGCAATTGTATAAGCAAAGTGTTCACTTGTGCTCACGCGGGAGAGGAGTGTTCCCGACCAGCCATGGGTCGCTCCGCACGGGCATTTCCTTCTTCCGCGAAGTGCTTCTTAGCAACCGTAGCCGCTAGGGTGTAGGCCGTAGCACTCGAGTCGAGAGGGTTACCGCTAGGGAGAACCGAATGGCTTGTCGGATCACCGACTCGTGTGAGTATGTGAGCTTGTTGCCCCTGAGTGGTGCATGGGGACCAAGCCGAGGTCGCCACGCGACACTTGAACTCGGACAAGGGGTAAAAGGGTGCGAGGATAAGAAAGAGTTTTTAGGGATAGAATCGCCTTAACTTTTCTTTGTTCCGCGCATTGGGGACGACGATGCCATCGGCATCCTTGAGTCGAAAGGTGTCGGGTCGGAGGACCTTCATGATGGTGAAGGGACCCTCCCACGGAGGGGAGAGCTTGTGCCTATCTTTGTTGGACTGAACTTGGCGCAAGACCAGGTCGCCAACGTTGAAGCAGCGGCCACGGACCTGACGACTATGATAACGTCATAGTGTTTGCTGGTACTTGGCCGATCGCAGGATGGCCACGTCGCGCGTCTCGTCGAGCTGGTCGATAGCATCATGTTGCGAGTCGAGCCCCCGAGCCTTGTTAAAGGCTTGTAGTCTAGGGGCTCCATATTCCAAGTCGGTCAGCCAGACAGCTTCAGCACCGAACACCATGAAGAATGGTGTGAACCCGGTCGACCGGGTCGGTGTGGTCCGTAGGCCCTAGAGAACGGAGGGCAGCTCGGCCGCCCATCGTCCTACGAACTTCTTTAGTCGGCTGAAGATTCGTGGCATTAACCCTTAGAGGATCATGCCGTTTGCTCGTTCGGCCTGACCATTGGCCCACGAATGGGCCACGACTGCCCAGTCGACGCGGATGTTGAAGTCATCGCAGAACTCGAGGAATTCCTTCCTCGTGAACTGCGTCCCGTTATCGGTGATGATGGAGTTCGGGACTCCGAACCGATAAACGATGCCGCGGAAGAAATTGGCCGCCTGTGCCGAGGTGATGGTTGCGACTGGCTTGGCTTCTATCCATTTGGTGAACTTGTCAACCGCAACAAGTAGGTGGGTGAAGCCCCCGGGCGCCTTTTTGAAGGGCCCGACCAGATCGAGCCCCCAGACCGTGAACGGCCACGTGATGGGGATCATCTGCAAGGCTTGTGATGGAAGATGTGTCTGCTGGGCAAAGAACTGGCATCCTTCGCAGGTGCGAACGATCTGCTCGGCGTTGCTCACGGTGGTCGGCCAGTAGAAGCCTTGTCGAAAGGCTTTTCCTATGAGGACCGCGGCGTGGCGTGGTGGCCGCAGACGCCGCGGATTTCGAGCAGCAGCTGTCTACCCTGGTCAGTCGAAATGCACCTCTGGAGGATTCCGGAGGGGCTCCTCTTGTAGAGGTCTTCTCCGACCAGGACGAAGGATTTTGCCCGCCGAGCGAGGCGTCGAGCCTCGATCGGAAAGGCAGGGAGCGATCTGTCAGTCAGCCGGTCGATGAAGGGCTGCCTCCAGTCGGAGTTGGCTGTGAGCACATTAAGGTCCGACACAAACAATTCCACGTCCAACCGCCCGGCGGTCGGAGCGGTCGCTTCTGGCGGGTCGGACGCGTGCTCGGTCGTCGAAACCATCCGGATGGAGGGTTTGTGAAGGTCGCAAATGAAGATCCCAGGCGGGATCGGTCCTTTGCTGGAGGCAAGGTTAGCTAGGAAATCGGCCTCACCGTTATAGCGTCTGTAGCTATAGTGAAGCTCGAAACCCTTGAACCTTTCTTCGAGCTTGCGCACTTCTCGGCAGTAGGCGGCCATGCGGGCGTCACGGGGTTCCGTGGCCTTCATGACTTGGTTACGACAAGCTTGGAGTCGCCGTGTATGTAGAGTCGGCGTGCGCCGAGGTCGGCAGTGATCCGGAGACCGTTGACGAGGGCTTCGTACTCAGCGACATTATTGGTTGCGTCGAAGAGCAGTCGGATGGCGTACTGGAGATTGTTCCCGAGTGGGAAAACAATGACGACCCCAACACCCGCTCCGTTCTTAGTGTAGGACCCGTCGAAGTGTAGGTGGCTCCTGAGCTTCGGTCCACTTGGCGACGAAATCGGCCAAGACCTGCGACTTGATCGTCGTTCGGGGAATGTACAATATGTCGTGCCATTGAGCTCGAGTGCCCACTTGGCTATTCTTCCTAAGGTGTCGTGATTGTGGACGATCTCACTGAGCGGTGAGGAGGTCACCACAGAGATGGGATGCCGGTCGAAGTAATGGACCAACTTCCTCTTCATGATGAGTACCGCATAGAGCAATTTCTGCACGTGCCGGTACCGAGCCTTAGGCTCGGAGAGTACTTCACTAATGAAGTAGACTGGCCGTTGTACCTTGAGTACATGGCCTTCTTCTGCTCGCTCCACGACAAGCGCGGCGCTAACGACCTGGGTCGTGGCGGCGATGTAGAGGAGGAGCGGTTCCCCTGGCGCCGGGGCGACCAGCACCGGGGGCGAGGTTAGGAATGTCTTCAGTCGATTGAGGGCTTCCTGCGCTTCCTGTGTCCAGTTGAACTGATCGGACTTCTTGAGCAGCTTATAGAGCGGCATCCCGCGCTCGCCGAGGCGGGACACGAAATGGCTCAGAGCCGCAAGGCATCCTACCAGCCTCTGGACTCCTTTTAGGTTGCCGACTGGGCCCATCCTCATGATCGCGGAGATCTTCTCCTGATTGGCTTCGAAGCCACGCTTGGAGACGATGAAGCGGAGTAGCTTTCCTTTGGGGACCCCGAAGACGCACTTCTTGGGGTTGAGCTTTATACGAGACTGCCGAAGGTTCACAAAAGTCTCCTCTAGGTCAGCGATGAGGTCATCGGCGTTTCTAGTCTTGACGATGATGTCATCGACGTACGCCTCGACGTTACGGCCTATTTGGTCGCTAAAGCACGTTTGCATACATCGCTGGTATGTAGCACCCACATTTTTTAGACCAAATGGCATCGTTATGTAACAGAACGAGCCTAAGGTAGTGATGAAAGAAGTCATGAGTTGGTCGGATTCCTTCATCACTATCTGGTGGTAGCCAAAGTAGGCATCCAGAAAAGACAGGGATTTGCACCCTGCGGTGGAGTCGACGACCTGGTCGATGCGAGGCAACGGGAATGGGTTCTTGGGACACGCCTTGTTCAGGCTCGTGTAGTCAACGCACATTCTCCATTGCCCGGTTTTCTTTTTTACAAGGACAGGGTTGGCCAGGCACTCGGGGTGGCATACCTCTTTTACAAACCCTACAGCCAAAAGTTTGGCTATCTCCTCCCCTATGGCCTTGCGCTTCTCCTCGTCGAAGCAGCGCAGGCATTGGGCGATCGGCCTCGAGCCTGGTCGGACGTTCAAGGAGTGCTCAGCGACTTTCCTTGGGATTCCTGGCATGTCAGAGGGCCTCCATGCGAAGACGTCTCGATTGGAGCGGAGGAAGTCGACGAGCGCGCTTTCCTATTTTGCGAGGAGTGTGGCTCCGACCTGCACGGTCTTGGCGAGATCCTCAGAATCGATCGCGGCCTCCTTTGTATCCTCGGCGGATTTGAAGGAACTTGGCCCTGACTTGCCAGAGTCGGGGGCGGACTCGGAGACCTTCTTGTGGAGGTTGGCGAGCTCGGCGGATGCGATGATCGCCGACGCCATCTCGCAACTGCTTTGCTCGCAGTTGTAGGCAAGCTAGAAGGATGAGGCCACGATGAATACTCCCCGTGGTCCTGGCATCTTCAGCTTGAGGTAGGTGTTGTTGGGGACCGCCATGAACTTGGCATAACACGACCTCCCCAGGATGGCGTGGTAGGAGCCGGGAAAGTCCATAACCTCGAAGGTGAGGGTTTCAGTGCGGAAGTTGTCCGGGCCACCAAATGTGACGGGCAGGTCGATCTGCCTGAGCGAATGGGCCTGTTGGCTCAGGACGACGCCGTGGAAGGGCGCCTTGCTCGGTCGAAGACTCGAGCGAGGGACCCCAATGGCATCGAGCGTCTCAACATACAGGATGTTGAGGCTGCTGCCACCGTCCATGAGCACCTTGGTCAGGCGCTTCGGCCCCATGATGGGGTCGACGACCAGCGGTTATCTCCCTAGCTGCGGAACGTGGTTGGGGTGATCGGTCCGATCAAATGTGATCGGGGTCTCCGACCACCGGAGGTATTTCGGCACGGCGGGAGTCATCATGTGGACCTCGCGAAAGGCGAGCGGTGTAGCACGCCGATCCACCGAAGATCATGAGGCAACTGTTGGGTTATGGGAACTCAGCGTCCGCTCCTTTTTCCTTCGCTTCTGGTGCCGAATCTCGCTTCTTCCCCTTGCCCCACGATGACGTGGGGTTTCAAGAGATGAAGCGCTTCAGGACTTCACAGTCCCGGTATTTGTGTATGATGGGGTACCCATGGTTCGGACACGGGCTGTCCATCAGCTTCTCAAAATGGTCGGGCGCCTGCCGTGACTGCTGTTTGGCGGGGCGGTCGGCGGCCGCAACCAGGCGACCTTCGCGACCTTGTTTCCCCCGCCGCTTCCATTTGTCGTAGCGGTCGGAGGGGACGCCAACTTCAGTGTCGGGGTCTTGTTTGGCCTTCCCCTTCTTGAAGATGGCCCCCACGGCCTCCTCACCTGAGGCGTGGTTGGTTGCGATGTCGAGGAGTTCCTTGGTGGTCCTGGGCTTGACGCAGCCCAGCTTGTGCACCAAGGCTTTGCAGGTTGTGCCGTAGATGAACACCCCGATGACGTCGGCATCACGGATGTCGGGGAGCTCGTTGCACTACTGGGAGAAACACCGGATGTAGTCCCGGAGAGTCTCCCCTGGCTGCTGCTTGTAGCTCTTCAAGTCCCAAGAGTTTCCGGGGGGCTTGTACGTGCCCTGGAAATTGCTGATGAAAAGGTTCGTCAAGTCGGCCCAGCTCCTGATAGTATTCGCGGGCAAGTAATCGAGCCAGGCTCGAGCCAAATCCACGAGGTAGATGGGGAGGTACTGGATGATGAAGAGATTATCAGTAGCTCCTCCCGCCCGGCACGCGAGCCGGTAGTCTTCTAGCCAGACGCTGGGGTTCGTTGCCCCTGTGTACTTGGCTATGTTGACTGGCGCTCGGAACCGGGCCGGGAAGTCCATGTTGCAGATCGCACGGCCGAACGCCCGTGGCCCTGGGCCATCGGGGCTCGGGCTGCGGTCATTACGCCGACCGCTATCCACGACCCGGGATCGGGCCGCTTCGCCTATCGCTCTTCTTCGCGCCTCGATAGTGGCGCGGCGCCGTGGTTCTTTGCCAGCGATGGCGCGCCGAGTCGCGAGGCCTGGGACCACTCTGGTTCGGCCCATCGACGGCCCGGCTCCGATCTCGAAGCGAGAGCGCGGCTCGGACGACTCGAGGAGGCGCCCGAGTGGTGGGAGCTGGAACCTTGCACGTGCTGGACAGCAGCATGTTCCACCAGTCCCCGGAGGTTCTGGTATGTGGTCTTGGCCTCTGGGTCTTCGGGCTCAGGGATGCCGCGGAGCAGCATCGCAGTCGCGGCAACGTTCTGGCTTGCGTGGGGGAAGAATGGAAGGCTGTCGGACCCCTAGGCGAGCTGATGGTACACCTAGTGCGGCGCCATATGCAAGCGGGGGCTCGGGATGACTACTCCAGGTCAGCCTGGAGTTTGTTGAGCTAGGCCCTTTGAGCCTCTAGCTCATCCGCTGTCATTGAAGCTCGGCGCGGCGAGCCTGGAGGTGCTCAGCGCGTTCGCGCTAATACTCCATTTTCTGCGCTTCGGTGCGCGGTGGGAGGATTCTCGGACTTGCGGGGGTCACGACCGGGTCAGTTACGCCCGCCATGTTGCATTCGCGAGAGTGCGGTCCGTCCGCAATGTGCTCCATGTCGGAGCTGGAGTAGTGGCTGGAGGAGTCCTCCAGTAAGTCGTGGATGGAGGCTGGCACGTAGCCGGTCATAGCCACGAGCTACAAGCCCGCGGGGGGTGACGTCGCCGCCCGCTTGGGCGCACTGCCGCCGAGAATGGTGCGGTCGTCGGTGGGCTCCGGTGTCAGGGTCCGCTTGGAGACCTCAAGCCGGAGGTTGTCGAGGGCGTCAGTGACGGGGTCCAGGCTCCCAGCTAGGGGTGAAAACGGTACGGAAACGGTCGGTAAATAGCTGTTCGCTCGCTTTCCATATTTTTACCGTGAATGAAACGAAATCGGAAACCCCGGAAATGGATACGGAAACGGATAGTATCGGAAATGGAAGCGGAACGGAACGGAGCGGAAACGAAAACGAAAGCGGAAAATTCCACAAGGATGTAGTACACTAGTACAGTAGTACATGATCTATCCAAAATTCCAAACATACCAACTCATAACATGATAGCAAGCACATATAATTCCACCTCATAACATAATAGCAAGCACATATAGTTTCACATCACAACGTAATAGCAAGCACATATAGTTCAACATCACAACGTAATAGCAAGCACATATAGTTCAACATCACAACGTAATAGCAAACGGACATAGTTCAACATCACAACATAAAAATAAACACATAGTCGATCATATCAGTCCATCATGTTCTAAGCTATTTGTCGCCATATTAGTCCATCATATTTTCCTCCATATCAGTACCATCAACATCCTCTTTCTCCTCCAACTGCAAAGGCAAGCACAGAACAATATTAATCTTCTTGAGAAGACAAATAGAAGCACATTAAACTGAAATGTTACTTGATTTGCACAATATAGTTTCAAAGTTAGTTAAGAATGGTAAACCGTTTCTATCGCGCTTGCAAAATGTCTCTCAAGGCTATCCACATCCAACTCAGTCATCATAGATGCAATGGTACCACCTGAATGATTAGTAAAAATTGATTAGACTTAAATATTTTCACATAATGAACAAACTATTGAAGCAAACTAAAAAGCTACCTTTTGATGCTGCTGTCCAATCTTTAACACAAATTAATGCTTGCACAATCTCATGATCTAGACGGCTGCGAAATGGGTCAACAACCCGTCCACCGGCACTGAAGGCCGACTCCAAAGCAACCGTCGATACTTGAATAGATAGCACATCACGAGCAAGCTGGGAGAGAATAGGGAACTCAACTTGCTTGACCTTCCACCATGACAAGATATCGAAATTCTTATCTTTTATAGATGCAAGAGGTTGCTCCAAGTACACTTCCAACTCATTTTTTGAAACATGATCTGATTCACTGATTCTATTCAAGAAATTGTCAAGCTCATCATCCTCATCAACATCAAGTTGAGAACCCACTTGGTGCACATTTGTAACACTGCAGACTATCTTCTTTGATGTAGAGACATAAGCTTGGAACAACTCATAAACAACTTTAGTAAAATTGTCAATCTCTTGCATAGAAGTGGTGGGGTAAATCTTCGGTGCATAATATTCCACCACATTTCTCTTGTATCTAGGATCAAAGAAGCATGCTACAGCAAGTGCCATGTTGGATTTTCCCCAATACTTATCATATTTAATTTTCATGGAATGTGCCATAGCTTTAATTATTGGGTCAGAGTTGTCACACCATTCAACAATTGCAATCTTAATTTGACAGAACTTTCTAAAAAATAGATTTGCAGTTGGATATTTTGTCCCAGAGAATAACTCAGTGGCATCATAAAAAAGCTTCAAGCATGCAGATATCGATGTTGCCATAGACCAATTACTAGAAGTTGGAGCACATTTCTTATATTTGCTGAATTCCGAAGGAAAAGCCTACCAAAAGCATCTTTATAGTAAATTGAACTCTTCAACATAAGATATGTGGAGTTCCACCTTGTAGGAACATCCAATGAGAGACCCCTTGTCACATCTAAGTCACACTCTGAAGCACACTTCTTAAACTCTTCATACTGCAATGGAGAGTTCTTCACAATTGCAACTGTATTTCTAATATTTGCAATGGCCGGTGCAATTGTCTTTAAACCGTCTTGAGCAACCAAGTTCAAAATATGATTCAAACATCTCACATGGAAAAAGATGCCATCACAAATTAATGGAGATATCTTATTGAGTTTGCTTACTATCCCCTGAACACATTTATCATTTGATGAAGCATTGTCCAAAGTAAGTGCAAGCAATCTCCTATCAAGATTCCAATCCACAATACTATCATAAAATGCTAAGCACAAATTTTTCCCCGAATGATGTCCTTCTACATGCATGAACTTGATAATCCTTTTTTGCATACACCAACTGTCATCTATCCAATGTACTGTAATGCACATGTAACCTTTGTTTTGATTAGATGTCCACATATCCATGGTTGTACTAAAGCGACATTCAAGTGTTTTGAAGTACTCATAGAGTTTTTTCTTTTCCTCCATAAACATATTCAATATATCTTTCCTCACAAGATGTCTGACCTTTAATTGGAAAAGTAGGACGCAAAGACTTGATAAAGTCCACAAAGTACTCATGCTCAACAATATTAAATGGATATTCGTGCATAATAATTGTGAGATAAAATTTCTTCAAACTGACCGCCTCATCATACCTATAAGTCTCAATAGATGCATGTGTTTCGTCGCTCTCACTCTTCTTCAAGTTGATTATTTGCTGCCAGGTCAAGATAAAATGCTTGTGTTTCAAGTGACTTTTGAAACATGATGTTCCTCTACTGCTCTCACACCGACCTTTGTAGCAACATCCGGTCTTGTTACACCTAGCCCATAGCTGTACAACATCATTGCCTTTATCATCTTTGGCATTAACCTCATACTTGGTGAAGTGGGCCCAAACATCAGAGGTGGCTTTCTTAGCTTTCTTTCCAGGAGGTGGCTTGCACTCAGTTTCATCAGTTAAATCCACACTTGGAGTAGCAGCTGCAACAACATCTGGATTTGAAGTAGCACCGGGAGGCTCTAGCAACAGAAGTGACTGACTCAAAGGCAGAGCAGGGGATGTCGCGCTTGCACTTGCACTTGCACTGCTGCTCCTACTTGCAGTATTGTCCATGGCTATCTGTTACATTGCAGATAACTACATAAGTGGATAGCAAGAAATTGACAAAGGTTGTATTGTAACACGAAATTTGCTACTTTATAAGTTGACAAACTAAAACATCATTTTCAATCTTTCATGACCAAGTATCCCTTTCAAAGTTTCATGACCAACTACAGAAAAAGACTAGCATCCCTTTCAATCTTTCATTGGAAAAGTATCCCTTTCATGACCAACTATAGAAAAAAGTCCACAACTACACAGTGCAAGCATATTTACAGAACAACATACAAGTATACAACATCAAATTTGGTCATGAAAGCATATTTACAGCCTTACAGATAGGACATACACAGTGCAAGCTAGCAGCCAACATTTGGTCAATATTCAATATAGCTGCCAACATTTGGTCAATACTCAATAGACATTAGTTACTTCAAAGCTATTACCTAGGATCAGAATATAATCTTCATTCTTGTCAAGATGTGAATTGATCATTCATGTGGAAATACTACACATTAGTTACTTCAAAGCTATTACTTCAAAGCTATTACATGCCAACAATTGATCATTCATGTTGCCACAGTCCACAGGACTCCATGCTACATGCCAACAATTGCATCCAGGAGACATTTCTTTCCCCTTCTATCATTGCCCTTCAATCACACCCAAACAAGCAAATAAATGTGCTAAATTAGCCATCTCATCCGCATTTGGATCTTCTTTCTCGCTTTATTGACTTCACAGGAGAATTGAAAAACTGCTCATTTTACTTTCGGAGGAGAATGGCTTGTCTTTTTTCTTAGACAAAGTTGGGGATAAAGTAGCCGGAAGACACGGGAATAAGGGGATGAATTGAAACCTCATTGCGCAGGAGAATGGGGTATTGGCTTCAGTGTCAGCAAAGTAAGGGGATCAGGAATCAGGAACCAACACCAACCAACAAATAAGTGGTGGATTTGGATGGGGTTGTCAGTCACCTGGCGACGAGGTCGGGGCGGCGAGGTCCGTGGTGCCGCGACGCGGTCGGGGGTGACGCGGTCAGGGGCGACGCGTTGGGCTTGTTGATTTGAGGTCGCGGCGCGGTCGGCGGCGCGGCGAGCCTGGTGAGGAGGTCTGGGCGGCGCGTCTGTGCCGCGCCGCTTGGCTAGGAGGCCGGGGGCTCCACGGCCGAGGGCGAGGACGTCAGGGCCTCAGGGGCAGCGAGCTGGTGAAGTGTTGAGGACGTCCGGGAGCCGTGGAGATCTGGGCGCCGGCGGCCGGGGTCAGAGATCTGGGCGCCGCCGCCTGGCCGAGGAGTCGGGGCGAGGAGTGGGAGATCTGCTGCCGCTGCACACTCGCCGGCCACCGCCTAAGTCCCCAACAGCAACACACTTTCAGATTGGTATTGGGCTGGGCCACATTCGGAAAATTCTGGTTTACTTTAAACGGAAATTCCGTTCCGTTTTCGTTTCCGTCGGAACTAGCTCTCCCGTTTCCGTTTCCGTTTCCGAAAAAAAATTCCGTTTCCGTTTCCGTACTGACACTTTCCGATTCCGTTTCTGAAAATGACCTTCCGTTTCCATTTTCCTTCGGAATGGTCGGAAACTTTCCGTTCCGTTTTCACCCCTACTCCCAGCGGATGCCTGGGACTCTGCGGAGGCGAGGATAAGCATGAGCTTCCCCGCCGAAGTGGTGACAAAGTTGAGGGTGCCGAAACGGATCCAGCCCCTCAACGCAGATACGCCGTCGCCGGTGAGGGAAGCCATCAAGGAAGCGAGCGGGAATCCGGAGATGACGGTGATGACACGCGAAAGCCCCTACCTGGCGCGCCAACTATCGGTGTTTCGGGCACCGGCTAGTATGATTTTTAGTCTAGGGATCGC
Source organism: Rhipidocladum racemiflorum (assembly GCA_036346355.1). NCBI lineage: Eukaryota > Viridiplantae > Streptophyta > Magnoliopsida > Poales > Poaceae > Rhipidocladum > Rhipidocladum racemiflorum. The sequence goes on along the minus strand of CM070572.1, from coordinate 57,632,837 downwards.
GCGCTCCCTCTCCTTTAATGGTTAGACTCTAGGAGCCCAAGATGTATATTGGTTCGGGCCGAATGTCCCTACTCCAGTTCGTGTGGTGGGTTCGTATTGCTTAGAATGCAGATGGCTGCGTGGTTACAAGTGAGGACCGAGGAAAGGCCTCGAGTGCTACCTCTACTCGTGAAAAGAAAAGAACTCTCCTCTGTTCATCTGTTCGTCTCGCCTCCCCAGAGGGTCCTGCCTCCCTTTATATAGTCGGAGGGGGCAAGTTACATGGGAAATTGGAGAAGGGTGGAGTGTCCTACGCCCGGGAGTCCTGGTCTTCGGTCCTTGGTCGTCAGGCCGATGTCTTCTCACGCCATGCCGGGTTGGTAGATACATCGGATGGCATGGTTTTCTGCTTTGTCAGGCTGTGGCGCATCCACCCTCTACGTATTGTCAGGTGATGGTGTCTGTCGGGACCCCGAATTTGCAAATTCGGACCCTCTGTGTATTCAGCACTAGTCCAGGAACGCGCTAGTGCACACAGTCTTAACATCGGTAAATATCACAATCATACCACTCGATACTAATAAGGTACTTTATTTAAGTAGTCAAACTGGGTACTCGACCTTATGGTCAAGTTACAAATATCATACACGCAGGCGAAACTTATTAAGAGAGAAATAGTAGCGGCGGAAAATCAAATAACCCGTGGCGCCATCCAAGTATACCACAGTAACCTGACCGGGCTCGCTCCTAAGCTGACGGTTCCTCTTGGAGCTCCTCCTCCAAAGCCGTGTAGTCTACTCTTCAACTGGTGTTGTATTGCGGCAAGGGTGAGTACTTGGTACTCAAGAAGTCATGCATGTAATGCAGCTAATATACTACATGCATGGCTTAATACAAAGGAATAGCTCAAGGTATATTTGCGAGAAACAAAGATTTGACAAATAGCATAAGTAGATTCGAAAGCAGTAGAAACAAGTATAGCATAGATAACTTTTCAAGGAGTTTAATAAACATCTTTCCCATCCTAATCCACATTTCCATCAACATCATTTTTAAACCAAACCCAACCTTTCAAGTCCAAGTTATTTTTGAGAAAATCTAACCCTTGACTGTAATTCCCGAGCGATGTCCAATACCGCGGACACGGCTATTCTAATAGATTCTACACTCTGCAGAGGTTATGCACTTTACCCACAAGATACAGTCAAACACCACAAAGGCGAGTTCCCGTAACAAAGTCTTTCGGAAACTTCTAACAATACAAGTGGTCCTCCCCGGTTATTGCACACTAACCCTTCCCTTAGCTAAGATGAAGTTTAGGCTAATCAACCGTTAGATGGGTACCTGGCCTCAGCCCCGGTACGCTCCCCCGTACAACTTACACAAAGGGTGTAGTTGATCTCCTGAGGTCCTACAGGTACGTTATTAGCAACTTAGTCAACTAGGTCCGTCCCATTACAGACATGTGGTTGCACGTTAGACCCAGTTCAAAGGCTTGCAAGGTGAAGTCCTTAGGGTGACCAGGGCAAGACTACCCGAAGAACCAAACCAACATTCCCAATGCCACAACTGCCCACTGATTATTCTTGCCACATGCCCGGCCGAAAAACTATTTATCAAACCCCAGTTGATTACCATGCACCACGTGCCATCAACATCACATGATACCTTTCCAAAACAGGTTCAATATATCATTAAGTCAACATTAACATTTGATTGTCCAAAATCATGTCATGAGCACGTAAGCGTGTCTAAGCAAAGATACTACAACGGTCTAAAACCCATGTTGGCAATTTAATAATGTCCAACTAGTAATCCACAACTAGGGTGACAAGGGTCATGGCACATATTTAAATAATCAAGGTGTCATACAAAGAAATTGGTATTTATCTAATCCCCCGTATTTAAATAAAGTATTTTCTAATTGAACTAGCATGCAATAGGTTAAATCAAAATAGGTTTCAAAATAGGATCAACATGGTCAAAGCACAACTTGCCTTCAAAAAGTACTTGTTCTTGGTCTTGAGTTGGATCCTGAGTCAATACTTCTCCTTGAATCCTTCCTAGGCACTTCAACGTCTACTCGTAAAGCGTGCAAATAGCAATACACGAATAAACAATAGGCAAAAAGTGTCCAAACATCCAAATAAAATCCATAAACAGAGAGAACATAATTTTATGAATTTTTAGAAATTGGAATCGTCAAATTTGGAGTTAAAATGCAAAAGTTATGATTATTTAAAGTTTAAATAATCAATTAAATAATTTTACAGAGAAAAACTTTAGTCCAAAAATTAAATAAAATTCATATTTAGGTAGATCTCAATTTTATACGAATTTAGAAATTTGAATCACTCAAATCGGAGTTGAAACGCAAAAGTTATAAGCGTTTGAAGTTTGAAACAAAATCTGAAATCATTATTTCGAATTAATAAATCATTTTCTTTTTCGAAAATTAATTATTGCGTCAGCGAGGACACGTGGTAGCCTCTGATTGGTCTGCTGACGTCAGCCGGTCCATGGACTTGGTCCACGCTCGGCTCGGGTCTACCGTGAACTCGGTCCACGGCTCCACGTATCACTGACATGTGGGTCCCCCTCGGATGACGTCCACGGCGGCGTCGGCGCTCACCACGGTCTTTGGCGGTGGGACCCTCGTGACGTCATTCGACGTCGGCGCCAGCTGAGACGGCCGTGACATCTTGAGCCCGCCATGACGCGTCGGCGTCACGACGGAAGCGGCCGCGGCGGCGAGCTTCCCGACACGTGGCGCAATCTCGGCCGTTGATTTGAATTTCAACGGCCCAGATTGGATCTGGGTTTCACGCGTTTGGGTTAACGCGTTTGATCTGGACCGTTGGATCTAGATCCAACGGTCGAGATTGGATCTTGAGATTTTTGGACGGGATCTCACCGGTGGGTGACGTGGCGTGATCTTGGACCGTGCGATGAAGATCCAACGGCTCACAGTGCTTGCGGACGGCGATGGCGACACGACGGAGTAGGGCCACCGGAGACGAAAACGACGACGAGCCCGACGGCGCTTCGGGGCTCTCCGGCGGAGTGGGAGGTACCCACGGGTGCGCCTTGGCTTGAGGACTCCGGAACTGGGCTCCAACTCGGCGGAAGACGGTGGACGGCGGCGGGATGAAGCAACAATCGCGGCGGGGAGAGAGAGAACTCCGGCGAGCAATTGCAAGGTGACGGCGGCGGATAGGGCTCCGGGAGTTGGGGAAAACGATGCGCACGGGTCGGGCGAACCTCGGGCAACGATCCACGCCTTAAATACCGGCGCGGACGTCGAGATTCGCTTTGCTTCATGGCGAGCGGAGACGGGCGGCGGAGTCCGTCCCGGATACGGCGAGACGACATGGACGCTCGCGAGCCGTCCACGTGGCACGATCTACGGCCGTGATGGCTCGGATGCGGCCGTGCTTAGCGCGGATTGATCCTGACCGTTGGATCTTGATCCAACGGTTCGGATCCATCTGGGTTAGGGTTGGTTCGATCGAGTCAAGCTCGCTCGAAGTCGGACTCGAGTCCGACTTCGGGTTCGACTTCGATCGGGTGAACAAGATAGACCGATTGATTTTCCAGCGATTTAATAATTAAAATAATTTCCAGTAATTCATTTAATTCATTAAAAATAGCAAAATACTCATAAAAATTCCAGAAAAATTCTGGAAAATATTTTGGATCATTTTGGACTCAAATAAAATATTTCCAACAAAATTTATTTGCAAAGTTTAATTCTTTAATTATTTCAAAATGGAATAAATTCAAATAAATTCCAATTAAATCCAAATAAATTCCAGAAAATTCCAAAAATTCACCAAAGTGCCAAATCACACATAGATTTAAGAAAAGCAAAATTTTGGGGTGTTACAGTGTCGTAGTGGTTGGTTACGGCATTGCCTCAGGAGGGGGCGTATCCTCTCACTGTGCGTGACGGGATGACAAGACCGGAGCTTTTGACTTCGGCAGCCTCCCCGCTGCCTTGGAAGGAGCCTCTTGCCTCCGCACGGTCGCTCCGAACCGTCGTGTCCGAAGGGCAGGCGACCGACTCTTGGCGAAGACTTGTCTTAGCTTGATCAGAGCTTGTGTGGCGTCCGTCTAGTAGCGGGGGGTCGGGGCCTGCGGGGTGTCCGACCCATGGTGGGGGTCAGACCGCCCCCTCGGTTGGCTTGGTCGAGGACGAGTGTCCTTCGCGACCCAGCGGGACCTTGGGCCAGAGTTGGATTCGGGACGACCCATTCATAGTTCTGGGCCGCTGGGGATACCCATGGTATGAGTATTCATCAACGCGACACGACCTCCACTAGACATCCCGAAAAAAACGGATCCCAAATAGATATTTATCTAGGACAAACTCAACCTTTCATACTATCATTCCAAATGCCTATTCTTTGATTACACATCGATCAAATCATTTTGACAATCAGTTTAATTGGCCCATAAACAACATAAACCAACAATCCTCATGTCGTTACACCATCATACTCCGGTGCTTTACACCATCACCTTGCTATAACAATTCCTCGATCAGAAGATTCTAAACCTTCATAATCAGGATCTATACTACAGTTCTCGAACTTCGAATTAGTTGGAAGACTCACCACACTCTGCATAAGACACTAATCGACTTTCACTTTAGATCACTTAACAACTCAATATTCCAACTACCCAACATAGACTTAAAGTCTCGAGCACCCTCGTGGATCACGTACCCTTGATAAATAGGATGCAACCCCAATCTTTAAAGATAACCACAGCTCTTGAAAAAGAACGAACACCGAAAATCAGTTTCTTCTTTCTAGGCAAGAAAGAAAAACAAAACCCAAACAGAAATACAAGAGAGCTCAACTCTCAAAATCCCAACTCTGGTAGCCAAAACTCTTCAAGAAATCTCAAGATCTACAACATCCACAATGGAAGGTGGATGCAAGGGGGAAAATCAACCTATCAACCACATCCTTTCCGATAAAGCCTTGACACCAAAATCCACACGACTTAGGTTTTACATCAAAACTTCAATAACTTCTTTTAAACTTGGAGAATGACAACACAAGAATAAATCGATAGCTGTGATACTACGGAATGACGGTATGAGTTATTTTCGATTTCGGCAGTAAGGTACGACTTTTGTATCATGTTTTTGGGCCGTTTTCGGGTGTGTGGGCCCTTTCGGGGGAGTTTGGGCCTTAGGGGATCAATTTGGGCCATTGAGGGAGGCTCTTGGGCCATGTGGGGAAGATGGGGGGGCAACAAAGCCTGCCCATGTGCCCCCTAACCCTAGGGCGCCCCCACCTCCTCCCCTCCCACTCTTAGCCGCCACCCCTCCTCCTTGCGCCTCCACCCCCTCCCCCTTTCTCCTCCACCTCCCCACCTCTCCTAGCCGGCCCTAGGAGGGATCCATCCCCATCCCTTGCTGCGACACCCCTTCATTCCATTGTCCTCACCGTTGGGAAGTTCCGCGACAAGAGGATCCGGTGGATTTGGCGCGTGGAAGGAGATCGGGGGACCGGGAGGAAAAGGTTTCGTCGTTCGAACAGTTCTTCGCGGGAGGTAAGTGTTGGTAGATCCTTTTGTAGGGTTATGATGCTGGTTAGAAGGGAGATTCCATGCCTAAGAACCATGATTAGGTGATGTTCCTAGATGAGATTAGGAAAATTGCAATGCTATCCCACGTTCTATCCTCGGGCAGATTTGCACCCCACCTAGTGCTTGAGTTTTGGCAATTTTAGAGGCATTTTCTGATCGCCGGCTGTTACAGAAGTTGTAGATAATTTAATTACCTTTCGGTGGACACCAAGAACGTGAAATTCCGATCAGCCGTTTAACAGTTATGGTTGTTTTACCGAACGTTGTTAAATCTGTGACGAGATTGGGATAGATCGTGTTCAACTGTAGATTAGACAACTTTAGAGGCCGAATAAGTCTTCACCAATACTCAGAAAAGATAGGAAATTTCCTAAGCTTCGAGAAAATGTACTCATTTACTTGATTTGGAGTCCTAGAAATCAAGTTATGCTAGTTCGAAGCCTGCTGTCCTGACGGGACAGATTCTCTATTTCGGGTTTTAAGAATGGGTTGCAAGGTCAGTGTAGAATATCGTTCTTGTTCTATTTTTGGGGGCTTGTTTTGAGTGTAATGTACCTTTGTGCAGGTGTGTGACCCTGGGAGTTCCCTCAACCTCTCGCAACCTCTCGCCACTCCGTCGCTCACGGTTGAAGGCAAGTGTATTGGGATGGAATTGGGGTTTTGGATGTCCAACTAGTTGTGTAGTTTTGCCATGATACTAAATGATGCTCTATGTTGGCATGTTGTTCCTCGTATGTGTTATGATGTTCATGTTTAGTTCAAAGATATGCCATTGCTTTATTGAGTTACTGTTATGCAAGTTATTACATGTTATGGCATATGTGCATTCATAATAGAAGAGGCGTCCCATTCTGATGCGGGCCTCTGTGTTCACACGTAGTGAACACGAAAGACCTACCTCGTAGTCCCATCCACGGTTGTGTATGGGAGCGAGTCAGTAAGAGTAGACACCCTCCATCTACGGGATGGAAGGGGAAAGAGGGTGCACACCGACGGGTGTGCACTCGGCTATACCGGTATGTGCTTCAAGGAGACATGTGCATTGCATTGCATTGCATGAATAAAGTTGTTATATGAGATGCTTATGATGTTCTTTGAGATGCATATGAAGATGTTTAAGACGATGTTATATGAGAGCATAAATGAAGAGGTTTATGAGTTGATTCTCATAATGTGTGAATGGCATAAAGTATGTATGTGAACTGTTATCGTTTGTGTACCATTGCAATACACTTCGCTGAGTGATGAACTCACGCTTGTTGTTTATGTTTTTTTAGGTATCTTGGATCCGACAGGTGGGAAAGGGAGCTAGTCACACATCATCACTTACCATCACCCATTTAATCAATGTCGAACCCTACTTTAGTTGTGACGGTTACCTCATTGAACTAAATTGTGTTTTTTATGCCTCGTTTGTCATCATGAGTAAATGATTAGTCCATATTGTCATATGATGGATATATTTATATCCTTAGTTGAATTGTTGCTGAAATCCCTGATTAGCATGTTATTGTTGTCATTCATGATGCCATCTTGATATGTCCATATTGTTGATGCTTGAAACCATGGAAAAACAAAGGTTATGCTGCTGAAATTTCAGTTAAGCATTTAGCGTAGTTGCTGTAATTTAATTTAAAATTTGTGATTTAGTTGTTGCTAATATCGTTTGTGGTGACATTCGTGGCATACTAGGTGCCGGGGTGTTACAATAGCTTTCTCCATAAGGCAACCAACAATCGATAAGTTTCTCCATAACTTTTCACGCTTAACTTCCTCTGTAAAGCAACCCACCTAAAATCGGCGTCAAAGCCAAAACGGCAACCAAAAGATGTGCAACACTAAGCTTTTCTTCTTTGCCTTCAGCCAAAGATGGTAGAACCAAAAACCGCCGAAAGAACAATTAGTAAATACTCAATACCGAACACTTTTCCTTGGTTTCCAACCAACCAAAAACCCAAGAAACAACCAGACCGGTTGCAAGAACGATAAGAGAAATCCGAACAATTCATCTCTAAACCCTGCTATTTGACTCCAACCAATGAAGCCAAAAGAAACTACAACTTCCAACCACTCTCTAGACTTTATCGCAAGAAGGCAACGACTTAGACCTAGGAGGGACTCCAAACTTCCGGTTGTGGCTTTACCCAACCACCATGGCCTCTACCATGGCCACACCACAACAGAAGAAGGTGACTGAAACCCTTCGGCACCACAACTCACTTAATCTCAAATATAACATCACAATCAATTCTTTCATAAGCATAGCAACATACATTATCAAATGTGGCATTCAACATCAAAGCTTAAAATACAACATTTAAGCGTAAAGCAACAGTACCCATACCCTTTCCTAATGTCCATCCAAGTGTGGCAAATTTTAAATTAATTATTCCACTTACACAAGTTTTAAGGTTGCTATCTTATGGCAAAATTTTAAGTTTAACCTAAGCCATGTTTCTAGGTTATCCCACAACACATTTTAGTTGAACCTATGGTATGACACTAAATACATGTTCCACGGACCTAAAGCCCGCTCTGATACCAACTGTAACACCCCGGTACCTAGTACGCCCTGGATGTTACAAAACATAGTAGAAATAGCAACTAAAAACCACAATTAAAGACAAATTACAGCAAGGGCGCAAATGCTTTAACCGAAATTTCGGCAGCATCTCCTTTGTTTTTCCATGGTTTGAAGCAACAGCAATAATATCACAAGACATAACATAATGAATGACATCTAAAACAGCAATAACGGGAGGTATAGCAACAATTTAAGTCCAGAATAATGAATTCAACCATCTCATGAACTAAAACAAAGTGAACGATAGAACCAAGCACACATTAAGGCGTAGTCCAAGCTTTAGCGCAATAAACTTATTATCACAACTACGAATGGTAAAGTGTAGTTGTCTAAGTGAATGAAGCTACGTGAAGATGTGCCGCTAATCCCTTTTCCTGCATGCCAGTTTCATGGTACCTAAAAACATCATAAAACACAAGCGTGAGTTCATCACTCAGCAAAGTGTATTGCAATGGAATAGAGCATCAACATTAATCAATAGCATCATTATTACATATCATAGCACATCATCATAAGCATCTCATAGTACAACTTCATAAACATCTCATAATCATCTTCATTCATGCAATGCAATGCAATGCACATATCTCTTTTCTTAGCACATACCAGTATTGCCGAGTGCACACCCGTCGGTGTGCACCCTCTTTCCCCTTCCATCCCATAGATGGAGGGTGCCTACTCTTACTGACTCGCTCCCATACATAACCGTGGATGGGACTACGAGGTAGGTCTTTCTCAGTAGCGCGCCGGATTAGTCATAACTTTCTCACCGACCTTACCGGATTAGTTATGACTTTCTCACCGTTCTGGCCAGTCCTCATGCCATTAATGCAAGGAATACACTGTTTACCTTTCATCGTTCAGGTGTCAAGCACAATATCTTTTTACCCACCATCATCACTTTATCATTCTCATCATCACTACATACTCACCAATATACCATTCGTAATTCAGCAAATGCATAACCATCTAACAATTCATGTTCACTTATCTCATTCCAAGAATCAAACATGGCAAGCAAACATATCAACGGTTAACTCGTATCATAACGAAAACATAACGCCATTCAAGTCACAAACATTACAATACACTTGTCTTCAACTGTGAGCGAAGGAGTGGCGAGAGGTTGAGGGCACTCCCGGGGTCACACCACCTGCACATAGGTACAATACACTCAAAACTTGCCCACAAAACTGTACGAGAGCGATCATCTACAACGACTTCGCAACCCACTCCAAAAACCCGAAAACAGAGAATCTGTCCCATCGGGACAGTGGGCTTCCAATTAGCATAACTTGAGTTATAAAACTCCAAATCAAGTAAACGAGTACATTTTCTCGAAGCTTAGGAAATTTTCCAACTTTTTATAGGTATTCGCAAAGACTGAATCGGCCTCTAAAATTGTCTAATCTACAGTTGAACACGATATGTTCCAATCACGTCATAGATTTGACAATGCTCGGTAAAAAAGGCATAAATTTTAAACGGCTAGACGGAATTTAGCGTTCTTGGTGTTAAATTAAAGGTAATTGAATTAACTACAACTTTATCAACAGCCGGCCGACCAGAAATGCCTCTAAAATTCCCAAACTCAAGCCCTTAATCGGGGTTCAAATTTGCCCGAGGACAGAACGTGGGACAGAATTGTGCTCTCCCTAAATACATCTAACCACATCACCTAAACATGGATTTTGGGCATGGATTCTCCCATCTAACAGCACCTATACCACCACAAAAAAAACCTACAATGGCTTACCTCTTCTTGACGAAACAAAACGACGACAGATCTCTCCTCCTCCCGGCCTCGATCGCCCTCCAAACTCCGAAATTCGCCGTATCCTCTCGGATGGACGAGATCCACAAGGAGGAAAACCATTGGAGGGAGGAGAGGGCTAAAAGGAGGAGAAATTAGGGTCGGCTAGGGGAGGTGAGGGGAGGGGAGGCGCACAAGGGGAGGGAGGGCGCACGGCATGGGGTGGGGAGAGAGGGGGTGGCGGCTAGGGTGTGGGGGAAAGGTGTGGGGGCATGGGAGAGGGGTGGGCTAGGGTTTTGGCAGGTTTGCTGCCCCCCACAAGGCCCAGAATGCCCACTGAAGGCCCACACTCTCTCGAAAAGCCCAAAACTCAATTCCCCAAAGCCCAAACTCAATCCGCCAAGGCCCAAACTCTCCCGGAGAAGCCCAAACACCCTGAAAAGCCCAAAAACACGACATACACTCTTACCGTAATGTTACATGAATGGTCAGCTTGAGTTGCTCCTGCTCGATACGATAGTCGGTGGCCCAGACCTTGCTAGCCTCCTCCTGACGGAGGCGAAACGCCTCCTTCTCCTTTTTCTTCTCGCGACCTCCACGGAGGTCCTTCAGCATAGCCTGCCTAATTGGTTTAGGCACAACAAGGCAGGCCCTCACCTCGCCAAAGCGACAGCGAGATGTTGCTTCAGACAGGTCGCGCCTCCACCCTTCATAACATAAGTACAGTAGTTGCACTTCGATCCTTGGCCAACACGCTCCCCATGATCCCACACACTCGCCATGCTAAATTAATCAACTACAAGAAAGACAAAAGTGCAAGTTCGTAACATTAGTTCATAAGCACAACATGCTGAACAAAATAAGATACAGTTACTACTATGACCCATGAATTGCCAACAGCTAAAGTCTTATATTCTTTTCATGGAAGTGAAACACTAAGTCCCCCACTAAATTGCAAAGAACCTGAGTATGGATTTATCTTACATTCTTGCCTCAATTAAATGTAACAGCTTCATTTCCCCTACTGAATTGCCGTGAGCATGAGGTTCACCAAAATGAAGCATCCAACAAACCAACACTAACTTAGATCAGACAACACTAAATAACATTTCTGCTCATTTTCTATGCCTAGATCACATGCCATAAGCCTAGGATGTCACAAAATTACAAAGAAATTAACTTACCTACTTGGAGTTGCCTTTAGGAATTTTTTTGCACCATCTCTGTTCTGGGCGAAAACTCGATGGAAACATCCGAGATCTCAGTTCTGGAGGCCAAGATTACCTTTCTTCTCTGGTGAAGATGCTGTTTGCTAGCCGGATTGTAACCGGAGATGGCCGGATGAGAGTGAGGAAGGGAGCTTATACTTTGTACCTGAGAGTCTCGGTTAGGAGAGGAAAGTGACCGACTGGGCTAGGACTCTCAACTCGTGAGGAGAAAGTGAATCATTGCCTTCACTGTGAGAACAATCAGCAGGAGGCTACAAATAACAGCATATCACATACTATAACAAGAAACACACAAAGGGCCAGCTGCTTAGATGGTGCAACTTAAGTCTTCTGTGGTTCACGGCTAGGTTCGAGTCCCACTTTGGCCAATTTTTTTTGCTTCATCTCATCATCGTAATACTCTAGGCATTTAAATCCGATCAAATTTGGCTCCTAAAAATATAAATCCGATTAAAATTTACATAGATTTCGGTTAAAAACTAGAGATTTCGGGCGAAATGGATGAAATCTCGCCGAGATATTAGTACACTATAGCAATTTAAATTTTTTTAATTTTTTCCTTTTCCACTGAGATTTCAAACTTCGAAGGGGGCGTAGAACCGAAATTTCTATCCCTCACACGTACTAGGAAGTAGGAAACGTTCTGAGGCTATGTTTGTTTCGGCTTCGGCTTTTTGGCTTTTGGCTTAAAGCTAGCTTTTTGGCTTAATGAGCTTTTAAGTCGTCTGCTTTTAAGCCAAGACATGTTGTTTGGTATCCTGGCTTATTGATGGGTTGGATGGTATAGCTTATTGATGAAAATTCTAAAATACCCTAAATGAGATAGAGGGATTCTTGGTTTATATATGATGACATTTGGTGGGTAATTTTGGAGACTTTTAGTGGCAAAGGGTTATTTCATCCCAAAAAAGCACCTTTTGCCTGGATTTTGGCTTATAGTTATACAATGGCTTTTGGCTTTTTAAAGCCCGGCTTAAAAGCCAGTCATTTGTTTCGGCTTAAGCTTTTTGGCTTTTAAGCCGGTGAAAAAGCCAAAACAAACGGGCCTGAGTATATTAGCAGGTGCAATGTTTTCAATTATCCTCCGAGCTAGTTGGACACTTGGACTTCAATCCAGCTCAAAGTTAGGCCTTTCCGGTTTCATCGAAATTTTTGCTAAGGCCCAGGTCGAGTAAATTTTAGCCCTGTTTGTTTCGGCTTTTTCACCGGCTTAAAAGCCAAAAAACCTAAACCGAAACAAAGAACTGGCTTTTTAGCCGAGCTTTAAAAAAGCCTAAATCTCCTATATAATTATAAGCCAAAAGCTAGGCAAGATGTGCTTTTTTTGGGCTTTTTTCAGATGAAATAACCTTTTGCCACAAAAAGTCTCCAAAATTACCCACTAAATGCCATCATATAAACCGAGAATCCATCTCCCATCTCATTTAGATTATTTTAGACTTTTCATTAATAAGCTACACCATCCAACCCATCAATAAGCCAGAATACCAAACAGTATGTCTTGGCTTAAAAGCAGATGGCTTAAAAGCTCAGTAAGCCAAAAGGGTAGCTTTAAGCCAAAAGGGTAGCTTTAAGCCAAAAGCCAAAAAGCCTAAGCTGAAACAAACAGGGCCTTTGAGGACCATTTTTAACCAGATTATGATTCCTGCCCGGGTGTTCATTTTCTCATAATTTTACTGCCAATGTGGATTCGACTACTAAAATTCTCTCCTTTTTCCCCTGCAACTCAAACTCGGGCTCCAAATTCCTCACTATTCAAACTACAGTATAAGTACTGTACTAATAATGGTTGGTATGACCGATATGTACTTTTTCAACATCTAAATCGGTACAAAATAGCTCTATGTACCGTACTGGTTTCGATACTAGCCATATCAGCTTTAATAAAATCATAATGGTGGAACTAATAATACGATCTATTAAACTATATCTTATATTTATTAGTACTACTATGTATTTAGAGTAATATTATAAGTGCAATTTGCTGTATATATAATTAAACATATACTCCCTCCGTTTTTTTTATAAGGCGTATTAGATTTCGTTAGGACAAGGCTTTGACCAACAATTACTCTATTAGCATATAATTTTTATGACACAAAATTGATATTAGCAGATTTGTATTCAAAAGTACTTATATATAATTATGATTTTGTATTGCATAAATGGTATATTAATGAAGTAATCGTTGGTTAAAGTCTTGTCCTAACGAAACCTAATATGCCTTATAAAAAAACGGAGGGAGTATATACTTATAAATATATAATATTATATTAAATCTAAAATAGTACATGATATGAATCAGTATCAAAGCACCGTTTTAACTGTCAAACCAGTACAGATGCCGGTAAAGACGTAAAGTATTGACCAGTGTTATTCAATCCCCTTTCCCACCCTTCCACCGGCACAAGCCTCAGATACCCTAACGTTCAATAAGCTTCAAACTTTCTTTCGATGACGTCTGGAGCCCATGTTCCACCGTACCCCACATGTCGTCCAATAAAGTCCTGCACCAGCGAGGTACTCGAAGCACCACTGCCCCGTGTCCGACTCCCCAACGGCTATATTCCGCACGTACGCACACTGACACGTGGGGCCCGGAGACCATGTTCTTAACCTCTTAAACGCCCGGACCAAAACGTCCTGACGCCAAACACACACCGACCAAAGCGAAGCGAAGCAAATCGTCGAACACATGGCGGCCATGCCGATGGGTCCTCATCCCCGACGCCGGCCAAGAAGCTCCCCGCGCCTCCGTACCACCACTCCCCTGCAGCGGCATTGACGGTCGAGGAGGCCGCGACGCCGCCGCCGAAGCCGGCGGGCAGAGGTCGCCTCTGCCCTCGCCGCTGCAGCTGTCCGGGTACTCGCTCCACGGCCTGCTCCTGCTGTCCCCGCCACCGAGATCGCGTCGCAACCGCTCGAGGCAGCGGGGCACGGCGGGCGCGAGCGTTGACGAGAGCCTGGAGATGGCGGGCACGCCGCCGAGACGGAGGCGGCGCGGGGCCGGAGAGCAGCGCGCGGCGCCCGCTGGGGCGTCGGCCAGGAACGTGCGGCGGGCGAGGCGGAGGCTGGAGAAAGAGATTGAGGCGAGGAGGACGCCGCCGGGAGGGCGCGCAGGAGAAAGTCCACGAGGGCGGCGCCGAAGGCCGCACCAGTGGCGGCTGCGGACAAGGTGGCGGCGGTGGTGGAGGAGGACATGACCTTGGCTTTTGTTCCGGCTCGTACCGATGCTACCGTTGTATTTATTAGCGAAAGTGCAAAAGTAATCTCTTGTTGGTTCTTGTTAATTTACTGATTTCATGAAATCACTGCTCTGAAATTTGTATGCGTTCTTGTTTCTACTCACAGGAACCAACGTTGTTGACCAGTCTGGGTGGGAAGGTCTCTGGGAAAGGTCCGAATGGATCGTCGAGTTGGTGATGTGGAAGAAGGTCGCGAAATCGGCACTCTGGTTCGGTCTCGGATCCATGTTCTTCTTCTTTTGCTCCTTTTCAGGAGAGATTACCTTCAGGCATGCACAACCTGCTACCGTACTACCTGAAATTACTGCTCAATCATTATTTGTTGGAGATTCTCTTGCTCTTTTTGTTGTTGTTGTAATCTCGTATTGAGCCTCGGGTGATTATTTGCAGCCCAATCTCGGCATTTTCTCACCTCGGTGTTATGATCTTAGGTCTAGCATTCTTCAAAGATTCCGTGCCTCAGAGGTATGAACCAGTGGTAATCGATTTTGTTCTTTAGATCGAAGAAAGTAATTTGAGTTTGCATTTGTAACAGGCATCAGGTAGACAGGGGGAGAAGCTTCCAATTGACCGAAGAGGATGTGCTCCATGCTGCCCGAGATGTCTTGCCGATTGCCAACTCCATGATATCTACGGCACAAGTGATCTTCTCTGGTGAACCGTCGATGACTCTCAAAGTAAGCCTCAAATTTGGTTCGTGTTGTGACATTCTTGCCAAAGAACAACTTTTTCCCTGAGTAATCTAGAAATTTGTGATTGCTGAAATCTTAGGTATTACCTGTTCTTCTGTTTGGTGCCAAATATGGTAGCCTTGTTACGGTACGGAGGCTTCTAGCCACAGGGGGAGAAGCTTCCAATTGACCGAAGAGGATGTGCTCCATGCTGCCCGAGATGTCTTGCCGATTGCCAACTCCATGATATCTACGGCACAAGTGATCTTCTCTGGTGAACCGTCGATGACTCTCAAAGTAAGCCTCAAATTTGGTTCGTGTTGTGACATTCTTGCCAAAGAACAACTTTTTCCCTGAGTAATCTAGAAATTTGTGATTGCTGAAATCTTAGGTATTACCTGTTCTTCTGTTTGGTGCCAAATATGGTAGCCTTGTTACGGTACGGAGGCTTCTAGCCACAGGTACAATTGGATGCACAAAGTACTAGCAAATCAATCTTCTCATGACTGCACTGTTAATTCATGTTATGGTTAAATGAAACTTTGCAGGGTTTTTCACCAGCTTTACACTCCCAAAACTTTATATCTGCTATTCGAGTCAAATTCATAGGAGAGGTACAATTTACTTGTCCCCACTGAGATTGCCTTCTTTGTTATGTACGGCCATTGTTCAGAGCATAAGACCAAGTTCCCTCATTTTACTTTAGTTGAGTTTTTGAGAGATCGGGCTCTAGAAGCATGGAAGTCTTGCCTCCACAAGAAACTCGTTGCGGCCACAGCAGTGACCATGTGCTGGAACTTGTTTAGTGTCAAGACACACGTCATGGTAGGTATCTATGTTGACATGATCGATACAACTGAGATAACTTATTATGTCAATATCTTTAAATACAAGGCAGTGCTGATGAAAATAAGATTTATTCATTAGTTATTAATATTTTTGTCATAACATCATTGTTTTGCATAATGAAAAATATTATAAAAGTTTCCAAATATCTATGGAGATAATCTCTGCTAAACCGTTTGTTCTGGTTTTTTTGAGTAGCCAATGTGGAGCAATCTCTCACCCTAATCCCCAATAGAACCTAGCTAGGAATCTACTGAAATTTTTCAAGAAAGCCGATGGTTTACAAGCCTACAAGAAATTTTCAGTTTTTGAAAGAGTATTATAAAATGTGATGTTTATATTGAAGAATAGTGCTCAAACTGTTTAAGCCCCAGGTGAATATGTTATAACTCGTGCAGTTTCAAAATGACAATCCATGAAATACTCTAGATAATATGGAGTAGTTTTTTCAAAAAACATTTCACCTAATTTTTAGTCATCATCTTCTTAATGCATGTTTCTCTTAGATCAGATCATTTCAGAATGCATATTGTATTACAAAATTGTGCCGATGGTATAAATGAAAAGTAGTAAGTAAATCGTCATTTTGGGAAACATGGACATTGAAAATCTTTCAGATTCACCAAAGTTAACAATGTAACAGTGTGATAGAAAATATGTGACATTGAGTATCTTCATTACCAAAAAATGGCAATCTTCTGAAGGATTTTATTTTCATCTCCTAAGTCCAAAATTCTCTGATGAAACATATGGCTACCATTTTTGAAGATTAAACTGAAAGGTCAACTACTTGTACTTCTTGTCTTTCCTATTTGCTTAAATGAACATCGAGCCTCTATAAGAAATTAAGAAGGTTGTTAGTCTAATGGTTTTATTTGATATTGAACTCATGCTTCCAAGGTTGTTGAACTGACAACATATGCAACACAGATGTCTTTTTGTTCTTCGTAATTTCTATTATGAGATAGGTGGGTGTTTGTTGGTTTTCAATATGCAAAGTGTTAACACCTTATGTGGGCATGCAGGCAAGACCATTCCGTTTCATTATGATGACTTGCCTTCAAACTCGATTCACACACGCAGAACTTGTTCTTTTATACATACATGACCGTATAGACTAACACGGAAGTAGCGAATACGCTATAACCATAATTTCTGTAGTAATAATCTTTTATTTTGTACAGCCTTCATCTCGATAGTAGTACTGTGCTATAACCATCAGTGCCGCAAGGCTGTTGTGACCCTAGAAAATGGAGGTAGAAGACTGAAATTGCAATTGCACCACTCCGGCCCAGAACCTGTATGCGGTTCATCTCCTGGACCATAATTTTTGTAGTAATAATCTTTTATTTTGTACAGCCTTCATCTCGATAGTAGTACTGTGCTATAACCATCAGTACCGCAAGGCTGTTGTGACCCCAGAAAATGGAGGTAGAAGACTAAAATTGCAATTGCACCACTCCGGCCCAGAACTTGTATGCTGTTCGTCTCCTCCTGGACCACCCTTTGGTGGAACTTGCAGGAGACTCCCTGGCCACGCCGTAGCTTCGGGACATTGCTGGCCTCGTCGACGCGGCCCAGCTCCAAGTGGGGACGTCCGAATGGTCAGGTACCGTCCGTACCCCCCACTCGAGGGCGCCGGTCGACCGCACCCAAGCTTCCAGCCGCCCAAGCGGGAAGCACTCTGGCCAGGAGGGCCAGAGTAAAGGCAAGGGCCTCCAAGATGGTGGTCCCGGTTCCGCAAGGTCGTGAGCAGTATGGTGGAGCAGCGGCTGAAGGACCCTGCCCCAATGGCCTTCCAGCGGGCAGATCACGCTGTGGCGTACATCCATGGTGGCTCGGCCACCTACCCCCCTCCAACACGGCGTACAAACACATGAGGAGGGAGGTCTGCGCCACGGCGTCGAGCTCAGGGACGGGTCGGATGCTGAAGTGGTCGGAGGAGCCGATCACCTTCAGTCAGGCTGACCACCCTGAGAACACCACCGGCCTAGGCCACCTTCCGATCGTAGTTTCGCACACGGTCCAGAATGTGAAGCTTGACCGGGTGCTAGTAGACGGAGGGAGCTCCATCAACCTCCTGTCTTCCCAGGCATTCCAGGCGCTCCAGATCCCACAACGGGAGCTGCGCCTAGCCTTGCCCTTCTATGGCATCTCCCCGGGGGCTGGCTCTGTTCCCCTAGGCCAGGTGCGCCTCCCCATCACCTTTGGGGAGGAAAGCAACTACCGTACGGAGATGGTCGACTTTGAAGTCACCGATTTTGACCTCCCGTACAACGCCCTGCTTGGCCGACCGGCGTTGGCCAAGTTCATGGCGGCGACCCACTATGCCTACATGGTGGTGAAGATACCTGGGCCGCCCCGGCGGCCCCATCGTTATCCATGTGGACAGGCCAGAAGCCTTGCGCTGTCACAATCACGCACTAGACCTGGCCGACACCACCTGTGTTAGGCAGGCTGATGCCGTCTGTCCCGTAGTCTCTCAGGCGGTGAACCGTGCCTCGCTCGGCGAGGTACGGGTGGTCTCCCTGAGTGAGGGCGAGCCCGGGAAGACCATCTCCATCGGCGCCAGCTTCAGCGCCAAATAGGAAGACGCGCTCGTCACCTTCCTTCGGTCTAACTCCGACGTGTTTACTTGGCACCCGTCCGATATGACTGGGGTACCTAGGGAGGTGATCGAGCACCGATTGGCAACTCTCCCCAGTGTGCGCCCGGTCCGACAAAAGGTCCGGAGACAGGCACCCGAGTGGCAAGATGCCATTTGGCAGGAGGTAGAGAAGCTGATGCGCGCAGGGATCATCAAGGAGGTCTCTCATCCCAAGTGGCTTGCCAACCCTGTGCTTGTCAAGAAGTCCAACGGGAAGTGGCGGATGTGCGTCGACTTCACTGACCTCAACAAGGCCTGCCCGAAGGACACTTACCCCCTACCTCGTGTCGACCTCATCGTCGACTCGACGGCAGACTGTGAGCTGCTGTGCTTTATGGATGCGTACTCCGGGTACCACCAGATTAGCATGGCGGCGGGAGGCGAAGAGAAAACCGCATTTATAACCCCAATGGGCGTCTATTGCTATATCAAAATGCTATTTGGGTTAAAGAATGCTGGTTCCACTTATCAATGCGCCATGCATATCTCTTTCCGTCATCAGATAGGGCGCAACTTGGAGGTGTACGTCGACGACCTGGAGGAAACATTCGCCAACCTCCGGAAGAATTGTTTGAAGCTCAACCCCGAGAAGTGCGCGTTCAGTGTGCCTTCCGGGAAGCTGTTGGGATTCCTCGTGTCCAGGCGGGGCATTGAGGCCAATCCCGACAAGATAGCGACCATCGAGCACATGAAGCCGCCGACGCGACTCTAGCAGGTGCAGTGCCTAGCTGGTCACCTGGCGTCCCTCAGGCGATTTATAAATCGCCTAAATCGCCCGACTGGGAGAAAAAAGCCTGCCTCTGTTCAAGCTGCTGAAGAAGACTCATTTCGAGTGGACGGAGGAGGCTCAACAAGCGTTTGAAGACTTGAAGCAATACCTCTCTTCCCCGCCAGTGCTGGTCGCCCCCAAGCCTCCAGAGTAGTTGCTCCTTTACATTGCCGCTACCCCTGCGGCGCGGTACTGGTGGCGGAGAGGGAAGACGTCCAAAAGCCGGTCTACTACTCGATGCGGAGACTCGGTACCCGCAAGCGCAGAAGATGTTGTACGTCGTCCTGGTGGCGTCCAGGAAGCTACGGCACTACTTCCAGGGACGAGAGATCACGGTGGTCACAGCCCTCTACGAGAGATCCTCCACAACCGGGAAGTGGAAGGCCGTATCGCCAAGTGGTCGGTGGAGCTGGGGGAATTCTGCCTCAAGTTTGTACCCCGCACCGCCATCAAAAGTCAGAAGCTGGCGGAGTTCGTTGCCGAGTGCACTCCTGCCGCTCCTGAAGCTGAAGACATACCCACACCTTCCCCCTGGACTTTATTCTTCGACGGCTCCATCAGGTTCGAAGGCGTGGGGGCTGGAGTTGTCCTGGTCTCCCCGACCGGTGACATCCTCCAGTACGTGGTCGCCCCCGACCGGTGACAAAAGTCAGAAGCTGGCGGAGTTCATTGCCGAGTGCACTCCTGCCGCTCCTGAAGCTGAAGACATACCCACACCTTCCCCCTGGACTTTATTCTTCGACGGCTCCATCAGGTTCGAGGGCGTGGGGGCTGGAGTTGTCCTGGTCTCCCCGACCGGTGACATCCTCCAGTACGTGGTCGCCCTCGACTTCAAGGCCACCAACAACATCGCCGAATATGAGGGCCTGCTGGCAGGGCTGCGCACCGCCTCGGTTCTAGGCGTCCGATGCCTCCAAGTCAAAGGCGCCCTGCTGGTCATCAATCAAGCATGGAAGGAGTTCCAATGCTCTGACTCCACCATGGCTGCCTACTTGGCGGAGGTAGGAAGAATGGAACGTCGCTTCGAAGTATTGGGGTACACCCATATCCCTCGACGCGACAACCATCTGGCGGACGAGCTTTCGCAGCTCGCGTCGTCCAGTTCTTCCATTCCGGTCAGAGTCTTTGAAGAAAGACTATCGCGACCGTCCATCATAGCCCCCGGACAGGGTAGGAACTATGGTGCAATGCCAGTTGGAGTCTTTGAAGAAAGACTATCGAGACTATCCGTCGTAGCACCCGAACAGGGAAGGAGCGGCGGAGATAGTCCGATCGGGGCCTTCGAAAGAAGACCACCACCGTCCGTCGCAACCCCCGAACAGGGATGGAACGACGGTGCTGTGCCGGTCGGGGACTTCGAAAGAGGGCTAGCATGACTGTCCGTCATAGCCCCCGAACAGGGAAGGAATGGCGATGTACCGGCCTCTGGTGAGGCCGCTCCGTCCGGAGCCTTCGGAGGAAGGCTACCGCGACCGTCCGTCGCAATCCCTGGTCTAGGAAGGGACGACGGTGTTGGCGACTCAACCCCCGATACCGGCGAGGAAGGCGGTGTGCTCGACTCAGCCCCTTAGGCGAAGAACCACGCCTCACCCGGCTCATTCGGCGAGGTGCGGGTGGGCTCCCTGAGCGAGGCCGGAAAAGACATCGCACCCGCCGTGGTCCCCTGTTCCTCGCGGGAGGGCGGCGGTGCCAGGGAAAAACCTGGCCAAGCGGAGTACCCGGGCGATCACCCCGTGATCGCCGCACTCTGCTGGGAAGGACAGTGGATGGCTCCCATCCTAGCCTTCCTGCGAGACAGAGTGATCCCCGACGATGATGCCACAGCCGAGAAGACTACACGAAAGGCCAAGTGGACTCTGATAGGTGGGGACCTATATCGCCAGAGTAGAAATGAACTTCTCCTGAAGTGCATCGCTCGGGAAGAGGGGAGCCGATTGCTCTCTGATATCCATGGAGGCATGTGCGGGAGCCATATGTCCGGCCGAACGCTCGTCGGCAAAGCGTTCCGCCAAGGATTTTATTGGCCTACTACCCCTCCAGGATGTTGGCCCAGCTCACTCACACGATGATCACTTTGATGATCTCCCTTCTCTCACTGGATGTACACGAGATAGAGAAAGAAGGAACTGAATACAGGCACAAACACAGGCTTGTTTCTCTATGCTGCACACCAGCACCACACACTTGATTATCACCACAACACACTTTCACACAAGGCTGATTGCAAGTATTAAATAGGCACGCAGTGTGCCAAGTTTGGCCACACACCCAGCCACTCACGCACGCACACACACGTTGCCGTCCCTGGTCGCACGTCCTCTAGCCGTAAGAACCGGTCGCCACAACGTCTCCACGCTTGGCCGCACGACTCGGCGAGCACTCACATGGCCTGACCACTAACTCACTCCCCTACATGCAAGCCACATCTACCTGCATGCAGATCACCACTAATCAACACATGCATGTCGTTAGCTAGTTGATCCTCCACATGAGACTCAGCTTGCTGCATGCACACATCACTTGCCAACGGCTCACCCGTGTGGCAACATGACTCAAAGATCCACATGCATGACCGCACACCTTGACCAAGCACTACTAACACAAACACACACTTAAAAGTCAAAACACTAAACTAATCATGCCTGCGAGCTGGTGAAGAGGTGCGATGCATGCCAGTTTCATGCCAAGCAGATCCACCTCCCAGCCCAGGCTCTACAAACCATCCCGCTCGCCGTTCGCGGTTTGGGGGCTGGATATCCTGGGCCCATTCCCATGAGCCATAGGGGTCTTCACCCATCTCTTCGTCGCCATCGACAAATTCACCAAATGGGTTGAAGCTGAAGCAGTGCGCGCCATCACGGCTTCCGCCGCTGTCATGTTCATGCGCGGAGTCTTCACCCGCTTTGGAGTCGCCAACCGCATCATCACCAACAACGACACTCAATTCACCAGCGCGGCCTTCCTAGAGTTTTGTGAAGAAATGGGCACCAAAGTATGCTTCGCTTCGATGGCCCATCCATGGAGTAATGGCCAGGCGGAGCATGCCAATGCGCTGGTACTAAGGGGCCTCAAGACCAGAGCATTTGATCGACTCCATAAGTGGGGAGCGCGGTGGACAGAAGAGCTTCCGTGTAATATCGCGAATGGTTATCCCAGTTGTGGGGCTTTCTGGTCCAGGCGTGGGGCTATTCTGCTTGTGGGTTGGGGGAGTCAAGGAGTAGGAGGATGAAACATCTTCTTTACCTTATAAAATTTCCCCCAATCTAATCTCTCCCCACTCCCTCCCCATCTCTTTCTTTCGGCTGGTCTTCCTAGCCCAGACCCGACGCCCTTGATGGAATAAGTCCTTGTACTGTTGGTCTTTGTGGTCCTCATGGTAGTTTGCTTTTTAGGACAGCATCTAAGGACAGCATCTTATACTAGACTAGCATCTCAGCATATGCTTGACTGCCCTGGCTAGCTATAAATATGTAACACCAACCCCTCAGGAGGGGCATGGCATTTGAATGAGAGTAAGAATTCAGCTACTAACAAGTGGTATCAGAGCCGTTCTTTGCTCATCTCTTGCTCATCTCCTTCCCACGCCCCCCTTTGCTCTCAGCTAGCAAAGAAGAATAACAAATGCTCCTCGCCACCCTTCAACTCCTGAATGCAGGCCGTGGCGTATTCTTCCCCTAGCGCAGTCCCCACTAGCACGCCATGTCCGAAGCGACGCCTCGGCCAGCGATCGCCTCGGCGCGGCACCAGCAGGAGGCTGAGGTTGCCGCAGCAGAGGATCGCGAAGCGGCAAAGAGCAGAGATCGCAGCCGACGGCAAGGGCGGCGGCAAAGTCGGCGGGCGCGAATCGGCAACAAAGAAGGGCGTATGGAAGAAGAATGCGGATGCAGCGTCGCGGCGGCAGAGCTTCGAGGCTCATGCGCAGCAAGAGCTCAGCAGCCCGCCGCCGACGGCAGACCGGGGCTCAAGCTAGAGGGAGGCAACGCGCGAGAGGGCGATGGCGGCCGCGCAACCCCATGAGCGCGGTGGCAGCTCAGACAGGCGCGGACGCGCCAACGGCGCTCCCGGTGGCGGCAGTTGGGTCGACGGAGATCGCGGCCTTTACAGACGGTGCGGCTCTCCTTCCCCGGACCGGTACGATGGTCACCACGGGATCCAGGCCATTGTCGCGTCGATCCGGCAGTGGATGGCCTACGCCACCAAGACCAACTACGCCGAGTGAGGTCGCGGTAATGCGTGCGGCTCAGTGCGGCACATGTGGGAAGCGATTCGGCGTCGTCGAGTACTACGAGGATCGACGGCGCCGATGCCCTCATAGCCGCAGCATCGCCCGAGATGCGATTCGCTTTCAAAAGCGAATCGCCAAGGAGGCCTGGATGCCATCGCCGCGCACGCATCGGCAGCCGATCAGCGCCGCAAGACCACCTTGCAGGCACTTCGCAAGGAGTGGGAGAACCTGGCCTTCAAGCCAGGTGAGGACGTTGATGACTTTGCTCTCCGTCTCAACACTCTGCTGCAGAAGATGGTGCAGTTCGGTGACGACACCTACGACGAGGAGAGAGCCGTCCAGAAGCTTTTTCGTTGTATCCCCGAAAGGTACAAGCGATCGCTCGCTCGATCGAGTCTCTGCTGGATCTCTCCACGATGTCGATCGAAGAGGCGATAGGTCGCCTCAAGGTTGTCGATAGCGACGAACCACAGTCCCTCTCGGGGCCTATCACCATCGGCGGGAAGCTGTATCTCACTCGGGAACAGTGGGAGGCCTGCCAGGGTGTCGGGAAGAAGGGGGAGTCCTCTTCCACGACAGCGTCGCAGCGCGCTAAGCCGCGCAAGAAGGCGCTACGGACATCGCCCAGTCGGGCCCGAGGACGCGTCGTGGTAACCAGCGAGGCGCCCAGTGGCGCGCCACCGCAACGAAGACGCAGACGACTCTGCGCCGCAATCAGGCAAGCTTGGCCATTGGGCCAAGGAGTGTTACCCGACCACGACGTGGCTAGGCCCACGTCGCGCGCAGTGGAGGAAGAAGAGCGGCTCGCTCCTGGCACACGCAAGCATCGAGCTATCTCCGGCATCGGCCGCGGCGAATCTCCTCCACCTTGATGAGCCGAGAGCACACGCCTTCCTTGGCGGCAGCTCAAGCGACAAGATTGACAGTGGTGCCTCGACACCGGGCGCTACCCATCACATGACCGGTCGACGGAGTTCTTCACCGAAGCTTGACTCCAACGTCCGAGGCTCGCTCAATTTTGGGGACGCCTCCGTGGAGATCAAGGGCGTCGGCTCTGTCCTCTTCACCGCCAAGTCCGGAGAGCACAGCCGCTCACCGAGTCTACTACATCCCCGTTAAGGAACTCTATCATCGCCTTGGGGACACTGGATGAGAACGGCTCGCGCGTGGCGATCAAGAACGGAGTCCTGAGGATTTGGGATCACCATCGTCGCCTTCTTGCCAAGGTAACCAGAGGCATCAATCGATATTATGTCCTCAACGTGCAGGTGGCACATCCTCTCTGCCTTGTTGCTCGTCGGGACGATGAGGCGTGGCAGTGGCATGAGCGCTTCGGGCACCTTCACTTTGAGGCTTTGAAGAGGCTCAGTGCCAACGAGATGGTGCGCGGCCTCCCGTGCCTTGACCACATAGAGCAGTTCTGCGATGTCTGCGTGTTGACAAAGCAGAGGCGGCTCCCCTTTCCCCAGCATTCGAGCGCTGGCAGTGGCATGAGCGCTTCGGGCACCTTCACTTTGAGGCTTTGAAGAGGCTCAGTGCCAACGAGATGGTGCGCGGCCTCCCGTGCCTTGACCACATAGAGCAGTTCTGCGATGTCTACGTGTTGACAAAGCAGAGGCGGCTCCCCTTTCCCCAGCATTCGAGCTTCCGAGCCAAGGAGCGGCTCGAGCTCGTGCACGAGGACTTGTGTGGCCCGGTAACACCAGCTACACCAGGAGGACGACGCTACTTTCTGCTGCTCGTCGACGACCTCTCCCGCTACATGTGGGTGACGGTTCTTAAGCGACAAGGAGAGAAGGCTGCGAATGCCATCGAGCGTCGCGCGGGCAGAGGCGAATGCGGCCGCAAAGCTGCGCGTCTTCTTGCGCACCGACAACAGCGGCGAATTCACGGTAGTTGAATTCGCGTCGTACTGTGCGGATGAGGGCATTCAGCGCCACTACTGCTACCGTCTGACGCCGCGAGAATGGCGTCGTCGAGCGGCGCAACCAGACGGTAGTGGGGATGGCTCGGGCCCTTCTCAAGCAGAGGGGGATGCGGGCTGTTTTCTGGAGAGAGGTGGTGGTGACGGCCGTCTACATCCTCAATCGCTCGCCCATCAAGGCTCTCAATGGCAGGATGCCGTACGAGGCTTGGCATGGGCGCAAGCCGGCGGTCTCCCATCTACGGGTCTTTGGCTGCCTCGCGCTCGTCAAAGAGCTTAGCTCCATCGGCAAGCTCGGCAGCGAAGCACTCGAGGGTGTTCCTCGGCTACGGAGGGCTCGAAGGCCTACCGCATTCTTGACCAGGACACGGCGTGTGCGCCTGCGCGCGCGACGTAGTGTTCGACGAAGGGCGAGGATGGGCATGGGACAAGGCGGTGGACGATGGCTCGACTCCGACGTACAACGACTTCACTGTCGAGTACGTCCACTTCAAGGGAACTGGGGAGTAGGCAGCCCCTCTTCATCAAGCATGCCTACCCCAGTCCCCGAGCTTCCACCGGCTCCAGCGTCATGCTCTCCAGCCACAACTCCAGCTGCGGCAAGTTCTTCACCAACACTACCACAGCAGGCAACTCCACGCACTCCAGCACCAACGGCCACTCCTCCACGCACTCCAGCACCAACGGCCACTCCTCCGGGCCATCAGCTAGTGTCGACCACGGCCCGGTGGAGTTCGCTACTCCGCTCTCCCACGATGAGGAGCGCCTCGACGTATATCACAACGGCGAGCCGGTACGGTATCGTACGATGGGGAACCTTCTCGGCGACCAGCCGATGCCGGGACTGGTGCCTCGCGATCTGGAGGCGCAGTTGCATCTTGCGTGTGATGACGGCGAGCCTTGATCTTTCGCGGAGGCCGCGAAACATGCGGCATGGCGTGTCGCGATGCAGTCGGAGATGGATGCGGTTGAGAAGAACCGCACCTGGGAGCTTGCTGATCTCCCTCGTGGTCACCGCGCGATCACTCTTAAGTGGGTGTTCAAGTTGAAGCGGGATGAAGCCGGCGCCATAGTCAAGCACAAGGCTCGCTTGGTGGCACGCGGTTTCGTGCAGCAGGAGGGGATCGACTTCAACGATGCCTTCGCCCCCGTGGCACAGATGGAATCCGTGCGACTTCTCCTTGCGCTAGATGCCCAGGAAGGCTGGCATGTTCATCACATGGACGTTAAATCGGGGTTTCTTAACGGCGATTTGAAGGAGGAGGTCTACGTGCACCAGCCGCCGGGTTTTGAGATTCCCGGCAAGGAGGGTAAGGTGCTACGCCTGCGCAAGGCCTTCTATGGCCTGCGACAGGCACCAAGGGTGTGGAATGACAAGTTGGATTCCACGCTCAAAAGGATGGGCTTCGAGCAAAGCCCGCACGAGGCGGCCATCTACCGGCGGGGCAATGGTGGAAACGCCGCCGTGGGTGTCTACGCCGACGACTTGGTGATCACCGGCACCAGGGCGTGGAGGTGACAAGATTCAAGCGAGGAGATGAAGGCCACCTTCCAAATGAGTGACACAGGGCCTCTCTCCTTCTACCTGGATCGAGGTGCACCAGGGCGACTTCGAATCACACTTCGACAGACCGCCACGCGCCAGCGTGTCGTTGAGTGGCCGGGCTCACCGACGCAATCCAAAGACTCACTCCGATGGAGGAAGCGGTGAGATTGAGCCGCGACGACACGACGGAAGAGGTGGGCGCTACGATCTGCAAGCATCTTGTGGGGAGCCTCCGCTACCTCGTCCACACACGGCCGGATTTGGCCTTCTCCGTCGGCTACGTTAGTCGGTTCATGCAGCGACCGACGATGGAACACCAACAGGCTGTGAAGAGGATCATCCGCTATGTCGCGGGGACTCTCGACCACGGCCTCTACTACCCGAGGTGCCCTGGAGAGGCACACCTCGTCGGCTACAGCGACAGCGACCACGGCGGCGACATCGACACAAGCAAGAGCACGAGCGGGATTCTCTTCTTCCTCGGCGAGTGCCTCGTTAGTCGGCGATCGGTTAAGCGGCAAGTGGTGGCCCCTGTCGGTGCGAGGCCGAGTACATAGCGGTTTCCACCGCTTCGACTCAAGCACTTTGGCTTGCTCGATTGCTTGGTGATCTCCTCGGCAGAGATACTGAAGCGGTGGAACTCAGGGTGGACAGCAAGTCCGCTCTGGCCTTGGCAAAGAACCCCGTTTTTCATGAACGGAGCAAGCACATCCGGGTGAGGTACCATTTCATCCGAGATTGCTTGGACAAAGGAAGCATCAAGGCGCGTTACATCAACACTAAGGACCAGCTTGCGGACCTGCTCACCAAGCCCCTTGGGAAGATCAAATTCCTTGAGCTTCGCTCCAGGACCGGGAGGGTCCAGTTTTCCCACAAGACGACGGACAAGACTTAGGGGGAGAATGATGGAATAAGTCCTTGTACTGTTGGTCTTTGTGGTCCTCATGGTAGTTTGCTTTTTAGGACAGCATCTTAGACTAGACTAGCATCTTAGACTAGCATCTCAGCATATGCTTGACTGCCCTGGCTAGCTATAAATGTGTGTTAGTAGCTGAATTCTTACTCCCATTTAGAGAGGGTGACAATAGGAGTTGGGGCAATTTTCGGGTTTATTTCTCACTCAATTCCATGCCCCTTCCGAGGGGTTGGGGTTACATATTTATAGCTAGCCAGGGCAGTCAAGCATATGCTAAGATGCTAGTCTAAGATGCTAGTCTAGTCTAAGATGCTGTCCTAAAAAGCAAACTACCATGAGGACCACAAAGACCAACAAAGATAAGGACTTATTCCATCATTCTCCCCTAAGTCTTGTCCGTCGCCTTGTGGGAAAACTGACCTCCTCGGTCCTGGAGCGAAGCTCAAGGAACTTGATCCTCCCAAGGGGCTTGGTGAGCAGTGTCCGCAAGCCGGGTCCTTAGTGTTGATGTAACGCGCCTTGATGCTTCCTTTGTCCAAGCAATCTCGGATGAAATGGTACCTCACCCGGATGTGCTTGCTCCGCTCATGAAAACGGGTTCTTTGCCAGGGCCGAGCGGACTTGCCGCCCACCCCGAAGTTCCACCGCTTCAAGATCTCTCGCCGAGGAGATCACTACAATCGAAAGCAAGCCAAAGTGCTTGAGTCGGCTTGGAAACCGCTATGTACTCGCCTCGCACCGACAGGGCCACCACTTGTCGCTTAACCGATCGCCTAACGAGGCACTCGCCGAGGAAGAAGAGAATCCCGCCGTGCTCTTGCTTGTGTCGATGTCGCCGCCGTGGTCGCCGTCGCCGTGAGTTTACGCAGGTGTGCCTCTCCAGGGCACCTCGGGTAGTAGAGGCCGTGGTCGAGTCCCCGCGACATAGCGGATGATCCTCTTCACACTGTTGGTGTTCCATCGTCGGTCGCCGCATGAACCGACTAACGAGCCGACGAGAAGGCCAAATCCGGCCGCCGTGTGGACGAGGTAGCGAGGCTCCCCACAAGACGCCGGTATCGCTGTAGCGGCCACCTCTTCCGTCGTGTTGTCCCGGCTCAACTCACCGCTTCCTCCATCGGAGTGAGTGCTTTGGATTGCGCCGGTGAGCCCAGCTACCAACGACACGCTTGGCGTAGGCGGTCTGTCGAAGTGTGATTCCGGAGTCGTCCTGGTGCACCTCGATCGCCAGGTAGAAGGAGAGAGGCCCCAGGTCACTCATTTGGAAGGTGGCCTTCATCTCCTCCTTGAATACGGTCACCTCCACGTCCTTGGTGCCGGTGATCACCAAGTCGTCGACGTAGACACCCACCAGCAGGGCGTTTCCACCATTGCCCCGCCGGTAGATGGCCGCCTCGTGCGGGCTTTGCTCGAAGCCCATCCTTTTGAGCGTGGAATCCAACTTGTCATTCCACACCCTTGGTGCCTGTCGCAAGCCATAGAGGGCCATGCGCAGGCGTAGCACCTTACCCTCCTTGCCGGAATCTCAAAACCCGGCGGCTGGTGCACGTAGACCTCCTTCAAATCGCCGTTAAGAAACGCCGATTTAACGTCCATGTGATGAACATGCCGCCTTCCCCGGCAACGGCGCAGGAGAAGTCGACGGATTCCATCCGTGCTATGGGGCGAAGACATCGCCGGTCGATCCTCCTATCGCACGAAACCGCGTTCCACCAATCTAGCCTTGTGCTTGACTATGGCGCCGGCTTCATCCCGCTTCAGCTTTAACACCCACTTAAGAGTGATCGCTACGGTGACCACGAGGAGATCGCAAGCTCCCAGTGCGGTTCTTCTCAACCGCATCCATCTCCGATCGCATCGCGACACGCCATGCCGCATGTTTCGCGGCCTCCGCGAAAGATCGAGGCTCGCCGTCGCCACACGCAAGATGCAATCGCGCCTCCAGACGCGAGGCACTACCGCTGGCACCGGGTCGCCGAAGGTTCCCCATCGATTTATATCGCATCGCTGCCGCCGCAGATATACGTCGAGGCGCTCATTGTGGGAGAGCGGAGTAGCGAACTCCACCGGGCCGTGGTCGACACTAGCTGATGGCGGAGTGGACGTGCCCGGAGGAGTGGCCGTTGGTGCTGGAGTGCGTGGAGTTGCCTGCTGTGGTAGTGTTGGCGAAGAACTTGCCGCAGCTGGAGTTGTGGCTGGAGAGCATGACGCTGGAGCCGGTGGAAGCTCGGGGACTGGGGTAGGCATGCTTGATGAAGAGAGGCTGCCTACTCCCCCAGTTCCCTTGAAGTGGACGTATTCGATAGTGAAGTCGTTGTACATCGGAGTCAAGCCATCGTCCACCGCCTTGTCCAATGCCCATCCTCGCCCTTTGTTGAACACTACGTCGCGCGCCGTGCGCACACGCTGTGTCCCTTGGTCCAGAATGCGGTAGGCCTTCGAGCCCTCCGCGTAGCCGAGGAACACCCCTGGAGTGCTTCTGTCGTCGAGCTTGCCGATGGGGCTAAAGCTCTTTGACGAACGCGAGGCAGCCAAAGACCCGTAGATGGGAGACCGCCGGCTTGCGCCCATGCCAAGCCTCGTACGGCGTCCTGCCATTGAGAGCCTTGGTAGCCGAGCAATTGAGGATGTAGACGGCCGTCACCACCGCCTCTCTCCAGAAAACAGCCGGCATCCCCCTCTGCTTGAGAAGGGCCCG
The DNA here is from genome assembly GCA_036346355.1 of Rhipidocladum racemiflorum. Classification (NCBI taxonomy): domain Eukaryota; kingdom Viridiplantae; phylum Streptophyta; class Magnoliopsida; order Poales; family Poaceae; genus Rhipidocladum; species Rhipidocladum racemiflorum. The sequence continues at coordinate 57,602,204 of CM070572.1, read as the reverse complement.
AGCCATCCCCACAACCGTCTGGTTGCGCCGCTCGACGACGCCATTCTGCTGCGGGCTGTACGGCGCAGAGTAGTGGCGCTGAATGCCCTCATCCGCACAGTACGACGCGAACTCAGCTACCGTGAATTCGCCGGGCCGGCAGCAAGAAGACGCGCAGCTTGCGGCCGCATTCCGCCTCCGCAGCAGCCTGCGTGTGATGGCATTCGCAGCCTCTCACTTGCTTCCGAGAACCGTCACCCACATGTAGCGGGAGAGGTCGTCGACGAGCGGCCAGAAGTAGCGCCGCCCTCCTGGTGTAGCCGGTGTTACCGCCACACAAGTCCTCCGTGGACGAGCTCGAGCCGCTCCTTGGCTCTAAGCTCAATGCCGGGAAAGGGGAGCCGCCTCTGCTTTGTCAACACGCAGACATCGCAGAACTGCTCTATGTGGTCAAGGCACGGGAGGCCGCGGACCATCTCGTTGGCACTGAGCGTCTTCAGAGCCTCAAAGTGAAGGTGCCCGAAGCGCTCATGCCACTGCCACGCCTCATCGTCCCAACGAGCAACAAGGCAGAGAGGATGTGCCACCTGCACGTTGAGGACATAAAGTCGATTGATGCCTCAAGTTACCTTGGCAAGAAGGCGACGATGGTGATCCCAAATCCTCAGGACTCCGTTCTTGATCGCCACGCGCGAGCCGTTCTCATCCAGCTGTCCCAAGCTGATGATAGAGTTCCTCAACGCGGGGATGTAGTAGACTCCGGTGAGCAGCCTGTGCTCTCCAGACTCGGCGGTGAAGAGGACAGAGCCGACGCCCTTGATCTCCACGCTGGAGGCGTCCCCAAACTTGACGGAGCCTCGGATGTTGGAGTCAAGCTCGGTGAAGAACTCCCGTCGACCGGTCATGTGATGGGTAGCGCCAGTGTCGAGGCACCACCCGTCAATCTTGTCGCTGCTTGAGCTGTCGCCAAGGAAGGCGTGTGCTCTCGGCTCATCAAGGTGGAGGAGATTCGCTGCGGCCGATGCCGCTGGAGATAGCTCGATGCTTGCGTGTGCCAGGAGCAGAGCCGGCTCTTCTTCCTCCACCTGCGCGACGTGGGCCTGGCCACGTCGTGGCTGGCGACACTCCTTGGCCCAATGGCCAAGCTTGCCGCCAGCTGGCGCAGGAGTCGCCTCATGCCGGCTTCGTTGCCGGTGGCGCACTGGCGCCTCGCGGTCACCGAGGCACGCCCTCGCGCCCCACCGACGCCTGCACCTTGCGCGCTTAGCGCTGCGCTATGTCGCTGTCGTGGAAGAGGACTCCCCCTTCTTCCCGACACCCTGGCAGGCCTCCCACTGTTCCCGAGTGAGATACAGCTTCCCGCCGATGGTGATAGGCCCCGAGAGGGACTGTGGTTCGTCGCTGCCGACGACCTTGGGGCGACCTATCGCCTCTTCGATCGACATCGTGGAGAGATCCAGCAGAGACTCGATCGAGCGAGCGATCTACTTGTACCTTTCGGGGATACAACGAAAAAGCTTCTGGACGGCTCTCTCCTCGTCGTAGGTGTCGTCGCCGAACTGCACCATCTTCTGCAGCAGTGTTGAGACGGAGAGCAAAGTCATCAACGTCCTCACCTGGCTTGGAGGCCAGGTTCTCCCACTCCTTGCGGCGCCTGGCAGGTGGTCTTGCGCGCGCCGCCGGCCGATGCGTCGCAATGATGGCATCCCAAGCCTCCTTGGCGCTTCGCTTTGGAAAGCGAGAATCGCATCTCGATAAGATCGCAGCCTATGAGGGTATCCAACGCCCGTCGATCCTCGTAGTACTCGACGTCGCCGTACCGAACTGCTTCCCACATGTGCCGCACCTGGAGCCGTACCCGCATTACCGCAGCCCACTCGACGTAGTTGGTCTTGGTGAGGGTAGGCCATCCACTGCCGGGACCGACGTCCCTGACAATGGCCTGGATCCCGTGGTGACCATCATACCGGTCCAGGGAAGGAGAGCCGCTACCGTAAAGGCCGCGATCTCCGTCGACCCAATCGCCGCCACCGGAGCGCCGTTAGCATGCGTCACGCTGTCTGGCTGCCACCGCGCGCATGGGGTTGCGCTGGCCGCTTCATCGCACCGCCTTCGCGCTTCTCCTCTCCTCGGACTTGAGCCCCACTTCGGTGCCGCCGTCGGCAGGGGCAGAGCTGCTGGAGCTACTGCCGCAGAGCCTCGAAGCTCGCTGCCGCCACGCTGGCCGCATCCGCCGCCGCCGTTTCCACTTCTCGCTTCTTCTTTGCCGCTGGGCTCCGCCGCCGGCTTTGCCGCTTCTTGCCGCTGCCGCAGCTTCGCTGCCGCCGCTGCGATCTCTTCAGCTGCGGCAACCTCGCCTCGCTGGTGCCGCACGCCGAGGCGACCGAAGGCCGAGATCGCTCTTCGGACATGGCGTGCTAGTGGGGGACTGCTGCTAGGGGAAGAATCTGCCTCCAACGAGCTGCTGCTCGTCTGTTCAGGAGTTGAAGGGTGAGCAGGAACAGCTGTTGTTACTGCTGCTAGCTGAGCGCAAAGGGGGGCGTGGGAAGGAGATGAGCAAAGAACGGCTCTGATACCACTTGTTAGTAGCTGAATTCTTACTCTCATTTAGAGAGGGTGACAATAGGAGTTGGGGCAATTTTCGGGTTTATTTCTCACTCAATGCCATGCCCCTCCTGAGGGGTTGGGGTTACATATTTATAGCTAGCCAGGGCAGTCAAGCATATGCTAAGATGCTAGTTTAGTCTAAGATGATGTCCTTAGATGCTGTCCTAAAAAGCAAACTACCATGAGGACCACAAAGACCAACAGTACAAGGACACTAGCATGAGGACCACAAAGACCAACAGTACAAGGACTTATTCCATCAATATGTAACCCCAGCCCTCAGGAGGGGCATGGCATTTGAGTGAGAAATAAACCCAAAAATTGCCCCAACTCCTATTGTCACCCTCTCTAAATGAGAGTAAGAATTCAGCTACTAACAGCCCTCCCCAGCCTTCGTCGGCGCCGCTCCCCCTCCTGCTCGCCCTCGCGCCGCCCTTCCCCCAGCTCGGCCGCCGCCCGCGTGCCGTCTCCCTGGTCGACGGCACCTTCGGCCAGCTCTGGCGTCGCCCCTCTCCTCCCAGCCGGCACCTCTCCCCTCCCCTGTCCCCTTGTGGTAAGTGGAGGTGAGGACTCCTAGGTTTTTGGTTGAGCTCTTGTAGGTGCATGCGAAGTGTTTGTTGTAATGCCTAGAAGGTTTACAGTGTTGTTGTGTTGGATAAGTTGCATGGGGTGTTACAGTTTATGCCTTACCGTTACTATGCAGTAAAAGGATCTTGATGTAGTGAATTGAAATTGTTGATGATACATCTTCATATGTGAGAAAATCTACAAATTTGTTGGGTCACATCCTCCATATGCTAATTTGTCGTTGGGTCTCATCCTCTAATTGAGTTGCATTTTGCATGCAATCATGTAAATATTGAGCGTCAGATACTCAAGCAGAAAGGATTGCTTTGCATGTTCTGCATTTTGCTGTGTCCACTATGTCTTCTGCATGTTTTTGGAGGTGTAGATTTTCTAGGTTAGAGTGTCAGACTTTGCTTAGAAAGCATGTATTGCTTGATTTGGAGGATATTCTTTATCATATTAGGATCTGGTAATCTTGAGAGCACTAAATACGCCAACATGCAACCATACTAAGCCTTTTAGTCATGGGTTATTTTGGCCGTTTTATATATTGGCTGCTTTCGCCCTTTTCATCAACTGATTTTGGAATAATTAATGTAATAAGTGCACGGTTGCAAGTGTAATTTGTAGATTAAATGCTAGATGGATTTGTGCCATCCTTTGCTTCGTGCTTTATATTATGCTGAGAATTTTCGAGTTGGGCATGTTGATCAAAGATGCTAAGTTTATGTATGTAAGATTATGTATGTGTGAATATTTAGGACTAGGTTTGTGGTGAGGTGGAGGTTGCATTCTTTTCAATTTGGGAAAGAATATATGGCATTACTCCAATAGGCATGCTAGCCTTGAGTTTAAGCTCCAACCGTATAGCAATTCTTAGAAGTTCATGAATTAGTTTATCCATTGAAACTTGAAGAATGAATTTTGAGTATTGTGTTATTCCTCTAGGGTTGGAGGTCTCTATTACCGCAACTGGGCCGTCAGTTTATCGCCGAGGTTAAAGGCAAGTACCCTTCGATGAGTGTTGCAGGACAGAGTACTGATCGTTTATTATTGCGACTTAACCGTATCATAGAATGCATACGTTTTGTTACCATGTTTTGCTCATGAATATGATTAGATTAATGAGAATAATACGTTTAAGTATGTGAGGTTATGCTAATAATCATGTATGGGTGTATGATTATGAGAATGCAAATTGTATTGCTATGCGTGTCAATTGCATGTATGCATTCATTTGCATAGGTGATATGAGCAGACCCTGACCGAGACTGCTCAAAGGCTCTTGTGCCCGGCCGGCGGCTAGGACGAGCGCTGCCAGCCGGCGTGGCCGTCGGAGTGGCACACGACTGGGGTATCTCGGCTGTTGTCGGAGCCACCGCCTCAGACTTAAGTTTGCGGCAACAAATCAATCTGCCTTTTCTCTTTATTTTCTCATATATATATAGTCTCAATTAACCCTAACAACCTTTGGCTAAAGATGGAAAGATCCGAAAAGGACCCAACAGAAATTGATTAACGGAAAAATCAAAACAAGGAAATAACTGATTGTAGAATCAAGACTTCCTAATCCCTTTTCTTTCTATAATAAACCCGATCCAATGTTTGGCGCATAACATCACTCCCCCCTGAAAAACCAGCTTGTCCTCAAGGGTAAGGTCCGGGAAAGAGCGCTGAAGAACCATAGCATCGACCCAGGTTGCTTCATCTTGGGGTTCGCCAGCCCAATGGACTAAGACTTGACGCTTGCCCTAAAAAAACGCGAGCCAAAAGTTGATAAGGCTCCCGAGAAAACTTCAGCTGGCATGGACGACACCATCTCTGGTAAGGCAGGCACTTCATCAGGGGGATCGCCATTGTACTGCTTTAAAAGGGAGACATGGAAAACATTGTGGATGCGAGAATCCTTTGGCAATGCTAGGTAGTATGCTACTGACCCAATCCGGGCTTCCACTTGGTATGGTCCAAAATAGCGAGCATCCAGCTTGTGGGAGGGTTATGGCGGACAGAGAGTTGGCGATGGGGCTGCAAACGAAGCCAAACCCAGGCACCCTTTTGAAACTCCACTTCACGATGTTTTGCATCATACCGTTGCTTCATGCGATTTTGGGCCCTCAAGAGATGATCTCGTGCCTGATCGAGGAGAGTGTCCCGGTTGACTAGTCGACAATCCACAACATCAATGGTTTGTCATACCGTGCTGGTATGGCAGTAAGGCAGGGGGCTTACGACCATACACCAATTCAAAAGGCATCATTCTGTGGACTGAGTGAAATGAAGTGTTGAAACAAAATTCAGCCCATGGTAGCCAAGTTGCCCAGGAGGAGGGATTATCCATGGCAAGACATCGAAGATACATTTCGACGGTATGGTTCACCACCGCTGTTTGGCCGGCCGTCTGCGGGTGGTAAGCCGTAGAGAAAAGGAGGGCAGTCCCGCTTCTCTTGAATAAATCCTGCCAGAATGCACTGAGAAAGATGGGATCACGGTCTGAGACGATGGATTCCGGAATGCCATGTAATCGGACCACGTGATCAAAGAAAAGTGATGCTACGGCGGCTGCAGTGGTTGGTCGATGCAAAGCCAGGAAGTGAGAATATTTGGAGAGTCTGTCAACGACCACCAAGATCGCTGTCTTGCCACCGGACTTGGGAAGGGCAGTGATAAAGTCCATTGAAATGTCGGCCCATATGTGTTGCGGAATAGACAGTGGTTGTAGGAGGCCCGCCGGTGCTAAAGAACTAGTTTTGTTGCGCTGACACACCTGACATTTGGCAATATAAGATTCCACGGTCTTCCGTTGGTTGGCCCAATAGAATTCGGCTTGAACCCGATGTAATGTCTTCTGTACCCCCTCATGAGTAAGGTCATGAACAGAAGCGATAATCTTGTTTACCAAGGGCGAGTCGGCTGGCACAAAAAGGCGAGACCCACGATAAACCAAGTCATTCTCCACCCGCCACTGTTTGTGCTGACTGTGGGCTGGTCGGCCAAGGTATGGGAAGCAGAATGGTCCGATGCGGAATCGCTTGAGGAAGACTCGGCCGAACTGGGAGCAGGGATGACATCCCCGAGCTGTATTGCTGACTCCGGGGTGGGAGGGGCTAATTTGGCATGGAGTTCTTGAACGGCTGGGTGACGGCACAGCTCTTGAAGCCATTCATTGCTTGTAAGTCCCACTGGAAGAGAAAGCAAGGCACACGTGGGTTCTTCAGCAAGGAGGCGTGATAAGGCGTCAGCCACCACATTGGTCTTGCCCGGCTTGTACTCTACCCGAAAATCAAACCCCATGAGTTTGCTCAACCAATGCTGTTGTGGAGTGATGAGGGCATGTTCCAATAAATATTTGAGACTTCCATGATCGGTGCGCACAATAAATGACTGCCCCCATAAACAGGGCCTCCAATGGCGGACGGCCTTCGATAATCCAATGAGCTCACGCTCATATGCGGCTAACTTGACATGTCGAGCGGCCAACTGTCGGCTGAAGTATGCAATGGGATGACCCTGTTGTTGGAGAACGGCGTCAATGCCGCTGCCCGAAGCATCACACTGCACCACAAAAGGATGCGAAAAATCTGGCATTTGTAAGACTGGGGCAGACATCAAGACCTGTTTTAAATTATCAAAAGCGGCCTCAGCCTCCAGGGTCCATTTGAAGTTCTGGTGGCACAACAATGCGGTCAGGGGTGCGGCCAGTGCTGCATAATCTTGGATGAAGCGTTGATAATACCCAGTGAGACCGAGAAACCCGCGTAAGGCGATGACTGACAAGGGCCGTGGCCACGAAGAGATAGCCTGCAGCTTTGATGGGTCGGCCGCGGCGCCATTGCCTGAGATGATGTGCCCCAGATAACCAATTGATCTTTGAGCAAAGGCACACTTGGATTTCTTCAGATATAACTGATGGCAGCGAAGACGAGTCAGAACCAAATGCAGGTGGTCGCAATGAGCTTCCTCTGTGCGGCTATAAATCATTATATCATCAAAAAATACCAGGACAAATTTACGAAGGAAGTCCTGTAAAATATCGTTCATGAGTGCCTGAAATGTGGACGGGGCATTGGAGAGGCCAAATGGCATGACAAGAAATTCATAATGGCCATGATGTGTCCAAAACGCCGTCTTCTCAATGTCGGCCTCATGCATGCGGACTTGATGATAACCGGAACGCAAATCAAGCTTGGAAAAGAAGGTGGTGTGCCGGAGTTCATCAAGTAGTTCTTCGACCACTGAAATTGGAAATCTGTCTTTGATGGTCCGAGCATTGAGTTCTCGATAGTCCACACAGAAGCGCCAGGACCCGTCGGCCTTTTTGATGAGCAATACCGGGGAAAAAGGGGATCGACTCACCCGAATGAGGCCCTATTGTAACATATCCGCACATTGACGTTCAATCTCGTCCTTCTGACGATATGGGTAACGATAGGGCCGAACCACCACTGGGTCCGTACTGGCGGCCAAACAAATGCGATGATCGCATGGTCGAGAAGGTGGAAGGCCCTGCGGATCAGCAAAGACGTCCCCAAATATAGATAAAATCTCCTGGACGGGGGCAGACGCGGCCACGACAGATTGAAGCATATGAAGGTGACGCTGGTCCCGGAGTCCCTGAAGTCGGACCAGTTGTCCTTGAGATGTAAAGGTCACGGAGAGGGTGTCAAAATTCCACTGAATATTGCCTAATGTCCGTAGCCATTGAACCCCCAATACCACATCAAAACCGTCCAGGGGAATGGTGAGGAAGGGAGCCTGAAAAGTAAAGGATTGAATGCGGAATTGTGTTGCTGGAACCTTTCCAAGGTAAGGGAGATGGCTTCCCCCAGCCACCTGGACCTGCTGTGGGTTACCAGAGACAGGCTACCACGAACCGGAAAGAGCCGCTGCCCCACTGATGAAATTGTGCGTACTGCCATTATCGATGAGAGCGAGAAGGTAGCGTCCTTGTAAGTGAAGGTGCACTTGCGTTGTAGCACCATGCTTGGGCGCTTGGACAGCTAGGAGATGCAGGGAAGGCTCTTGCTCGTCTAAGAGCATCTCCAGCAGAGCCCCTAAACCAGCCCCTAAACCTTAAAATAGGGAGTGTAGTAAAAAAACAGATCCAGCAGGCCCCAACTCAAGCCCCTAAAATTAGGGGACCTCTAAATTTGCCTCCTCAGCCCCAATTCCCAGGGGCCCCCAACTCAAGCCCCTAAAATTAGGAGGCCCCTAAATTTGCCTCCTCAGCCCCAATTCCCAGGGACACGAGTACAACCCCTATTATTGAAGATAGGGAAATACATGAGAGGCTTCGAAAATTTTATCATGTTTTGAAAATTTTAAATTTAAATTTGAAATATCATGTTTTTAAATTGTAAATGTTAATATGCTTATGTTTTATGTATTACAAATATTTTTGATTGAATTTTAGTGGTGTCAAATGAAGATTATACATAGCGGATATGTCAAAATAGGAGAAAAAGTAAAATAGGGGCTGAGATTTAGGAGTTGTTGCTGGACTTGTGTTCTGAAAACAGGGCCTCAAAAAATAGGGGGAGCCCCTAAATCCAAAATAAGGACCCTGTTTTAAGGGCCCTTGCTGGAGATGCTCTAAGGGAATGACGGCCTCCTCTTGTTTGTCTTCGTCGTCGTCGAGGAGTTCAAGATGAAAAAGACGCTTGCACCGATGACCCCGTGTGTAAACCTCATCACAATTATAACAGAGACCTTTGGCATGCCGCTCAGCCAATTGATCGGCACTGAGGTGCATTGCGAAACGGAGCGGAATTACTCAGAGTACTGGCCGTTGATGTTGCTGATGGTCCCGGGCGGTGGAGAGCCCCTGGCGTCGGCCCGGAAGGTGCGGAGGTGGTGAGTTTGGACTCGCATGTTCGTCCATTGGTCCCATTGGGCATGGACTGAGATGGCGCGCCGGCAGGGAAGGACGCGCTTCTACTGGTGGACCCCCGGAAACGTCCCGTGAAGGTTATGCCGAGCTGAGCGGCTTCGGCTAGCCATGCATCCTTCCGATTTTCCGCGTCCTTGGCGAATCCAATGGCCTCGGCCAAGTCGCGTGGACGATCATGGCGAACATCCGCAGCCAAGGCGACCGAAAGGCCCGCAATAAAAGTTTCGATCTAATCCTGGCGACGCATGCGCGGAGTGCGCGCGAGCAGCCGCTGAAATTCCTTGGCGTACTCATCCACCTGGAAACTGCCTTGCTTCTTAACCAAGTCACCAAGAGGACCCATACTCGAGGAACGAGAAAATATTTTGGAAAATGTATCATAAAAATCGTTCCAATGAATGAATCGCTCCTCCAATTGCCAATTATCGAGAACTTCCAAGGCTTCACCGCGGAGGTGGATGCCGGCAACCTCCACCCATTCTCCTGCTGGTATGCAATGGAAGCGAAAGAATCGCTCACATTGGCGCAGCCAGCCCAAAGGATCTTCGGAGCCATCGTACTCGGAGAGATCAAACCGAGGCGGACGGGGAATCCAGCGCTGGTCGGCCTCTTCCGTGGTGCCGGTGCCGAACTGTCACCGGCATTCGCCGTCGTGGTCGCCCGGAAGTGTGTGCAGCGGCCGCCCGTAGGAGCCCGCCTGTAGCCGATCCCGGGGTCCCCCTGCCCCGGCGTATGGCTACCGCTAGGCAAAATAGAGTTGGCGGCTAGTCTACTGGCTTGAACGCTGTTGAGGATCTCTTCCAATAAGTGATGGGTCTCCTTCCCCGCAAGTTCCAACGCAGCGACCCTGTCCTCCAAGGATTGGGTGGTGGTCATCCTCTCAGGGCTGCAGGAAAGATCGCCGCCGAGAGAGTGCTGTGAAGGCACGGGCTCAGAAACGCCCGAATCTGATACCAGTTTGATATGAGCAGACCCTGACCGAGCCTGCTCAAAAGCTCTTGTGCCCGGCCGGCGGCCAGGACGATCGCTGCCAGCCGGCGCGGCCGTCGGAGTGGCACGCGACTGGGGGTAACTCGACTGTTGTCAGAGCCACCGCCTCAGACTTAATTTTGCGGCAACAAATCAATCTGCCTTTTCTCTTTATTTTCTCATATATATATAGTCTCAATTAACCCTAACAACCTTTGGCTAAAGATAGAAAGATCCGAAAAGGACCCAACAGAAATTGATTAACGGAAAAATCAAAACAAGGAAATAACTGATTGTAGAATCAAGACTTCCTAATCCCTTTTCTTTCTATAATAAACCCGATCCAATGTTTGGCGCATAACAATAGGAGCTAGGTCAGAGAAAGTCATATAACTAGTCTGTAGTGCCACGGGCCGGGTCAATGAGATAGATATGTAATTTTTGCCCCGAGAGCTCTGTGGGCTAGGCCGGTGAGAAAGTTATATGGCTAGACTTGGGTGCTCCGAAAAAGACCTATAGAGGTAGTCTCCATGGGAGTGGGAACTCTGTAGGGACTCCACGGGAGTGGAGGATTTGACCCCGTATGAAAAAGGACGGGGCAAGGTGTGTCATCGACGGGTGCTCTGAAAAAGACCTACAGAGGTAGTCTCCATGGGAGTGGGAACTCTGTAGGGACTCCACGGGAGTGGAGGATTTGACCCCGTATGAAAAAGGACGGGGCAAGGTGTGGCATCGACGGGTGCACACCTAGCTATACCGGTGCACTGCATTTGTGTTGCATAGTTTACTAATGCTTATGTATATCCAGCTTTGAAGTTTAGGTTAACTTTACTCAACTATATCGGTATCAGTTTTGAAAGTGTGCATATGAGCATGAAAGTATAAATGCATTGCATAGCATCGCAGAGGGAGTTCTGGTCAACGTGTTGGCTATGACAAATTGTGCGTATTATGATTTTATCTGATGCATTGCATGGTACTGCTAATGATGAATGACAATTGATGATCCTTGAGTTGAGGGAATATTCATGTTAAGAATAGATCGAGTCGTGGACTCATCTAGCGTTGCCTAATGAGGTATGTGAAATAAATGAGCAATGTAGTTGATGAGGTAACTGATGGCGATTTCTCGGTTTTATGTGCTTGTTAACTTGGTTTAAGAGTTGTGAGCCTATTATCGATTTAAAGATATTAATCGTTTTTTATATCGCAATTTTGATGTACTTGGCTGAGTTTGTAAAACTCTCGCTTGTTTGTTGTTTGTTTGTAGGTACCTTGAGGCCGACATGCATGGATGGGTAGTGGTACAAACACGTGTTGAATCACCGTAGTTTCATATTAACGTATCACTTCTAAACTTATTGAATTCATGTCTTGTAATAAATTTGTGGTAGTTGTTTATGTGCTTAGTTGGGTCATGGAGGTTAGTTGATACCATGACCCATGTTTGTGCTTGGTTAGTTATCTTAAGTTGCTTTATGTTGTTATATTAAATGCTATCTTTTGTCTGATGAGTGGATGTCCTAGTTTTAGGGGAGGTGCTGCCGAAATTTCTAATAATTTCGGTAAGTTGCTAGTATGTTATCTTGCTTTGCTAATTTATTATAGTGTCTTGTGCTATTTGTTGTGTGTAGGTGTAACATTCAGGGCACGTGTGGTGCCGGGGTGTTACATTCCAACTGTGTTGTGGTTGCTTCGAACCACACCCAACCGGGCCACTTGAGAAACGCCTTTCTTCCTGGTCTACGGCGCAGAAGCTGTCCTCCCGTTCGAGCTTTCGCTGGGTTCCCCACGCGTCTCAACGTTCACTAAGGGCCAAGAAGACCACCGCCGCGAAGAAGTCAACCTTATGGAGGAAGCACGAGACCGCGCGGCCTTGCGCGCTGCTCGGTACCAGCAGAGCCTCAGACGGTACCACGCTGCCCGTGTCTGCGAGAGGACATTAGCAGTAGGCGATCTGGTCTTGCACAGAATTCAAGCGCATACCGGTCGCAACAAACTGTCTCCCTGCTGGGAGGGCCCCTTCAAGGTGGTCTCAGTATCTCGACCCGGGGCGGTCCGGTTGGCCACTGAGGACGGTCAAGAGCTGGTTAGCCCTAGCTAACCAGCGACCGCCGCTCGTCAGGGAAGTTGTTTGCCTTGAAAGCTTTTTTGCTTTATCCTTGTTGTCATTCCGGTTTGCACCCCGGTCGGTTGCGTTCTGACGCAGTCATCGTCGGCACCGGCAGTTGAGCAGCCCTTGTCGATCCGCGGTAACACCCACCCAGCGCTCGCGTTCCAGGATAGGCACCCATAGGGCGCGCACGGCCCGGTCTCCTAAGTCGACCGGCTCCGCAGACACCGCTAAGTCCGATACCGCCCTTGGCGACCTGTTACCTTAACACGCAGCGCCGCAGGCTTGCTCCGAATCACAAGGGCCTAAGACCCAACAAGAGAGAGGGCGTGATTGTCATTGGTACCGTCAGTTTGGCAGCTTCTTGTTGACCAGCGGTAAACATCCAGTGTTCGCGTCGAGCAGGGACGGGCGACCAGAGGGCGCGTATGGCCCGGTCTCCTAAGTCGGCCCGCTCGGCAGACACCGCTAAGTCCAAACCACCCCGGCGACCTGGCTACCCTAACCCGCAACGCCTCGGGCTGGTTTCGAATCACAAGAGCCCAAGTCCAAAAAGAAACCATGACAACCCCTCGCAGGGGCATATGTTCTTCCAGTTTGTTTTCTGCATGCCCTACGTAATGACTACCTGTGTTTGCAGTGGCTACAGGCAATACTGGATGAAGTGCCGGAGCATTGGCCTGATTCGAACGTTCAAAGTTTGCGTCGCGGCAAGCCTAGGGGCTAATCGCCCGACAGTTGAATCAAGCAAACACGAACGAGTGCAATCAGGACGAGCACGCAGGTAAAACCAAAAGTGTTGATATTTGTTAAGATTACTAATGTAGTCTTTGCATACAGAAAAATAAAACAAAAGAAGAAATGCCGAAGGTAGAGGCGACGGCCCGGACGGCTACTCGTCGTCATCGACTTGGATGTCCTCAGCGTCCTCGTCGACCCTCCCTCTGGCGGGACGACGTCGACAACCGGCTCGACCACCTCCATCAACCTAGCCACTTGCTTCGCCGCCTCTTGCACGCGCGCCCGTGCCCGGGCCTCGTCCCCCTCGATGCCGGCCACTACGGCCATTGGATCGAAGGAGGCGTCGCGGCTGGCGCAGCAGGCCAGCATGAACGTTGCGGTGGCGACCGCAACCTCCCGCCCTTCTCGGGCGGACCGTGCAAACAGGGCGGCAGGCAGGCCATCGAGGGCCTCGGCGGCCCGAGTAAGGCCGTGGGTGTACTACAAGGCGGTCGGCTCCACTGACTCATGGAGCTCTACACCCAGCGGCTCAAGTCCCCTCTCCATCCTCCGGTAGGACGACCGGAGCATGACGGTGAGGTTGTGCGCAGCTGCAGCTCAGTCTCCGCCCGCTCCTTCTCCTGTACCTGGGTGAGCAGGGCCGCCCCAGTCGCCCGCTCCTGGGCCAGCAGCGCCTCCATCTTCTCCTTGTGCAGTGTCGCCGTATGCTGCAATGTCTGCGTCGCACGCTCGGTGACCACCTCAAGGAGGTCGCCAGAAGCTGTGTGCGCCTCTCCAAGCTTGGAGAGCAGTGCGGCCAAGTGGTAGACTGCAGCAGGGGGACAACCGCTGTGGGAGGAGCGGAGGTGCTGGCGCCGAGTGGCCCTTGGGTTGGAGTCCCGGCTGTGATGATCAGCGCTGTAGACGTCAGTCGAGCCGGGACGCCTTGGGGGGCTGCCTTTGGAGGCAACCTGAAACTGAAGGAAGCCACGGGAAGCGCGAGCTCGACCTGGCAAGCAGTGGCGGCAGCCTGTGGCGCCGGTGGAGGCAGTACCGAAGGAGTTGGTGTCGACAGGGCCGACACTGAAGGAGATGGCGCCGACGAAGTCGGCACCGAAAAAACTGGCACTGATGAGGCCGGTGCCGAAGAAGTTGACGCCACTGAAGCCAGGGCAGTGGGCGTCGTCGCCCCGGCTGAGGATCCCGCCACTCCAGACCCGCTGGGAGCAGCGGTGGAGTCGGCGGTAGTGCGAGGCCTCTTGGGGCCCGCATCTGTGGCGGTCGGGGACATCGGCCGCTTGCCTGCGCTCCGGTCGCGGCCAACCCCTGGTCCCTGATCACCAAGGGACCACGGGCTGACACCGACGCAGGACCGGTGGAGTCCATCGCCGGGAACTGCTGGACAATCCGGAGGTGCTCTGCGGACTCCAGATCACAGAGCGGCCGGACCCCGGGAGGAGTCCGCCTAGCCATTTCAAAACGGAGGGACAGTCCAAGTTCCCAGCGCCTGGCTGAATAAGGGAGACAAGAATGTTGGCTGATGGCCACCACGCAAGAAAAAGTGCATTCATGGGGAGAATGAAGACTTACGGCCCGGGTGTGTGCGGGTCACGTCATCGTCGCCAGTGTACTACCATGCAGGATGGGCCCGACGACGAAGGGGGCTGATCCTACGGGATACGAAGTCTTGGACCACCAGCACCCCGGTCAAGCCGACGTCTCACAGCCAGTCGATGCTGGCCGCCATCGCCCGAAGCTCTGCCATCTCCTCGACAAGCGACCCCCAACTCTCGCGGGCTTCCGCCGATGCGTCCAGCACCACGAGAGCGTCGACCCCGCTGTCGTCGCCGATGTATAGCCAGTCACTCCGCCACGCCTTCCAGTTGGACTTCGCCTGGAAGGGAATGTAGCGGGTGGCTGACCCGTCACGGAGGCGGAAGTGGCAGCTCCCCACGACCCCACTGTCAGGGAGGCCGCGGAGTGTAGAACTATCGGAAGAGAGGAAGGTTTGGCGCCACTCCCACGAACATCTCGCAGAGGTGTGCGATGATAGCGAGGGTGAGGGTGGAGTTAGGAGTGAGATGAAGGTGGTGGATTTCGTAGAAGTGGAGGACGGTGAAGAAGAATTCGGAGAAGGACGGTACCATGCCCGCCAACAATCCCCAGGTGAAGATGATGATCTCCCCGGGGTCGCACCGCGGCACGAGGGTTCCATGCCGAAGGTGGAGGGAACCCTTGGGCGCGATTTTGGCGAGCGAAGCCACCCTCGCCCTGTCGATGGCGGAAGACGGGAAGGATTGCGCTATTGGAGCGAAGACAAGAACTCAACCGAAGAGTCGAAAGGGCAAAAAGCAATAAGCACAGAAGACAGAAGGAGCGTGAACTGCCAATGTCATGGAGGCGTCTATATATAGACTCCTCACACTGACGGTTCGCAAAAGTGGCGAAGATACGCAACGTTTCGAGTCCCGAAGGAAACCAACAAAATCAAAGAGGACCGAGATGGTTGCGTGCCGAGAAAGTGGTGGGTCCATCCAGGAACGCATCGGCATTAAATGAGGCCTAAAAGAAACTGGCGCGCATTCCAGGACAGGCCCGGGGGCTACTGTCGGCGTACTCTACGCCGGGGTACCCTCTCCGCCGCAGATAAGTACAAACAACCAAGCCCCCCTTGCTAGGCCATGCAGGCGACCAAGGAGAAGAGGAGGAGGCTTCGTCTCGAAGTCTCCTATCCCTGACATATTGCGTCAGGGCCATTAATTGCGAAGATTTCTACAATCGACATCGACGGTGGCCCATCCCCTTAACGCCCCGCACCTAACCCGTCGCATGGAGTCATGTACAGGGGCACGCCTCGTAACTGTGCTATGACACAAAGAATGAGGCTTGGGGGACAGGACAACATTAATGGGTGTAATAAGTGAGCCGCACGTCGGCATGATGTCACCTTCTCGCCTGCCCAAGCCCACCCAGACTATATAAGGGAGGTCCGGTGTATGGAGAAGGAGGTCGGAGGATTGAAGACTGAGGTCTGTTCTGTTTTCTGGGAGGAAGAACCCACTGTAACCAGTTCCCCTCACAATAACAAAGCTCCATGCAGGACGTAGGGCTGTTACCCATATTGGGGGCCCGAACCTGGGTATATCGCTGTTTTTGCAGAAGTTTTTAGTGATCCGTTGGTCCCCCGGGATTCCTCGCCGGTAGCACCATTAAGGCTTCCAACCGCGAAGATGCACCCCTTACCGAACTAAAACCTCCGTCCCGGAGGATCCTGCTGGCGGAAAATGCCGACAAAGAAGTAATAAGAGAGGGAGAGGAAGAAAAGGAAGAGCGCGGCGTGGTGGCTGTCCGAAGGAAAGAGAGGGAGGGGAAAAAGAAGTGACTGGGAAGGGAGCGGTGGCTGTCCACGGTATATGAATTTTTTGCACATGTATTATAAAATATACCGTGGAATTTTTTTTTTTGCAAAAATAATCATCTGTCGCAGTGACTGGGAACAAGAAGAACAGAAGAGAGTTTTTTTTTGAAAATATTCATATTTTGCACGTGTATTATAAAATATACCGTGGAATTTTTTTTTTGCAAAAATAATCATCTGTCGCAGTGACTGGGATCAGTCATCAGTCTGGCCACGTGGATTACTAGGTCTTCTGCTTCGCCCCTATTTCAAGCAGCGGGCACCTCTACGAACGTATTTCCATCATCCTCCGAGGACTATTCATCATTTTCCCCCATCGCCAGTGCCTCTTCTTCCTCCGCCGCTCGCTCATTGTCTTGCTCTAGCACATCAACTAACCCTTCCAACTCCACCCCTTCATCTGCGTGTCCCGTCGGTGCAGCACATGACCGAATATTCTCATGAACTTCCCCACACTTTCTGCCTGCACCGCGATAGAGGTGTTTCATCACTTGGCAAATCTGTTTTGACCATCGCCTGCACAAAGAAGACGAACCCCAACCACACCGTTTTGATGAATTGATGTAGTTCCTTCAAGACTGAGATCGCTCCAATGGTCTAAACACCCATACCGAGTCCTGTGTACCTCTCGGCCACAAGCATTTAATGTTCACATCATACACCACAGGATTCAATGAAAGACTGTGACAAAGCCACACGCATAAATCTTTAAAACCCATATCATCCGGATTCTGATGGTATAAAACACACTGCTGAAAACTACTCAAATCAACCCCGTATGCCCCTCATGAACTTCTCCTTCACCATAAAACACTTTGAATACATCCATAGCAGACACACCTACTGGATATTAAATATATTTTATAACATGTGCAAGTAATATTTGACATACGAAATAATTGACATATGTAATTTTTCCTAACCATACTTGCCACCTTGTTTATTGCTTACAACCAACAACTAACTATTTTGTTGGGGAAAATAAGATCTAACATACCGACATTATTTGCGTACATACATAAATGATCCATACCTACATTCATACAATCTGCGTGCAAGAAAATAATTTAAACTGTCATACCACTTTTTCACCATCTTTGTTCCTTTTTAACAACCAATATCATTTCATATATGGTCTAGCATTAATTCCTATTGCACAATATAAATTACATTGAAATTACATATTTAAATCTACCAACAATATTTGCATAATAAATTTGAAATAACATACTACGACCCTAACAATTTTCCTGTGTGTGCTGCAATTTTTTTGAGCTACCCTAACAGTTTTTTGAGACTACCTATATTTTCCTAACTAAATATCAATTATATCATAAATTATGCATAAAACAAACTTAATTAGGTACTATATTTTTTTGGGCTATCCTAACAATTTTCTGAGACTACCTATATTTTTCCTAACTACATATCAATTATACTGACAAAAACAATTATATAAATTACTGACCGACGAACGAAGAACGAACGACGAATTGCTCCCTCTTCCTTTTATTTCTCTCCTCCCTTTTCTTCTTCTCCTTCCTCTTCAACCGCGGCTCTCTCTTTCTGTTCGGCTGCCGCTTCTCTCCCCGCTCCCTCTCTCTCTTTCTCCTGAGAGACGCCACAAATGCCAACCGTTGCCTGCCACATGGCGCGACGGGGATCAGTCGCGCCACATCGCGCGATTGGTCAATCAGTTGTGCCACGGTGGCGCGACAGACGATTATTTTTACGGTATATTTTTTTAATACACGTGAAAAAATGAATATTTTAAAAAATAAATTACTCCCTTTTGCGTGTCTGGAGTCATCGCGACAGTATTCTACTTTGGAAAGCAATCTGACAAAAGAGGCCTTCAGGTTTATTAACCCATCGATTTCTGTGTTGTTGTGTTGGATTTGCAAACGTTGTTGGTTAAACAATGCACACGAACCAAAACTACATGCGGCCCTCATGGCGTGGCGACGATCCAATGGAGACGCAAGAGTCAGCGTGATACGTGTTGTGGAAAGATTCGCTGTCTCGCTCGTTTCATTTATATTGTTTTATCCTAAGGATGATATTTCAGTGTACTCTTGGAATTCGTGGAAGAAACTTCAATTTTATTTTCTAAGTATTGTACTTAAGTAGTATTGAGCCTAAACATTGTTGTCAAAATCATGTTCTCTACTTGCAATTTATTATGGGAAATTTTGTATTATCACTGATTGAGCAGAATTTTTATGTGAGGGCCAGCCTAATTGCTTGTTTAAATTTATTCTTCTTTAGAAATATGTAGATGGTTCTAGATGTAGTCGTTAAACAATGCCCAACCTTGAGTTTCAAGTCAACCCATCGCTTTCTTATTTAGATGTAGACATTAAACAAGGCCCCTAGGCCGGCGCCTCCACCCCCCAGGCCGGCAAGCTCCCTCCCCCTACTGGTTGGTCCTTCCTCTGTGGCTGGCGGCAGCGGCGCCTCCTTCCCCAGACCGGCGCCCTCCCTCTTCATGCCGTAGCAGCAGCGCTGCCACCTCCTGCCGGCGGCGAGCCCCTCCGGTCGGCGATGGCTCCTCCCAGCTCCAGCCAGGTGCTCCTTCCCCCTTGCCTCCTCCCATTGTTGAGCTCTCAAGAAAATGCTAATAGAGGTGTCTAATTCTTGGTGCATGCTAGGTGTTCGTTGAAATGCCTAGAAGGTTGATGATAGTAGCACTATGTGATTTAGTGATTGTTATCTCTATGGTGCTTAGGATTGGGGATTGTGATGTTTTTGTTGAATGTATTTGTAGTGAGATCCTCCTCCTTCTGATCTGTGATGTGCTTAATTAAGTTTAATATGGATGAGTTACACTGAAATTAGAATAGAAATGAGAAGCTTAGGAGATGGTCCCTAGTTGTTACTAAGCAATCTTGGTGATTTTGAACACTTTGGTGAAGTATGATAGCAGTGGCTTTGTACTGGATTCCATGCTTAACAAATGATGAAATGATACTAGTTATGTTTGCAAGTTGTATGGGTTATTGTTCTGATGAGAACTCATGGTACTAGCTCACTAGTTTATGCGATCTTAACTGAGGCAAAAGATGGCTTTTCTGATAGTACACGGAAAGGGAGTTGTTGTTAAATCTCAATCTTCTATGCAATTGCTTTGCTCATGTTTCTACTCTTTTGTTCATTTGGATGCTCAAGGTTAGGTTCATGCAAGACCCATTATTTTAGTAGTTAGTGACTATCTGGATATACCTAAGTTCACTTCAACTTACATCATTCCGTATTCTTGTGGTTAGCTTGAGATCTCAGCGAGAATCTTCCAATATAATCCAAGCTAATATGAATTATGCTCTCTGTTTAATTGTGGTGACCTTCAGTTAGATAGGTCCTTTTTCTGGTGTAAGCTTAGGTCTAGATTTCAACCTTAATGTTCACTTTTAAAGAAATAGAGTTATTTCAGTGTTGATCGTTGTTGCATTAAATACAGTTGTGGCTGATCGTTTGGTCTGTAAGTTGAGTTGTTATGATTTCTGTCCTCAGGGGGAGTGGCCCCACTTCGCGCGTCACTCTGCTTCTCGCGTTTAAGGCAAGTACATCATGTGGTTGAGTATGGTTGTATGTTAAAATATGGTGCTCCCTATTCTATTTACCGCTTTGCAAATTAAATGAATGTTGGGTTGAGAATGTGCTTTTGGTAAGTGTTTTTATTTATTTATTTTATGAGTGTTACCGCGTATTCGCCTATTTGGACGCATATGTCTATTATCATATCTTACTCGTGATCATGTTTTGATTGACGTGAGTAGTTGGTTAAGAATGTGAGGTTATGCTAATACTCATGTATGGGTGTATGTTTATGAGAATGCAAACTGTATTGTCGTGCGTGTCAATAGCATGAATGCATTCATGTGCATAGGAGCCAGGTCAGAGAAAGTCATATAACTAGTCTGTAGTGCCGCGGGCCGGGTCAATAAGAAAGATATGTGATTTTGACCCTAGAGCTCTTTGGGCCAGGTTGGTGAGAAAGCTATATGACTAGACTTGGGTGCTCCGAAAAAGTCCTACAGAGGTAGTCTCCACGGGAGTGGAGGATTTGACCCCGTATGAAAAAGGACGGGGCAAGGTGTGGCATCGATGAGTGCACACCTAGCTATACTAGTATGAGCTCAAAGGAAAAGACGCATCTTGCACTGCATTTGTGTTGCATAGTTTACTAATGCTTTAAGTGCATTGCATAGCATGAAAAAGACGAGTGTTTGTCAATGTGTTGATTGTGACAAATTATGTGCTTATGCTCTGAGTTATTTATTATCGAGTATGCCTGTTGCTTTGCATGATAATACTAATAATGAACGTTAATTGATTATCTCTGTGTTGATGGTGATAGACAGTTTGAGAGTGGATTGAGTTATGCACTTATCCGAGGTTAACTATTGAGGTATGTGAAATAAGTGAGCAATGTAGTTGTTGAGGTAACTGACGATGATTTTCCGGTTTTATGTACTTGTTAACTTGGTTTAAGAGTTGTGAGCCTATTGTCGATTTAAAGATACTAATTGTTCTTGTTTTCGCAATTCGATATACTTGGCTGAGTTTTTTAAACTCACGCTTGTTGTTGTTTGTTTGTAGGTACCTTGAAGCCGACATGCATGGATGGGAGTAGTGGCACGAACACGTTTTGCGTCACCTGTCATTTATTTATCGCTTCAAATTTTAAATGAACCCATGTTTTGTAATAAATTGTGTCGGTAGCTTGGGTTTAGTTGGGTCATGGTGTCATGTTTGTGGTTGATTGGTTATTTTAAGTTACTTTATATTGTTGTTATATTAATTGCTGTCTTTTGTCTGCTGAGTGGATGTCCTAGTTTTAGGGGAGGTGCCGCCGGAATTTCTAATTATTTCGGTAAGTTACTAGCCTGTTAGCTTGCTTTGCTAATTTATTTTAGTGTCTTGTGTTATTTGTTGGTTGAGGGTGCAACATTTAGGGCACGTGCGGTGCCGCGGTGTTACAGTTGGTATCAGAGCGGGCTTTAGGTCCGTGGCTTATGAATGTAGTAATTTACTCTAGAGTAAGCTAAAATTTTGCTGCGTGGAATTAGAAACATGGCATAGATTTCTACTTGTTAAAAGTTGGCCTGACGGCAATAACTTTAAAATTGGAGATAGATTGGTTAATTAATTTGAAACTTGACACACTCTGGTGCACAGTAGGAAGGGGTGGGTATCATTGCATTACGCTTATAGGCTGTATTTAAGCTTTGATGCTGGATGCTAAATTTGTTGTTGCATATTACATTGATTATGAAAGAATTGCTGGAATCAGTATGTTTACATCTATGTGAATTGGTTAAGTTGAAAGGTTCGGTCTTGTTCCTTCGGTTGTGTTGAGGGCCGTGGTGGTGGGTGTGGCCGGGTAGAATCACCACCAGATGTTTAGGAACCCCTTGTAGGGGATGTTGTTGTTTATTGTGTTATAGATCGGAGAAGGCTAATTTCTTTTGTCCTTGTTGGTTGGATACAAAAGTGAAGGACTAGTGGTGAATCTTTTCGGATTGCTATTTCTACCGTTTTGGCGTTTGGTTTAGTTGGTGGTTTTGCGGAGCAAAGCAAAAAAAAAAAAATATTGTTCTCGTGTTTGTCGTTCTTTGTGTTGAAAAGAGCTTATTGAAGTTTTGATGTGAGACTTAAATCATGTGGCGTTAAGTTTTAAGTCGTTATCGGAAAAGATTTGGTTGATCGTTTGGTTTTCCCCCTTGTATCCATCTTTCTTTGTGCAAGTTGCAATGTCTGAGAGTTCGAAGATCTGTTGCATGCCCGAGTTGGGGGTTTGAGAGTTAAATCCCTTTGTAAAGTATGGTAGGGTTTTTCTGGAAAGGAAAAATGTTCACTGGTGTTCGTTCGTGCTCCTGAATCGTTGTTGTATTTAGCGGAGGGTGTCACACCCAGTTATTTCAAGGGTAGAGGACCCATGAGGATGTTCAAAATTTGAAGTCTTTGATGCATAGTTGGAATATTGAGTCGATGTAAGCCATTGGATGGTTAAAGTGAATTTGTTGGTTGCTTAAAGACAACCAAATTTGTTGTGTGGTGCCGGATTAATTGGAATGGTAGGTGATTCTAAAGTGAAAGCTGATTACAGTTTATGCAAAGTGTCATGAGTCATGGGATTGATTGCAAGTTCAAGATCTGTGTTTCGGTAAGTCTAGTGCTGATCATAATTGAGAGGGTCTAGAAATCTTCTGGGGATGAATTTATTATAGTAAAGTGTTATGTAAAGTATCGGAGTATATTGGCGTAAAGACATGAGAGTTGTTGAATTATGCTGCCTAGGGGTCAACTAAATTGTGGATCGACAAAATGATTTAATTGGTGTGTAATCAAAGAATGGGAATATATGGAGTGATTGTATGGAAGGTTGAACTCGACCTTGACAAATGTCTGTCTGGGATCCATAAATCGAAATGAGACTAAGCGGAGATCGTATTGATTTGTTAGAAGTATTTACCGGTTGAATGAATTGGGGATATTGAATTTGTTACTTAAGGATTGTGCGAAAGGTAAATCGTTGGTTTTGCTGAAATAAATATTCAGGAGATGTGCTTTAAGCTTGGAGCGAATAAGCTGTATGAATGATGGTTCTCCCTGTTGATGGTCATGGGATAGGCTTGGTTATGGTTGATAGTAATATAACTAGTGGTAGTTATATGAACAGGAGAAGGAAATTAAAGGAAGATTGGGTTTTGTAACTTTGGTTCAAGGGTGTTGGATTTTCAGGATTTGGTGAGTATTGAAATCTTTAATGGCAAGAGTATTGGAATACTAAAAATGGTCGGATTTGAGATGAACTTTTTTTTAAAGGTTGACGGATTTAATTGATTGTATGATTTTTTTGGGGGTGCATGCCTTTTGGTTAAGGTGCTCTGGTTAAGGGGCAATAGAGCTCCCTTGATTAAGTTGCGGAGTTAGTGTCGATGATTGACAATGATACTGGTTGGGTGTATAGATGTTTGATTTAAGAATTGGTTTTCTCTTTCAAGATGTTGAGTTTGGGTTAAATTTGAGAGGTTTTGTTTTGGTGAAAGCGAGTTGAATTGCTTCTTGATTATTATGGAAAGCTTCTGTCAATGATTTGTGTGGGATCTTCTTTTAACTTGAAGTTTCTCCCCGATGCAAGCTTTGTTGCATTAATTCGAAATTGATAAAGGTGGTTCATGTGATGCTAGAGAATCAGATTTTCCCTTGAGATTTGGCTTTGGAAAAGAAAATGAGTGATGATTGGGTTCTATCAAGTTTCTCTCCAAGGTAAATTTTAGCGCATTAAGTTTAAGATGATGTATGTGGTTCATTTGGTTTAAAGAGAATTGTATTTCTTTTGCATTCTAGTTGGAGTTAAAGAACGTGAATGCTTATGGTATGGTGTGAGTGTGAAAAAAAAAAGTGAATAAGTGTTGATATTGGTGGTTTAAGGGTGGATTGAGATGTCGGTTCAAAATCTTTTGAGAGTATCATTGGTTGTAAAGAAGGTGATGGCAAATGGAGGTGAAGTGTGCTGATGCGAACATTTAATTTAGCTAACTGTCCCTGGATGTGAGGTGTGCCTGGTAGAGGATAGAATAAGATTTTATATAATGTGACTTGTGATTGGAAAGGTCAATCAATTGGTAAAAGGTGGGATTATGTGTATTTGATACTTAGGGGTTCAAGTTTGGAACCTAAGATGATTAAATGGATGGTATGAGTAGTGGAGATTTAGTTAGAGGCATGATAGACTGAAAAGCCTCGTATCATTCGTGTTGTCATGAATACGATGAATTGTGATAGAAAAGTTAAGAGGGGAAATTTGATTGGAGTTAAAGAGAGAACCTAAAGTTCAATTGAGAGCTTGGAAACCATGCTGCTAAGAATGAGGTCTTAACCGATATTACCAAAGAAAGTTTCTGAGTTGCGTCAGATTATCTTGTGATAGTGGTATGATGTGTTTGATGTGGAGATATGGTTGGAAGGAAAAAAAAAATTGTGTCTTAGTGAATTTATTTGTTTGGATGGTATTTGTCGGTAATGGACCTTTTGATAAAGATATCAATTAATTGAGAGAGGAGATACGAGTATAGCAATCGAAATTGAATATGGATTTGGAGTAGAGTATATAGGTTGGTATCCTATTCGTTTGAAGAGGATCATTGGTTGTTCGGATGTAGTACGCTACAGTGTCAACGAAAGGTTTGTCTAACTTTGTCAGATTGGTTACGAGTGTGGCATGATTTGTGATTTTGGCCTATTGATTGACTTTTACTAAGTTCTTGCGTGGGTGCTTCAAGTTTGCAATGAAGTTTAAGTCCATTGTGGACTTCATTTTGAGTGTAGCGTTCTTCGAATTCGGTTTTGAATTCCTTTAAAGGGGGAGAGTGTAATACGGCGAAACTTTGCTCTAAGTCTTGGGGTTCTTAGTTCGGGTGTTTGGTGGACCTGCCCGCGATCTGGAAGGTTCAAGGTTAGGTGTGTTGGGAGAGATTGCTAGCACTTCTTTCTTCTTTTCCCCCCACCTAATCTTATCTCTTTTTCTTTCTTCTTTCCAACCCCAACCGGCTGTTTTCTTCTCTTGGGCCCATGCGTCGGTCCCCCCATTCTTCTCCCTGGCGATTCATTGGCTGAGGAGCTCCTCCATTTCTCCCTACTGCTGGCGTCGCCCGCTCCTCCATTTCTCCCTACTGCCGGCGTCGCCCGCTCCTCCGGTCTACCCTCCAGGCAGCGCCGCTCCTCCAGGCCAACGCCCCTGCTGTCCTCTCCTCTAGTTGGCGTGCCTCCACCCCCAGCCTGGCCGAGCGCCCCTAGGCCGGCGCCTCCACCCCCCAGGCCGGCAAGCTCCCTCCCCCCTGCTGGTTTTTCCTCTGTGGCCGGCGGTGGCGGCGCCTCCTTCCCCAGGCCGGCGCCCTCCCTCTTCATGTAGCAGCAACAACGCTGCCACCCCTGCCGGCGGCGAGCCCCTCCGGTCGGCGGTGGCTCCTCCCAGCTCCAGCCGGGTGCTCCTTCCCCCTTGCCTCCTCCCATTGGTGAGCTCTCAAGAAAATGCTAATGGAGGTGTCTAATTCTTGGTGCATGCTAGGTGTTCGTTGGAATGCGTAGAAGGTTGATGATGATAGCACTCTGTGATTTAGTGATTGTTATCTCTATGGTGCTTAGGATTGGGTATTGTGATGTTTTTGTTGAATTTATTTGTAGTGAGATCCCCCTCCTCCTGATCTGTGATGTTCTTAAATAAGTTTAATATGGATGAGTTACACTGAAATTAGAATAGAAATGAGAAGCTTAGTAGATGATCCCTTGTTGTTACTAAGCAATCTTGGTGATTTTGAACGCTTTGGTGAAGTATGATAGCAATGGCTTTGTACTGGATTCCATGCTTAACAAATGATGAAATGATACTAGTTATGTTTGCAAGTTGTATGGGTTATTGTTCTGATGAGAACTCATGGTACTAGCTCACTAGTTTATGCGATCTTAACTGAGGCAAAAGATGGCTTTTCTGATAGTACACGGAAAGGGAGTTGTTGTTAAATCTCAATCTTCTATGCAATTGCTTTGCTCATGTTTCTACTCTTTTGTTCATTTGGATGCTCAAGGTTAGGTTCATGCAAGACCCATTATTTTAGTAGTTAGTGACTATCTGGATATACCTAAGTTCACTTCAACTTACATCATTCCGTATTCTTGTGGTTAGCTTGAGATCTCAGCGAGAATCTTCCAATATAATCCAAGCTAATATGAATTATGCTCTGTGTTTAATTGTGGTGACCTTCAGTTAGATAGGTCATTTTTCTAGCGTAAGCTTAGGTCTAGATTTCAACCTTAATGTTCACTTTTAAAGAAATAGAGTTATTTCAGTGTTGATCGTTGTTGCATTAAATACAGTTGTGGCTGATCGTTTGGTCTGTAAGTTGAGTTGTTATGATTTCTGTCTTCAGGGGGAGTGGCCCCGCTTCGCGTGTCACTCTGCTTCTCGCGGTTAAGGCAAGTACATCATGTGGTTGACTATGGTTGATTGTTAAAATGTGGTGCTCCCTATTCTATTTACCGCTTTGCAAATTAAATGAATGTTGGGTTGAGAATGTGCTTTTGGTAAGTGTTTTTATTTATTTATTTATTTCTTTATTTTATGAGTGTTACCGCGTATTCGCTTATTTGGACGCATGTCTATTATCATGTCTTACTCGTGATCATGTTTTGATTGACGCGAGTAGTAGGTTAAGAATGTGAGGTTATGCTAATACTCATGTATGGGTGTATGTTTATGAGAATGCAAACTGTATTGTCATGCGTGTCAATAGCATGAATGCATTCATGTGCATAGGAGCCAGGTCAGAGAAAGTCATATAACTAGTCCGTAGTCCCGCGGGCCAGGTCAATAAGAAAGATATGTGATTTTGACCCTAGAGCTCTTTGGGTCAGAGCGGTGAGAAAGCTATATGACTAGACTTGGGTGCTCTGAAAAAGTCCTACAGAGGTAGTCTCTACGGGAGTGGAAACCCTGTAGGGACTCCACGGGAGTGGAGGATTTGACCCTGTATGAAAAAGGACGGGGTAAGGTGTGGTATCGACGGGTGCACACCTAGCTATACCGATATGAGCTCAGAGGAAAAAACGCATCTTGCACTACATTTGTGTTGCATAGTTTACTAATGCTTTAAATGCATTGCATGTTAGAACTAATCTTGGTTACTGTATCTGCATTTTGTTTTGCATGCTAATTAGTTTGGTTGAGTACTAGAATGTTTCATGCTCCTGCATGTGAGACTAGTTCCTGCAATGTGCATGTTCTAAGTTGTGGCATGAGAATAGGTCCTAGTGATTAGGTCCATGCTTGGAATCTGCACGTTAACCAGGGTGCGTGGCGTGAGACTCGCTGGCCGCATGCGGTTATTAGCCTTTTGATTAGTGTGTGCATGGTCAGTGGTGGCGTAAATTTAGGATCATGGCATGATGGCTAGCTGAGTGATTTGACTGGCTCTTTGCATGTACTTTTGAGTTTATATATGAATGGAAAATGATGTGAGCAGTGTGTGGACTGTGTCACCAAAATAACTAGCTTTTGCTTTCTTATTACTGTGTGCGCGTCCACTACCAGAGAGAGAGGAAAGGCAAGAGTGCTTCCTTGTGTGTATTTGTGACAAATACACACAAAGCGTAAGAGAGAGAGAGTGATTCCCAACACTTGGTATCAGAGCTTTCAGGTTATGCCGAAGATGATGCCGCGCAGTGATGCCTCGCCGAGCGGAGCCATTGTGAGGAGTGGCTTGGGTGACTCGACGACAACGACGACGATGACAGCGGGAAGGCTCCCGTACCCGATGTTGACAAGGACGAACTACGCAGCGTGGGCGATGAGGATGAAGTACTTGCTTCGAGCCAACGGCGCATGGGGTGCTGTTGTTCATGAGGGCTCGTCCAAGGACGTCGATGAGTGCAAGGACCAGCTGGCCTTGACAATCATCTCGTAGTCGATCGACGACGAAACGCTGCTGCGAGTTGCGGAGAAGGAGACCGCGTCTGATGTGTGGACTACACTACGCTCTATGCATGTGGGTGTTGACCGTGTTCGGGAGGCGAGGATCCAATCCTTGCGCTTGGATTTTGATAACCTTAAGATGAGTGATGCAGAGTCTGTGGATGATTTCGCGGCGAAGTTCACGACGCTCGTTGGACGCATCCGTGAACTTGGAGATGCGATGGAAGAGAAGTACGTCGTGAAGAAGTTGCTGCGAGCCGTCTCCGACAAGTTCATAAATGTTGCTTCATCATTATCGCTATTCGGTGACATCAACAAGATGGCCATGGAGGAGGCTATTGGGTCACTGAAGGCACATGAGGAATTGCTCAAGGGGCGTGAGGCCCGAACAGAAGAGCAACTTCTCATGATAAGAGGACATGACTCGTTGCGTGGCCGCGGTCGTGGTCGTGGGCGTGGTGAAGATTGGGATAAATCCAAGGTACAATGCTATAATTGTGAAGAGTATGGGCATTTTGCTTATGAATGTCCTGAGAAAAGGAAGGAGAAGGCACTCCTTGCTGCGGCAACAAGTGACGATGAACCAGCCCTTCTTTGAAGCTTCGTGAAGATTAGAGAATCAAGATTAGGGGGGAAATTGTTAGAACTAATCTTGATTAGTGTATCTGCATTTTGTTTTGCATGCTAATTAGTTTGGTTGAGTACTAGAATGTTTCATGCTCCTGCATGTGAGACTAGTTCCTGCAATGTGCATGTTCTAAGTTGTGGCATGAGAATAGGTCCTGGTGATTAGGTCCATGCTTAGAATCTGCACGTTAACCAGGGTGCGTGGCGTGAGACTCGTTGGCCGCATGCGGTTATTAGCCTTTTGATTAGTGTGTGCATGGTCATTAGTGGTGGCGTAAATTTAGGATCATGGCATGATGGCTAGCTGAGTGATTTGACTGGCTCTTTGCATGTACTTTTGAGTTTATATATGAATGGAAAATGATGTGAGCAGTGTGTGGACTGTGTCACCAAAATAACTAGCTTTTGCTTTTTTATTACTGTGTGCGCGTCCACTACCAGAGAGAGAGGAAAGGCAAGAGTGCTTCCTTGTGTGTATTTGTGACAAATACACACAAAGCGTAAGAGAGAGGGAGTGATTCCCAACATTGCATAGCATGGAAAAGACGAGTGTTGGTTAATGTGTTGGTTGTGACAAATTATGTGCTTATTCTCTGAGTTATTTATTATCGAGTATGCCTGTTGCTTTGCATGATAATACTAATAATGAACGTTAATTGATTATCTATGAGTCGATGGAGATAGACAGGTTGAGAGTGGATTGAGTTATGCACTCATCTAAGGTTAACTATTGAGGTATGTGAAATAAATGAGCAATGTAGTTGTTGAAGTAACTGACGGTGATTTTCCGGTTTTATGTACTTGTTAACTTGGTTTAAGAGTTGTGAGCCTATTGTCGATTTAAAGATAGTAATTGTTCTTGTTTTCGCAATTCGATATACTTGGCTGAGTTTTTTAAACTCACGCTTGTTGTTGTTTGTTTGTAGGTACCTTGAAGCCGACATGTTTGGATGGGAGTAGTGGCACGAACACGTTTTGCATCACCACCGTGTCATATTCATTTATCGCTTCAAATTTTAAATGAACTCATGTTTTGTAATAAGTTGCGTTGGTAGCTTGGGTTTAGTTATGTCATGTTATCATGTTGTGCTTGATTGGTTATTTCAAGTTACTTTATATTGTTGTCTTTTGTCTGCTGAGTGGATGTCCTAGTTTTAGGGGAGGTGCTGCCGAAATTTCTAATTATTTCGGTAAGTTACTAGTCTGTTAGCTTGCTTTGCTAATTTACGGTACCGGTGTGTTACAACAATTATGTACAACAATATAAAGCCTCTTGGTGAGAGGTGGGGAAGGAGATATTGCATGGGGACTAAGGAAGCTGGCCAAGCCCCTCATTGGGTCACTTCTCAAAGCACTGAATCACTTCCACATAAATGAAAAGTGTCCTGAGCATTTTTATTTATCAAACGTTGTCGTGAAAAGAAAAGTACAGAATAAAAAAGGTAATCTAAAGTTAGATCTTTACCCAATAGTAATCATCTGTCCTTTTTCACGGTCAAAGACAAAGCATTTTGCTAAGGACACGCCAAATTAGCTTTGTCAACCCATCTCAAGCCACTTGTATACCAGTTTGTTTTTAACCATTTCGA